>CM054057.1:38350948-38950948 GCA_028641055.1 Alopecurus myosuroides
AATGAAGTAACCTGGGTTCTTTGCCATTCACGGTGATCTTCAGTTGCTGCCTGTACGGCTTCATCCTTGTGCAGTCCTTCTGTTCATTGCAACTACAGACATCATAGAACAAACTGAGTGAGAAATAGAATATTTCAAAAACATTGACTCATTTTTAGTGGACAAAATAGCTTACCCAAACCTCCAGGAAATATGGCGTCAACATTTGTATTGTTGAAGCAGAGATACATAGTTAAAAATAATACAAGACCATTTGAAAGAAATTTAGCAAACAACCAAATAATCCAGTAGTTCACAACCAAATAATCCAGTAGTTCACACAGCAGCGCACGACATAGTTCAATAACGCATAGGGGGTATTTTGGATTAGTGTACTGGTTCTCCTCAGAATCATCACCGATGTTACTCCCAGACCCAGTCCCAGAACGAGCAGAGGATTGACTGTTCGACCTAGATGCCATTCCCTAAAATTCAGAAAACAGAAAACTAGATAGATAAGTTCCCTTGCTTCTTCCCTAAATCCTAATATTACTTACTAGCATACAGATGTATTGAAGCTAGATTGTAGATGACCGAGACGACATGAATCTTACTGGTTACTAGCATACAGATGGATTCCGGATTGAAGCTAACTAGTGTATAAATTCTAAGGAGGAATGGCCATGAGTACCTGAAGAATGGAGTGCAGCGGCGAGGTGCTGCCGGCGGCGCCGAGGAAGAGCTTCCAGATGCGTTTGGGATTTCTGGTTGTGGCAACTACAGGTGACGGCAGGGGATTAGGTTTATATTTTTATATAGTCCACCGAGTAGGTCTTTGGATGGGCTGCCGATCGAGTAGCAAGGCCCGTACGTATCCCTGATGTATCCTCTCCGTGTCCCAGCCGTTTCCCTTTATTTTTCTTTTTTTTTAATTCGGAAAAATGAGATACGGTGTGATACGGGTATCCCACGCGTGTCCCTGCGTATCCCCGTTCTGGTGCAGTATCCTGCACCGATTCGGCACCTCACTGCCGTATCCCTGCAACGTAGACCATTAAAGAAGGCAACGCTGGATTCCATGGTCCACTAGGCGCACCTCCTCCGTATTCAAGCTCGGGCGAACAAGATCCTCCTTAGTCCTCACCATCTTTAGCAGAAATTAGGTACACATGCCCACCACCTCTCACAACCTTTTAATTTTTTCTTTATCAAATCGATAGTACGTCTGGGACTATGATGTGATACTACCTATTACTTTGATAAAGACAAAAATGGATGCTTGAGCTGTTTGTTTCTTTTCTGAATCCGTGTGCCTAATTAATTTTCCATACTCTGCCATCAACGTTTGTGGCTTATCATGAATGAGAAGGGGAAATAATTTAGAAGGCCTGCCTGCATTATGTGGTCAGCCTGATAGAAGTTGCAAACACCACTTGGTACCTTTTTGTCTGTGAACCTATTAAGTAGTAGTAGTTCACACTAAATCATAAAGGTAATTTAGAAATTGATGGGCTTCCATGTTTCCACAACATAAGAGCATCCCAACAATGTTATGTTTGACATGTCCCATATCGGTGAATCTCGCTTCATCCTACATGCCATCCTCTTCCACCGTCCCAACCGACGGGTGCACTCAAGTCAGCTTCTTGGATTGTACCAACATTTATTTTTCTACTATTATCAATCGAGATTTTGGCGCCTGCCATGCTGCGCCGATTGCTTCTGTAGTAGTCTTCATCAACTCTAAAGTTGGGTGGACAACTAGAAAGTGATCTGATTAAAAGATATTATGAACTTCTCAATGAAGCATACGTGCCCAGCCAAGCATTTGCTGAAGTTGTAATGTTGAAATTATGTCTTCCCTTGAACCATAGCAGAATTTTAAATCTAATATTTGATGAAGAACTACTTTTTATCGACCTTTCTAACCTTTTTACATGGTCTCTTCTCCAAAATTTATTGACGAGTTTATCTGCACCTTGCACTGATACACATGGCTTTTTTGTCAAAATTTAGATTTTGGCAGTGGAAACATGCTCTTCATCGTGTACAAAACTTTGATGATTTCAAGCATGTTTTTTACTTGGAATTTTGAGGAAAAACAATTCATTCTCATTTCTGCACCATTTACTGACAGAAAATGTTTCTGTCAAACCTTGATTATCAACATGCCGAGCTCACATGAACTACATGTATAGAAACAATGAGGAGATAGGGAAAGCCAAAATTGGACCTAAAGCCATGAGGTCTACATAGAGGGAAATAACAGATAAAAGTTGTTGAGCTTCTGAAATGTATAGATAGATGTTTCTTTATCTTTATCATTCGTTTTCTCAAACTATATGCAGAATGTCATCTGTTGTTTTTCCAGTTTCTATATAGTGTATTATAAGCAAGAATATTCAAAAGATCATTCTGACCCAAGCCTATCGTTTTTAAATTAGAACCTGTATGGCGTGCTGCACTCTTTCATGCTTAGCAAGTTTAAATTTGTCAGTACATCTAAAAGATACAAAGGGATCACAAGTATTAAAGATGTAGTACTGTCATTGTAGCATTGCTCTAAACTGTAGGCCGACGCAGTGCTGCTGCTTTGCAGCCCCTGCTGCAGCAGTATCTGTCGTTGGCGGAGTTTGGCATAGGGTGTTGTGGTTGCATGTCCACGCGTCAGAGCTATGAGCGGAATTTCCTAGTTAGAGAATGGTTTTAGTTAAGAACAGGTGCAGCCCTCGGAAATTGTCGGTAATATTCAGAGTGAGAAGTACATAATCAATTCTTATTCAGTTTTGCTTTTAGGAACCTGAATATATATGTTTAGATTGCTAGAAGGGCAGCGGTTTTTGACAGTTACAACGGCACCACTTGAGTTACATAATGCTTATAAAACAATCTCTCACCTAGAATCGTTATCTAATAGTTGATGCATGTGTTCTGCGAACTAAAACAAAGTACATATAGATTAGAGAGCACATGTATATATCTACCTAATATTTTAACAAGTGCACACAAGCCTATCTCTGAAAATGCATTTATCACTTATCCTAAACTTAGGACCGACTGTAATTCCTCTATATAAATGCCTTGCTGCTTGGTTTTCTGAATAAGGAGATAAATTTAGTCATGTTACTGGTAGGCTAGGGAGTAGAGTTGTGCATGAGTTGTTTTTTCGGAATAAAATGAACTTAGGGGTTCTTTTTATCTTCCTTCACAATCAGTGTCCTTTCTGGTGCTTAGAGATGCATACTATATATATAGGTTGCTTTGATTTGCTGAACTAAAAGTTGTATGGTGCACTTTGGCAAGAGTGCGCACTGTGCAGAAGGAAAACAACAACTGCAAGAGTTAAGAGTTAACTGCATATATGATGTAATTTTTTTTGTAGCATATACTAGCATACGCATGTTGATTGCATCGTGTACTAGAATATTTGAGTTTTCTATGGTGACAGGTGGGGTGGTCTTTTCTTTCTTAACTGTTTTGTTTCCGGTTTTCTTGGTGCGATGCATGATGGAAGTATGGTTTCTAATCGTTTTTATGGCATATGAATGGAGTGTGCAGTGATCTGTATTTGTCAGGCTCTCTCTACAGCTAAAAGAAAATACCGTTAGGTTGTGTATAGTGTCAACTAGCCCAATATGTAGAAGTCTTGCTCACTAACATGTTATACGGTTTTCGCTCCAATTGCTTGTAGCAATTAAGATCTTCTAAACAATTAGGGAATTCTTTGCGGCAGATAGACTGTGTTGTTATTTTGTCTAAATTACATATGTAGGTTCTGAGGGAGCGCTTTGATGTTATGCAGGTTGGTTGGATCTATCCAGCCGATTGAGCTTATTAGTGAGACGGGTGGCACTTTGAGAATAAACAATCTAGAATTTTTACTGTAAGGGAGATGTTTGTAATGAAGCCGCAGACTGTCACGGTGAGTGTATGTTATTCATATTGGTTTGTGCATGTTGAGAGTGGGTTTCATAGGGTAAAAAGTTTTGGTGTAAAATACAGGTCGATGGCCTGCAACTCAATCAAGAATGCTGGTTTTTGGCGTGCCATGAGTGCGACTGAAAGGTGGAAGATGAAGGCTCGGGGTACTGGTGTCGAAGCTCTGGCTCCACAAATCCCTCGGGTGACCCTATCGGGTTTCGACTAGGAGACGTCATAGGCGCTGGTGAAATCTTCGGCTTGACAGGGGGGCGAGATTTACCCAGGTTCGGGGCCCTCGTAGAGGTAAAACCCTTACTCCTGCCTTCTGTCGATCTGTATTAGATGATTAGATCGGTTACAGGATGCTCGAATCGAGAGTAGATCTCGAGTTTCAAGGCTTTTGTGGTCGTGCGGTAATACTTGGTCCTCTCCTTGGGGGCTCTCCTGGCTTTATATAGATAGCCAGATCTCGAGTTCAACCCGGAGAGGATACAAACCCTAGCTTAGGTCGGTTACAAGTTCCCTAACTTAACCCGCAAGTTTAATGCGGGTGGGCTTCAGGTGGGCCTTCTGGAGTCTTCCAAGGGCGCCTCTTCTTGGGCCTTGACCTTGGGCCTGAGAGGGGGTGTCCTTACCCGCAGGGTCCAAGATCTATGTCTTCGTCAGTAGCCCCCGAGCGTTTGCTCGACTGGGATTTTTTCCAGTCGGGTAGACGGTCAGACCTTTCTTGATCTTCTCTTGAAGGTTCAACTCGATAGTTGTCGTTTTTCGAAGGGTGTGTTCCCTGTATTGTGAGTCATAAATCTCGAGTATCAAGCAGCATGAGTGCCTGTTTTTAACGGCTTTTTTACACAGAAGGATGTGGCACAGTAGCTTGGCTCTCCCGAGAGATCAGGGCCAATTAATTGCGACTAGGGCAAAAACATTCCTGGCCTACACAGATTCGAGACCTCCGACTCGAACCCGACGAGGTGATTGTTGCGACTGGGCCGTTGTGGACTTATCGAGTCGAACTTAAACTAAGAGGGTACCCGGCGCGTCCGCTAGGATTTTTCGTCGTGTTGTTGACACGGAACTATGCCGGAGGACGCAGCTTTCGAGTGCGATTCCAGGCCCAAAAGAAAGATATTTCTGGGTCTTACCTTCGTACTCGAAGAATACGGCATCCAGATGTGCCTAGTCGGCTGAACAATCCAGGTTTTTATGATGTAGAATTATCACGTGTAGGAGAGGTAGGTTTTTCCCACCCGATGGATTTGTTTGAGCTCCATACGAAAGAAATTTCGCGTTGGAAAAAACCAAGCCCGTATGAAAGAGTTTTCATGTTCGGGATGCTGTGCCCATACGAAAGAGTTTTTCGTGCATAGGGTATTTTCCTCTCTCTCGTTCGAAGAGGTCTTGCTTTATGAACTGTTCATGGAAAAGTTGGTTTCATCCGAAGGAATCGATATTCGTACGAAGATAATTTCGCGTTTGAACTTCCATTCGAAAAAATCTCAATTTTGAATGACGAACGTCATGACGTCATGGCGCACTCCTCTTCTCCCGATGGGACGTGACGGAGTGGTAGCAGATGGTGGCCCACCTTGTCAGCTTTTTGACCGGGAAACGAGACGTCGCTCCCGTTTTCTACGCGAAACGCGCAGTAAATGCGCACGATCTTCTGTTAAGATCGTGGCACGAAACAGCGCAGGCCGCCGCTTCGTTTCATCCTCACGCGTGGCAGCCGTGATAGGTGCCACGTAGCGCATCGTACGAATGAGATTGCCTTGCCCCGTGTATAAGTAGGGGTGTTAGCGCCGCAGTAAAATTTTCCCCGCTCTCTGTCTTCGTCTTCTTCCTTGCGCCCATCTTCATCTTCCTCGCGCTCAAGCTCTCGCTGCGAACAATGGCTGGCGGAAGGAATCGTGGCGCTGGTACTCTGGCATCTGGCGAGCCTTCTGCGCCACCCGCTCCTCGCGCCGGCGACTGGCGCTCCCCCAACACCACCGCAAAAAGCATCAAAGAGATGCAGCGGGAGGGATTGCTACCGGCGGAGGCGGAGAAGCGCGTCCGCCTCGGGAAAAGAGAAGAGGTACCCAACCCTCAGTCGAATGAGCGCGTGGTCTTCGTGGACCACGTGACTCGAGGTCTTTCTTTCCCCCTTCACCCTTTCTTCATCGGGCTGCTGTGTGCCTACGGCATACAGCTTCACGACCTTCCTCCGAATGTGATGCAGCACATTTCGTGCTTCATCGCGCTTTGCGAGTGCTACCTCGGCATTCGCCCGCATTGGGCGCTCTGGAAAGCGCTGTTCAAGATCCGGATCTTCCGCGAGAAGGCGCGGGTGGAGTCCGAGCCTGGCGAGCCACTTCGCACGGGTGGTTTCGGGATCCAGGCGCGCCAGGAGAACGCGTCCTTCAACATGCACTTCATCGACTCCGCCCAAGGCTGGCGGAAGAAGTGGTTCTACGTCGTCGACAATAGCTCGGGTGGGCTCGTAGAGTTTCACCCATTCGCAGTTCTGTCGAGGCGCAAGTCTTGGAGCCACAAGATGTCAGCCGAGGAAATCCAGACGGTCACGCCCTTACTCGCAAGAGTAGCCGCTCTTCGAGACCAAACCTCGGGAGTAGTGCTCAACGGGCTCCATCTGGCGAGCCTCTTCTTGAAGCGCAGGATCCAGCCTCTGCAGCAAAGGCCTTCCACTATGTGGGAGTATCAAGGTGCAGAAGATCCCAGCCGAGTGAGTCGCGAAGAACTTTCGAATGTGGAATTCGAGAAGAAGATCGCGGTCATCACTCGACTGAAGGTAGGGGAGCAATTCCCCGATTGCTCAGTCGAAGCTTTTTCTCCTTCAAATCCTCCTCCGGCTGAGGTTAGTTTCTTGTCTTTGAGTTACTTTCATCTTCTGAATTTTTAGTCGATAAGATCTTTCTTGTTTCCTTTTCTTCGTAGAGTCTAGCCATGGCGGACTGCTACCCGCCAGCTACGGGGGGAGCTGCTTCGGAGCAAGTGTCTAGTCACCAGGACGGCGCGGTTGATACCAGTGTCGCCAATGCTTCCTCGAGCTCGGAGCACGATTCTTCGGATGACGTCGAAGACTCGAATGGCGTCCTCCCGAAACGTCGTCGGGTAGATGAAGACGAAGCTACTTCAAAGGACAAATCCTTGGAAGCATCGCCTAGTCAAGCTCCTATCCATGTGACTCCACTCCAATCTCTTCCTCCTTCGGCTTCGTTTCCAGTGATAGCAACCGCTTGGAATGCGGATGCTCTGGACGATGATGAAGAAGATGATGAGTAAGTGTTTTCTTCCTTGTTCTTTTGTAATGCCAGTCGATCAACTTCTAAATTCCGATATTGATGTTTTTCTATCTTTCACTGCAGTCTGCAAGCGATCAGCCCGCGTAGGTTTGCTGCTAACGTTCCTCCCGAAAAGAGGAACAAAGCAAAGGACGCAGGTGAAACCCCCACTGCAGGCACCGTCCAGAACTCTCCCAGGGCAGCGCCTGATGCTGCAACTATGGAGCGAGAAATCCCCAGCTCCGCCGCTAGGACTTCGGTCTCGAAGGAGGCGACGGACAGTTCTGCGGATCCTCTCTCCCGCGCCACCGGACAGGTAAACTTCTATCTCTTGGCCTTCAAGAATTTTTTTATCGGGTGCACGGCAGTGCTCCCGATGGGAGTAGCCCCCGAGGCTGTAGTCGATCGCGTGCGATCGGCTGCAGGCTCAAAGTTCTGTTCATCTTTTCTTCATGATTTTGCTTTTCTCGGGTGCACGGCAGTGCTCCCGATGGGAGTAGCCCCCGAGGCTGTAGTCGATTGTAAATAATCGGGTACAGGCTCCAATGTAATCCTTCTAATTCTTCTATCTTCGTGCTTTTAATTTTTATCGGGTGCACGGCAGTGCTCCCGATGGGAGTAGCCCCCGAGGCTGTAGTCGAATGTAAATAATCGGGTACAGGCTCAAATTTGATCCTTTTAACTCTTCCGTCTTCGCGCTTTTGCAGTCACTCGTTGATTCTCTTGCGGCGATTGGTCGCCGCGTCGTTCTTGCTGAATCGGATTGCAAGTCTCTTCGAGCAGACCGCAACCGACTCCGGACTGAAAACGATCTTCTCAAGGGTGAGCTCTATCGTTTCCCTGTCTTCCACACTCCATTCATTCTAGAGTTTTTGACAAGCGTCTCTTTGCAGCTCGACTTGAATTTGCAGAATCCGAAAAGGTCAAATTTTCTGAGCAGGTAACTGCTCGAGAAGCTGACTTGACGGCCATTCGACAAGAGCTAGAGACTTCCCGCATGCAGTCGGAAGACTTCAGTCGACAGCTTGCGGACGCGCGGAAGTCCTTAAAGGAGTTAGAGAAAACCGGCAGTAAGGCCGACAGCGAGCTTGTCGGGTTCCTCCGTCCCCTAGCTGAGCGCTTCGCGGGTAAGCTTGCTGGAATTTCGCGATTCTGATTCTTCACTTGGCTGTAGTTTGCTAAGTATTGTTTTCTCCCTTCGCAGGTATTCTGGATGTTCCTCTAGAAATCCCTGGACTCCAGCGGGTGGATGTGGTAACCGATACGCTTGCCCAGCTTAAAAGGCACGCTGATGGAGTTTCTTCCATGGTCAGTGATGCTACCCAAGTGCTGGGGCAACTGTACGGTCGCCTCCTCGCCAACGCCACTCCTGCACCTGCGCTCGATGATATGTTGAAGGTCTTCTCAGAAGGAAAGCTTCTGGATGCCTTTGCAGTCGCTCAATCGGAGGCTGGCGCGAAGACTGCGATTCAATTTGCTCTGGCGCACGGAGTCGAAGGGTTGGAGGAGGCTTACTCGTCCATTCCAGTCGATCCTTCCACGGGCAAAAAGGTACGGCTCTCTCGTTTTGGCGAGCAAGCCGCCATTCTTGCTCGGAAGCTTTCTGAGATTTTTGCTCGGAAGAAGGGAGGGTCGACTGCTGCTAGTGGGAGCACCAATGTAGCCTCGTAGTTTTTTTTATTTCCTTCCTTGAATGTAATGAACCTTGGGATGTATTCCCGTACTTTTGTTGGTCTTAATCGAAGCATTGTGTTTTTGGAATTTATTCCCTTTGTTTGTACTCTGTCTCCCGATGGGAGTAGCCCCCAAGCGTCTAGTCAGATGTTCGACTAGAAACAACTCGAGTAGGGCATCTCACTCCTTTCCTTGTACTTCTTCCAGGCGACTGTGTCTGCCGCGGAGTCATCGGGTGGACGTGGTAACCCAGTAAATCCACTTGTGGCTGCCGTGGGCACTTTTGCTGGCCTTCGTGGTAAGGTTCAGGAGGGTGAGCGTAGACTGAAAGCGCTGCGCGGGGTAGCTGATGTGGCGATATCCAAACAGAGATTGGCAGCTGAGCGCGAGCAATTTCTGATGGATGAACTGTCTTCGATTGCAAGGGAGTTACTATGTAAGTAGTGTAGCCCCCATGCTATTTTTCTCCCCTCTGCTTCTTATCTGACTAAGTGCGTTTGCTCTTTAGTTGTGAGACCAGATGACAGAGAGGAGAAGCAGTGGGTGGAAAACCTCATTCATCAAGAAGCTAACAGCACAAAACCTCATGCGAGTAATTTCTGGTCTGATCGCAGTCGAGGTTTTGTGATGGCTACCTTGAAATTTCGAGTCCGCCAGGCGAGAATTCTCATGAGTTCTTTCCACGAAGTCCTGGTTGCGGTGAATGCTGCTTTTTATCCACTCGAGAGGGGTCCCGAAGACTGGAGTTATCTTCTCAGGTTGTTTGGACGAGAAGGGGAGGTTCGCACGTGCGTACGCAAACAAATGATGTGCGGCACGGTTGTGGCTCTCTCGTTTGTCCGAATATGGCATCCTGAGATAGATTTGAACTCCGTAGCTCGGCGCCCAGATTATGCAATCGAAGACATCACACCGTTTTATGATGCTGTACGCCCTGCAGCCGAGAAGATTATCCAAATGACCTCTGAAGAGGTAGATAGGGTCTTAGCGACTGAGAATGCTCAGCGGTTTGACTGATTATCGGATGTGAATATCCTGTAAACTGTTTATAGTTTGTAAAAACTGTTTGTAAGGTGTGTAACCTTGTTTTTGATGATATTTCTTTGTGATGCTTAGTTTTAGGTGTAGCCCCCGTGTATTTAATGGGGTGTGTACCTGTAACTTTTTAGCATGTAATCGACTGGAAATCTGTCGGGTAAATATGATGAGGAAATCATGTATTTCATTGCGATGACTGAGAAGTCATGTGTTCGAGCTACAAGATTGGCTAGCATAGCCTTATTGTTGCAAAACAAGTAAACCTAGGGGTAGAATTTGCGCAGTTGCGCGATATTCCATGGATTGGAATAGATGCCTCCAGTCTCGGGATTCTTCAATCGATAGGCTCCTCCTGGGATCACTTCGTGTACGATGAAGGGTCCTTCCCAAGGTGGTTCGAGCTTGTGTCCTTCCTTTTGCTTCAGCCGCAACACCAAGTCGCCTACCACGAATGACCTGTGGCGTATGCGTCGACTGTGGTAATTGCGTAGTGATTGTTGATAGACCGCGGATCTTGCGAGTGCAATGTCCCGAATTTCGTCGAGTGCATCCATATCTTCTGCAAGTGCTTTGTTGGAGGTTTCTTCGCTGTAGGCTACAACTCGTGGGGCGCTGAATCGGACCTCCTCGGGAAGGACGGCTTCTGCCCCGTATACCATGAAAAATGGTGTGTATTGCGTTGATCGATTGGGAGTTGTGCGGAGGCTCCAAAGTATGGAGGGTAACTCCTCTGCCCAATGTCCCGCAGCGGGATGTAGACGATCTAGCAATCTCTTTTTGATGCCAGCCGAAACTAAGCCGTTGGATCTTTCGACTTGGCCGTTTGTTTGCGGATGGGCAACCGAAGCAAACTTGAAATTGATTCCTTTCTCCTCGCAGAACTGTTGTGTTTCCTTTGCGGTGAAGTTTGTACCATTGTCTATAATGATGTCATGTGGTACACCGAATCTACATACTATGGAGTCGAGGAACTTGATGGCGCATTGGGCGCTAGCCGAAGTCACTGGCATAGCTTCGATCCATTTGGTAAATTTGTCGACTGCGACCAGCAAATGTGTGTATCCTCCTGGTGTGGATTTGCGTAGTGGTCCAACCATGTCTAGCCCCCATTGCGCAAAGGGCCAGGCGATGGGTATCATATGCAGCTCTGTGGCGGGTGCGTGCGGCTTTGGTGAGAATCGCTGGCAGGCGTCGCATCTATCGACCAGGTTTTTTGCATCGTTGGCTGTTGTTAGCCAGTAGAATCCTGCTCGAAAGGCTTTTCCCAGTATTGCTTTCCAGCTAGCATGATGTCCGCAATCACCCTGGTGTATGTCCCGGAGTAATTCCTTGCCGTCTTCGGGTGCGATGCAGCGCTGGAGTATGCCCGAGATGCTTTGTTTGTATAATTCTCCATTAACTACCCGAAAGGATTTGCTACGCCTGATTAGCTGTCGAGCCTCACGTGGATCGGCCGGGAGTTGTTTGTTGAGCAGGTAGTCGAGATATTTCTGCGTCCAGATTGGCTCGACCAGAAAAACCTGCCGTGATATGTTATGAGTTAGCTCGAGAAGCGCGATTTGCGGGCTGACCTCTGTTTCTTGTGCTGCGGGTGTCTCTACGGCTTTCTTCACTTTGACTGATCTCTTAATCATCCGCTCGAAATATATCCCTGGCGGTATGGGTGTATTCGTGGAACCCATGTTGGCCAGTCTATCCGCCTCTTCGTTACTGGATCTTGCAATATGCTTCAACTCGCATCCTTTGAAGCTTCCTTCGAGTAGATTATACATGTCGCGGTACGCGATCATGTTTTCAGCAATGGCATCGCATTCTTTCATTGTTTGTTGCACTATGAGATTGGAATCGCCATAAATCATCAATCGGGTAGCTCCACAAGCAATCGCCATCTTCATCCCGTGCAACAGTGCTTCATATTCTGCGTCGTTGTTCGATGCTGGATCATCTGGTGGAAAGTCTAGTCGCAGGACGTATTGCAGTTTGTCTCCACGAGGTGAAATAAGAACGATTCCAGCTCCTGCTCCTTCGTTTCTTTTGGACCCGTCAAAGTACATGATCCAATTGCTCGTATACTCGGGTGGCCCGGGTGTTTGTAGCTCTGTCCATTCGCTGATGAATTCCACGAGAACTTGGGATTTGACTGCATTGCGTCCTGCATAGGTGATATCCCAAGCGCCCAACTCGATGCTCCACTTCGCTATTCTTCCGGATGCCATAGGGTTGTTCATGATTGTCCCGAGTGACGCATCATTAACCACTGTGATGGCGTGTTCCTGGAAGTAATGTTTGAGCTTTCGGGCTGTGAGGACAACTCCATATGCAAGCTTCTGGTAATGAGGATATCGCTGCTTGCATGGCGAGAGCACTTCGCTGATGTAATATATTGGGCGCTGGACTCCGTATGCCTTGCCATCTTCAGGTCGTTCGACTACGATTGCAGTGCTGATGACCTGGTTTGTGGCGGCTAAATAGAGAAAAAGCGGCTCCCTTTCTTGTGGTGTTGCGAGAATGCGCCTGCTTTGCAGCGACCGTTTCAAGTCTGCGAATGCTTGTTTGGCTTCGGGTGTCCACTCGAATTTGTCCGTCTTCTTCAGTAGCTTGTAGAAGGGTAACGCCTGCTCTCCCAATCGTGCGATGAACCTGCTTAGGGCGGCCAATCGCCCTGCGAGCTGCTGGACTCCGCGTAGATTGGTAGGCTCCTTCATGGTGAGGATGGCTTGTATTTTCTCCGGATTGGCCTCAATGCCTCTGGCGGATACCAGGTATCCGAGGAGTTTTCCTGCGGGGACGCCGAAAACGCATTTTGTCGGGTTGAGCTTGATCCGATATGCATTAAGGGCGTCGAATGTTTCTTTAATGTCTTCGAGGAGTGTGTCCTCAACTCGAGTTTTGATGACGATGTCGTCGACGTATACTTGTACGTTCTTGCCAATGAGATTGGCAAGGCATCTCTGCATGCAACGTTGATATGTTGCGCCTGCGTTCTTCAGCCCGAAGGGCATTGTCGTGTAGCAGTATACACCGTGTGGTGTGATGAATGCCGTCTTCTCTTCGTCTTCCTTTTTCATTCGGATCTGATTATATCCCGAGTAGGCGTCCAGGAAGGAGAGACGTTGGCAACCTGCTGTGGAATCCACGATCTGGTCGATTCGTGGTAGAGGAAAGTTGTCCTTGGGGCAGTGCTTGTTTAGTGACGTGTAGTCGATGCACACCCGAAGGATATCCGTGTTCTTCTTGGGGACCAGCACCGGATTTGCCAACCAGGTGGATATCTTGATCTCTCTAATAAAGTTGGCGGCTAGCAACCTATTTACTTCTTCTCCCAGCGCCTTTTGCTTGGGTTCTGAGAATCGTCGAGTCGTCTGTTTGATGGGTTTGGTGTTAGGAAAGACTTCGAGTGAGTGCTCGGCAAACTCCCTGGGTATACCTGGCATATCTGAGGGCTGCCAGGCGAAAATCTCCCAGTACTCACGGAGGAGTTTGACGAGCGCGCTTTCCTATGCTGGCGAGAGGGTTGTGGAAACCATCGCGGTTTTGGCGGAATCCGTCGGGTGCACTTGGTGCTTGCGAGTGTCGCTGTTGGCGCTGAATTCCAGTTCAGGCGCGTTTTTCTTCGTGAGGGGCATGACGGAGTGGTCCGTGGTTTTTGCCAGCTCTTGTAGTTCTTCTTGCATCCCGAAAGATTTCGCGATCTCATTAAATTCTATGTCGCACTTATCCGATTTCTGGAAGTCTCCGTCAATGGTGATCACACCGTATTCGCCGGGTAGCTTGAGCTTCAAGTATGCGTAATGTGGTACGGCCATGAATCTGGCGAACGCTGTTCGACCAAGAATGGCGTGGTACTGTGAGGGCCAGTCGACGACTTCGAAGTCCAGGAATTCCCTTCTGTAGTTGCGTGGGGAGCCCAGTACAACTTCAAGGTTGATTGTTCCGAGTGGACGTATTGCCTTGCCCGGAACTATCCCGTGGAAGGATGTTTCTGATTCCGTTAGGCCGTCCAGATTTTTGTTCATTCGACGGAGTGTATCCGCGTAGATGATGTTGATGCCGCTGCCACCGTCCATGAATACGCGGGCCAGGTCATAGTTGCCAATTTGAGCTTGAATGACAAGGGCGGCGTGTCCTGGTCGATAGACTCGTGGCGGGTGGTCTTCTTTCGAGAACGTGATTGGCTGCTCGGCCATCTTCAGGTACTCGGGCTTCGTTGGTGGCGTCTGCACTGCCATGCATATTTGTCTCGAGTTAGTTTTTTGGGCTCTGCGAGAGGGGCATACCTTCTGTATCATCCCGAGGAGTTGTCCGTGCGGAGTCGGGTATGTATTTGCTCCCGCGTTTTGTTGTTGTGGCGCTGGCAATGCGGCGGGTGCCATGTTTGGGTTGGTTGGTGGAGGTGGAGGCGGTGGTAGCTGGAATTGTTGTCCCCCTCCCGGCAGTGGTGGATAGTTTTGGGTGGAGGCAAATCTTTTCTTGGCGAGTGCGTCCGAGATTTCGATGAACTTTCGGCAATCCTTGAGAAGGTGCGTCGCCTTAGTTTCGCCCGTGCGCTTGTCTGTGAACAGATGTAGCGAGCAGTACGCATCGAGGTCTTCCTCGGGTGTTTTTTCTTCTGCCTTTGGTCTCCATTCGCGACTTCCACGACGACCGGAGTCGCGACTTCGCGTGAATTCTGCTGCCACTAGTTCTTCTCTATCCTCGTGGTCGTAATATTTTCTTCTCTTTCTTCGCCCATGACGGTCTTCGTCGTGCGTGGGCGATGATGTTCTTTCATTGCGTACTGCGTCTTCTCCATTGGCCCATTTTTCGGCTATGATCATGAGCTCCCCTATGGTTTTGGGCGCAGCTCTGCCGAGTTCTTCTCGAAACGTGGTTCTTCTTGCTCCTTTGGCGAAGGCCTCAATCGCCACTTCTTCAGAGATTGTCCCTGCGGTGTTCCTGAGCGTGTTCCACCGCTGGATGTATTCTCGTGTGGATTCACCACTTTTCTGTTTGCAGGCTCGTAGTTCTTCGATTGTAGCCGGCCTCTTGTAGGTCGACTGGAAGTTTTTGCAGAAATCGCGATGTAGGTCGTCCCACGATGCGTAGCAAGATCGTGGTCTCTTCTCCAGCCAGCTGCGGGCCGCTCCGGCTAGGTGCAAATTGAGGTATTGCATGGCCGTGTTCTTGTTACCACGTTGGCATTTTACTGCCGTGAGGTAGTCGCTTAACCACTGGGAGGGCTCGAGTGAGCCATCGTATTTTGTCACCTCCGAGCTGAGCTTGAATCTCTTGGGTAGAGGTGCCTCACGAATACTGCGAGCAAAACAAAGTGCTCCGCAGGTTTCGTCGTCCGAAGACCCGGATGAGGAGCGCTCGCGATATCGTGAAGCCCTTGCTTTATCCACCTTCTTCTGGGCGAGATCGGATCGCGCGTCGTACCCGGAACGGTCACGGTCGCTATCTTTTCTTGGTTCCTTGCTTCGTTTTCTCGAGCGGCTGCTGTGGTGCCGCGAATCTTTGTCTCTCGGGCTGTCGTCGCTGCTGCTTCGACTATCGCCGCGGCGTCGGGCCTCTTTTCCTCGGCCGCGACGCGGCGATTTATCCTTTCTCGGAGAGGAGCTCCTGTGCCTGCGGGGCGTATCTTTGTCTTTGTCCTTCTCCTGTCGCGCCTTCTCCAGTTGTTCCTTGCGATCGTGGGAGGCGAGTTTCGCGGCTGCCAGCCCTAGACCCTTGCGGATATGCTTGTATTGTTCCACCCGAGGATCGCTGTCCGTCGGCTGGTTCATTTGCATGTAGGTTGCTGCGGCTAGAATTGCAGCGGCTGGAGTTTGCGGGTAGACGTTGCCATCGTCGTCAACCCTCATGAAAGAAGACGTGGTAGACCTGTTGGTCCCAGCCATAGATTCGTGGTCCCTCGTCGACGCTGCGGGTCCTTTTCCCCCGGGTCGGGTACCGACCGAAGGTGCAAGGGATAGCTCGGCTCGGCGTAGGCTTGATTCATCCGCCGCTCTCCTGCGACGGGCTAGATCTGCTCGGGCATCCTTGATGTTTGAGGCCGCTCTCACTAGGTGATAGTGGTAGGCGGTTAGGTCTTCCTGCGTGGCACCTGCTGCAGGTGGCTGACTCTTTCGCATGGATTCCTTGGCTCTTTTCCAGGCTTCCCGCGAAACGCCGATTAGATCGCGCTCGGTTGCGCTATATTAAGTTTCCGAGGGCTGTTCCGACCCTGCCATGCAGACTTGGGCCAGTCGTGGTCCGTGTGTCCTAGGCGCAGATCGGGAAGCTCTTCGCACCCGAGAGGGTTCCTCTGTCGAGAGTGCGTGGTAGTCGATCGTGTTGAAGCGGATGGACTCGCCGCTTTTCTCCATAGGGAAGCGTGAGTTGACGGCTCCAGATTTGGGTTCAGATTCATCCGAGAAGTGGAGGATTCCGTCTCTGTTCGCCATGAAGTTGAAACTTCCGAACGTCAGGGTGACGCTCTTCTCCAGATCCTCGAATACCGGGCGTGATTCCGGCGAGTGAGGCGTGACTATGACGGATCCGATCCGTACGGGATTGTTCGGAGCCGTGGTCGATGGTTTCCAACGGGAGTTGAATGTCGATGAAGCCGAAGATGCCGGTGATCCAGCGCCCGCGTTCCCCACGGTCGGCGCCAATTGTCGAAGCTCTGGCTCCACAAATCCCTCGGGTGACCCTATCGGGTTTCGACTAGGAGACGTCATAGGCGCTGGTGACATCTTCGGCTTGACAGGGGGGCGAGATTTACCCAGGTTCGGGGCCCTCGTAGAGGTAAAACCCTTACTCCTGCCTTATGTCGATCTGTATTAGATGATTAGATCGGTTACAGGATGCTCGAATCGAGAGTAGATCTCGAGTTTCAAGGCTTTTGTGGTCGTGCGGTAATACTTGGTCCTCTCCTTGGGGGCTCTCCTGGCTTTATATAGATAGCCAGGTCTCGAGTTCAACCCGGAGAGGATACAAACCCTAGCTTAGGTCGGTTACAAGTTCCCTAACTTAACCCGCAAGTTTAATGCGGGTTGGCTTCAGGTGGGCCTTCTGGAGTCTTCCAAGGGCGCCTCTTCTTGGGCCTTGACCTTGGGCCTGAGAGGGGGTGTCCTTACCCGCAGGGTCCAAGATCTATGTCTTCGTCAACTGGTGTTCCAAAGAAAAATGTGGTGGCAGGAATAGGTTTTCACTGCGCCTGACCATTTTTTCCTCTCTTGCTGTTTTTTAATCTTAGATGCTCTTTTTTTTGTCGGTCTATTTCAGGTTCTGGATTGCAAAGTACCGTCTAGAGAAGATGAATCTTCTGTTGAGATGATTTTTTTTCTGGCGACATGTCTCGGATCTGGTGAACAAACCTCTGCCGATGACAGCTTAGATGTTGGATTATTGAGTTTTTGGTAGAAACTATGTTGTTGGTGTCTGTGTGTCTCACCATTCTATCTGGGGAATGAGGGTATCTGTTTTCAGATCCTTAAGTTTTATCCTTAAGTCAGTTTTATCTTTGTCGGTCTTGCTGCTGTTTTGGTGGCCTCTCCTGGGTTTTCCTTTACCTGTGTTGTTGTATAATCGATCGTTTTAAGACAAAGAGTTAGAAAAGGTAGTTCGTGCCTCTGTTTGGTTTCCTTTTTACCTCTGTTGTTGTAATCCAGTTAAGAAAATAGTCATGAAAGATAAGCGTGTTACACACAACAATGTGACAAACAAAAACCACCATTGAATTCTACCATCTGACCACATTATGCAAGACGAGCTACAGAAGGCGCGGCGAAGCGCGCTTTTTGCCTAGTATGTATCATGTGAGCATGCAGTAGTGAACAGTCTAAGCCGAGCTGGCCAGAAAGGAATCAGTGACCTTCCTGCCCAGTTCCGAACAGTACAGACACCACCCATTGATTAATAAACAGAACCTAACGACTCGGACACTCGGTGACGACCAGATACGACCGTTTCCATTTCCTTCCATTGCCTTGGCCATCATTCAGAGGGTCTCGTTTTAGATCTGACCAAAACTCCTATTTTTATTTATTTGAAGAAGCTACTACTACTGCCAGCAGATGAGTTTGGTGCTCCCTAACAATAGCTGATGTGTTGGAATATAGAAGAGTTATTGATGCCCAGATCTGGCAGTGCACAACAAACAACTTGTTCCATATAAATCTTCTACCGAAAATAAATACCGAGTGGCAATATTGGTGCATCGTGTACAGTACGGCTTGATCCAAGGATATTACTGACCACATGCATGCAATATGGCGGTCTCGCCGCGAACCACACCACGTATTCCGTATTTTCTTTTCTTTTGACAAACTGATTCTGCGTGGTATATTCCAATACAAGATTTTTTTTACAAAGGTTGGGGTTTGAGACCCCTAAGCTGCATTAACCAACGTGGCAGGTACAAATGGCACTATATATATCGACTACTTTGTTTCATTTTCGGATATCAAGTAATTACTAACTCTTTTTATTTTTTTTCTTTCCCGGGCAGCGTTTGGAAGAGTTTCACAAAAAAGGCTCCTGGTGAATCGAAATCAGAGCTTACATTTGATATTGTGGAAGTAAGTACTACTATCTAGATCCGCGCATCTCCTTGATTCTAGTGTCGATACCATTATCATGGCAGGTTGATTATTATTTTGATTGAAACCATGTTCTCGTAAAGTGCTTGCAACAGGGAGACGGGAATCACTTGTGTGGATACTACGTCTGCGAGTTCATTCATCAGACAACAGGTCCCATGGCAGAGATTTAAACCACCTTCATGTACGTCAGTCGTCAATTTTTCTTATTACCATCTATTTAAGTTACTTAGTTTCATTAATATATATTGACCACTCTTCTTTATATTAGATCGAACGGCTCCGGGACGGTCTTCTACCAAGGGACCGCATACGAGCAATTCAGAAGGAAATTGCGGGCTTCTTAGATGCAGAGGTACTAAATGTAAATGGAGAGTACTATAACGCCGGTTGGAACTAAATTTGATTTTGTAATTCATTCCATCGGTCATATAATATGCTCGATATACTTAGCTTCTGTAATATAAGTGTTCCTTCTTTTTCTACATATATGTATTACTTATTCACTCGTGGGATCCGGGAGGTCCGGGGAGGGCCACCGAGGCTCCTCTCTTCTCGTGGGATCTGGGAGGTCCGGGGAAGTGCAACCGGGCTCCTCTCTTCTCCTGGGATCTGAGAGGTCCGGGGAGGGGCCACCAAGACTCCTTATCAGTGTATGGTGACAGGCGTATCGTAAAATAGAATTGATCGCAAAACAGAAAATAAAAAGGAAAACAATAAAACGAAAAAAAAATTGTGCCGCGGCAGAGAAAATGGCAAAACTGTTGCCGCGGCAGAGGAAGCATTCATCCCGGTTCGTGTTAAGAACCGGGACTAATGCCCCTGGCCAGGTTCGCCACGTGGTAAGGGACCTTTGTCCCGGGTCCTGACACAACCGGGACCAATGGAGAGGGCCATTTGTCCCAGCTGGCCCATCCCGGTTGCACAATCGGGACTAATGGACCTTACGAACTGGGACAAATGGCCCTGTTTCCACTAGTGGTTGTTATGAGGTAAGTACACGTGATAGCGATGCGGGGGAAGGAAGAGTTTCTGGACATCTTTAAAACTGAACAAAATCATATATGTAATAGTGAAATCCGGAAAAAACTAGATCCTTTTGTACACATACATAATGGGGACATTCTTCATAACCCCGGAAGGGATTTCTGAGGAATGTCACCATTATGAATGTGCACTAAAGGGTTCAGCTTCATATGGATCTCACGAACCGTATTACATACGTGACATTATTTAGTACGAAAGAAATCCAGAAACCCTTGCATTCGTTCCTTTCCCCGGATCACCACCGCATGTAGTACCTCTTAACAGGAACAAGATGGTCATCGGTCTGTGTGCCTCATATTTAGGGTGGACACATACAAGCATCCTTGGTGGACCCGGCGCAATATGGCGTTTTGTTTCCTACAGGATATTACTGACCACATGCATGCAATATGGCGGTCTCGCCGCGAACCACACCACGTATTCCGTATTTTCTTTTCTTTTGACAAACTGATTCTGCGTGGTATATTCCAATACAAGATTTTTTTTTACAAAGGTTGGGGTTTGAGACCCCTAAGCTGCATTAACCAACGTGGCAGGTACAAATTGCACTAAGGCCCCTATCATCTCTTGCCCTAAAAGACCCACAATTCGAAGATAAGACCCGTGCTTTTACATAAAACACCCTGGACAAAAAGAAAGGAAATCAATCAGATCCTCGGGCTTCTCCACCACCGTACGCCGGTGATCTCCAGGAGCGCAACGCGCCGAAATCAGAGCCCCTTGAAACGCTCGAACTCTCCCTTCAGGCGTGGCATCCTTGACGCCGGCAAACGCGTGACCACCAGGGACAAACCACTTGGTGGAAACGCATAGCCGAGCTCCGGGGCCAGATGTTGAAGGCCTCCAACATGGAGGTTGAAGATTGGCCACCCTCTTGGCCTTGATTGGCGACGGTGATCATCACCTTCGCTTGATTTGCTCGAAATTGCAGCATGAACCACTCGAACCAACTTGAGGAAGCACAGGGACCTATCGTCCTCCCCTCGCCACCACGACAAAACAGAGGAAATCGTCCACTCTTCTTCATCGAATCAGTCGATTAGCAGGTAAGGCAGTCGATTTTATTTAAGCGGCCTTGATCTCCTCTTCCTCAAAACGAAAACCGCCATGGATTTGACCTGCAAAAGAGAGGAGATCGGGATCTCGCGTTGCTGCGAGCCACGAGGAGCCAGCTAGAGAGGAGGGGAGAAGCCATGACGGCAACAACAAGCACTCGGGCTAAACCTAAGCTAAGGCTACTACTGTACAAGGCGAGACGACACTCTAGCTCATCGCCACACCAACCAACCCGAGGGCTAGCGGCGGGGATGGTCGGAAACGAGCGTCGGCAATGGTTGACTCTCAAAGGCTATTGTATCAGGGGGGAGGGGGGGTCGTGACCTGGACAGACCTAACTTGGCACACTTTCTTTGTGTCGACTATGTTATTCCAATACAAGATTACTACTGCCTTGCCTACTCAGCTCTCACCAGCTGCAGTTAATTACGATTCTCCATGGTCTTCAGCGCTTCCACCCAAACGGACACCAAATATATACGATTTTGTTTCATTTGGATTGCCAAACGGGTAGACGTTTGGTTTACATTCGGTTTTTCTTGGATGGACGATCTGTTAGTCCGTCTTATCCGTTATTTTCTCCATTTTGACTATTTTTCATATTATGTCAAAATACGCTAGCAAATATATCAAAATAATATCATCCTCGCCTGGAAGTGAGACTGAGTTAGCGAAACCATATTCACATTGGACTTTGTCTTTCTTGGCTACCGAACTGGATTAGCAACCCTGATTGAGCTTGTTTTTTAACTTGTTTGGCTTGGCACTCCGTGGGCCGAGCTCTCTTACCACCTTCGAGTCCAATCTCAGGTGGCGCCATGGAAATCTTCATCTCGGAAATAAAAAAAGCATATCATGGTCTGGGATATAAATCTTAGGCGCTGGCTGACTTGGTTATCAAGTCGTCCGAAGGGACATGCTGACACCAATACCAATGTTTGGCAAGTGATTGAGATGGGATCATGTGTTCGAGGTGCTGGATTCCGATTCAGCATTCTACCTACTGGTACGTCAAGATCCGATTGGTTATGAACATCGTAAGGTGCTGCTCTTCGCGGGGCTAATTTTGCGTACTTTCTCACCGTGCCCCCCTTTCGTCGAGTGCCCCACCTAGTTCACAGGGTCGTTGGCCTACCAAGCAAGCACTTGCCCGCAGCTCATGTCGCCTGCGAAGTGCGCTCTGCGCTTGTTTACGGAGTTTGGAAGCGAGGACGATCCAGAATCTGAAGAAGTAGAGTGGAATGGATCCGATTACCCATTGGCGTTTAACGCGCGTCAGGCGACGATCCCAACCAAGGCTATCGTAAGCCTGACCCCCTACCACAGCATCCGTCCAACTTAACTCTGCGGTTTCAGGTCGAGCTCTTCCTCTAGATGCGACGAATCCAATCTCTATTGAAATCAGAATCTCAAGGGTTAAGACTAAACACATGAACGGGCGCCGCCAAACCGGCAAACTCAGAGCGGTAGCGGTCTCTAAAAGTGAATAGGAGCATAGCGGCATCATCCAAGCCAAACACGTCTACTCAGTCAAGGTTCATCTCGCGCAGCCCTGATTGAGCTTGTGTTTTAGCTAGTTTGGCTTGGCACTCCGTGGGCCGGGCTCTCTTACCACCTTCGAGTCCAATCTCAGGCGGTGAATCGGGTTGAAAGTGAAAGTCGCCAAAAAGTGGCGGAATGCTCTCGAGTTGCTTCGGTGCTTCTCTTGCTCTGGTTTCATCAGCTCATTACCTTTAATCTAGAGGCTGCCATGACGAGGTCTTATTCTTCAACATAATCCAGTGGTTCAGGTGTCCTGATTGAGTGAGATTGTAGGAGTACGAACGCCGCCTTAGTTGCGATGTACCGAACCTGGGTAAATCGTGTCCTCGTTTCCGGCTCTCCCACGTTTCCACCCACGGCTCTATCAGCAGGCTTATGACACTTTTTACCATGAACCTAACTAAGAATACTCGACAGCGACCACACCACAGTCGTGCAACGTAACTCGCCAGGCACCACCCGTCCACACTATTAGAGGTTGTTGTAAAACCGTGTTTTGATCAGATTATGAGATCATGCGGTTAGGGCTTTGGCTTGTTCCCTAAGTCTTCTTCTAACCTCCTGTAATCTCTCTCTGTAATCCTTGACCTGTTTTGGTCCCATATAAACACGCAACCCGGCCTAGTCCATGGCACGGTTCCTCGTCATCTGATATGGTATCAGAGCCACGTGGTCTCGAGTTCGAGACCCTGCTCACGCAGTATTAAAAACAAAAGAAAAAAGATTCTGCGGCCCACTCCAAACCCACGCTAAGGACTAAAATAGCCTAGATGTGAGGGGGAGTGTTGAAATATAAATACACGCCTAGCCCCTTTCCATCAGTTCGGACTTTTGGGATAACTGGCTAGTGCAACAATTCTATACACACGGCCGTGGTTCCAGCCAGCACCACTAGAACAGTGGGCTCGCCCACCAACCCATAGGTTCCATGCCTTCCGGACCCGCCGCCCCGATGTCCAGGCTCAATGCCCCCCACCCCCAACGATGAAGAGACGAGGAGAGAGAGCTCCTCCACCAGATCGAAGGCCAGTAACCCCATTAGTTACCGGCCGCATCAGATCTGGGGCAGGACCGCCGGACACGGCGAGGCCACGGGACCCCTGCCCCGGCCCACCACTGCACTGCCCAAGCTGCCACGCTGGGAGACCTCCACGCGCACACCAGGCCACCAAGCCGACGACGTCCATGG
Source organism: Alopecurus myosuroides (assembly GCA_028641055.1). Classification (NCBI taxonomy): domain Eukaryota; kingdom Viridiplantae; phylum Streptophyta; class Magnoliopsida; order Poales; family Poaceae; genus Alopecurus; species Alopecurus myosuroides. The sequence goes on from CM054057.1 coordinate 38,374,240, forward strand.
CCACCATGGACCTGTGGAGCGGACCGCCACTGCCGGCCACCAGATTCACCCTCTCGCACAGGCCAGCCAAGCCAGGCCGTCTGCACCGACCATCGCGCCGGCGAGCCGCCGATGCAGACGACATCGGTGCCAAAAACCACGCAGCGGTTACGCCTCATGCAAACGCCGCACCTCCCTGACCGAAGCGCCCCGCAACGCCACTGCCGCGAGAGGGGAGAGAGCCCCGGCGGCGCGCTCCGACGACGGCGAGGGGGTGGGAGGGCGGAGGCGGGGACGAGGACGAGGGCACTATGGTTTCGCCCTGCCGCTCGTGGGAGCGGCGTTTTTCTGGATCCATGATACTGTTAAGCACTAGTGGTAGTACATATGCCTTGTGTGTGGGCAATTAAATGGTAACCCTGTACGCAATAATTAAGCAACCTCCGGCATGCCCAGGATCAATTGAAGTTCTCCCATTGATTAGTTTAGTTATTGCAGGTGCGAGTACATGGGTTGTTCTCAAATACTCCCATTGATTAGTTTAGTTTGCAGGTACGAGTACATGGAGTAGGCACCAACATTGATACACGATGGATAACTGAACATTGACAGTGATTTTTTTTTGCGGGGGGTAGTAGGTGGTTAACTAACACGAAATGCAATGATCATCTTAATCAAGGTCCCCGGAAATTAATCAATTAAGCAGCGATTGATTACCAGCAATAACTTCCACCATTTGTCATATCCGGTCTAGAACAGCGAAATGAGTCTAGTGGATCGAGTTAGTTCAGTAAGCAATTGTTGAGCCACCTTTTGCCCAATCCCAACTAAAATTCTTGAGCGTTAATTGGTTAATTTTTTGCAATTACGTAATACCTTTTTAAACATGTATATATTCATATACAACACTCCAACATAATCAAGGGCCCCAATGATATTAATCATCTAAATTAATATGGATCAATACCTCATCGCCAAGGATGCATCACCTATAAAATATTAGTTACTGAGTGCGCTCTGCGCTTGTTTACGGAGTTTGGAAGCGAGGACGATCCAGAATCTGAAGAAGTAGAGTGGAATGGATCCGATTACCCATTGGCGTTTAACGCGCGTCAGGCGACGATCCCAACCAAGGCTATCGTAAGCCTGACCCCCTACCACAGGGTCGGGTTATTCGGGTTTTTAGGAAATCGGGTTTTGAGAATTGACTCCCGAAATTTAGCTAAAAAAATATTAACCCGACAAATCGGGTTCCCGAAATTTCGGGTACGGGTTCGGGTTTTTCCCGATTTCCCGAATCGCTCCGATGCAGTAGCTCGACCAGAGGAGACCAGCGGGCAGGGAAAAAAATTCACGCTGAAGAAGATCCGCATGTGAGACCAGGAGGCGCTAGGATATGAGGACGGATGGAGGTCGTCCGCCGCGCTGCAAGCAGCGTCAGCGACCAGGAGATCCGCATGTGAGAGGTACAGGAGACGGTGTGCTTCTCTGTGTTCTGTAGAGTTAGGAAGCGCCGCCGCCGCGTGCATCTAGAAATGAGGAGGCTTCTGGGAATGCGTGAGGTAGGTTTGGGAAGATGAGATGCGGTACAGGGCATGCGTTGGTGCTCTAGACTCTAGCGGTGGTTATTTTTTTAAATAGGCTGGGCTAAATGTGCAATATTTCTATTGGGCTGCACTAATATTCGGGATAGTCGGGCTATTCGGGTGCTACGTGGTGAAACCCGAATTTCCCTAATTAAATTCGGGTGTTTTGATTTGACACCCGAAAAAGCACCCGGGTTCTTCGGTTTCGGGATTTTCGGGTTCGGGATCGGGATTTTCGGGTTCGGGGTTCGGGTTTCGGGTTTTATGCCCAGCGTGAGTGTACAGTACGGCTTGATCCAAGGATCTTTCTAACCAAAAAAAAATAATAGAAAATGAGAATAAAATTAGTACCACCACTAGTATTGTTTTTTTTATCCTCACAAGAGACAATTAATGACATCTTTTTCAAAAAAAAGAAAGAGATATATGGCATCAACAACACAAAGAAGAAGATCAGTAGTATACTCCTCCTTGCATTGTCACAATCCACACAAGGTAATTAATGTGCTGGCTTGTCTCTCTTTTTTATGTACATCGTGTGAGTTAGTAACAGCAATCTAAAGCAATGAAGTGCATGAGGTGGCTTCACCAAAGGGGTAAAGGAGAAAGTGAGAGGCGGTAATAATTAAGATTGCAACATAGTCACCCATGACTAAATCAAAGGAGGAGCCTTTCCCTAATCCATGAGAGAGAACACCTTTTTCGCCACGTGCATTTGGTACGACGCACACCATACAGCCCAGTTCTACTCCACAAGTGGCAGGCTACAATAGTAGCAAAATGATAAAGTTTTACGCTAAAATATATTCCAGTAATACATTTATTCCATATAATTGTGGGCACTCATTTTCACCACCTCGACACCTTTTCCAGCCGACTACCATCCATTATCCATGTGTCGATTTCGACACCACTCAACCCCTTTATCATTGACACTCAAGCAAACCAGGGAAGACACATCCTTCGGTCCCGACCTTCTTATCAAAGATCCCCACAAGAGGCAGGCATTGCCGAGAGGCACTGCTATCGCCCGTTTCGGTATAACACAGAGGGATGCCCCTCGCACGTCGTCAAACCACCGTATCGTTGTGGCATCACCGCCATAAGGTTGTCCAGTCACCGTCAGCACCATGCGTGGTTTGTGCGGTGGCGGAAAGGAGAGGGGTTAGGGGAAGGGAGATTTGTCTGCCAAGAGGATCTAGGGATAGGGTGTCCAAGTTCCTCACAGGAATAAACACGAGCAAAGGGTTCTGTTCACCGGTTGTAACGTTCTAAGTTCTGATAACTTTCATCTATCTATTGGTTTCATCGTCAATTGCAAGACAGCTCGCTCGATGACTTTTATCGTCAAGCGGCTCGAGAGTATGGTAGTACATGAGCTTCCTTATTGGATCGTGGTTTCTAGACTATTTATCTTTTTTTTTCTTGGGTTCTAGACCATTTTTCTGGCCCGCCACTCTTTTGTGACCTTAATGATAGACCATGTAACTATTTGTTCAGTGCTAATAAAGGTTAGCTTATGGCAGAGATTAAAATAAACACTTCAATCGTTGATGTATTTTTTGAACATAAAAGTAATTATATTATAAAGGGTAACACGATACATAGGGTAACAAGATACATCACCGTGATTAGTACAACTGTCATCCATGAAAATAGACTTTTCTAGCTGAACAAAAAATGGGAAACTACTGAGTAAACAAGAAGTTTATGCTGAAGAGCACAACTGGAGTCTGTCAGGGGGTCCGTCGAGAACTCGGACAGAAGAATCCTGCAATTGTACTCCTCGGGGGCCTCTCTCAATCTCATCAACCGAAGAGCCAGCGGCTCAACTAGCAATCGAGTCGACGGACGCCTATGAGGTAGAAGATTGAGCTGTAGATTTGAAATTGCCACCACCAAGCTCAAATCAGGGGGTCTTTGCCGTTGATTCTGATAAGCCGCATCAGAGGTGCTCTCACCCACCTCTGGCATGTCCCGAACAACAAAGACGCACAAACTTCATGCCCAATAGATTGCAGAAAATGTCGTGCATAGCAACCAGACATATACCAATAAAGTTCAATGGATGAACTAGCACCAGCCATGTAGGGATTACCATGTTGGTGCTTTCTCTGATCAGAACCATCTCCATTTGTCCAGCTTGCAACATCGCAAATTTCCATCTCCTCGACACCATGGCCAGCTAGAGCAAAATTGAACAGTGTCAATCCAGCAAGGTGGAAAGGATTCACAACAGCATCCGAATTCCACCGCATCTGAGTAGTTCCACTGTAGCAAATTGCCCACCATGAGCCCGCATACAGAGAACCAAGGAATTCTTGAAATCACGCTGGAAGCAGCGTGGAGCGGCTCCAAATCCAGCTTGCCACCAGGGCCACTCCCGGATCCACTCTTCTCCCACCATCCTCGAACACCATGGAGACCAGGAGGGAAGGAATCGGAGCTGAACAGGGCAGCGGCACAACATCCACCACGAGCAAAGTTATTTAGATAGGGGGAAGGGGAAGTTGGGGCTGCGCCTCCGCCCGCTGCCTCCAACCTCTGGAGGACAGAGAGCAGCAAGAGCGCCACCACCCATCATCGGCCGGAGCTCGCAGATCCCGGCGGAAAACTTCCCGATGGCATCACGCCATTCACCATATAGGAAAGAAAACGAGAAAACTCTAGGCTAAAACTGGTACTGGTATATACCGCAGGGAGGAAGGCCGCCTACACCAGCCGGATACCGGCGAACCACGCCACCGGAGCTACGGACGGAGAGGGGCGACGGCGGGGCAGAAAGTTGACTCTCAAAACTACTGTAGCAAGGGATAAGGCCTCCCTTTTAATACGTTCCAAAAGCCTCAATCGCCGATGTAAAAGTGCTGCTATGCTAGCTAAACTAGTGCAGAACATGGCATTTGCCCCGGTTGGTAAGGGTCTAATACCCCGGCTAGCCAACCGGCTTCCGCAAACCCGGGCTAAAGGCCCCACTTATGCCCCGGTGGGGTTACCAACCGGCGTAAAAGGCGCGCCCCACGTGGGCTCTGCACCGCGAGCAGGCTGTCCCCCTTTTACCCCGGTTGGTAATACCAACCGTGGCAAAAGGTTTTTTTTTAATAGTTGTTTTCGTGTCCTCAGCGCTCGATTAGAAATTCTATATTCTTTTCTATTTTCCTGTTCTCTGCACTAAACATTTATATTAAGAAAGACATAAATATATAGTCTGCCACGAATACAAATATTGTTCGACACAATGACATAATTAAACATAGTTCGACATGTAGACATAGTACGACAATATAGAGCGACATAAGTACGTAAGCATAGATCGACAGAAACATATATACTACGCATCGGCGTCGGAGGCAGCCTTGCCCTTGCCCTCGGCGTCGGAGATAGCCTTGCTCGGGCTAGACTCACCGGTGTCAGACTCGGAGTCGGAGCTGCTCTCAGACGAGCTATCCTGGCAGCAAATGGGGCGGACTAAGATGCCGTCGAAGATCTTCACCTCCAGCACGTGGGCCTCCTCGTCCTTGAAATATCTGAATGTGAGCATGTAGCCCACATTTAGCTTGTGCATCCGCGCGAACTTCCCCCACCCATAGCGTAGGTAGAGGTCATTGCCACGTCGCTGCAGGACAACGCGCATGGGCCCGTTGTCACAACCCTCCAACCGGAGGGTGAAACTATAGGGCCCGCCCTTGCGCGCGAGGAGGATCGCCGATATCTTCTCTGGAAGACGGAGCTTGTTCTCCTCTGGGTGGATCAGGTGGACATAGAACTCCGGTAGCCGGAGACCTTCCTCCTCCTCCTCCGCCGCCGCCGCAGCCTCCTATTCCTCGTCCTCCTCCTGCGCCGCAGCAACAGCGCCATGCCGTTTACGGCGTGTTGACCCCTTTGCACCGCGCTTTGCCCCCCTTGCAGCGCTTGATGCCCCCGTGCTCCGTGTCCATGTCCACGTCCGCGAGTAGGAGGCGTCGTGTCCTCCTCCTTGATGACTATGGCGCCACCACCACGTGCATTCGATGCACGCGATCCACGTGGACGTTTAGATCGACGTCCACCATGTATAGGGGTTTCTTCGACGGGGACGACGCCGCGCCCACCGCCGGTTACACGCGAACCACGGGGACGTCTCGCCATGGCTAAAAAAATAGCAAATAGCATCAATTTCATCAGTTCGCAACAATTGCATATAATCTAATAAAAATATAGCTAATAGCATCCATTTCATCAAAATTGCTTATAGATAATAGCTAATGGTACTAATAGCTAAAAAGTCCGAAAAAAGAGTAACTATATGTTCCAGATCATCATTTCAATTATAAATGTAACATTGATGAAATATTTAAACGTATGAATACACACCAATAGTTACATATCTCGGGTTCATTTTATTTAACCCTAATACATCACGATGTAATAATATCACTTAACACCGACCGGGTTCTAAGCCACGGAGTGCAGAGTCGCGGGTGCTACGGGCCCATAGGTAAGGAACCCTCACAGGGTCATAGCTCACGTGGTAAGAAACCCTCCGAATAATCGACCAACTGCCGAAATACTCCCTATCGAGCAAGTACCATGTAGCGACGTATGTGCTTGTCCTCCTCCCTGATACGCTATTGTACCACCTCCTCAGGGGCCGGCTCTCTCCGCACCGACCGTGGCCCACGCGATGGCCACCAAAGAATATCCGGGTCGACCACGTCACCCGGATTTCTCACCAAGCCCCGTGTCCCGGTAGTAAGGACCTCCCAGTGCCAGCCCGGCGGGGCCTAGTCCCGGACATCGCCCGGCTGGTCCAACAGAGACATAAGCTAAAAACAGACCCGGACTAAGTAAATAGTCCTAATTAAGTAAAATACCTTAGTGTTTCTAACTTAGTAAAAAATAGTAAATGGAGAAATATGACATAAATAAGATGAAAGTTAAACACAAAGGATCAAATTGGCCCTTCTCATATCTTGTGTTTGTTACGAGGTAGTATACGTGATGGCGATGCGGGGAAGGATGAAGACAAGGGTTTCTGAACTTCGTTGAAACTAAACAAAATCACATACGTAAGTGTTTGTGAGATCCGAACAAAGTTGGACCATTTCGTGAACATACATAACGGTGATATTCTTCATAGCACCGTCCGGGGCTATGAAAAATATCACAATTAAGTATATGCACCAAACGGTGCAACCCAGTTCTTCTGATCTCACTAACACTAATATTACAAATGTGAAGTTCCTTAGTTCGAACCGAAACCCTCATCTTCATCCTTTCCCCGGATCACCACCGCCTATAGTACCTCTTAACAGGAACAAGGGTTTCTGGACTTTAGTAAGGAGTATGACTAGCAGAGCTGATCGAGTCTTGCCGAATAAAGTTGCGACTCGAACGGGACATAACAGTTGTAGCCTCCCAGATTATCCATATCATGTGTGAAAACGTTGCAGATCACTTCCTCTTCTTCTTCTTCTTGAAGAAGAAGAGGAAGTGATCTGCAACGTTTTCACACATAAGAAGAAGAGGAAGTGATCTGCAACATTTTCACACATGACTGGATAATCTGGAATGATGTTATGCCCCGTTCGAGTCACAAGTTTATTAGGAAAGAGTGGATCTGATCTGCTAGTCATACTCCTTCCTAGACCTTCACATTTTGTGCTAGCTACGAGGTAAGTACACGTGATGGCTATGCGGGGGAAGGAAGGGTTTCTGGAGTTCTCTGAAACTAAACAAAATCATATATGTAATAGTGAAATCCGGAAAAAAGTAGATCCTTTTGTACACATACATAATAGGGATATTCTTCATAACACCGGAAGGGATTTCTGAGTAATATCACCATTACGAATGTGCACTAAAGGATTCAGCTGCATCCGGATCTCACGAACCATATTACATGTGTGACATTATTTAGTTCGAAAGAAATCCAGAAACCCTCATCTTCATCTTTTCCCCGGATCACCACCGCCTGTAGTACCTTTTAACAGGAACAAGATGGTCATTGGGCCTTGATGTGAAGTTGGACCTTCACATTTTGTGCTTCACTAGTGGAAACAACCCCTATCGTCCAGGGGGCAAAATTCCATTCATCCCGGTTGCACAAAAATCCGGGACAAATGCTATGCATTGGTCCCGGTTTTTGTGCCCGAGGCAGCAAAAATCACCTGAGGGCAACTGTCCCGGTTCGTGGGGAGGCATTGGTCCCGGTTTGTGGCATGAACTGGGACCAATGCCTCACCACAGGCCACGTGGCACGCGCATGGGCATTGGTCCCGGTTCATTACACAAACCGGGACCAATGCCCCCCCTTCCCCTACATATACTGCCTCACGGCCCCCCTTCCCTTTTTTTTGGCTTGGAGGAGTGAGAGAGGTGGGTGTTAGTGTGTGTTATTTTACTATGCACACGAGGTGTTCGACGAAATACCCGAGCCACACATAAGCTAACTAAAAATGGTATCTTCGACCGAGGTTAAGAAACTTATCTTTTTCATATGTAATTGATACATAAAAAAGTAATATTTGTCGTACTGTGGTCATTTCTCTATTGAATATGTTATTGTAGTGTTTTTTGATAAACTTAATTATACGATGCAGATGGATGCACGGCACCGATGGATGTACGGTGACCGACGCACTTCCAAGTATATGGCAGGCCTGAATGCATTTCTCGATGTAGCTCAGGCAAACAAAGATAATGGCTTTATGTGTTGCCCATGTGTTGATTGTCGGAACGTCAGGGAGCACTCTTCCTCGACAATCCTTCACGGCCACCTACTTCGGAGAGGTTTCATGCCTAGCTATAATTGCTGGACCAAGCATGGAGAAAGAGGGGTTGTGATGGAAGACAATGAAGAAGAAGAAGAAGATCCTTTGTTCCCTGAATACGGTGATGCTGCAATGGAAGACAATGCAGAAGAAGGAGGTGATCAAGAACAGGCATCAGAAGAGCCCGATGATGATCTTGGACGAGTTATTGCTGATGCAAGGGAAGACTGTGAAAGTGAATTGGAGAGGTTGAAGTTGGACAACATGTTACAGGATCACAAAAAGTTGTTGTACCCAAATTGCGAAGATGATATCACAAAGCTCGGTACCACACTGGAGTTGCTGAAATGGAAGGCACAGAACGGTGTGACTGACAAGGCATTTGAGAGTTTACTTCAACTAATGAAGCCGAAGCTTCCAAAGGATAACAAATTGCCTGAGAGTATGTACGAAGCAAAGAAATCTCTCTACCCTCTAGGATTAGATGTGCAGAAGATACATGCATGCATTAATGACTGCATCCTCTACCGCGGTGAGAAGTACGAGAATTTGGATGAATGTCCGGTATGCACTGCACTGCGGTATAAGATCAGAGTAGATGACCCTGGTGATGTTCACGGCGATCCCCCCCCCCCCCGTAAGAGGGTTCCTGCTAAGGTGGTGTGGTATGCTCCTATAATACCACGGTTGAAACGTCTGTTTAGAAACAAAGAGCATGCTAGGTTGTTGCGATGGCACAAAGAAGACCGTAAGAAAGACGGAAAGTTGAGACACCCTGCCGATGGATCGCAGTGGAGAAAGATCGAGAGAGACTTCCCGAACTTTACAGGAGAGGCGAGAAACGTATGTTTGGTCATAGCACCTGGCACATGACTCTATGTATGTACAACCTTCCTCCATGGTTGTGCATGAAGCGCAAGTTCATTATGATGCCAGTTCTCATCCATGGCCCGAGGCAACCTGGCAACGACATTGATGTGTATCTAAGACCATTAGTGGAAGAACTCTTACAATTGTGGGGCAAACCAGGTGTACGTGTGTGGGATGAGAACGAACAAAAGCCATTTGACCTACGGGCGTTGCTTTTCGTAACCATCAATGATTGGCTTGCTCTTAGTAACATTCCCGAACATACAAACAAGGGATACAATGCATGCACACACTGTTTAGATAAGACTGAGAGTGTTTATTTGGATAAATGTAAAAAGTTTGTATACCTGGGGAATCGTAGATTTCTTCCGATCAAGCATCCCGTAAGAAAGAAAGGAGGGAAGCATTTCAGAGGTGAGGCAGATAACCGAAAGAAGCCTGACCTCTGTTGTGGTAATGATTTATTCGATATGGTCAAGGAGCTAAAAGTAATCTTTGGGAAGGGTGATGGCAGCCAACATGTTCTGAACGGCCCTGATAAGCGCGCACCCATGTGGAAAAAGAAATCTATATTTTGGGACCTACCCTATTGGAAAGTTCTAGAGGTTCGGTCTTCAATCGACGTGATGCACATGACAAAGAATCTCTGCGTCAACCTGCTATGCTTCCTGGGCGTGTATGGGAAGTCAAAAGATACGCCAGAAGCACGGGAGGATCAGCAACATATGAAAGATCCAAGCAACAAGCACACGGATACAGGGCGCCATTACTTAACCAGCTACGCTCTTACTAAAGCAGAGAAGGAAATATTTTTTGAAGTCCTTTACAGTATCAAGGTTCCGTCTGGCTTCTCGTCGAATATAAAGGGGATAATAAACATGGCAGAGAAAAAATTCCAAAACCTGAAGTCTCATGACTGCCACGTGATTATGACGCAGTTGCTTCCGATTGCATTGAGGGGGTTTCTACCGGAAAATGTTCGAGTACCCATTGTGAAGCTATGTGCATTCCTCAACGCAATATCTCAGAAGGTAATCGATCCAGAAATTCTGGCAAGATTACTAAGGGATGTGGTCCAGTGTCTTGTTAGTTTTGAGTTGGTGTTCCCACCATCCTTCTTCAACATTATGACTCATCTCCTAGTTCACCTATGTGAAGAGTTTCATATTCTCTGTCCGGTATTTCTACACAATATGTTCCCCTTTGAGAGGTTCATGGGAGTCTTGAAGAAATATGTTCATAACCGTGCTAGGCCAGAAGGAAGCATCTCGAAGAGCTATGGAATAGAGGAGGTCATTGGGTTCTGTGTTGACTTTATTCCTGACCTTAAGACGATTGGTGTTCCTGAATCGCGGCATGAGGGGAGACTGAGGGGAAAAGGAACGCTCGGAAAGAAAACAATGATACCCAGGGACGGACATTCTTTCACTAAAGCACACTACACAGTTCTACAAAATTCTATCTTCGTGGCTCCGTATCTCGAGGAACACAAGAATATTGTACGCTCCACAAACCCGGGGAAGGATGACTCATGGATTAAACGCAAACACATGGAGACTTTCGAAAGTTGGTTGCAAACACATCTTATAAATGACACCACTGTTGAAGATCAACTCTACATGTTGGCCGGGTCACCATCTTCGACTATTGGGAGTTTTCAAGGGTACGAGATAAATGGGAATACATTTTACATGATCTCCCAAGATAAGAAGAGCACCAACCAAAACAGTGGTGTCCGCTTTGATACAACAAATGAGAATGGAAAAAATGACACATACTATGGTTACATAGAGGAGATATGGGAACTTGACTATAGACCTTCTTTTAAGGTCCCTATGTTCAAGTGCAAATGGGTCAACCTGAATGGAGAAGGGGTAAAGGTAGACCCGCTTTACGGAATGACGACAGGGGATCTCAACAATATTGGTTACAATGACGAACCATTCGTCCTAGCCAATGATGTGGCTAAGGTCTTCTATGTGAAGGACATGTCCTCCAGACCGAAAAAAAGAAAAAATAAGCAAACAAATAGATCATACGATGAGCCAAAGCATCACATAGTTCTTTTAGGGAAAAGAAATATCGAGGGAATCGAGGACACGACAGACATGTCAGAAGATTATAATAAGTTTGTTGAAATATTACCCTTCACAGTGAAAACTGACCCAACCATCCCGTTAAATAATCAAGATGCTCCATGGTTACGGCCGAAGCGATCATAAGCAAGGGAAAAGGGTTCATGGACCATCTCTACACGAAGAAAATTCAGAAGACTAGATAGGGATATTGTTGGTGATGTGTAATAATAAACGTGGAATACATGATCATAGTTCTGTTGAAAAAGTGTTCACAAAAATTGTTGCACCGGCCCTCGCGCCCATATTGCACACAAACATGCATCTTGGATAGATAAAAAAGGCAGTACATAATGGCAAGAGTGGATCTAAACCTAAACGGAGAGCATAGATCTACATAATGGCAAGACTTGAACTGATATCTGCTAGTCATACTCCTGCCTAGGCCTATAGTACTCCGACTCGTAGTCGTCGTAGTCGCCGCCGTCGTCGTCACTATCGTCGGACGGTGCTCTGGACTACCTCAGAGGATCACGACTCCAGTACTGGGCGTGAGGGTAGCGCAGGCGGGGGTTATCGCCAGCCCTGATGTAGTTCATGACGCTCTGAAGACTCCGCCCGCCGCCCCACCACAGCCGACGACCGGCCTCGTTGAAGTTCGAAGGAGGCGGGCCGTTCTCCTCGTACCTGGCGAGCGCACTCTCACGCCGATTAATGAAGAAGGCATCCCAAGTAGGGCGGTAGTCAGGATTCCAACTGGGATTCCTCCGCTGCTCCGGCGTGAGCTCGTGGTAGTAGTGGCTTGTGATGGCCGCCCGACGCGCCACACCTTAAGGAATAGGAGGGACCGGCACTCCTCTGGCGATCAGCATCCAACCGGCGGGAACGATGTAGCCGGGCGGGTAGGGGTAGCTCGAGGCGGAAAGTGCCTCCGCCTGGATGAAGGTTAGAGTGGGTACGGTAGAAGCCATGAGAGAGTGGTGAGTTTATATGTGTTTATGCCAATGGTGTGGCAATGCATACATATATATAGTGTGAAGAAAACAGATCCCTTTAGTCCCGGCCTGTTTTACCAACCGGGACGAAATGGTTCGGGTTTCGTTGGGAAACGGATCGTCCCTTTAGTCCCGGCCTGTTTTACCAACCAGGACGAAATGGTTAGGGTTTTGTTCGGACCAATCAGAAAGAATCACACGGATCGTGTGTTTCTTTCAAGCGTTTGTGAGTCGTTGGATCAGGGGTGTGTTTCTTTCGAGCTGTTGTGAGCCGTTCGATCAGGGGTACGGTGTGTTTCTTTCGAGCGGTTGTGATCCGTTGGATCAGGGGTGTTTCTTAACCGTTGGATCAAAACCCTAGCACAACACTTTGTGAGCCAGAGGACCCTATGTATAGCCCACCTTCATACACCAGTGAGTTCATCGACCAAATACAGAACATCCGGATTCGCCAGCATACGTCCTGCCGTGCATTTGGTATGCATATATGCACTCAGTAGCCATGGCAGGGGTGTATGCTGGCGATACCGATTGTTTTGTCTACATCCCCCTTTAAGGTTTGATACATCATTCAGTTCATCGACCAAATACAAATCATCCGGATTCGCCATCATACGTCCTGTCGTGCATTTGGTATGCATATATGCACTCAGTAGCCACGGCAGGGCTGTATGATGGCGATACTGATTGTATTGTTCTACATCCTCGATCCCTTGAAGGTTTGACAAAAGGTTTGATACATCATTCAGTTCATCGACCAAATACAAATCATCCGGATTCGCCATCATACGTCGTGTCGTGCATTTGGTATGGATATATGCACTTAGTAGCCACGGCAGGGCTGTATGATGGCGATACCGATTGTTTTGTTCTACATCCTCGATCCCTTGAAGGTTTGACAAAAGGTTTGATACATCATTCAGTTCATCGACCAAATAAAATCACCCGGATTCGCCATCATACGTCTGACCGTTCTTTTTATATGCATATATGCACTCAAGAGCCACGGTCGGGCTGTATAATGGCGATACCGATTGTTGTTCTACATCCGCCCTTGAAGGTTCATCGACCGAATACAAATCACCCGGATGCCTTGTATGCGACGAAACTATGTAAATGCATGGATCAACTGGTCTGAAGTGCACTTGTTATAAATTTAATGTACCTTGTTCTGTATTTGAAACGTGTGGAGTTATTATTTGAAACATAAAGGATATAATGGAAAACAAAATAAAACAATAGAAAACATAAAGGAAATAATGGAAACATAAAGGAAACAATAGAAAACAAAAAAGGTAACAACAGAAGACAATATAAAACATAAAGGAAAACAATATAAAACATAAAGAAAACAGTAGAAAACAAAATAAAACAAGAGAAAACAAAATAAAACAATAGAACACATAAAAGGAAAACAATAGAAAACATAAAGGAAACAATAGAAAACAAAATAAAACATAAAGGAAAACAAAATAAAACATAAAAGAAAACAATAGAAAACAAAATAAAACAAGAGAAAACAAAATAAAATAATAGAAAACATAAAGGAAAACAAAATAAAACATAATAGAAAACATAAAGGAAAACAAAATAAAACATAAAGGAAAACAATAGAAAACAAAATAAAAGAAGAGAAAACAAAATAAAATATTAGAATACATAAAGGAAAACAAAATAAAACATAAAGGAAAACAATATAAAACAAAAAATAATTAAAAATGGGGCATTCGTCCCGGTATTTGCAAACAACCGGGACGGATGCCGCCCCCCCCCCCCCCAACGACCACCTTCCACGTACCCCAGCGGGAAAAAAAAATTGAGGCATCCGTCCCGGTTCGTAGGAACAACCGGGACGGAAGACCCTTTCGTCCCGGTTGTTCCTACGAACCGGGACGGATGGCCCTCCCTATATAAGCTGACCGTCTTCCTCCCCAAAATCATAACCGCGCGCAGGGATTTGGATCGCGAGACGCCGCCAGGCTGCTGCTCTTCCGCGCCCGCGCAGGGATATTGTTGGTGATCTGTAATAATAAACGTGGAATACATGATCATAGTTCTGTTGAAAAAGTGTTCACAAAAATTGTTGCACCGGCCCTCGCGCCCATATTGCACACAAGCATGCATCTTGGATAGATAAAAAAGGCAGTACATAATGGCAAGAGTGGATCTAAACCTAAACGGAGAGCATAGATCTACATAATTGCAAGACTTGAACTGATATCTGCTAGTCATACTCCTGCCTAGGCCTATAGTACTCCGACTCGTAGTCCTCGTAGTCGCCGCCGTCGTCGTCACTATCGTCGAACGGTGCTCTGGACTCCCTCAGAGGATCACGACTCCAGTACTGGGCGTGAGGGTAGCGCAGGCGGGGGTTATCGCCAGCCCTAATGTAGTTCATGACGCTCTGAAGACTCCGCCCGCCGCCCCACCACAGCCGACGACCGGCCTCGTTGAAGTTCGAAGGAGGCGGGCCGTTCTCCTCGTACCTGGCGAGCGCACTCTCACGCCGATTAATGAAGAAGGCATCCCAAGTAGGGCGGTAGTCAGGATTCCAACTGGGATTCCTCCGCTGCTCCGGCGTGAGCTCGTGGTAGTAGTGGTTCGTGATGGCCGCCCGACGCGCCACACCTTAAGGAATAGGAGGGACCGGCACTCCTCTGGTGATCAGCATCCAACCGGCGGGAACGATGTAGCCGGGCGGGCAGGAGTAGTTCGAGGCGGAAAGTTCCTCCGCCTGGATGAAGGTTAGAGTGGGTACGGTAGAAGCCATGAGAGAGTGGTGAGTTTATATGTGTTTATGCCAATGGTGTGGCAATGCATACATATATATAGTGAGAAGAAAACATATCCCTTTAGTCCCGGTCTGTTTTACCATCCAGGACGAAATGGTTCGGGTTTTGTTGGGAAACGGATCGTCCCTTTAGTCCCGGCCTGTTTTACCAACCAGGACGAAATGGTTAGGGTTTTCTTCGGACCAATCAGAAAGAATCACACGGATCGTGTTTTTCTTTCAAGCGCTTGTGAGTCGTTGGATCAGGGGTGTGTTTCTTTCGAGCTGTTGTGAGCCGTTCGATCAGGGGTACGGTGTGTTTCTATCGAGCGGTTGTGATCCGTTGGATCAGGGGTGTTTCTTAACCGTTGGATCAAAACCCTAGCACAACACTTTTGAGCCCGAGGACCCCATATATAGCCCACCTTCATACACCACTGAGTTCATCGACCAAATACAAAACATCTCGATTCGCCAGCATACGTCCTACCGTGCATTTGGTATGCATATATGGACTCAGTAGCCACGACAGGGGTGTACGCTGGCGATACCGATTGTTTTGTTCTACATCCCCCTTTAAGGTTTGATACATCATTCAGTTCATCGACCAAATACAAATCATCCGGATTCGCCATCATACGTCCTGCCGTGCATTTGGTATGCATATATGCACTCAGTAGCCACGGTAGGGTTGTATGATGGTGATACCGATTGTTTTGTTCTACATCCCCCCTTTAAGGTTTGATACATCATTCAGTTCATCGACCAAACACAAATCATCCGGATTCGCCATCATACGTCCTGTCGTGCATTTGGTATGCATATATGCACTCAGTAGCCACGGCAGGGCTGTATGATGGCGATACTGATTGTATTGTTCTACATCCTCGATCCCTTGAAGGTTTGACAAAAGGTTTGATACATCATTCAGTTCATCGACCAAATACAAATCATCCGGATTCGCCATCATACGTCGTGTCGTGCATTTGGTATGGATATATGCACTTAGTAGCCACGGCAGGGCTGTATGATGGCGATACCGATTGTTTTATTCTACATCCTCGATCCCTTGAAGGTTTGACAAAAGGTTTGATACATCATTCAGTTCATCGACCAAACAAAAATCACCTGGATTCGCCATCATACGTCTAACCGTTCTTTTGATATGCATATATGCACTCAAGAGCCACGGTCGGGCTGTATAATGGCGATACCGATTGTTGTTCTACATCCGCCCTTGAAGGTTCATCGACCGAATACAAATCACCCGGATGCCTTGTATGCGACGAAACTATGTAAATGCATGGATCAACTGGTCTGAAGTGCACTTGTTATGAATTTAATGTACCTTGTTCTGTATTTGAAACGTGTGGAGTTATTATTTGAAACATAAAGGATATAATGGAAAACAAAATAAAACAATAGAAATCATAAAGGAAATAATGGAAACATAAAGGAAACAATAGAAAACAAAAAAGGTAACAACAGAAGACAATATAAAACATAAAGGAAAACAATAGAAAACATAAAGAAAACAGTAGAAAACAAAATAAAAGAAGAGAAAACAAAATAAAACAATAGAACACATAAAAGGAAAACAATAGAAAACATAAAGGAAACAATAGAAAACAAAATAAAACATAAAGGAAAACAAAATAAAACATAAAAGAAAACAATAGAAAACAAAATAAAACAAGAGAAAACAACATAAAATAATAGAAAACATAAAGGAAAACAAAATAAAACATAATAGAAAACATAAAGGAAAACAAAATAAAACATAAAGGAAAATAATTAATATAAAACGAAATAAAACAAGAGAAAACAAAATAAAATAATAGAAAACATAAAGGAAAACAAAATAAAACATAAAGGAAAACAATAGAAAACAAAATAAAACAAGAGAAAACAAAATAAAATATTAGAATACATAAAGGAAAACAAAATAAAACATAAAGGAAAACAATATAAAACAAAAAATAATTAAAAATGGGGCATTCGTCCCGGTATTTGCAAACAACCGGGACGGATGCCGCCCCCCCCCCCCCCAACGACCGCCTTCCACGTACCCCAGCGGGAAAAAAAATTGAGCCATCCGTCCCGGTTCGTAGGAACAACCGGGACGGAAGACCCTTTCGTCCCGGTTGTTCCTACGAACCGGGACGGAGCCCTCCCTATATAAGCTGACCGTCTTCATCCCCAAAATCATAACCGCGCGTAGGGATTTGGATCGCGAGACGCCGCCAGCTGCTGCTCTTCCGCGCCCGCGCAGGGATATTGTTGGTGATGTGTAATAATAAACGTGGAATACATGATCATAGTTCTGTTGAAAAAGTGTTCACAAAAATTGTTGCACCGGCCCTCGCGCCCATATTGCACACAAACATGCATCTTGGATAGATAAAAAAAGGCAGTACATAATGGCAAGAGTGGATCTAAACCTAAACGGAGAGCATAGATCTACATAATGGCAAGACTTGAACTGATATCTGCTAGTCATACTCCTGCCTAGGCCTATAGTACTCCGACTCGTAGTCGTCGTAGACGCCGCCGTCGTCGTCACTATCGTCGAACGGTGCTCTGGACTCCCTCAGAGGATCACGACTCCAGTACTGGGCGTGAGGGTAGCGCAGGCGGGGGTTATCGCCAGCCCTGATGTAGTTCATGACGCTCTGAAGACTCCGCCCGCCGCCCCACCACAGCCGACGACCGGCCTCGTTGAAGTTCGAAGGAGGCGGGCCGTTCTCCTCGTACCTGGCGAGCGCACTCTCACGCCGATTAATTAAGAAGGCATCCCAAGTAGGGCGGTAGTCAGGATTCCAACTGGGATTCCTCCGCTGCTCCGGCGTGAGCTCGTGGTAGTAGTGGTTCGTGATGGCCGCCCGACGCGCCACACCTTAAGGAATAGGAGGGACCGGCACTCCTCTGGTGATCAGCATCCAACCGGCGGGAACGATGTAGCCGGGCGGGCAGGAGTAGTTCGAGGCGGAAAGTGCCTCCGCCTGGATGAAGGTTAGAGTGGGTACGGTAGAAGCCATGAGAGAGTGGTGAGTTTATATGTGTTTATGCCAATGGTGTGGCAATGCATACATATATATAGTGAGAAGAAAACAGATCCCTTTAGTCCCGGTCTGTTTTACCATCCGGGACGAAATGGTTCGGGTTTCGTTGGGAAACGGATCGTCCCTTTAGTCCCGGCCTGTTTTACCAACCAGGACGAAATGGTTAGGGTTTTGTTCGGACCAATCTGAAAGAATCACACGGATCGTGTTTTTCTTTCAAGCGCTTGTGAGTCGTTGGATCAGGGGTGTGTTTCTTTCGAGCTGTTGTGAGCCGTTCGATCAGGGGTACGGTGTGTTTCTGTCGAGCGGTTGTGATCCGTTGGATCAGGGGTGTTTCTTAACCATTGGATCAAATCCCTAGCACAACACTTTGTGAGCCAGAGGACCCCATATATAGCCCACCTTCATACACCAGTGAGTTCATCGACCAAATACAAAACATCTCGATTCGCCAGCATACGTCCTATCGTGCATTTGGTATGCATATATGCACTCAGTAGCCACGACAGGGGTGTACGCTGGCGATACCGATTGTTTTGTTCTACATCCCCCTTTAAGGTTTGATACATCATTCAGTTCATCGACCAAATACAAATCATCCGGATTCGCCATCATACGTCCTGCCGTGCATTTGGTATGCATATATGCACTCAGTAGCCACGGTAGGGTTGTATGATGGTGATACCGATTGTTTTGTTCTGCATCCCCCCTTTAAGGTTTGATACATCATTCAGTTCATCGACCAAACACAAATCATCCGGATTCGCCATCATACGTCCTGTCGTGCATTTGGTATGCATATATGCACTCAGTAGCCACGGCAGGGCTGTATGATGGCGATACTGATTGTATTGTTCTACATCCTCGATCCCTTGAAGGTTTGACAAAAGGTTTGATACATCATTCAGTTCATCGACCAAATACAAATCATCCGGATTCGCCATCATACGTCGTGTCGTGCATTTGGTATGGATATATGCACTTAGTAGCCACGGCAGGGCTGTATGATGGCGATACCGATTGTTTTGTTCTACATCCCCGATCCCTTGAAGGTTTGACAAGAGGTTTGATACATCATTCAGTTCATCGACCAAATAAAAATCACCCGGATTCTCCATCATACGTCTAACCGTTCTTTTGATATGCATATATGCACTCAAGAGCCACGGTCGGGCTGTATAATGGCGATACCGATTGTTGTTCTACATCCGCCCTTGAAGGTTCATCGACCGAATACAAATCACCCGGATGCCTTGTATGCGACGAAACTATGTAAATGCATGGATCAACTGGTCTGAAGTGCACTTGTTATAAATTTAATGTACCTTGTTCTGTATTTGAAACGTGTGGAGTTATTATTTGAAACATAAAGGATATAATGGAAAACAAAATAAAACAACAGAAAACATAAAGGAAATAATGGAAACATAAAAGAAACAATATAAAACAAAAAAGATAACAACAGAAGACAATATAAAACATAAAGGAAAACAATAGAAAACATAAAGAAAACAGTAGAAAACAAAATAAAACAAGAGAAAACAAAATAAAACAATAGAACACATAAAAGGAAAACAATAGAAAACATAAAGGAAACAATAGAAAACAAAATAAAACATAAAGGAAAACAAAATAAAACATAAAAGAAAACAATAGAAAACAAAATAAAACAAGAGAAAACAAAATAAAATAATAGAAAACATAAAGGAAAACAAAATAAAACATAATAGAAAACATAAAGGAAAACAAAAAAAACATAAAGGAAAATAATTAATATAAAACGAAATAAAACAAGAGAAAACAAAATAAAATAATAGGAAACATAAAGGAAAACAAAATAAAACATAAAGGAAAACAATAGAAGACAAAATAAAACAAGAGAAAACAAAATAAAATATTAGAATACATAAAGGAAAACAAAATAAAACATAAAGGAAAACAATATAAAACAAAAAATAATTAAAAATGGGGCATTCGTCCCGGTATTTGCAAACAACCGGGACGGATGCCGCCCCCCCCCCCAACGACCGCCTTCCACGTACCCCAGCGGGAAAAAAAATTTGAGGCATCCGTCCCGGTTCGTAGGAACAACCGGGACGGAATACCCTTTCGTCCCGGTTGTTCCTACGAACCGGGACGGAGCCCTCCCTATATAAGCTGACCGTCTTCATCCCCAAAATCATAACCGCGCGCAGGGATTTGGATCGCGAGACGCCGCCAGGCTGCTGCTCTTCCGCGCCCGCGCAGGGATATTGTTGGTGATGTGTAATAATAAATGTGGAATACATGATCATAGTTCTGTTGAAAAAGTGTTCACAAAAATTGTTGCACCGGCCCTCGCGCCCATATTGCACACAGAAATGCATCTTGGATAGATAAAAAAAGGCAGTACATAATGGCAAGAGTGGATCTAAACCTAAACGGAGAGCATAGATCTACATAATGGCAAGACTTGAACTGATATCTGCTAGTCATACTCCTGCCTAGGCCTATAGTACTCCGACTCGTAGTCGTCGTAGTCGCCGCCGTCGTCGTCACTATCGTCGAACGGTGCTCTGGACTCCCTCAGAGGATCACGACTCCAGTACTGGGCGTGAGGGTAGCGCAGGCGGGGGTTATCGCCAGCCCTGATGTAGTTCATGACGCTCTGAAGACTCCGCCCGCCGCCCCACCACAGCCGACGACCGGCCTCGTTGAAGTTCGAAGGAGGCGGGCCGTTCTCCTCGTACCTGGCGAGCGCACTCTCACGCCGATTAATGAAGAAGGCATCCCAAGTAGGGCGGTAGTCAGGATTCCAACTGGGATTCCTCCGCTGCTCCGGCGTGAGCTCGTGGTAGTAGTGGTTCGTGATGGCCGCCCGACGCGCCACACCTTAAGGAATAGGAGGGACCGGCACTCCTCTGGTGATCAGCATCCAACCGGCGGGAACGATGTAGCCGGGCGGGCAGGAGTAGATCGAGGCGGAAAGTGCCTCCGCCTGGATGAAGGTTAGAGTGGGTACGGTAGAAGCCATGAGAGAGTGGTGAGTTTATATGTGTTTATGCCAATGGTGTGGCAATGCATACATATATATAGTGAGAAGAAAACAGATCCCTTTAGTCCCGGTCTGTTTTACCATCCGGGACGAAATGGTTCGGGTTTCGTTGGGAAACGGATCGTCCCTTTAGTCCCAGCATGTTTTACCAACCAGGATGAAATGGTTAGGGTTTTGTTCGGACCAATCAGAAAGAATCACACGGATCGTGTTTTTGTTTCAAGCGCTTGTGAGTCGTTGGATCAGGGGTGTGTTTCTTTCGAGCTGTTGTGAGCCGTTCGATCAGGGGTACGGTGTGTTTCTGTCGAGCGGTTGTGATCCGTTGGATCAGGGGTGTTTCTTAACCATTGGATCAAAACCCTAGCACAACACTTTGTGAGCCAGAGGACCCCATATATAGCCCACCTTCATACACCAGTGAGTTCATCGACCAAATACAAAACATCTCGATTCGCCAGCATACGTCCTACCGTGCATTTGGTATGCATATATGCACTCAGTAGCCACGACAGGGGTGTACGCTGGCGATACCGATTGTTTTGTTCTACATCCCCCTTTAAGGTTTGATACATCATTCAGTTCATCGACCAAATACAAATCATCCGGATTCGCCATCATATGTCCTGCCGTGCATTTGGTATGCATATATGCACTCAGTAGCCACGGTAGGGTTGTATGATGGTGATACCGATTGTTTTGTTCTACATCCCCCCTTTAAGGTTTGATACATCATTCAGTTCATCGACCAAACACAAATCATCCGGATTCGCCATCATACGTCCTGTCGTGCATTTGGTATGCATATATGCACTCAGTAGCCACGGCAGGGCTGTATGATGGCGATACTGATTGTATTGTTCTACATCCTCGATCCCTTGAAGGTTTGACAAAAGGTTTGATACATCATTCAGTTCATCGACCAAATACAAATCATCCGGATTCGCCATCATACGTCGTGTCGTGCATTTGGTATGGATATATGCACTTAGTAGCCACGGCAGGGCTGTATGATGGCGATACCGATTGTTTTGTTCTACATCCTCGATCCCTTGAAGGTTTGACAAAAGGTTTGATACATCATTCAGTTCATCGACCAAATAAAAATCACCCGGATTCGCCATCATACGTCTAACCGTTCTTTTGATATGCATATATGCACTCAAGAGCCACGGTCGGGCTGTATAATGGCGATACCGATTGTTGTTCTACATCCGCCCTTGAAGGTTCATCGACCGAATACAAATCACCCGGATGCCTTGTATGCGACGAAACTATGTAAATGCATGGATCAACTGGTCTTAAGTGCACTTGTTATAAATTTAATGTACCTTGTTCTGTATTTGAAACGTGTGGAGTTATTATTTGAAACATTAAGGATATAATGGAAAACAAAATAAAACAACAGAAAACATAAAGGAAATAATGGAAACATAAAGGAAACAATAGAAAACAAAAAAGGTAACAACAGAAGACAATATAAAACATAAAGGAAAACAATAGAAAACATAAAGAAAACAGTAGAAAACAAAATAAAACAAGAGAAAACAAAATAAAACAATAGAACAAATAAAAGGAAAACAATAGAAAACATAAAGGAAACAATAGAAAACAAAATAAAACATAAAGGAAAACAAAATAAAACATAAAAGAAAACAATAGAAAACAAAATAAAACAAGAGAAAACAAAATAAAATAATAGAAAACATAAAGGAAAACAAAATAAAACATAATAGAAAACATAAAGGAAAACAAAATAAAACATAAAGGAAAATAATTAATATAAAACGAAATAAAACAAGAGAAAACAAAATAAAATAATAGAAAACATAAAGGAAAACAAAATAAAACATAAAGGAAAACAATAGAAAACAAAATAAAACAAGAGAAAACAAAATAAAATATTAGAATACATAAAGGAAAACAAAATAAAACATAAAGGAAAACAATATAAAACAAAAAATAATTAAAAATGGGGCATTCGTCCCGGTATTTGCAAACAACCGGGACGGATGCCGCCCCCCCCCCCCCAAAGACCTCCTTCCACGTACCCCAGCGGGAAAAAAAAATTGAGGCATCCGTCCCAATTCGTAGGAACAACCGGGACGGAAGACCCTTTCGTCCCGGTTGTTCCTACGAACCGGGACGGAGCCCTCCCTATATAAGCTGACCGTCTTCATCCCCAAAATCATAACCGCGCGCAGGGATTTGGATCGCGAGACGCCGCCAGGCTGCTGCTCTTCCGCGCCCGCGCAGGGATATTGTTGGTGATGTGTAATAATAAACGTGGAATACATGATCATAGTTCTGTTGAAAAAGTGTTCACAAAAATTGTTGCACCGGCCCTCGCGCCCATATTGCACACAAACATGCATCTTGGATAGATAAAAAAAGGCACTACATAATGGCAAGAGTGGATCTAAACCTAAACGGAGAGCATAGATCTACATAATGGCAAGACTTGAACTGATATCTGCTAGTCATACTCCTGCCTAGGCCTATAGTACTCCGACTCGTAGTCGTCGTAGTCGCCGCCGTCGTCGTCACTATCGTCGAACGGTGCTCTGGACTCCCTCAGAGGATCACGACTCCAGTACTGGGCGTGAGGGTAGCGCAGGCGGGGGTTATCGCCAGCCCTAATGTAGTTCATGACGCTCTGAAGACTCCGCCCGCCGCCCCACCACAGCCGACGACCGGCCTCGTTGAAGTTCGAAGGAGGCGGGCCGTTCTCCTCGTACCTGGCGAGCTCACTCTCACGCCGATTAATGAAGAAGGCATCCCAAGTAGGGCGGTAGTCAGGATTCCAACTGGGATTCCTCCGCTGCTCCGGCGTGAGCTCGTGGTAGTAGTGGTTCGTGATGGCCGCCCGACGCGCCACACCTTAAGGAATAGGAGGGACCGACACTCCTCTGGTGATCAGCATCCAACCGGCGGGAACGATGTAGCCGGGCGGGCAGGAGTAGTTCGAGGCGGAAAGTGCCTCCGCCTGGATGAAGGTTAGAGTGGGTACGGTAGAAGCCATGAGAGAGTGGTGAGTTTATATGTGTTTATGCCAATGGTGTGGCAATGCATACATATATATAGTGAGAAGAAAACAGATCCCTTTAGTCCCTGTCTGTTTTACCATCCGGGACGAAATGGTTCGGGTTTCGTTGGGAAACGGATCGTCCCTTTAGTCCCGGCCTGTTTTACCAACCAGGACGAAATGGTTAGGGTTTTGTTCGGACCAATCAGAAAGAATCACACGGATCGTGTTTTTCTTTCAAGCGCTTGTGAGTCGTTGGATCAGGGGTGTGTTTCTTTCGAGCTGTTGTGAGCCGTTCGATCAGGGGTACGGTGTGTTTCTGTCGAGCGGTTGTGATCCGTTGGATCAGGGGTGTTTCTTAACCACTGGATCAAAACCCTAGCACAACACTTTGTGAGCCAGAGGACCCCATATATAGCCCACCTTCATACACCAGTGAGTTCATCGACCAAATACAAAACATCTCGATTCGCCAGCATACGTCCTACCGTGCATTTGGTATGCATATATGCACTCAGTAGCCACGATAGGGGTGTACGCTGGCGATACCGATTGTTTTGTTCTACATCCCCCTTTAAGGTTTGATACATCATTCAGTTCATCGACCAAATACAAATCATCCGGATTCGCCATAATACGTCCTGTCGTGCATTTGGTATGCATATATGCACTCAGTAGCCACGGTAGGGCTGTATGATGGCGATACCGATTGTTTTGTTCTACATCCCCCCTTTAAGGTTTGATACATCATTCAGTTCATCGACCAAACACAAATCATCCGGATTCGCCATCATACGTCCTGTCGTGCATTTGGTATGCATATATGCACTCAGTAGACACGGCAGGGCTGTATGATGGCGATACTGATTGTATTGTTCTACATCCTCGATCCCTTGAAGGTTTGACAAAAGGTTTGATACATCATTCAGTTCATCGACCAAATACAAATCATCCGGATTCGCCATCATACGTCGTGTCGTGCATTTGGTATGGATATATGCACTTAGTAGCCACGGCAGGGCTGTATGATGGCGATACCGATTTTTTTATTCTACATCCTCGATCCCTTGAAGGTTTGACAAAAGGTTTGATACATCATTCAGTTCATCGACCAAATAAAAATCACCCGGATTCGCCATCATACGTCTAACCGTTCTTTTGATATGCATATATGCACTCAAGAGCCACGGTCGGGCTGTATAATGGCGATACCGATTGTTGTTCTACATCCGCCCTTGAAGGTTCATCGACCGAATACAAATCACCCGGATGCCTTGTATGCGACGAAACTATGTAAATGCATGGATCAACTGGTCTGAAGTGCACTTGTTATAAATTTAATGTACCTTGTTCTGTATTTGAAACGTGTGCAGTTATTATTTGGAACATAAAGGATATAATGGAAAACAAAATAAAACAACAGAAAACATAAAGGAAATAATGGAAACATAAAGGAAACAATAGAAAACAAAAAAGGTAACAACAGAAGACAATATAAAACATAAAGGAAAACAATAGAAAACATAGAGAAAACAGTAGAAAACAAAATAAAACAAGAGAAAACAAGAGAAAACAAAATAAAACAATAGAACACATAAAAGGAAAACAATAGAAAACATAAATGAAACAATAGAAAACAAAATAAAACATAAAGGAAAACAAAATAAAACATAAAAGAAAACAATAGAAACAAAATAAAACAAGAGAAAACAAAATAAAATAATAGAAAACATAAAGGAAAACAAAATAAAACATAATAGAAAACATAAAGGAAAACAAAATAAAACATAAAGGAAAATAATTAATATAAAACGAAATAAAACAAGAGAAAACAAAATAAAATAATAGAAAACATAAAGGAAAACAAAATAAAACATAAAGGAAAACAATAGAAAACAAAATAAAACAAGAGAAAACAAAATAAAATATTAGAATACATAAAGGAAAACAAAATAAAACATAAAGGAAAACAATATAAAACAAAAAATAATTAAAAATGGGGCATTCGTCCCGGTATTTGCAAACAACCGGGACGGATGCCGCCCCCCCCCCCCCCCAACGACCGCCTTCCACGTACCCCAGCGGGAAAAAAAATTTGAGGCATCCGTCCCGGTTCGTAGGAACAACCGGGACGGAAGACCCTTTCGTCCCGGTTGTTCCTACGAACCGGGACGGAGCCCTCCCTATATAAGCTGACCGTCTTCATCCCCAAAATCATAACCGCGCGCAGGGATTTGGATCGCGAGACGCCGCCAGGCTGCTGCTCTTCCGCGCCCGCGCAGGGATATTGTTGGTGATGTGTAATAATAAACGTTGAATACATGATCATAGTTCTGTTGAAAAAGTGTTCACAAAAATTGTTGCACCAGCCCTCGCGCCCATATTGCACACAAACATGCATCTTGGATAGATAAAAAAAGGCAGTACATAATGGCAAGAGTGGATCTAAACCTAAACGGAGAGCATAGATCTACATAATGGCAAGACTTGAACTGATATCTGCTAGTCATACTCCTGCCTAGGCCTATAGTACTCCTACTCGTAGTCGTCGTAGTCGCCGCCGTCGTCGTCACTATCGTCGAACGGTGCTCTGGACTCCCTCAGAGGATCACGACTCCAGTACTGGGCGTGAGGGTAGCGCAGGCGGGGGTTATCGCCAGCCCTGATGTAGTTCATGACGCTCTGAAGACTCCGCCCGCCGCCCCACCACAGCCGACGACCGGCCTCGTTGAAGTTCGAAGGAGGCGGGCCGTTCTCCTCGTACCTGGCGAGCGCACTCTCACGCCGATTAATGAAGAAGGCATCCCAAGTAGGGCGGTAGTCAGGATTCCAACTGGAATTCCTCCGCTGCTCCGGCGTGAGCTCGTGGTAGTAGTGGTTCGTGATGGCCGCCCGACGCGCCACACCTTAAGGAATAGGAGGGACCGGCACTCCTCTGGTGATCAGCATCCCACCGGCGGGAACGATGTAGCCGGGCGGGCAGGAGTAGTTCGAGGCGGAAAGTGCCTCCGCCTGGATGAAGGTTAGAGTGGGTACGGTAGAAGCCATGAGAGAGTGGTGAGTTTATATGTGTTTATGCCAATGGTGTGGCAATGCATACATATATAGTGAGAAGAAAACATATCCCTTTAGTCCCGGCCTGTTTTACCAACCGGGACGAAATGGTTCGGGTTTCGTTGGGAAACGGATCGTCCCTTTAGTCCCGGCCTGTTTTACCAACCAGGACGAAATGGTTAGGGTTTTGTTCGGACCAATCAGAAAGAATCACACGGATCGTGTGTTTCTTTCAAGCGCTTGTGAGTCGTTGGATCAGGGGTGTGTTTCTTTCGAGCTGTTGTGAGCCGTTCGATCAGGGGTACGGTGTGTTTCTGTCGAGCGGTTGTGATCCGTTGGATCAGGGGTGTTTCTTAACCATTGGATCAAAACCCTAGCACAACACTTTGTGAGCCAGAGGACCCCATATATAGCCCACCTTCATACACCAGTGAGTTCATCGACCAAATACAAAACATCTCGATTCGCCAGCATACGTCCTACCGTGCATTTGGTATGCATATATGCACTCAGTAGCCACGGCATGGGTGTACGCTGGCGATACCGATTGTTTTGTTCTACATCCCCCTTTAAGGTTTGATACATCATTCAGTTCATCCACCAAATACAAATCATCCGGATTCGCCATAATACGTCCTGTCGTGCATTTGGTATGCATATATGCACTCAGTAGCCACGGTAGGGCTGTATGATGGCGATACCGATTGTTTTGTTCTACATCCCCCCTTTAAGGTTTGATACATCATTCAGTTCATCGACCAAACACAAATCATCCGGATTCGCCATCATACGTCCTGTCGTGCATTTGGTATGCATATATGCACTCAGTAGCCACGGCAGGGCTGTATGATGGCGATACTGATTGTATTGTTCTACATCCTCGATCCCTTGAAGGTTTGACAAAAGGTTTGATACATCATTCAGTTCATCGACCAAATACAAATCATCCGGATTCGCCATCATACGTCGTGTCGTGCATTTGGTATGGATATATGCACTTAGTAGCCACGGCAGGGCTGTATGATGGCGATACCGATTGTTTTATTCTACATCCTCGATCCCTTGAAGGTTTGACAAAAGGTTTGATACATCATTCAGTTCATCGACCAAATACAAATCACCCGGATTCGCCATCATACGTCTGACCGTTCTTTTGATATGCATATATGCACTCAATAGCCACGGTCGGGCTGTATAATGGCGATACCGATTGTTGTTCTACATCCGCCCTTGAAGGTTCATCGACCGAATACAAATCACCCGGATGCCTTGTATGCGACGAAACTATGTAAATGCATGGATCAACTGGTCTGAAGTGCACTTGTTATAAATTTAATGTACCTTGTTCTGTATTTGAAACGTGTGGAGTTATTATTTGAAACATAAAGGATATAATGGAAAACAAAATAAAACAATAGAAAACATAAAGAAAATAATGGAAACATAAAGGAAACAATAGAAAACAAAAAAGGTAACAACAGAAGACAATATAAAACATAAAGGAAAACAATAGAAAACATAAAGAAAACAGTAGAAAACAAAATAAAACAAGAGAAAACAAAATAAAACGATAGAACACATAAAAGGAAAACAATAGAAAACATAAAGGAAACAATAGAAAACAAAATAAAACATAAAGGAAAACAAAATAAAACATAAAAGAAAACAATAGAAAACAAAATAAAACAAGAGAAAACAAAATAAAATAATAGAAAACATAAAGGAAAACAAAATAAAACATAATAGAAAACATAACGGAAAACAAAATAAAACATAAAGGAAAATAATTAATATAAAACGAAATAAAACAAGAGAAAACAAAATAAAATAATAGAAAACATAAAGGAAAACAAAATAAAACATAAAGGAAAACAATAGAAAACAAAATAAAACAAGAGAAAACAAAATAAAATATTAGAAAACATAAAGGAAAACAAAATAAAACATAAAGGAAAACAATATAAAACAAAAAATAATTAAAAATGGGGCATTCGTCCCGGTATTTGCAAACAACCGGGACGGATGCCCCCCCCCCCCAACGACCGCCTTCCACGTACCCCAGCGGGAAAAAAAATTTGAGGCATTCGTCCCGGTTCGTAGGAACAACCGGGACGGAAGACCCTTTCGTCCCGGTTGTTCCTACGAACCAGGACGGATGGCCCTCCCTATATAAGCTGACCGTCTTCCTCCCCAAAATCATAACCGCGCGCAGGGATTTGGATCGCGAGATGCCGCCAGGCTGCTCCTCTTCCGCGCCCGCGCAGGGATATTGTTGGTGATGTGTAATAATAAACGTGGAATACATGATCATAGTTCTGTTGAAAAAGTGTTCACAAAAATTGTTGCACCGGCCCTCGCGCCCATATTGCACACAAACATGCATCTTGGATAGATAAAAAAGGCAGTACATAATGGCAAGAGTGGATCTAAACCTAAACGGAGAGCATAGATCTACATAATGGCAAGACTTGAACTGATATCTGCTAGTCATACTCCTGCCTAGGCCTATAGTACTCCGACTCGTAGTCGTCGTAGTCGCCGCCGTCGTTGTCACTATCGTCGGACGGTGCTCTAGACTCCCTCAGAGGATCACGACTCCAGTACTGGGCGTGAGGATAGCGCAGGCGGGGGTTATCGCCAGCCCTGATGTAGTTCATGACGCTCTGAAGACTCCGCCCGCCGCCCCACCACAGCCGACGACCGGCCTCGTTGAAGTTCGAAGGAGGCGGGCCGTTCTCCTCGTACCTGGCGAGCGCACTCTCACGCAGATTAATGAAGAAGGCAACCCAAGTA
Organism: Alopecurus myosuroides; assembly: GCA_028641055.1. NCBI lineage: Eukaryota > Viridiplantae > Streptophyta > Magnoliopsida > Poales > Poaceae > Alopecurus > Alopecurus myosuroides. The sequence continues at coordinate 38,404,232 of CM054057.1, forward strand.
GGGCGGTAGTCAGGATTCCAACTGGGATTCCTCCGCTGCTCCGGCGTGAGCTCGTGGTAGTAGTGGTTCGTGATGGCCGCCCGACGCGCCACACCTTAAGGAATAGGAGGGACCGGCACTCCTCTGGTGATCAGCATCCAACCGGCGGGAACGATGTAGCCGGGCGGGCAGGGGTAGTTCGAGGCGGAAAGTGCCTCCGCCTGGATGAAGGTTAGAGTGGGTACGGTAGAAGCCATGAGAGAGTGGTGAGTTTATATGTGTTTATGCCAATGGTGTGGCAATGCATACATATATATAGTGAGAAGAAAACAGATCCCTTTAGTCCCGGCCTGTTTTACCAACCGGGACGAAATGGTTCGGGTTTCGTTGGGAAACAGATCGTCCCTTTAGTCCCGGCCTGTTTTACCAACCAGGACGAAATGGTTAGGGTTTTGTTCGGACCAATAAGAAAGAATCACACGGATCGTGTGTTCCTTTCAAGCGCTTGTGAGTCGTTGGATCAGGGGTGTGTTTCTTTCGAGCTGTTGTGAGCCGTTCGATCAGGGGTACGGTGTGTTTCTGTCGACCGGTTGTGATCCGTTGGATCAGGGGTGTTTCTTAACCGTTGGATCAAAACCCTAGCACAACACTTTGTGAGCCAGAGGACCCTATATATAGCCCACCTTCGTACACCAGTGAGTTCATCGACCAAATACAAAACATCTCGATTCGCCAGCATACGTCCTACCGTGCATTTGGTATGCATATATGCACTCAGTAGCCACGGCAGGGGTGTACGCTGGCGATACCGATTGTTTTGTTCTACATCCCCCTTTAAGGTTTGATACATCATTCAGTTCATCGACCAAATACAAATCATCCGGATTCGCCATAATACGTCCTGCCGTGCATTTGGTATGCATATATGCACTCAGTAGCCACGGTAGGGCTGTATGATGGCGATACCGATTGTTTTGTTCTACATCCCCCCTTTAAGGTTTGATACATCATTCAGTTCATCGACAAAACACAAATCATCCGGATTCGCCATCATACGTCCTGTCGTGCATTTGGTATGCATATATGCACTCAGTAGACACGGCAGGGCTGTATGATGGCGATACTGATTGTATTGTTCTACATCCTCGATCCCTTGAAGGTTTGACAAAAGGTTTGATACATCATTCAGTTCATCGACCAAATACAAATCATCCGGATTCGCCATCATACGTCGTGTCGTGCATTTGGTATGGATATATGCACTTAGTAGCCACGGCAGGGCTGTATGATGGCGATACCGATTGTTTTATTCTACATCCTCGATCCCTTGAAGGTTTGACAAAAGGTTTGATACATCATTCAGTTCATCGACCAAATACAAATCACCCGGATTCGCCATCATACGTCTGACCGTTCTTTTGATATGCATATATGGACTCAATAGCCACGGTCGGGCTGTATAATGGCGATACCGATTGTTGTTCTACATCCGCCCTTGAAGGTTCATCGACCGAATACAAATCACCCGGATGCCTTGTATGCGACGAAACTATGTAAATGCATGGATCAACTGGTCTGAAGTGCACTTGTTATAAATTTAATGTACCTTGTTCTGTATTTGAAACGTGTGGAGTTATTATTTGAAACATAAAGGATATAATGGAAAACAAAATAAAACAATGGAAAACATAAAGAAAATAATGGAAACATAAAGGAAACAATAGAAAACAAAAAAGGTAACAACAGAAGACAATATAAAACATAAAGGAAAACAATAGAAAACATAAAGAAAACAGTAGAAAACAAAATAAAACAAGAGAAAACAAAATAAAACGATAGAACACATAAAAGGAAAACAATAGAAAACATAAAGGAAACAATAGAAAACAAAATAAAACATAAAGGAAAACAAAATAAAACATAAAAGAAAACAATAGAAAACAAAATAAAACAAGAGAAAACAAAATAAAATAATAGAAAACATAAAGGAAAACAAAATAAAACATAATAGAAAACATAAAGGAAAACAAAATAAAACATAAAGGAAAATAATTAATATAAAACGAAATAAAACAAGAGAAAACAAAATAAAATAATAGAAAACATAAAGGAAAACAAAATAAAACATAAAGGAAAACAATAGAAAACAAAATAAAACAAGAGAAAACAAAATAAAATACTAGAAAACATAAAGGAAAACAAAATAAAACATAAAGGAAAACAATATAAAACAAAAAATAATTAAAAATGGGGCATTCGTCCCGGTATTTGCAAACAACCGGGACGGATGCCCCCCCCCCCAACGACCGCCTTCCACGTACCCCAGCGGGAAAAAAAAATTTGAGGCATCCGTCCCGGTTCGTAGAAACAACCGGGACGGAAGACCCTTTCGTCCCGGTTGTTCCTACGAACCGGGACGGATGGCCCTCCCTATATAAGCTGACCGTCTTCTTCCCCAAAATCATAACCGCGCGCAGGGATTTGGATCGCGAGACGCCGCCAGGCTGCTGCTCTTCCGCGCCCGCGCAGGGATATTGTTGGTGATGTGTAATAATAAACGTGGAATACATGATCATAGTTCTGTTGAAAAAGTGTTCGCAAAAATTGTTGCACCGGCCCTCGCGCCCATATTGCACACAAACATGCATCTTGGATAGATAAAAAAAGGCAGTACATAATGGCAAGAGTGGATCTAAACCTAAACGGAGAGCATAGATCTACATAATGGCAAGACTTGAACTGATATCTGCTAGTCATACTCCTGCCTAGGCCTATAGTACTCTGACTCGTAGTCGTCGTAGTCGCCGCCGTCGTCGTCACTATCGTCGGACGGTGCTCTGGACTCCCTCAGAGGATCACGACTCCAGTACTGGGCGTGAGGGTAGTGCAGGCGGGGGTTATCGCCAGCCCTGATGTAGTTCATGACGCTCTGAAGACTCCGCCCGCCGCCCCACCACAGCCGACGACCGGCCTCGTTGAAGTTCGAAGGAGGCGGGTCGTTCTCCTCGTACCTGGCGAGCGCACTCTCACGCCGATTAATGAAGAAGGCATCCCAAGTAGGGCGGTAGTCAGGATTCCAACTGGGATTCCTCCGCTGCTCCGGCGTGAGCTCGTGGTAGTAGTGGTTCGTGATGGCCGCCCGACGCGCCACACCTTAAGGAATAGGAGGGACCGGCACTCCTCTGGTGATCAGCATCCAACCAGCGGGAACGATGTAGCCGGGCGGGCAGGGGTAGTTTGAGGCGGAAAGTGCCTCCGCCTGGATGAAGGTTAGAGTGGGTACGGTAGAAGCCATGAGAGAGTGGTGAGTTTATATGTGTTTATGCCAATGGTGTGGCAATGCATACATATATATAGTGAGAAGAAAACAGATCCCTTTAGTCCCGGCCTGTTTTACCAACCGGGACGAAATGGTTCGGGTTTCGTTGGGAAATGGATTGTCCCTTTAGTCCCGGCCTGTTTTACCAACCAGGACGAAATGGTTAGGGTTTTGTCCGGACCAATCAGAAAGAATCACACGGATCGTGTGTTTCTTTCAAGCGCTTGTGAGTCGTTGGATCAGGGGTGTGTTTCTTTCGAGCTGTTGTGAGCCGTTCGATCAGGGGTACGGTGTGTTTCTGTCGAGCGGTTGTGATCCGTTGTATCAGGGGTGTTTCTTAACCGTTGGATCAAAACCCTAGCACAACACTTTGTGAGCCAGAGGACCCTATATATAGCCCACCTTCATACACCAGTGAGTTCATCGACCAAATACAAAACATCCGGATTCGCCAGCATACGTCCTACCGTGCATTTGGTATGCATATATGCACTCAGTAGCCACGGCAGGGGTGTACGCTGGCGATACCGATTGTTTTGTTCTACATCCCCCTTTAAGGTTTGATACATCATTCAGTTCATCGACAAAATACAAATCATCCGGATTCGCCATCATACGTCCTGCCGTGCATTTGGTATGCATATATGCACTCAGTAGCCACGGTAGGGCTGTATGATGGCGATACCGGTTGTTTTGTTCTACATCCCCCCTTTAAGGTTTGATACATCATTCAGTTCATCGACCAAACACAAATCATCCGGATTCGCCATCATACGTCCTGTCGTGCATTTGGTATGCATATATGCACTCAGTAGCCACGGCAGGGCTGTATGATGGCGATACTGATTGTATTGTTCTATATCCTCGATCCCTTGAAGGTTTGACAAAAGGTTTGATACATCATTCAGTTCATCGACCAAATACAAATCATCCGGATTCGCCATCATACGTCGTGTCGTGCATTTGGTATGGATATATGCACTTAGTACCCACGGCAGGGCTGTATGATGGCGATACCGATTGTTTTGTTCTACATCCTCGATCCCTTGAAGGTTTGACAAAAGGTTTGATACATCATTCAGTTCATCGGCCAAATACAAATCACCCGGATTCGCCATCATACGTCTGACCGTTCTTTTGATATGCATATATGCACTCAATAGCCACGGTCGGGCTGTATAATGGCGATACCGATTGTTGTTCTACATCCGCCCTTGAAGGTTCATCGACCGAATACAAATCACCCGGATGCCTTGTATGCGACGAAACTATGTAAATGCATGGATGAACTGGTCTGAAGTGTACTTTTTATAAATTTAATGTACCTTGTTCTGTATTTGAAACATGTGGAGTTATTATTTAAAACATAAAGGATATAATGGAAAACAAAATAAAACAATAGAAAACATAAAGGAAATAATGGAAACATAAAGGAAACAATAGAAAACAAAAAAAGGTAACAACAGAAGACAATATAAAACATAAAGGAAAACAATAGAAAACATAAAGAAAACAGTAGAACACAAGATAAAACAAGAGAAAACAAAATAAAACAATAGAACACATAAAAGGAAAACAATAGAAAACATAAAGGAAACAATAGAAAACAAAATAAAACATAAAGGAAAACAAAATAAAACATAAAAGAAAACAATAGAAAACAAAATAAAACAAGAGAAAACAAAATAAAATAATAGAAAACATAAAGGAAAACTAAATAAAACATAATAGAAAACATAAAGGAAAACTAAATAAAACATAAAGGAAAATAATTAATATAAAACGAAATAAAACAAGATAAAACAAAATAAAATAATAGAAAACATAAAGGAAAACTAAATAAAACATAAAGGAAAACAATAGAAAACAAAATAAAACAAGAGAAAACAAAATAAAATATTAGAAAACATAAAGGAAAACAAAATAAAACATAAAGGAAAACAATATAAAACAAAAAATAATTAAAAATGGGGCATTCGTCCCGGTATTTGCAAACAACCGGGACGGATGCCCCCCCAACGACCGCCTTCCACGTACCCCAGCGGGAAAAAAAAATTTGAGGCATCCGTCCCGGTTCGTAGGAACAACCGGGACGGAAGACCCTTTCGTCCCGGTTGTTCCTACGAACCGGGACGGATGGCCCTCCCTATATAAGCTGACCGTCTTCCTCCCCAAAATCATAACCGCGCGCAGGGATTTGGATCGCGAGACGCCGCCAGGCTGCTGCTCTTCCGCGCCCGCGCAGGGATATTGTTGGTGATGTGTAATAATAAACGTGGAATACATGATCATAGTTCTGTTGAAAAAGTGTTCACAAAAATTGTTGCACCGGCCCTCGCGCCCATATTGCACACAAACATGCATCTTGGACAGATAAAAAAAGGCAGTACATAATGGCAAGAGTGGATCTAAACCTAAACGGAGAGCATAGATCTACATAATGGCAAGACTTGAACTGATATCTGCTAGTCATACTCCTGCCTAGGCCTATAGTACTCTGACTCGTAGTCGTCGTAGTCGCCGCCGTTGTCGTCACTATCGTCGGACGGTGCTCTGGACTCCCTCAGAGGATCACGACTCCAGTACTAGGCGTGAGGGTAGCGCAGGCGGGGGTTATCGCCAGCCCTGATGTAGTTCATGACGCTCTGAAGACTCCGCCCGCCGCCCCACCACAGCCGACGACCGGCCTCGTTGAAGTTCGAAGGAGGCGGGTCGTTCTCCTCGTACCTGGCGAGCGCACTCTCACGCCGATTAATGAAGAAGGCATCCCAAGTAGGGCGGTAGTCAGGATTCCAACTGGGATTCCTCCGCTGCTCCGGCGTGAGCTCGTGGTAGTAGTGGTTCGTGATGGCCGCCCGACGCGCCACACCTTAAGGAATAGGAGGGACCGGCACTCCTCTGGTGATCAGCATCCAACCGGCGGGAACGATGTAGCCGGGCGGGCAGGGGTAGTTCGAGGCGGAAAGTGCCTCCGCCTGGATGAAGGTTAGAGTGGGTACGGTAGAATCCATGAGAGAGTGGTGAGTTTATATGTGTTTATGCCAATGGTGTGGCAATGCATACATATATATAGTGAGAAGAAAACAGATCCCTTTAGTCCCGGCCTGTTTTACCAACCGGGACGAAATGGTTCGGGTTTCGTTGGGAAATGGATCGTCCCTTTAGTCCCGGCCTGTTTTACCAACCAGGACGAAATGGTTAGGGTTTTGTTCGGACCAATCAGAAAGAATCACACGGATCGTGTGTTTCTTTCAAGCGCTTGTGAGTCGTTGGATCAGGGGTGTGTTTCTTTCGAGCTGTTGTGAGCCGTTCGATCAGGGGTACGGTGTGTTTCTGTCGAGCGGTTGTGATCCGTTGTATCAGGGGTGTTTCTTAACCGTTGGATCAAAACCCTAGCACAACACTTTGTGAGCCAGAGGACCCTATATATAGCCCACCTTCATACACCAGTGAGTTCATCGACCAAATAGAAAACATCCGGATTCGCCAGCATACGTCCTACCGTGCATTTGGTATGGATATATGCACTCAGTAGCCACGGCAGGGGTGTACGCTGGCGATACCGATTGTTTTGTTCTACATCCCCCTTTAAGGTTTGATACATCATTCAGTTCATCGACAAAATACAAATCATCCGGATTCGCCATCATACGTCATGCCGTGCATTTGGTATGCATATATGCACTCAGTAGCCACGGTAGGGCTGTATGATGGCGATACCGATTGTTTTGTTCTACATCCCCCCTTTAAGGTTTGATACATCATTCAGTTCATCGACCAAACACAAATCATCTGGATTCGCCATCATACGTCATGAAGTGCATTTGGTATGCATATATGCACTCAGTAGCCACGGCAGGGCTGTATGATGGCGATACTGATTGTATTGTTCTATATCCTCGATCCCTTGAAGTTTTGACAAAAGGTTTGATACATCATTTAGTTCATCGACCAAATACAAATCATCCGGATTCGCCATCATACGTCGTGTCGTGCATTTGGTATGGATATATGCACTTAGTAGCCACGGCAGGGCTGTATGATGGCGATACCGATTGTTTTGTTCTACATCCTCGATCCCTTGAAGGTTTGACAAAAGGTTTGATACATCATTCAGTTCATCGACCAAATACAAATCACCCGGATTCGCCATCATACGTCTGACCGTTCTTTTGATATGCATATATGCACTCAATAGCCACGGTCGGGCTGTATAATGGCGATACCGATTGTTGTTCTACATCCGCCCTTGAAGGTTCATCGACCGAATACAAATCACCCGGATGCCTTGTATGCAACGAAACTATGTAAATGCATGGATGAACTGGTCTGAAGTGCACTTGTTATAAATTTAATGTACCTTGTTCTGTATTTGAAACGTGTGGAGTTATTATTTAAAACATAAAGGATATAATGGAAAACAAAATAAAACAATAGAAAACATAAAGGAAATAATGGAAACATAAAGGAAACAATAGAAAACAAAAAAAGGTAACAACAGAAGACAATATAAAACATAAAGGAAAACAATAGAAAACATAAAGAAAACAGTAGAACACAAAATAAAACAAAATAAAACAATAGAACACATAAAAGGAAAACAATAGAAAACATAAAGGAAACAATAGAAAACAAAATAAAACATAAAGGAAAACAAAATAAAACATAAAAGAAAACAATAGAAAACAAAATAAAACAAGAGAAAACAAAATAAATAATAGAAAACATAAAGGAAAACAAAATAAAACATAATAGAAAACATAAAGGAAAACAAAATAAAACATAAAGGAAAATAATTAATATAAAACGAAATAAAACAAGAGAAAACAAAATAAAATAATAGAAAACATAAAGGAAAACAAAATAAAACATAAAGGAAAACAATAGAAAACAAAATAAAATAAGAGAAAACAAAATAAAATATTAGAAAACATAAAGGAAAACAAAATAAAACATAAAGGAAAACAATATAAAACAAAAAATAATTAAAAATGGGGCATTCGTCCCGGTATTTGCAAACAACCGGGACGGATGCCCCCCCCCCCCAACGACCGCCTTCCACGTACCAGCGGGAAAAAAAAAATTTGAGGCATCCGTCCCGGTTCGTAGGAACAACCGGGACGGAAGACCCTTTCGTCCCGGTTGTTCCTACGAACCGGGACGGATGGCCCTCCCTATATAAGCTGACCGTCTTCCTTAAAATCATAACCGCGCGCAGGGATTTGGATCGCGAGACGCCGCCAGGCTGCTGCTCTTCCGCGCCCTTGCCGTACGTCCGTGGAGGAGACTCGTCGCGCCCGTGCCATCGCCCGCGTCGTCTCCGTACGTGGACGTGGAGGAACTCGCCGCGCTCCCGCGCCGTCGCCCGGGAGAGGAGGAAGAGAGCTCGCCGCGCCGTGGACGAGCTCGCCGTCCTGCAACACCGGCCCGTCCCCGTGGAGGAGCTCGCCGCGCTCCCTCTCCCATCGTCGTCCCTCTCCCCGCCGTCGATCGTCGCGCGCCCGTACGTGGAGGTAGACAGAGAACTTTTTTTTATTTACTGTTTTTGCTTTTACAATTTTGTTTAGTGTTAGAAAATTTAGTTAGAAATTTAGTGTTAGAATTTTAGTGTTAGAAAAATTTTAGTTAGAATTTAGTGTTAGAATTCAGTTAGAAATTTTAGTGTTAGAAAAATTAAAAAATTTAGTGTTAGAGAAATTTTTGTGTTAGAAATTTTAGTTAGGAATTTGTAGTGTTAGAAAAATTTACTTAGAAAATTAGACTTAGAAAGATTTACTTAGGTATTTCACTTAAGAATTTTTAGAAAATTTCACTAAGTTAGTGTTAGAAAATTTCACAAAGTTAGAAAATTTTCACTAAGTTAGAAAATTATTTCACTACACAAAGTTAGAAAATTTTCACTAAGTTAGAAAATTTGAAAATTTTCACTAAGTTAGAAAATTTAACTAAGTTAGAGAATTTCATTAAGTTAGTATTAGAAAAATTTCACTAAGTTAGTGTTAGAAATTTTCACAAAGTTAGAATAATTTCACTAAGTTAGAAAATTTCACTAAGTTAGAAAATTTTCACTAAGTTAGAAAATTTCGCTAAGTTAGTGTGTTAGAAAATTTCACTAAGTTAGTGTTAGAATATTTCACAAAGTTAAAAATAATTTCACTAAGTTAGAATTTTTTTACTTTTATGTTAGAAATTTCGAGCTGTTATTGCATTTTTACTTGTGATGTTCGTTCGATCTTTTGAACAAATGCCGATGATTGAAAGAGTTGGTTCACACTCAGATGGCCTTGGTGGTTCGGTGCGCCTTGTGATTTTCACTTGGCGCGCCGGGTCCACCAAAGGCTGCTTGTATGTGTCCATCCTAAATATGAGGCACACAGACCGATGACCATCTTGTTCCTGTTAAGAGGTACTACGTGCGGTAGTGATCCGGGGAAAGGAACAAATGCGAGGGTTTCTGCATTTCTTTCGAACTAAATAATGTCACATATGTAATATGGTTCGTGAGATCCGGATGAAGCTGAACCCTTTAGTGCACATGCGTAATGGTGACATTCCTCAGAAATCCCTTCCAGGGTTATGAAGAATGTCGCTGTTATGTATGTGCACAAAAGGGTCTAGTTTTTTCCGGATTTCACTATTACATATATGATTTTGTTCAGTTTTAAAGATGTCCAGAAACCCTTCATTCCCCCGCGTCACCATCACGTGTACTTACCTCGTAACAAGCACAAAATGTGAAGGCCCGATGACCATCTTGTTCCTGTTAAGAGGTACTACAGGCGGTGGTGATCCGGGGAAAGGAGGAAGATGGGGGTTTCTAGATTTCTTTGGAACTAAATAACGTCACATATGTAATATCGTGAGATCCGAACGAAGTTAAACCCTTTTGTGCACATACGCAATGGTTACATTCCTCAGAAATCCCTTCCGGGGTTATGAAGAATGTCCCCATTATGTACGTGCACAACAGGGTCTAACCTTGTTCGGATCTCACGATATTACATATATGATTTTTTTTAGTTTCAAAGATTTCCAAAAATCCTTATCTTCATCCTTCTCCGGATTGCTATCGCGTGTACTTACCTCGTAACAAGCACAAAATGTGAAGGCCCGATGACCATCTTGTTCCTGTTAAGAGGTACTATAAGCGGTGCTGATCCGGGGAAAGGAGGAAGATGGGGGTTTCTGGATTTCTTTGGAACTAAATAACCTCACATATGTAATATCGTGAGATCCGAACGAAGTTAAACGCTTTTGTGCACATACGTAATGGTTACATTCCTCAGAAATCCCTTCCGGGGTTATGAAGAATGTCCCCATTATGTACGTGCACAAAAGGGTCTAACCTTGTTCGGATCTCACGATATTACATATATGATTTTGTTTAGTTTCAAAGATTTCCAAAAATGCTTGTCTTCATCCTTCTCCGGATCGCTATCGCGTGTACTTACCTCGTAACAAGCACAAAATGTGAAGGCCCAATGACCATCTTGTTCCTGTTAAGAGGTACTACAGGCGGTGGTGATCCGGGGAAAGGAGGAAGATGGGGGTTTCTAGATTTCTTTGGAACTAAATAACGTCACATATGTAATATCGTGAGATCCGAACGAAGTTAAACCCTTTTGTGCACATACGTAATGGTTACATTCCTCAGAAATCCCCTCCGGGGTTATGAAGAATGTCCCCATTATGTACGTGCACAAAAGGGTCTAACCTTGTTCGGATCTCACGATATTACATATATGATTTTGTTTAGTTTCAAAGGTTTCCAAAAATCCTTGTCTTCATCCTTCTCCGGATCTCCACCGTGTGTACTTACCTCGTAACAAGCACAAAATGTGAAGGCCCGATGACCATCTTGTTCCTATTAAGATGTACTACAGGCGGTGGTGATCCGGGGAAAGGAGGAAGATGGGGGTTTCTGGATTTCATTGGAACTAAATAACGTTACATATGTAATATCGTGAGATCCGAACGGAGTTAAACCCTTTTGTCGACATATGTAATGGTGACATTCCTCAGAAATCCCTTCCGGGGTTATGAAGAATGTCCCCATTATGTACGTGGACAAAAGGGTCTAACCTTGTTCGGATCTCACGATATTACAATATGATTTTGTTTAGTTTCAAAGATTTCCAAAAATCCGTGTCTTCATCCTTCTCCGGATCGCCATCGCGTGTACATACCTCGTAACAAGCACAAAATATGAAGGTCTAGGCAGGAGTATGACTAGCAGAACGGATCCAGTCTTTCCTAATAAACTTGCGACTCGAGCGGGGCATAACATCATTCCAGATTATCCTGTCGTGTGTGAAAACATTGTAGATCTCTTCCTCTTCTTCTTCAAGAAGAGGAAGAAGAGGAAGTGATCAACAACGTTTTAATCTGGGATGCTACATCTGTTATGTCCCGTTCGATTCGCAAATTTATTCGGCAAGACTCGATCTGATATGCTAGTCTAACTTTGTTCGGATCTCACAAACACTTACGTCTTTGATTTTTTTTAGTTTCTTAGAAACCCTTGTCTTCATGATTTGTGTTTAACTTTCATCTTATTTATGTCATATTTCTCCATTTACTATTTTTTGCTAAGTTCGAAACACTAAGGTATTTTACTTAATTACAGAATATTTACTTAGTCTGGGCCTGTTTTTAGTTCATGTCTCTGTTGGACCCGCCGGGCGATGTCCGGGACTGGGCCCCGCCGGGCTGGCACTGGGAGCTCCTTAGTACCGGGGCACGCGGCTTGGTGAGAAATCCGGGTGACGTGGTCGACCCGGATATTCTTTGGTGGCCATCGCGTGGGCCACGCGCGATGCGGGGAGAGCCGGCCCCTGAGGAGGTGGTACAACAGCGTATCAGGGAGGAGGACGAGCTCGCCCGTCGCTACATGTACTTGCTCGATAGGAAGTATAGCAGCAAATGGTCGATTATTCGGAGGGTTCTTACCACGTGAGTTATTCCCCTGTGAGGTTCCTTATCTATGGATGCGTAGCACCCGCGACTCAGCACCCCGCGGCTTAGGACCCGTTCGGAATTAATTAGTTTGAGAGATGTTTTAATGAATATGTATAAGTGATGATATTATTACATCGTGATGTATTAGGGTTAAATAAAATGAACCCGAGCTATGTAACTCTTGGTGTGTATTGTCATACGTTTAAATATTTCATGAATATGTTGCTCTTTTTGTGTACTATCTATAAGCAATTTTGATGAAATTAATGGATTATTAGTTATTATCTATAAGAAATTTTTATGAAATGGATCTGGAACATATAATTACTCTTTTTGTGTATTTTCAGAATATATAGTATGGAGCCAAGAGACGAAGATGCGGAAAACTTGCTCGAGGGTTTAATCCGCGGGCCCGAGGGAGAGACCGATGTGAGCCAGTGGATGAACGACTCCGGTGAGGGAGATCCGGAGCTAACCCAAGGAGACGTCTCTGCTGAGGGAGAAGCCAGCGGCTCCGGTGAGGGAGAAGCCGACGGCTCCGATAAGGGAGCAGCCGGCGGCTCCGGTGGAGCCGTACAAATTACAAACACCGGCTCCGAGGTGCATATAGATATGTTAATTAATGAAGCATCTGTTGTCTATATACATGTATTAACATTCTTTATATTTTTAGCCATCCGGTTCAAGCATATCAACCGAAAAAAAAAGACGAAACGAGGCGCAACAAAAAAGTTGAAAGATACAGAAAGATATAGGATTGAAACGATCAGAGCAGACGGCGCACCCGAGCTTCCCGCTGATGTTGCCCAAAAATTTGTGAAGCAATGCGGAGTGCTAGTTAGGGATCACATCCCGATCACTGTTCATGAGTGGAATGAGCGAAAAGATCCGCGGAGACAAGGAATTTCATTTGTGACCAAAAAAGCCAAAGACAATATTTTCAAAAAGATCATGTGTAATTTCACTTTGCCCTTGCGGGAGGTGGACAAGAATGAGGCGGATGAGAATGAGGACGTAGATGGTGAAGCTGATGTTACTAAAAAGAAACTTGAGTTACTGGAAAAGATCAAACCGTGGACTCTGAAAAAGATGGCCGAGCAATTCAAAACCTGGAAGAAAAGATTGAACCTTGACTTTGTTAAGAAGGGCAAGACTCCAGATTTCACTCAAGGGTATGATAAAATAAAACCCTTATGGGCAGACTTTGTGAAGTACAAGCTGTTAGAGAATGCACATGAAAGGACAAAAACAAATGAGAAAAACGCCGCCAAAAAGGTATATCACCATGTTATGGGGCAAGCTGGCTACAAGGGTTCCATGCCCAAGTGGGAGAAATGGGAGAACGACCTGCTTGAGAAGGGGATCACTCCCGAGCCGTTCTTGTGGGTCGAGCGGACAAGGTCATGGTTCTACGGGCATGGGGGCACGTTGGGCGCCGAAGGAAATGCAATCTATAACATAAGGCATAAAGAGAATCCTCTACCCATAGAAGATCTGAGAAGCGCAATAAAGGATGTTAAAGAGGGGAAGTTTGTGCCAGATAGAGAGAACGACGAGCTCACACGCGCCCTCGGGAATAAGGAACATGTAGGGCGTACACGAGGCAGAGAAGGAAATCCTCCGTGGAGTATTGGGTTTGACGACAGCAAAAAGAAATACCCCGATAGAAGCCGTCAATGGAAAAAGGACGCAGAGGCAGCTGAAGCAGAGAGTCAGGCAAACTGGAGGCGTCAACTTGAAGAACAGATAAAGCGGACGCAGGATGTAGCAATGCAGCAGCAGGAGAAAATTAACACACTTAGCCAGCAGCTAGTGTCTACCGGCGTACCACACATGGTAGAAGGTGAAGTCGATGCTACCGGCGCCGCACATTCTCATCGGAAAAGCAGCGTTGCGTCCACGCAGCTCCCGGGTGATGATGCACCGCCGATGATGCACCCGGTGGATGATATAACAGAGATGACAACCTGTGAGCTCCACGTGAAGGTCATCAATATAACCATCAAGGCGGCGGTCGGCGGTCGGCTATGTCTTACCAATTGGCAACGAACCAACTCACCATAGTCTTCCGGTTCCACGGGGCTACGCTGTTGTTGGGGTCGATGAAGTTGTCAACGGATTCGAGCGGGTGAAGCTTGAATTCCCTGAAGGTGAAGACGGAGAGGTGACTGAACTCGGAGAAGCCAAGAAGTTGACCGTTCTATGGCTAAAGGAATGCATTGTGCTTCCAAATCAGACGGCAAGGCCATCGACTCCTCACCATTCTCCAGCGCAATAGTCTCCAGCGCGGTCGTCTCAGCCATGCATGCCGTCTCCAGCGCGGTCGCCTACGCCGCCGCGCCAGCCTTCTCCGCCCACTAAGTTTCTGCCGAAACGTAAAAGATCACCCAAACGTCAACGGTAACCCCTCCCGAAGGTACCAAAGAAGTTACCTTACGACTATACTCCTGAGCAAACCCGGGAAATCGCAAGGGACGAATACGAGGCGTGGAAGGCGAAGCGGAAGGAGAAGAAAAAGGCAGATTTCCCCGAGACCGAAGAAGATATAGAACGAGCGTGGAAAATGGTGAAGACTCTTCATCAACCCGAGCCGAGTTTGTCATCTTACTATGACCTCTCTATTCTGAAGTCACACCAGGATATGGTGCGGTCGATGAAGAGTAATAGCGCAGGCGGAAAAAGGGGGAAATCAGTTGCCCAGCTCGGAGAGCAGAAAAAACAATCCATCTCGCCGCTCAAAGTGATTTCCAATACCCAGGTGGGCCGAGCACTAATGCTGACGAGCAAATTGATCCAGAGTTTATACAACTGTACGGAGAAAAGGCAGCTGTTGCGGGTTTGTCCATTGCTGAGTATATGCAAACAGTAGACTACTTCCCCGAAGCTGAATGTGCGTACAAATACCAGTACGGGAAACCTCTCGTCAAACCCGAGGAGTTAAAGGATCTACCAACCAAAATGCGAAGAGTGCATAGTTGGTATATGGAAGCCGCTCAGAAATCTCAGGACTGGATATGTCTCGCAGTTAGAGAAGAGCACTACGGGTATGGAGATGGAATGGTTGTGATTCAATTTGATGAATTGTTTCAGTTATTCCAGCAGCAGGCCCTCGACAAATCTATCGTTAGTGCCTATTGTCTGTAAGTACTTATTTCTGCAAAAGAGGTAAAATCTATGATATTGGGTTCATTGACCCACATTTTGTTAATCATAAGACTCTTGACCTATGTGCCAAGGATACAGAAAATAACATTCTGAGGGCAATAAGGTTTCAACAACACCGACGGGAAATATTATTTCCTTACAACTTCGGGTGAGTGTTACTGTGTTGTACACATTCTGTTTTTCCTAATACTCGATGTTCAGTGTATAATTGATGAGTTCTGCGTGCGCAGATTCCACTATATTCTGCTAATCTTCCCAAGTTGATAAAGGAAAAGTACTGGTAATGGACCCAAAACTTAAACCCCTAGCGATGTGGGCGGACATGCAGGAAATGATCCAGCGGTAATTTCAATCTTTATTAATTTCACTCTTTATATATGGCACTATATATATCGATTACTTTGTTTCATTTTCGGATATCAAGTAATTACTAACTCTTTTTATTCTTTTTCTTTCCCGTGTAGCGTTTGGAAGAGGTTCACAAAAAAGGCTCCTGGTGAATGGAAATCAGAGCTTACATTTGATATTGTGGAAGTAAGTACTACTATCTAGATCCGCGCATCTCCTTGATTCTAGTGTCGATACCATTATCATGGCAGGTTGATTATTATTTTGATTGAAACCATGTTCTCGTAAAGTGCTTGCAACAGGGAGACGGGAATCACTTGTGTGGATACTACGTCTGCGATATCATTCGTCAGACAACCTGTCCCATGGGCAGAGATTTAAACCACCTTCATGAACGTCAGTCGTCAATTTTTCTTATTACCATCTATTTAAGTTACTTAGTTTCATTAATACATATTGACCACTCTTCTTTATATTAGATCGAACGGCTCTGGGACGGTCTTCTACCAAGGGACCGCATACGAGCAATTCTGGAGGAAATTGCGGGCTTCTTAGATGCAGAGGTACTAAATGTAAGTGGAGAGTACTATAGCGCCGGTTGGAACTAAATTTGATTTTGTAATTAATTCCATCGGTCATGTAATATGCTCGATATACTTAGCTTCTGTAATATAAGTGTTCCTTCTTTTTCTATATATATGTATTACTTATTCACTCGTGGGATCCGGGAGGTCCGGGGAGGGCCACCGACGCTCCTCTCTTATCGTGGGATCTGGGAGGTCCGGGGAAGGGCCACCGGGCTTCTCTCTTCTCCTGGGATCTGGGAGGTCCGGGGAGGGGCCACCAAGGCTCCTTATCAGTGTATGGTGACAGGGGTATCGTAAAATAGAATTGATCGCAAAACAGAAAATAAAAAGGAAAACAATAAAGCGAAAAAAAAACTCTGCCGCGGCAGAGAAAATGGCAAAACTGCTGCCGCGGCAGAGGAGGCATTCATCCCGGTTCGTGTTACGAACCGGGACTAATGCCCCTGGCCAGGTTCGCCACGTGGTAAGGGCCATTTGTCCCGGGTCCTGGCACAACCGGGACCAATGGGGAGGGCCATTTGTCCCGGCTGGCCCATCCCGGTTGCACAACCGGGACTAATGGACCTTACGAACCGGGACAAATGGCCCGGTTTCCACTAGTGCTTGTTACGAGGTAAATACACGTGATGGCGATGCGGGGGAAGGAAGAGTTTCTGGACATCTTTAATACTGAACAAAATCATATATGTAATAGTGAAATCCGGAAAAAACTAGATCCTTTTGTACACATACATAATGGGGACATTCTTCATAACCCCGGAAGGGATTTATGAGGAATGTCACCATTATGAATGTGCACTAAAGGGTTCAGCTTCATCCGGATCTCACGAACCATATTACATACGTGACATTATTTAGTTCGAAAGAAATTCAGAAACTCTTGCATTCGTTCCTTTCCCCGGATCACCACCGCATGTAGTACCTCTTAACAGGAACAACATGGTCATCGGTCTGTGTGCCTCATATTTAGGGTGGACACATACAAGCAGCCTTGGTGGACCCGGCGCGCCAAGTGGGATGCACAAGATCCTAACTTTGTGAAAATCACAAGGCGCACCGAACCACCAAGGCCATCTGAGTGTGAACCAACTTTTTCAATCATCGGCATTTATTCAAAAGATCGAACGAACATCACAAGTAAAACTGCAATAACACTTCCAAATTTCTAACACAAAGTAAAAAAATTGTAACTTACTGAAATTTTCTAACTTACTGAAATTTTATAACACTAACTTAGTCATTATATTCTAACTTAGTGAAATTATTCTAACTTAGTGAAATTTTCTAACTTAGTGAAATTTTTCTAACACTAAAAATTCTCTAACACTAAAAATTTCTAACCCTAAAAAATTCTAACACTAAAAATTTCTAACACTAGAAATTCTAACACTAAAATTTTCTAACACTAAATTTTTCTAACACCAAAAATTTGTAACACTATAAATTCTCTAATACTAAAATTTCTAATTTTTCTAACACTAAAATTTCTAACCAAATTCTAACACTAAATTCTAACTACAATTCTAAATAAAAAATTTCTAACACTAAAATTCTAACACTCTCTGTTAATCTTATCTCTCGGGGCGAGAGGCGACGGCGAGTGGCGTGGCGCGGCGAGCTCGATCGTCCACGGGCGCGGCGAGGAGCGACGGCGGACGGGCGGGGCGAGGCGCGACGGCGGACGGGCGGGGCGAGGGGCGACGGCGGACGGGCGCCGCGCGTCGGAGGCGGACGGGCGAGGGGCGAGGATCACCCCGGCATCGAAATCAGGCAGCCTCACGGCGCCGCTCTGGATTTCGGCGCCAGGGACTTACACGAATCTGCGAAACTGATCTGTGTTGCCCCGGGCGGTTGCTCCGCCCGGGGTTATATAGGCGGGAGCCTTTTGCCCCGGTTGGTAACTCGAACCGGGGCAAAAGGTAATATTTTGCCCCGGTTCGAGTCACGAACCGGGGCGAAAGCCCCAAAATTTCAGGTTTTTTTTCCGCCGCCAATTTTTCCTTTCGAACATTTCAAAAACTATTAAAAATACGTTTTCAAATACATTTGAAATGGTTTAGAATTTGGACAACCTTTCAATATGAAAAGTGTTTAAAATTGCGTAAACATTTCAAATACATTTTTTGTTTTATTAAATAATTATTCTGACTATTTAAACTAGTACAATTTTTGAATTTTCAAACATTTTTAAAAACCTATTTTATGAATGGTTTAGAATTTGGAGATACTTTGTATATGAAAAGTGTGTAAAATTGCGTAAACATTTCAAATACATTTTCTGTTTCATAAAATAATTATTCTAACTATTTAAACTAGTAACAATTTTTGAATTTTCAAATATTTTAAAAAACCTATTTTATGAATAGTTTAGAATTTGGAGATACTTTGTATATGAAAAGTGTTTAAAATTGCGTAAACATTTCAAATACATTTTCTGTTTTATAAAATAATTATTCTAACTATTTAAACTAGTTTATGACTGATTTAATCTACAATGTTTGATACATTATTACAAAATAGTCTAGCAATATTACATGAACCATGAAGGTTATCACCAACTATTGCCGCCATTGTTTACTTCTCTGTCGTAACCATGGAGCATCTTCCTTATTTAACGCGATGCTTGAGTCAGTTTTCACTCTAAAGGGCGGAATTTCTTCAAATTTATCATAATCTTCTGACATGTCTATCGTGTCCTCCACTCCCACAATGTTTCTTTTCCATGAAAGAATTATGTGCCGCTTCAGCTCACCGCACGATGTACTAGAATTCTTATTTGTTTTCTTTCCTCGGTTGGGTAGACATGTCTTTCACATAGAAAACTTGAGCCACATCTTTGGCTAGGACGAATGGTTCACTTCTGTACCCAAGATTGTTGAGATCCATTGTTGTCATTCCGTACTGCTGGTCTACCTTTACTCCTGTCATCTTGACCCATTGGCACCGAAATAGAGGGACCTTAAAATTGGGTCCATAGTCAAGTTCCCATATATCCTCTATGTAACCATAATATGTGTCTTTTGTCCCATTGTATCTGGTTGCATCGAAACGGACGCCACTATTCTGGTTGGTGCTCTTTTAATCTTGTGTGATCGTGTAAAATGTATTACCATTTATCTCGTATCTTTGGAAAGTCAGTACAGTCGAAGATGGTGACCTGGCCAACAAGTAGAGCTCATCTCTAACAATGTTGTTATTCATGAGTTCTGCCTGCAACCAGGCGCCAAAACTATCGATGTGTTCATCATTAATCGAGGATTAAGACAGCCCCGGGTTTTTGGACCATATAATATTCTTGTGTTCCTGGATATAAGGAGCCACCAAGGTGGACATTTGTAGAACTGTGTAGTGTGCTTTAGTGGAAGAATGTCCGTCCATAAATATCTTTACTTTCCTTCCTAGCGTGCCTTTTCCACTCATTCTTCCTCATGCCGAGATTCGGGAACACCAATCAACTTAAGGTCTGGAAGAAAGTCAACACAAAACTCAATTACCTCTTCTGTTCCATAACCCTTGGAGATTCTTCCTTCTGGCCTAGCACGGTTGTGAACATATTTCTTTAACACTCCCATGAACCTCTCAAAGGGGAACATATTGTGTAGAAACACAGGACCGAGAATGGTAATCTCTTTGACTAGGTGGACTAGGAGGCGTGTCATAATATTAAAGAAGGATGGTGGGTACACCAACTCGAAGCTGACAAGACATTGGACCACATCTGTCTATAACGCTGATAGACTTTCTGGATAGATTACCTTCTGAGAAATTGCATTGAGGAATGCGCATAACTTCACAATGGGTAGTCGAACATTTTCTGGTAGAATCCCCCTCAACGCAATCGTAAGCAATTGTGTCATCAACACGTGGCAGTCATGAGACTTCGGGTTTTGGAATTTTTTCTCCGCCACATTTATTATTCACTTTATATTCGACGAGAAGCCAGACGGGGCCTTGATACTATTTAGTGCTTCAAAAAAGATTTCCTTCTTTTCCTTGGTAAGAGCGTAGCTGGCAGGACCACCTTGAAACCGCTCAGGATTCTTGCCGTCTTGTCCTTTCGTGTGTTGCTGGTCCTGCCGTGCTTCAGATGTATCTTTTGACTTCCCATACAAGCCAATGAAGCCTAGCAGATTCACGCAGAGATTCTTCGTCAGGTGCATCACGTCGATCGCAGAGCGGACATCTAGGATTTTCCAATAGGGTAGTTCCCAAAATATAGATTTCTTCTTCCATATGGGTGCGTGTCCGTCAGCGTCATTCGGAACAACTTGTCTGCCCGGACCCTTTCCAAATATTACTTTCAAATCCTTCACCATATGAAATATATCATCACCAGATCGAAGGATAGGCGTATCCCGGGTATCTGCCTCACCATTGAAATGTTTGCCGGCTTTTCTTAAGGGGTGCTTGCGCGGAAGAAAACGACGATACCCGAGGTACACAACCTTCTTACATTTATCCAGAATACATTTTCGGTGTCATCTAAACATTGTGTGCATGCATTGTATCCCTTGTTTGTATGTCCAGAAATGTTACTAAGAGCAGGCCAATCGTTGATGGTTACGAAAAACAGCGCTCGTAGGTTAAATTCTTTTTCTATGTGCTCGTCCCACACAGGTACACCTTCTTCACGCCACAATTGTAAAAGTTTATCGACTAATGGCCTTAGGTACACATCAATGTCGTTGCCCGGTTGTCTCGGGCCTTGGATCAGCACTGTCATCATAATGAACTTTCTCTTCATGCACAACCAAGGAGGAAGGTTATAGATACATAGAGTTACAGGCTAGGTGCTATGGTTGCAGCTCTGCTCACTAAATGGATTAAATCCATCTGTAATTAGACCAAACCATAAGTTCCTTGCCTCACCTGCAAAGAACGGTAACTTTCTCTCGATTTTTCTCCACTGCCACCCATCAGCGGGGTGTCTCAAGATCTCATCTTTCTTACGATCTTTCATGTGCCATCGCAAAAGTTTGGCATGCTCTTTGTTTCTGAACAAATGTTTCAACCGTGGTATTATAGGAGCATACCACATCACCTTTGCAGGAACCCTCTTCCTGGGTCGCTCATCCTCATCATCGCCAGGGTCGTTTGGTCTGATATTATACCGCAATGCAGTGCATACCGGACATTGTTCCAAATTCTCGTACTTCTCACCGCGGTAGAGGATGCAGTCATTAATGCGGGCATGTATCTTCTCCACGTCTAATCCTAGGGGGCATACAAGCTTCTTTGCTTGGTATGTACTGTCGGGCAATTCATTGTTTTTAGGAAGCTACTTCTTCACTATTTGCAGCAACTTTGTAAATCCGTTGTCAGTCACACCGTTCTCGGCCTTCCATTGGAGCAATTCCAGTGTGCTGCCCAGCTTTTTCTGCCCGTCTTCGCAAGTTGGATACAACAATGTTTTGTGATCCTTTAACATTTGGTCGAACTTCACCCTCATCTTTTCAATATCGCTTTCTGTCTTTGCATCCGTAATAGACTGGCCAAGATCATCGATGGGCTCATCTGGTGCCTGCAACTCTGATTCCACTTCATTGTTATCTTCCATTCCAGTACCGGCACCGTATTCAGGGAACATGTCATGATAGTTGTCATCATTCTCTTCTTCTTCGTTGTCTTCCATCATAACCCCTCTTTCTCCGTGCTTGGTCCAACAATTATAGCCGGGCATGAAACCGGATTGAAACAGATGGAAGTGGATGATTCTGTGAGAAGAGTGTTTCTTCTGATTCCGACATACATCACATGGACAACAGATAAAATTATTCCGCTTGTTTGCCCGGGGCACCTCGAGAAAATAACTCACGCCTTTCTTGAACTCAGCAGAGCGTCAGTCAGCGTACATCCATTGCCGGTTCATCTGCATTATATGATTATTAATTAAGAACTGTTACATAACACCATGAATAGAGAAATGACCAATGTTACATCGACAGATGAAAGGTTAAAGTTGATAACTCGACCGAGGAGGAAAGAAGGACGATAAAGCTTATTTAATTAAGAAGGACGAAAACGCTTATTTAAGGACGGATGAAAGTGCGAGCTGAGATGGCGTTATTCTCTCGGGCATTTCATCAAACACCTATTGTGCATAGGAGGGAAAAAAAGTGAGCACACACCACACAACTAGAAATATGTCCTCCAAAGTGAGTGGCATGAGGAGAAGAGAGGGCTGGCAGGGTTTATATATAGTGGGGGGCTTATTTGCCCCGGTTGGTGGCTCCAACCGGGGCAAAAGACCCCCCCCCCCCACACCACGTGCCTGAACGGGCTCTGCTCGTCGAGAGCCTTTAGCCCCGGTTGGAGCCACCAACCGGGGCAAATGAGCCTTCACCACGCGCCCTGCTCGCCCCGGCCCCACCTCTGCCGTCTTTTACACCGGGTGGTGGCCGAGCCGGGACGAAACGGGTGCTAGCCAGTGGGCAAAAGCCCCGTTTTCCATTAGTGCTATATAAATGAACCGGGATAGCAACCATTGTAGGTACTAGAGCACTGCTGATGGTAATTGAGTGTGGGCAAGCAATCAACCGAAGGTAACAAAGCTTGCACGCAATAATCAAGCAAGCAACTGGAGGTCACTACGCGAACGTACAACTTCATATTGAAGCATGCACGTTTTTATCACGATGGAACTGGCTGGTTAACCAACAGGAAACGAAACGATCATCGTAACGTAAGCATGTGCTTAACGAAAATAATTGTTTTTTTAAGGATATAACCCTAGCAGTGTATCGATTTTATAGAAGGAGAGGCCAAGACGGCCGGTACAACGTCAAAAATGGCTACACGATACAAACACAACGCCACACGGTTTACAACACAACCCACAACGACCCAAATCCGCCTTGCACCGTCTTCAGCCAAGAATGACGAGGAGAAGATACACCGAGTCCCAAGGCCGCGTCACAACCAAAGAACAGAACTCAGGGGGCCAACTCGAGCTCCAAGAAGGCACAAGCCAACGCACCGTCTGCCCATAAGCGCCTAAGGGTCGGCATGAGAACGGCGGGACCGAACCAGACCGGAGGAGTTGACGCCCAAGA
Organism: Alopecurus myosuroides; assembly: GCA_028641055.1. NCBI lineage: Eukaryota > Viridiplantae > Streptophyta > Magnoliopsida > Poales > Poaceae > Alopecurus > Alopecurus myosuroides. Next base: position 38,427,640 of record CM054057.1, read on the forward strand.
AGTGCCGACGACGGTGTACATGACGCCCCGAGGACCCATGTTCTGAGCGGCGACCGACTCCAACTAGCACACCGAGACATCCATCAATCACCTAGGCGGCACCTCCAAGGAGGGGAACGACACGTTTGTGCCGCCGCCGCCCGACCCTATGGACGGATCTAGGGTTTCCCCCGTGATCGAGGCGGGGAAGCACGAACAACGCCATGACGACGCCGCCAAGGAGGTGACGGCGCCCTCGGGCGTCGCCGTCATCAGCTTCACACGAGGATTTCTCCCGGCCCTGCCGTCGACCCCGAGCCATCGGATGCTTGGAAAGGAGCCGCCTTGGCCACAGCCGAAGAGAAGCCGATCGGAAAACCATCGGTCGAGCAGGATGCGCCGGCAACCGTCCCACCTCGACTAGAAATCGGTAGCTGGATGGTGGGGATCCAGCCCTCCGCCGCCCGTCACGGCCAGCTGCCCACCGGAGCACGCCCCTGCCAGCTCGAGCCACTGCCCATGCACGAAACGCGACCGTGCGAGCATCTGGCCGCAACGGACTCCACGACCGCGCGAGCATCTGGCCGCAACGGACTCCACGACCGCGCGAGCATCTGGCCGCAACAGACTCCACGACCACGGCCCGCCCTCGGCCCAGATCGGCCATGGCGGCCCGAGCAGCGCCACGCAGCCCGCGCCGCCGCCGCATCATCGCGCCACATCCGCGCCGCCGCCTTACGCAGCGCCGCGCGGCCGGCACGCCGCCATCACGCCTCGCCGCCGGACCCCTCGGGAGGGCACCGAATCCACCGGAAAACAGCCCCGCCGCCACCATCCCTGAGCCCGCGTGGCGTTTTCGCCGGCGTCCCCTCCGGCAGCGGCCGAGCGGAGGAGGGAGAAGGGGGGCTACCGCCGGCGGCGGATTAGGGTTCCCCCGTGTCGCCAGGGGAGGGCAATTTTCACGAAAATAATTGTCATTAGTACCGATTGATCGATTCGAGACCTCGTCAAGGTTTTGGACCAACGACCACCACTCATTGTCATTAGTACGTCTCGTCGACGTTTGTCCTATATACCATGGTCTCCGACATTTTGTCCGTAGTCTACGTATACTATACCCGTGTTGTCTCGTGTTGTTGTGTGATTCCAACGCTCAAGTAAGCTCACACTAGCAAGCGATACTAGTCACCCCCTCTAGAAGGTCTTTGTCTTTTTTTTGAGTTTTAAGGTCTTTGTCTTTAGTTACATGCTTGTCAGCAATAATATACCATAAGAATTTTGCCGCCTTTGCCGTAAAGGCAAGGCTGTATCTGTATGTACAATTCCATATAATATCGTTCGTAGAGACTAGATAAGTTCCACCGGTTCGTGAACTGCAAAGAAAGAAAAAAAAGGCAATATACATGTCTAAAATAGAGCATAGTATCCATTTATTTAGACTAGCAGAATACCCGTGCGTTGCTACGGGTAGATCAAGTATACTGCTCATGTAGTAAAATAATATGAATTTGTTTTATTTGCAAATGATCCACGAAAACATGTCTTTCTTATGCTTCCAAATTAAAAGATGCTCATGCAAACTGTTTCTTCCAGCTCTCTATTAATTACGTAGATGCTTGATTTATATTTTCTATATTTTTTGCAATTTTCTGTCTTTAATCTGCCATCATCATAATTGAACTCGCTACTGCCGATATCTCGATGTGCGATAATGTTTTTTGTTCTTTGCAAAGAGGCGTGACTAAACTCTAAAGGCACCACCTGAATTTATCCGATTAATTAAGGGCATTTCCATGTGGGTCTTTAGTTTTCCTGAGAGCCGCCATGCCTTTCTTAAATTAAGTGAACATGAATATTTGTTTCAAAAAAAAAAACTGAACATGAATATTATCATAGACCCTTGTATAAGTGAAATAAACTGAAAAGTTTTTTTTAAGGCATGAACGGTCCTGTCTTTTGGTGTGTTATAACCTTGTGGATTAATCTTTTTGCTAGGTCGACCGGCTAGGTTAATCGTTTGTTAGTTGTCGCAACGCCATATGTATAATATGGCCGAGGCTAGTATGCATTACTAATTCCAGCTGTATTCGTTCGTGCGATGCAAGGGAGGCACCCATCATTTTCCGCGAGATATCTATGCATATCTATAATTTTCAAACTCCTAGCGTGTGCTTCCATGGCTAGCACAAGCATGGATCGACCACGAGGACAAAGTTGACATCAAAGGGAGAACTCCGTAGGAAACGGTGTGGAGATGGACACGAAGCCGGATTGAAAGTCTGAAACCAGGTGCGTAGCGGCAAGCTGGCAAAGCACACGAATGCATGCTTTCCTCCGACGTGGTGGGCGCCCAGCTGAAAGCTCGCCGCCGGAAACAACTTGCGCACCTTTTTTGTGTGCGAGAAGCTTGTGCAGGTATCTCTTCCGATGAGGAAGTCGATGACAAGGAGTACAGCTCCTGCGGCGTTGAATGGTACGGCGACCATGGAGGGAACATAGGCGGTGGGCTGGGCGGCATGGAGATGATGGACGCGGCGCGGCGGTCGCAAGGACACCATGAAGGAAGACGGTGCCTGGAACATCCCGCCGGCCGTGACGCCGGGAAACTCGTCCACGACGGGGATCATCTGTCGAACATGACCAGAAGCATGTGGACGACTGGACGGTCTGGTCCGGGAGCCAGACCATGTCTGGAGCAGCCGGAGTCGCGCTCTCGGGGTCAGACTGGGACGAGCCAGTCCACCGCCACGTCCTGCTCTCGTGGCTCAGCGCTGCCCGCCTTGCCATCTCCCGCTGTTGGTAGACGAGGTTGTGAGCTGCCAGATCACATCGTCTCGTCCCTCCCGTCCTATCGTTTGAACGGAGCGCACCATAGAAGCCCAATAGGAACCGGAGTCCAACTGTAGCAACCGGTCCGATCTAACGTCCGTTCCTGTGCTTCCCTCATAGGCCGTTTTTTTCCTCGTATATGCTCACGTGCTAGTTTGGTTGGGACGTACCAACCAACCATCATCACCTGAAGGGAAACTATATAGTAGAGATTACAACGACTGAGATTAAATGACCGGAAATTTACACACAACGTAATATGTACACAAGTTGTGGTATCTGACACGTACAAGAGGTGTCGTAGCCTTTTTTTTTAGACAAAAGAGGTGTCGTAGCTGACGGCATCCATCGGCACTAATCATTAAATTCGGCCCAGTAACTCCTCTCTCACCTAACAAAACATCAAAAGATGACAGCTTATTAGAGAATCTCAATTCCCGAGCAGTTCCGCTACTCCCCACCTCCTCCTCTCCGTTAGAAGCAGAGCGGTCATGATGAATCTCCGGCAGCGCGCACCGCCAACATTCCTCGCGGCCATGTTGAGGATATGGCATGACGGTGGAAACATAGTCCACCCAGACAGGCTGTTCTGCTACATCAGACGTCAAGCTAACATACAAGACAAAGTCCAGCTGATCGGGAGCACTCATGGCTTTTCAGTTTTTTTTTGCTGCAGGTAAACGGGATTATATTAAGACGAGGCTTCCTTTGTGCATGAACCGCCAGGTTTATATTTCCTTGATTATGCCCAACTAGATATTATGATCTGGTAGTTCAATTCCTTCACGTGCCGTGAGTTTGAACCCTGCAGTTTTTTATTCCAGTTAATTGGGTTGTTGTTGGCTACAACTAGATTCACGATGAGTTTATATAAATTAAGAAAATCAAGACATTTTTTTTACAAAAGCATATTGCAAATGAGTATAATGTGCATACGCTGATATCTACACTTTTTTAGCAATGTCCGACGTGTATGCATGATATAATACATTAGCAGATTTAATGTTATACGATCTTAGAGCATGTCTAACAGACCCCCTAAGTTTTCACCCCCCTAAAACGCGTGTAGAGTGCCCTGTATGCACATTTCGCCGGCCAAAAACTCGTGCGAGCTAGCAGACCCTCTACCCCCACCCCGTAAAACAGAATATTCTATTTTACGGGGTGGGGGTAGGGGGTCTGCTAGCTCGCACGAGCTTTTGGCCCCTCAGAAAACAGGGTTTTGGACATTTTGCATATCAACGCAACATCTCATCACATTGCATAAAATTATCAAAGCACACAATAATAATCTTAATTATTACAATCAATGTTTTCACACAAATAAAATGTTCAAAGCACACAATAAAAATCTTAATTATTACAATCAATGTTTCACACAAATAAAATGTTTTCCGAACTGCCAATCAATGTTTCACACATAGAAGAAGAGAAAATGAATCATTGGCCATGCAACTGCCAGTGGTGATCGATCAGATCTTGGGTGAGCTGGTGATGAGTCTCAGCACATTCAATGCCGCGATGCCCTGCAAGAAAAGCTTCAAACCGATCAGGGTTTCTCTCGGGCACCACTCGGGTGCCAACATTATCATAGAAACATGGCAATCTTAACCCCCTCTCATATTCGATGATCATGTTGTGAAGAATCACACAACATGTCATGATGTCGACAAGAGTATCCTTGTCCCAAAACTTTGTAGTTGCAAGGTGGTGCATCACCCCTAATTATTCTTTTAAATAAAGGGGATTTATTCAAGACATTAATGTCATTGAGTGTCCCCGGTAGTCCAAAGTATGCATGCCAAATCCACAAATCTTGGGATGCCACAGCTTCAAGCACAATGGTAGCATCACTGCTTTTTCCACAATACATTCCATGCCATGTTTTTGGACAATTTTTCCATGTCCAATGCATGCAATCTAGACTACCAAGCATCCCAGGCCACCCTCTCTTTTCATTCATCTCCATGAGACTCTTTGTATCATCCTCATTTGGAGCTCGGAGATACGTCTCGCCATACAACTTGATCACCATCTTGGCAAACATACGCACACAATCAGTGGTTGTTTGTACCCCAATGCGAAGGTACTCCTCAGTATAGTCCGCAGGGATACCATATGCAATCACCCTCATGGCAGCTGATATTTTCTGATATGGGCTAAATCCCATGACTTGGGCGGCATTTCTCCGTTGCTTGAAATAATCGGAATTTGCTTCACAATCTTTCACGATTTTGGTGAACAAACTCCTACGCATTTGATATCTCCTACGGAAGAGACGGGGGGATAGGTAGGTACCTCGGCAAAATAATCTTGCCACAGCTGTTCGTGGCCGAGCGCGCGGTTCCGCGGGATACATATGCGGCCCTTCATGGAACGCCTTCTCTGATCTAGCAGCTTCGCGCGGTCTTCGAGGTCCTTGATGCGGAAGATGTACTGCATCATCTCCATGTCGTCGTCGCTCAGCAGCTCGTCGAGGTCCGAATCCCCCGATGACCAGCTCAACGAATCATCGGAATGCTCCACATCATCCATAGTCGCGTCCGCAGACATCTACGATGGTGAAGCAGAGATCAGGCCCCCGCGGAACGGCGAAATCGAAGAGGAACGCGGCACGGCGAGTACTCACCGTGGGGAGGCGGCGGAGATGCACACGGCGCGGCGAGTCGAGGGGCGCCGAGGTCCGCTGCAGGTCCGGCGGGGGTGCGGCGGTGTCCGGCGGGGGTGCGGCGGAGTCTAGCGGTGGTGCGGCGGCTCGGAGGCGACCGGATCTACGCGGCGGCGGCTGGCGGCGGGGCGAACGAAAATTGGATTCGCACCTGAAATTTCAGCGCGCCCTAGCTCGCACGAGGTAGAGGGTTGGCCCTGTACATCTCCTTCCGACCCGCACATGTAGGGGTCGACGGGCCGCCCCCTACCCAAACTTGTAAAAAATCGTCCGGGGTGGTCCATTTACGGGGTCTGCTAGATGGCCGGGTAGAGCCCAAACCCGTATATCAGCGGTTATTATACGGGTTTGGGCCATTTAGGGGGTCTGTTAGACATGCTCTTATTTCATATTCTCCATTGTTTTCAAATAATTTCTACTGATAATTGTATCTATATAGTTACATAGGTGGGTAGATCATATGGTACCATCTTTCAATTGTTTACTCCAAATGTATTTTTCGTGTTCACATAAGAATTATTATGTTTACCTATACTGGGACAAAATTCCATCATGTGCCTCAACATTAACAATAACAATATCAGAGTTAAGCAATTGGATTTGTTCTTGGTCGTTCGTAACCTTCTAACGCAGTTGGTGTCAACCAAAAAAATATAATTCACGCGCGATGTTCCTAGAGGTGAGGATTATAAATTGAAGAGAACGGTGTTTCTAATATAGAAGTAATATTTCCAACATATGTGATTGATGTGATAACAAGTCTTCCATAAGGTTTCAACTTACTATGGATAATCTATGTCTATTCACTTCATTGAAAGTGATTTCAAAAGGATTTTTTGAAGGTTATGTGTTCCTACGATATTTTTCTATTGAGAATGTTTCTCTAAGGATCATACACAAAATGAAGTCAAACTTTTGTTTAGGTGTAAAGTTTAAAACTTGAATATAATTTTTTGTCACAAATAGATTTGAGATCTTTAAGAGTTTAATAGACGTATAATTATCATCAATGTTCTATAATTTTTATTCGATATTTTCTCTTTTAGATAGGTGATAATTATGACACTACCAAGGAGAGTTGATTATATACCGAGAACAATTTTGGGGTGCCTTGAAAATAGTAGAGATTAATTATGTTAGGATAATTTTAGTAAATTGATGGAAAAATTAAATTATGAGCCATATGAGTCGTCGTAGTCATGTGAATGGACATATCATATTGAGTGAAGTTATAGATCACATGACCTGAAGAGTGGGTAACAACGGGGAGGAAGAAAAAATAAATCAAAATAGCACCGCTCTATGTTACAAAAATGGTGACAAGGATTTTTTTTTTTTTTGCAAATGTCGCAACAAATATTAGGTAGCAAGTTAATTTTTTTCTAACAATGTTTCAAATAGGTATGAGTTTAGTTAAATAAAATCCATGGACATATTCCATAGGCCAAAGATTGATGCCCTCGCATTTGCGAGGGCCATCTGGCTAGTTATATACTAAAAACAATACACGGATGTGTAACAGAGACACCACGTTAAGCCACATCATCTTAATTTTTATAGTGGTTAGATCTAGAATTAACGGACATGATTTAACGGATAGGATTAACAAAAGGGTTTTTTTTTTTTTTGTTCTTACAAAAGGTTAATAGTTACGTTACATATTAGACACCGTCAAGGTTGAGAAAAAACGTGCCGGGACTGGAGTCCCCTAATAAGGCAAACAGAGGTTAACAACAGCGTGTCCGTCGTGCAGTAGCTAATCAAGCGCTTTCAGCCACCCTAGCTAAAACGTGAAAGTTGTAAAAAATAAAATAAGAACGAGCCAGCTTGGAACGTGGTGGCAAGGGCAAAGCACTGCAAGGACGTCCATCGTTTTGCAATAAATAAATAAATAATGGAACCTTACGTTGTATCCACGCTTGAGTAGTACAGAAAATTATAGCTCTAATTTTGTACCATTGGACCAACCCAAAAGCCCTAAAAAAAATTGGACGAGCTGAATTTCAAGGTTAATGGAGTCATCGCATTGCCCATGAAGAAAAAGGAAATCTTCATATTAGAAGAACTATCCATGAAAATGTCCCTCACACCGAAAACATTATGTCTTAATGGTACGCGAGCTTCAAAAATCGCAACAAATTTTTCACGAGCGATGAGAAAATCTCTACACTATGGAAATAATAATTTTATTCAAATGACCTAAAAGGCATACAATCTTAATTTAACAACATATTGTTTTGTTTTTGTGATAGACATCTCTAGAATAATTTATATGTTCTTTGCAGGCGTGATAAAATAAAAAATAAGAGGACATGTCATTCCAATCGTACAATAAAATTTATGATAGATACAGAGTATTAGACTATGTTTTCCAACATGCGTAGCATGTTGCATAGCACAAAAAAATGTGGTCGAGTCGGTCTAAGCAGTGGACCAAAATCGCAAGGACATAGAGCCATTTAAGCAAAAATATTGAGATATAACAATAGATAGTGTTCTAAAAGCTTAGAGTCATGCTTCCCAAGCTTAGAAATGAATTATACACATGTTAATGAATACGCCTAGATTTTTTATTTTTAGGAGCATATTAATATACCAAATTGTCGCCAAAGTTTCATCGCAATGACAATTTTAAAGTCTCTAACAAATAGAAACCGTCGATATGGAGTAGGTAAATTGGAGAAAAAACTAAACATACGAATTCTCGGAATTTTATGTGGCGTAGAAATTAAGGACGGTCGTCCATTGCCCTTCAGTTCATCATTGTTTATTACTGATCTAACATTTATATAAAAACTATTGTTCTACTTATTAATAGATAGATGACATAATAATGATTGTCACCCACAAATTAGAAATGATCAAATATGGTACTGACATACGTGATATTTTGTTATCAAAATATTTGAGATATTTCTAGACTATCCTTTTTTTTCTTATCACATAAGGAAAATAATATAATAGGTTGGTAATTCCGTATCTTTGTTAACGAGAGGTAAACATGTAAACAAATATACCGAAATAAAAATAGTGTAATTGTCATCGGAAAAAAATGGTGTAAGTACAATCAATGTATTTCTCACAATAATGTGGCCTAACTATTCATCATGATAGAACATTTTCCTTTCAGTTTATCCGTTGTTTTCAAATTTATCTAACCTCCCGTATTGACTCAAGTCCATGTAAAAAATTTATTTCCATTTTATGTTCTACTATCACATACAAAGAAAAGAACAAATGGGGTTTCCACACGGTGGTCCAAATTTAAGAGTGCAAATGATGTTATTCGCATATGTGCTATATTGTTAACCACATAGTTATAGATTTTCTTCTATACGTTTTGTTTCTAATTAGCACGTGTGAGGCTCCCTCCTCAGGTACCACCTGCATATATATATGTGCTTGGCTTTCTTCACATGAACCGCAAGCATGACGTACTGTGGCGAAAGAGGTGGGGAAGCAATGGTATGTCAGAATGGTGTATTTATTTTTCAGAGGACTAGGGAGGTGTATAGTGGCGATTATGGTAGAACTTCGGAATAGAAGTTACTGGGAATTATATTAGCACAAGAATCCCCTGAAGAAGAGGATCAACCGAACTATCCGGTGATAGGAGTTGGCAGGGGTCGTGGACCCGGTGCTGGTTGTGGTCGCAGTTAATTTAAACCCCATCAAGCCAGCGAAGTAAAAGCTGGGGGTGTACTGGTTCAGTTTAGTGCGGGGTTTGCGCAGTTTGGATGTCCGGTTCGGCAAGTGGTCGTTCTGGAGGAGATCGGACGTCTGCTGTCTCGGCAACTGAATTACCAACATACACCAGATGAGCTTCTGCATTTCGCCCCACAAAAGCTTCTGCAATTTAGGCATGTAGGTTGGGTAGTGCAAAGACTACTCAAGGATTGTACCGAAATTACGAGTGAGTAGAAAGTATCACTACATGTACACCGTAAATGAATCAAGAAAACTGGGTGTCTGTGAGCATGTAGCGCTGCACTCGCACAGTGGAGTATGAGCCGAGCTGGCAAGAAAAGGAATCAGTTCGCTGAAGTACCGACACATTTTACTCGGCGACGACCAGATACGACCGCTTCCTTCCTTCTGCCCCACACACGCTCTCTCCATCCCAGCCATATTAGCTTGGGCATTATTCAGAGGTTTCCATCAGATCTGACCTAAACTTTTCTTTCTTTTTGAGTTTTTTCCATTTATCTGAAGAGCCATCTCATCTGCCCTAGATATCGGCAGTAATGGCAACTGGCAGATCAGTTTGGTGCCTCCTAACAGTTTGGTAGTACTACTGTAGGCCAGAGCATCGTGGACAACTTGATCCATATGGTTGCCCAAAAGGAAAATGAAAAATAGATCAGATCCACACATCTTACTCAGTTACTCACACAAAAGAAAATACACAATTGTTGACAAGAGAAGATGAGAAGAAGATCCGGTATGGATGGCAAAATCAAGCAGTGCATCAATGAACAGTTTAGACTGTATGATGTGGCTTGAAGAAAGCGAGGAAAAGGTGAAAGCGATTTGGGTGGTAATAAATGAAGCTCGCAACAGAGTGAGTCACACATGACTGAGTCGAAAGCTACCACGAGCTTTTTGCTAATCCTAGTCCGCCGCTTTTGGCCAGCACGTGCACCTGCCGCTGCTGCGACACATAGCGTAGCGTCCCGGCTCTGCTTACCGAAGTGGCAGCCTAAAATACACAAGCATAAAGGAAAAGGTTGATAACAAAAAAGTTTATTCTGCCACAGGGAGAGAAATGCTCAAAGGGGCGTTCGGCGGCCGCGGTCAGCCGGCTAGAGAAACTCTAGCCGTTACCGTAAAAGACTCACTCCTGTAAAATAACAGCTTTTTTCTTAAGCGGGGCAGCAGAAGTGGTCTTTTTTAGATCCTGTAAAACGGGATATCCCGGTAAAAAAAATTCGGGGTTACGCCATATTTTTCCCGAGTCCACCATATCTCTAGGATAAGGGTTTTCCTTCCCGTATCCCCGATCCCTTGGCGCGGAAGAGCGGGAGCTGAAACTTCAGCCCGCGCACCATTTCCGCTGCCGAGCCGCCAAATCTGGCCGCCGAATCCAGCTGCCTCCTCGCCAGCCCCAGCTTCCCGTGCCGAGAAAAAGCTCCACCGTCGCCCGCCGCTTCGTTCGGACCCACTTTCGGCCGTAGGATGACTACAACTTCTCCGCTCGTCCGCAGCCGCCCCCATCTCCATTGTATCTTGTTCGCCGCCGGTGAATGGTGGGAGCAGGTCGTGTCGTTGGCTCGGAGTACCTACCGTTTTCTGAGACAAAGGCAAGTATCCGCAAATCTCGTCTGATTCCGCCTTATGGAAGAGCGATTTGTGACGGATTTTTCTCTTTCTAGATGGATTGTAGTTTGTCCTCCTCGTCGTCGTCCGATTCAGACGATTCGGACATCGAGCAGCTCCTCTTCGACGACGACATTGAGGAATTGCTCATGACACATCTCGCCGACGAGTACGAGGCCGGTGGGAAGAGGAAGAGAATGGCTTCGAAGATCGTCCGTCTGTTCATTCCGCACAATCGAGCTCTCGGATGCTCATTGTTGATGAAGGACTACTTTGCCGAGGTACCGACATAGCCGGCTCATCTCTTCTGTAGGCACTATCGGATGTGTAGATCGCTATTTGTTCGCATTGTCGAAGCCTGCGAGCGAAATTCCCTTTTTTTCAACGGAGCCCAGTTTGCTCGGATTTAGTTCTTACCAAAAGATATCGGCGGCAATGAGAGTGATAGCATATGGTGTGCCAGACGACTACACAGATGAATATCTTTGTATTGGTGAAGATAACGCAATCAAAACCGTCCATGTTTTCGCTAAAACTTTGGTAACAGTTATCGGCGCCGAGTACCTCCGAGCTCCAAATGAGGAGGACGCAATAAAACTTATGGCTAGAAATGAAGAAAGAGGCTGGTCGGGCATGCTAGGAATTATAATTGCATGCATTGAGGTGGAAGAACTGCCCGGTTCCATGGCATGGGCAGTTCCTCCGGAAAATCTCATGATCCCACCATTGTGCTTGAAACCGTTGCTTCAGAGGACTTGTGGATTTGGCATTGTTTATTCGGTTTGCCAGGTTCTCTCAATGACATCAACATGTTACAGATATCTCATCTTCTTGGTAGGCTAGTTAGTGGAGAAGTCCTGCTGGCAAATACACCGTCAATGTGCATGATTATAACATGGGGTACTATCTTGACGACGGTATATATCCTCAATGGGCGACATTTGGGAAAAGCATCACCAAACCGGTAGGCAAGAAACAAAACATCTACGCACAAGCACAAGACGCATGCCAAAAGGATATTGAAAGAGCATTTGGTATGCTGCAAGCTAGGTTTCCAATTGTTCGAGGACTGGCACGTTTTGGGGATCAAAAATTGCTCCACAACATCATGACAGTTTGTGTAATTTTACACAACATGATAATTGAAGATGAAAGGGGTTTAGACTTGGATCTCTTCTATGGTAGCATTGGAAGCCGGGTGAAGCCTCAAAGTAACACGAATCGGATCCATGCATTCCTGCAGACCAACCGGAAGAATGAAGATAGAACCACGCACACCCAACTATGTGATGATCTCATGGAGCACCAGTGGTAGCCATATGGGCAATGATTCCCATAAGCATTTGTTATTTGTATTCTTATATGATTCAAACTATTTGTTATGATTCGAACTATTCAATTGTTGTTTTAATTATTTGTATTTGAAAATTTGTTGTAAGTTGGATTATTATTGTATCGTGGATTGTTATATTATTATATTGAACTTATTGAAATGTTTATTTAAGTTTTATTTTCAATTTTTAACTTATGCAAGTCAAAAAACTTGTCAAACTGGAAAATAGTTTTCCAGCGGATGCCTCGCGGTACCGGAAAATTATTTCCCCGTCCACGCTAAAACCAGTTTAGTGGACGAAAATATAATGGATCTGCTAGAGCAACTCTAGCAAGCCATTGTATCAGGCCGATTTTCATAATAACGACCAACATTATCGCCAAAAATCCAGTCCAATAGAATTGGTATCTTGCACTTCATCGCTAGATATTATGAAGGTTGTTCCAAATCTTAAGTTTTGAGGAGGCAATAAGGTGTTGGCTCCATCCACAAAATTGCGTGATGCTTACTTCACGAGGTGTGCCCTCTTCGGCCGCCACCCAGATTCACCCGACAACTATTTGTTGGTGTGCTCTTTGTCCCCTCCCGCAGACACCTAGGTCCTTTCCCCCCTCAGCCACCTTCTACTGCCTTCTCAGCTCCCAGATCGTTGTGATTTGGCCCAACCCTTCTCACACTGCAGATTCATGTAGAGGCTTGTGGAACTTTGGATGAATCACGTGGATACCTACAATTATAGAGGATTTTTTTGGTGATTCATCATTGTCATCTTCGAGCGACGAATCCAACAGTGAGTTGATGGTTGCAAAATGGATGATGGAAACAATAATGGAGGGGAATCATGTTGGATCACAAATGGGCCCTTTGACAATTAATTGGAATAGAGTAGTTGGTTATTCATGGTCGACTACTTCATGTCGGGATGAACCTACACCCCGCTAACTTATTCAGGCAACGCTTGTGCATTTCTAAACAATTGTCCCATTGAATTACCGATGACATGGAAGCCAACTAATGTCTCTTACAGAACCAAGAATGTAGTCGATCCACTGGGTTTTTCTTGTTTTCTAGAAGGTGAAAACGACACTTTCCATGATTGTATATGACATTCGATATAGCATATGAAATATTTTCAAATGGCCCAAGATACAATCATCTTGTGCATAAAAGGCTTCGTTAAAACTATATATGTTCAAGGTTTATGGACCTCGGAGAGAATTTAGCAATGAGTTAAGCAAGAGGCTGGCCTGTAATGCCTGTTAGGAATGTTGGTTGCATGAATTGGAGGTGAACGAATTTAGTGTAGCCTAGCATGGAAAATCCAATTAAATGGACATTTCCAGGATCCAACAATTATTTTGGTAGCCAAGAGTGACATCAAGATCACGCCTAGGTAGACCCAAGTTTCATAGTGGGCCCAACAAGACCAAGTCAATGGTATGGCCTCAACGACCTAGGGTGGCCCATGACAAGTACAAGGACTTCTACCCGGTTTGAATGGTTCGACTCCCTATGCATCACACATGTGTCGACTCCTCCAAACGTCACAATTGAGATAGGCGTTACTATGCATTCAAGATGGAGATTTTCATTCGGCGCAACTACGCATTAATGCTCGTTACCAACATAATCATAGCTAGTTAATGCCCACTACGCCATCGTTGTAAAAAGGCCGCACCGTCCTATATGAGTCCAGGCCCGAGGCCCATCTAGGCACGTTTATACATACACACACCCAAATGGTCAATTCGACATTTGTTCATACATCCACTGTAATAGAGACACACAATCCAAAAAAGGCAGGAGTATGTATTTTACCTCCACCATGAGGTGATAAACCTGGGTAAAATTATCGTGTCATCTTGTTCCCTGATCCCCACTATGATCTGCCTCACGACCTTCTCTCTTGTACCAACAACGATGGCTAATGTCGCGATTTTACGAAGACAAGTAGGCTCCGAGGATCAGTGGGTATCACATTGCTACGTTGGCTTGCCTATATCTCACAATGGCAGCAATTTCTTGCATGAATCTAATATATTTGCAAGTCTAGAGGAGGTACTGCTTCAGCATGCAACTACAAGATGAATGTCCATGATTATGACCGAGCCTACTATCTAACCGATACATCTATCCATCTTGGTCAATATATGTGAGGACAATTTATATTATCCGAACGATGAGACATAATTTTTTTGCAAAGACTCAAGAGGCTACGAGGAAGGACATTGAGAGAGAGCATTTGGGGTGTTTCAAGTAAGGTTTGAAATGTCTGAGGGTCATACTCTTCTACAACAAGGGTAACCTAAAGAATACGACTTGTCATGTGATCTTATACAACATGACGAGAATGAGAGAGATACACCGATGGCCATCGAGTATGAGATGTTGGCACAACTATCAAGCCTCATAGGCACCCCAACTGCATTCAAACATTATCTTGAGATGTATCAGAACATTGAAGACGGGGCCTCCTGTTATCATCTGCGTGAAGATCCCATTGAGTATCACCGTCAATTACATTAGTTATATTTTACATTTCTTTAATTTATTATTTGATTTACTTAGATTATTTGTTTCGTTGTATTATTTGTTGCGTCTAGATTATTTGTTAATGTGGATAGTTTTGTTGTATTATATTGTGCATCAAGATTATCTGTTAATCTGGATTTTTTGTTAATTTGGAATATTTATTTACTTACATTCTTGTTGTATTTGGATTAATGTTTTGTAATAATACGGTTTGAATTGCTTGATGCCGATGAAGAAAATAGGCAAAAAAGAAAAGGAAGCTCATATATGACGACTTTGTGTTTGCACATTGTATCACCAATCTCCAAGACATCATGAGGCGTGCTCCATTCACGTCTTGAAGTTACGCGACTCTGTTAGAGTTGCTCTAACGAATATCCGGTTCTACTCCTCCGTAGAGAGAAGGCTGCCTCAAGATTACGGCTGGAGGGGGTGAATGGCAAGCCAAGCAGCAATCTCGATCAACCACCACTCATTATCATTAGTACGTGTTGATCTTTTCCTATATCATGGTCTCCAACATTTTATTTGTACTGAACGTATGATATACCCTGTGTTGTGTTGTGTTGTGTTGTGTTGTGTCGTTGCACGATTCTGAACCATCAAGTAAGGTTAAACCAAGCGATACTACAAAATAGGTCACCATCTCTAGAAGGTCTTTGAGTTTTGTTGCATGCTTGTCAACAATAAGATAGCAGAAGAAGTTTGCCGCCTTTGCTGTTAAGGCAAGGTCGTAAGCATCATATAATTTTGATATACGGGCATTGGTAGATAGATAAGTCCAATCGGTTGTTCATATGCATTTGTATAATGCTTTGACTGGTTTTGGCTTCTTGCAGCCTTGGTCAATGGATACTACTTGCAAGGCAAGGCTTCACACACATTCTTGTTTTTTTTCTTGTCTCAGATCAATTGCAGCTTCGGTTGCAAGATTATTTCGAAATTATGAGTAGAATACACTGTACAGTAGAGAAATGTGAGAAGAACATGTACGTTCCCGATCAGGAAAGTAGAGGGAGATACTACTAGGATGTGAGCACGCAGCTGTGCACGTGAGCCTGTGCTGGCCCGAAAGGGATCAGTGACCTTCCTGCCCAATTCGTTCCCAACACTACCATCCATTGATTAGTTAGTTAATTAATAAACACGGCCTAGCGACGACGATATACGACCCATACCCACTCTGTCTCGCTTCATTCCGTCATACGTTAGGAATTATTATTTAGATCTGACGGAACAATAATCTCCCTAATTAATTTATTTATTTGAGGAAGCTAGGAGTAATATAATAGTATATATACTCAGGAGTAATGGCAACTAGCAGATTTTTTTTTTTGAACAGAAGGAACCCCGAAGGGCCTGGAAGCTATATTTCACGCAGCAGGTACCAAATTACAAAGAGACCCCCAGCAGGGGTAATTACATCGAGGGCCTCACATTTTGCAAGCCGGACCCTAAAAAAAGGTGGAAAAACACGATCAGGTCCCAGGTCCGTGCCGCCGCTGCTTGTCATCGGAAACCTGCAGGTCTGGGCGTCTTCACTGCCACCTAGGAACATGGGGCAGTGTTGACGATGATTCCCAGGCCGAGGTCGAGGAAGATCCTCACAAGGAGGAAGAACAACCGAGGAAGAACTGAACTTCCTGGCGCGGATTGGTTCCCTTCACCAAGGATAGCTTCGGTGCTCAGCACGCAGAGCTGATGAACTTCCGCTTCAGCAACAGCTTCCATGGCATCCCACAAAGCTCGACCACAACGAATCGAAGCTCCGCAGCATGCCTCCGAAGAACATCTTCGAGAACCGGTGGTCACCGACCTTCTCCTCCCTTCTTCCTCGCCGCCAAGGCCGGCCAAGAACAGAGGAGACGAGAAGCTACCTCGACTCTGAAGATGGAGACGCTTATTTGGAAAGCTTGCAGCTCCTCCCAGTCTATCTTCCTCCATGGAAGCCTAGTTGAGAAGAAGCACCACCTCTGCTCGCCGCCGCGCCTAGACGGCAGGCCAAACAAGCTGAAAGATGCAGGGAGGACGGCCTTATACATGGAGATCTCTCGCCGTAGCCCCACCGCTTGCAGCAGCCTTTGCCACCAAAGCTGAGCAACGATGAACACCAAGACCAGCCTGTGGCAGATCCGGCCGATGGAATCTGCCGCTCTACTCCAAAACTCCACAACTGGATAACACCTACAGCTACTAAACCAAACTACGCCGGCGCCTAACCTCAGCCAACTCCTACCGGCAACGCCGGCGGGGGAGGCCTCGGCCCGACCCGGAGAAGAAACGAGAGCGGCTCTCAAAAGAGATAGAGGAGAGAGAAGACGGGGGGAAACTCTCAAAAGTTAACTGGCAGATAGGTGTGGTGTCTCCTAACAGCGACAAGACGTGTCAATGGTATTTGATTAATTTGATGTTTCCTAACAGTTTGATCTCAGCGTTCTTGGTTCTGTATTTCCTAACAATTTGGCGGATAATCGAGTTTGGCGTACGTGTCTAACCATTTGGTACCACTTTTTGAACAATCTGGAGTGTACTATATATTGATTTGGTTTGTGGCCAAATAAATCAATCATGGAGAGCCTGTTCAATAGATCTTGTACAAAAGGATTGTTTTAAATGTAGAGAAATGACACTAATACAACTAACTAAAATGTGAAATCTCAAAAAACAAAAAAAAAATGTGCCAATGGCTCTTCTCTCTGATTTTAAGTCTAATCAATGAACTGAACAGCAAGTAGTGTATGAGGTGGCTTCATGTTAGAGTTTCTCCCACGAATTTGTTTCTACTCCTTCACCAGTTCACCACACAATATCATTAGTATACTCGTTCACCTTTGTCCTATTTCATGGTCTCTGACATTAACTCTGTGCTCAACGTATACCATACCATGTGTTCTGTTGTGTTGTGGTTTGATTTAAACGTTTTTCGTACTACAAAATAGGTCACCATCTCTAGAAGGTCTCGGTGTTTCGTCGCATGCTTTGTCAACAATAAGGTAGAAGAAGAATTTGCTGCCTCTGCTGTTAAGGCAAGGTAGTAGTTTATACTTATAGTTTTGGTATACTAGTATTGGTAGACAGATATGTCCCATCGGTTCATATGCATTGGAATATATGGTTTTGTTTAGGCGTATGGCTATTTTCCAGTAGTGTTTGACTAGTTTTGGCCTATTGCAGCCTTGGTCAATACTAGTAGAAACGAGTTGCGAGGCAAGACTTCACACACGTTCTTGTTTAGGAGTAATCTTTTTTTTATTATCTCAGATTGCAGCTTCTGTTGCAAGACTATTTTGAACAGAACTGTGTGGCTGCGCACGTATATACAGTACATATACAAGAGTATACTGAGAGCAATGCATTTTTCCTGATCAGGCAAAAAATACAAGGAGATGCTATATACTAGCATGTGAGTGAGCACGCAGAAGTGTACAGCGCAGGTGAGCATAGCTGGCTAGAAAAAGGAATCACGGTGACCTTCCTGCCTTAGTTCCCAACACGACGGACACCACCCATCCATTGTTGATTAGTTCCTCGCCAGGCCTAAGGCCATCTCCAGCGGGGCTGCTCATTTGGCCCGGACAGGCCGGATTTGAGCAGGCCTAAGACTATTTTGAACAGAACTGTGTGGCTGTCCACTTCTGGGTCCGTTTTGGATCCGCGGATGCTCAAACCCAGACCAATTTTGGGTCAGATTTGAGCAGCCGCGCCGCTTTTCGGTCAAAAATGATAGCCCGCCGATCAGTGACCGTGGCGACGGCTCGACTCCCCCACCGGTCCTATTTAAATGGAACCCGCGGCCACGCGTCCATCCACACGCGCACCGCCTCCTCAGTTCCCGAGCCACCTCCCCCTCGCAGTCACTGCCACTCCCTCGGCTCCCTCGCCGCCGGCCGCGAATCCTAGCTCCCTCGCCGCCGCGCCATGGGCCGGAAGCGGTTGAACTGGGGTAAGGGAGCGAAGAACGACCACGAGGCCGGCAGCTCCCGCCGCCGCGCGCCCTCGCCGAGCCCTCCCCTTCCACCTCCACCCCCTCTGACCCGCGCCGCCCGCGCCAAGCGGAGCAGGTGCAGCAGCCCCCTCCCTCTCCTCCGGCCGCCCCTTTTCCAGCTAGTGCCCGCGCGCGTCCGCGACCGGCCCTACCTCAAGAAGAGGAGGTGCCAATGGTACTGGGACCGCGCGATCCCGGTGCCATGGCCGGATGTCCACCTGCCGGACGGGTGGCATCTGAACCGGGATCGCATCCCGGTGCCGCCGGTTCCGCGCAGCGGGCTCGAGCGGGAGGTGGAGATCCACCGCCGCCGCGACGAGCTCCCGCCTGACCTGCGCGAGCACCCCGCGTTCGCCGTGGACAATCCCCATTGGGACACCTGGTTCACGGACGAACACGACCTGCGCCGCAGGTCGTATTTCGGGGCGCGCCGGGCGCGCGGCGCGGCCCAGTACCCGCCACCGTCTCCTCCACGCCCGGCGCGGCGTGGTCCCACGGGGCCGCCGCCACCCCTTCGCGCCCTCCGCATCGGCGACCGCGCGCAGGCCGTCAAGGAGGAGCCACTGGAGGAACCCCCCAGTGGTACCAGGAGGACGACGACGACGACGACGAGGCCGCCATGGCGCAGCCCAGCGAGGAGCTGCAGCTGGCCATGGCCATCCAGGCCTCCCAGAGGGAGGCGGAGGAGGCCGCCGCAGCGGAGGAGCGCGCGCTGGCGGACGCGCTCGCGGCGGTGGCCGCCCAGCAGGCCGCGGAGGAGGCGGAGGCCCGCGCGGCGGGAGCCAGGGCGGTGGACGAGGCCGTGGCGGCTATCCGCGCCCAGGAGGTCGACATCTACCCCTACTAGGAGGAGGTAGACGACGACGGGCGGGACGAGAACCGGCCGGTCCCGGCGTGGTTCCAGCCCCTCGTGGGCATGCAGTGGGAGTGGACGGGGCCCCGCCGGCGCTGGCGGCGCCCCAGCCCGCAACCCAGCCGCCGCGCTCCCCCCCACCTCGCGCCTGACAGCCCGGAGTACGTCATCCTCGAGTAGGGACGCTCCGGGCAACTCCGGCCGCCGCGAGGCCACTGGCCAGTGACCGTCTAGCTAGGACTAGACTTTTTTTTAGTTCTTTTTTATTTTTTATAAGTTGTAAATCTATGGGCCCCTATGGGCCCTACTAAATCGATATATTGTCCTCTTTTGGTATGAGCAGCCCAGCTAGGGTCATCTGGTCCGGGCCGTGTCCGTGCAGCGCGGACGGCTGCTCAAACAGACAAATTGCGGACCAATTTGGTCCGCAAATGAGCAGCCCCGCTGGAGATGTCCTAACTCCTAACGACTCGGCGACGACGCGATACGACCCCTTCTAGTTCTTCCAATCCACGCGCTCTGTCTGTCCATCTGACATAATAACTCTCTAATTTCTTTTATTTATTGGAATAACCTACTGGCAGTAGTACTACATCTGACCTAAACACTAGGAGTAACGGCAAGTGGCAGATAGGTGTGGTGTTCCCTAACAAATCTGCCACTGGCAGTATTGTTTAGGCGTTTCCTAACAATTTGGTACTACCGGAATCTGCATTTCCTAACAATTCGGCAGATAATTAATCGGGTCTGGTGTTTGTTAACAATTTGGTACATACCCAGGCAGCTTTACACTGAGTTTGGTGTTTCCTTAACAATCTGGTGTGGTGTACTCGAGTTATTGATTTGGTGTTTGCTCGTACTGGTTGATTTGTTGATGATTGCGAGATGATGAAAAACTGTTGTTCCATAGATCTTATACGAAAAAATTATACTACCTCCGATCCATAAAATTATTGCTCAAACTTTGTACAAAGTTAGCGACACTTTTTATGAATTAGAGAGAGTAATAATAAGAAGAGGAGAAATCGCAATAGTGACCAAAATGTGAAATTTCAAGAAAAAAAAATACAAGTGCGTACTCGTAATGAATGAAGCAGGCAATAGTAAGGTGGCTTGATGGAGAGGGTGAGAGTGATTTGGACGGTAATAATTGAGGTGGCAACACTGACTGAATCAAAAGGCACGAACTTTTCTTCCTAGCACGTGCACCCGGCACTGCCAGCGAACACATACCGCGATGGCCCAGTTCTACTCCCCAAGTGGCGGCCAACAATACACACAAAGATAAAGCTGTTGATAGCAAATAAAAAGATATATTCGGATACCATAGAAAAATCTATATTCTGTTAGTATCTTTTTTTATTTTACCAATAGATAAAAATGAGTGGCAGTAAAAGAATGAAAGAAATTCTCTCTAGAAAGCTATATTCGGATACCATAGAAAAAGCTATATTCTGTTATCTTTTTTTATTTTACCAGTAGATAAAAAGGACTGGCAGTAAAAGAAAGAAATAAATACTCCCTAGAAAGCTATATTCGGATACTTTTTAAATTTTATTTGTTAGTTTATAAGTATATATAGCAGTAAAAAAATACTATCTAATGTAGTAAGACACGCGGCGGGTAAGGGAAATTCTCAACGCTGGCTAGCCCGTGCTGTCCATCCTCTGGATTTTTGATAAAAGAGACCACTTACGAAAGTGCAATGTCAAAAAAGACCACCTACTAAAAATATTGTAAAAAAAGACCACCCGTCTGTTGCGCCAGACCTCCTCAGGAAACACGTGTGACCTGCCGCCAATTACGGACGCGGCAAGGGGATGAGGCGAGCCGCCGCCTCGTCCGGAGGCGGCATGAGCTGTTTGCATGCGAATGCCTGAGCCAGCGTGCTAATCAATATGCTGCGCATGTAAATTGATTTTTTTCTTTGAACGGAGCATGCAAAATGATTGCTTTTAAGTGCTACAGACAAGGCTTTGCATGGAATTGGCAGAACATGCCGCCTGGGCTAGTGGCGGCAGCCTACGGAACCTATTTGACCAAACGTGCCGCCTCCGCCTGCAGGCGACAGGCCTTGCCGCCTCCTACCGTGGCGGCAGGTGACACATGTCGCCTGGCGAGGCCTGCCGCCACGGAGTGGTGGTCTTTTTTGACAATATTTTTAGGAGGTGGTTTTTTTTGACATTGCACTTTTACAAGTGGTTTCTTTTGTTAAAAACTCCCCATCCTCTTCGCCACCGGCCGACAACGCCGCCAAAGAAAGGAGGGGGTCGAGCCTAGAGGGAAGACGAGAAACGCGAGTCGACTCTCAAAGCGTCAAGTGCTCGATCTCCGTTGTGTTGTGGTTTTGATTCCAACGTTTGACGTAAGGTCACACCGTTACAAAATAGGTCGTCACCTCTCTAGAAGGTCTTTGTGTCTCGTCGCATGCTTGTCAACAATAAGATAGGAGATGCCGCCATTGCTGTTAAGGCAAGGACGTAAGCGCATATAATTTTGATAAGTCCCATCGGTTCATATATGCCTTGGAATTGGAATATATCCTTTGACTAGTTTTGGCCTCTTGCAGCCTGGGTCAATGGATAGGAGCTGCGAAGCAAGGCTTCACACACATTCTTGTTTATTACTAATCGTTTTTTTTTTTCAGTTTGCAGCTTCTGTGGCAAGACTATTTTCAGCAGAACTGTCTGGCTGCACACGTATTTACAGAAATTATGTGTAGAATATACGGTACATATACAAGAGTATTTTGGGATCAATACATTTTTCCCAATCAGGGAAAAATACAGGGTGATGCTACTATGGTCCCATGTGACTAGGGTAGCACGCAGCAGTGTAGAGCGCACGTGAGCAGAGCTGGCCAGAGAGGAATCGGTTACCTTCCCGCCCAGTTCCCAACAGGACAGACATCACGCATGCATTGATTAATTGATTAGGAGTACTAAGGCCTTCCGTAATGGGGGTATCTTAGCACGGGATCATAGGCAATTTGCTTACGTGGCACCATATTTATTGATGAAAGAGATTGTAGTTGTATCTTATATAAGATACAACTCTTGCACGAGATCATAGGCAAAAAATATTGATAGGCCAATCACAAGCAAGTATTAGGCCAAAAACATTAAATACTACAAGACTTAGATACAACATATAAGATACAATGCATTAGGGTGGTCGTTTCTTAAAATTTTCTTCTGCCTAGGATAGCGCGCTAAGATACAATGCATTACGGAAGGCCTAATAAACACGGCCTAACGACTGAGCTACGACGACGAGATACGACCCCTTCCACACCACCACCCTCCCTTCTTCCTTCCACACACTCTGTCTCACTTCATTCCATTATACGTTGGCCGTTGGGAGTACATGTGACCTTTTTTTTTTTTGTTGTACAAGAGGAGGCCCCGAAGGACCCGAGAGCTGCTTTCATAAAGATCAGGGTGGAGAGTACAAAGTATACACTGGCCGTTTTACAACACTTGCACAAAGGACCTGCAAATTCGAAGATAAGGCCAGCTTTCTTACATATAAGACCCTAGGACAAAAAACTAAAAAGCGATCCGGTCCCTGGTCTTCTTCACCACCGTTCGCCGGCGACCTCCAGACGCGGTTGTCGAGGTGCGAGAGCGATTTGCTCAATTGCTCTCCAGAACCGGCGAGGAGAAGGCGCCACCGGCTGCCAGGAGGATGACGGGGACGCACCACTTGTCGTCCTCTCCGCAGCGAGCTCCGATGTCCAACTCCGAAGACCTCCACCACAGCGGAGGAGGAATATGGGCCGTCCTTTTGGCCATAGATCACTGAGGCCACCATGGCCATAGCTTGATCCGCACAGAGATGCAGCTTGGGAACGAACCATCCTGCACAAAATAGATAGCAACTGCAAATCCTCTCCCACCCCTCGCCACCACGGTCGATGAGCAGCAGAAGAAGAAGCCGCAGCCTATTCCAAGCAGAACAGCCAAAACCAACTTCCAGAACCAGAAGATGGCCTTCGAGCTTATGAGGATAAGAGGAGGCGATGTAGATCTTCTCGAGCAACTCCATCCGCTGGAGCACGCTCTGGAGAAGAAGAAAGCCAATCCCACCCGTGCGGCTCGGGCACAAGGGCAGGAACCACCTCGCCGTTCTCCCATTCTCGCCGCTCTCCTCCTCCTCGCCGCGCTCGCTCTGCTCCTCCTCGCCGTACACACACTAGCAACGATGCCTCGCCGGCTCTGCGCCAACCGCCACTCTCTACTGTACTGCCGGCCCGCGGCTGGGATGCGTGGCCACTACGACGGGGACAACGACGGTGAGTTCCAGTACGAGGAGCAGCCGGCACAGGAGGTGGCGCCCGAGCAGCAGCCAGCGCAGGAAGCGGTGGCGCCCGAGCAGCAGCCCGCCCAGGAAGATCTGGCGCCCGAGCAGCAGCTGGCGCAGGCTGCCCGACGCTGGAGGAGGGAACGGAGGAGGCAGCCCGTGTGGCCCGAGCAGCACGCGGCCTACCTCTCCTTCGAGACCGCGTGGAACGAGGAAGCGTTCCACCAAGTCCGCGGCGGCCTCGAGCAGGCGGCGGCGACGGCCGAGGCTGCCGCCGTTCGGGCATATCTGGAGACACACCGGAGGGAGGCGGCGGAGCGCGAGGCCCACCGACAGCTAGCCGAAAACGCGGCGTCGGCCGAGCAGCTGGCGCTCATCGTGCAGTACGAGGACGACCGGCGGCAGGTGGCGCTGCAGAGTGAGCGGCGCAACCGCCAGCCCTCTGAGCAGGCGCAACTGCACCGGCTGCGGGTGCAAGGCCGGGTAGAGCGGCGGCTCGCCATGGTGGCGAAGGACGACCGCGAAGCTGGCCCCTCCAACCGGCCGGCCTACGACGATCGCAAGGAGGACGACGATGAAGACGGCGATGCCTAGAGTAGTCCCCGCCGTAGCTTTTAATTTCTCGCAATGTTTTCTATGTTTTAGTTTAAATTTGCTACGAATCAATAAAAATTTCTATATTTTAGTTTAACTCTGCGTCGAGATGTATGAAATTTGTGTAAATCAATAAAATGCGCCGAATTTCAAATCTCGGGTTTTTTGGGCCGAAAGTTGGGCTCGGGGGGGACTGGGAAGCCTGCCCACCACATTCCAGATTAGCACTGTTTGGCTCCGCGACGGCCCCGAAACGGCGGCGTTTTGGGCCTTGGGGGGCGCAACAACTGGAGATGCCCTTAGGCTGGTCACAACGGGGAGTAACATAAGGTAGAAACCTACACGTTTTTCTAGACTATGTTCCTACCTCCACAATGGGGAGTAACATGTATGTAGTGTCATGCAACAATGAATTTATTAGGCTATAGACTCATTGTTTCTTGGAGTGTGTGATGTTCCAGTAACTTAGCTAGTTACCACAAGCACCTCTCTCTTCATTAAATACGTGACACGTAAGCAAATTTGTATTGGAGTGTGTGATGTTACTCCTAAGTTCCTCCCCATTGTGACCAGGCTTAGGCTGGTCACAGTGGGGTGGAACTTAGTAGTAACATCAATGCCACGTAGGACAAAAATATGATGTGGCAAGCATTTAATAAGGAAAGAGAGGGTAGTGGTAACATAGCTAGTTACCGGAACATCACATATTTCAATACAGTATGAGTCTATAAGCTAATAAATGGAGGCTTGCATGATGTTACTATCCACTGTGCTAGTGGTAACATAGCATAGGATAACGTGTATGTTACTGCTCAATGTTACTCCCCATTGTGACTAGCCTGGTGTTTCCTAACAATTTGGCAAATAATTGGGTTTCGTGTTTCCTAACAATTTGGTAGCAATGTTTACATTGATTTGGTGTTTCCTAACAATCTGGTACCGGCGTGAGCATCGGTAATAATCAATGAAGTGAGCAGCGCTTTTAGCGTACGACATGAGGTGGCTTGATGAAAGGGGAAAAGGGTGAGAGTGATTTGGACGGTAATAATTGAGATCGCTCACAGATGACTAAATCAAAAGCACGAGCTTCCTTCTTCCTCCTAAGGCTGGTGCCAATGCACCGCCCACTATTCACGGGCTATAGCCCCCGCCACGTCACCTTCTCTCACCACTATCACCACACTCTCACGGGCACGGTGCCAGTGCACGGGCTATAGCCCGGGCTGTAAGATTCTCTCTCTGCCACATCAGCTTTTCTCTCTCCTCCACGTCAACACATATTTTGAAGATTAAAAACATTGCAAATAATAGAAGAAATTATTTTATTCAACTAAAATTGTACCGATTACATAATAATAAATAAAAATTACATAAAAAATGAGAAAATTACATAATCTAGTTTTGATGAGCCCACACATGCTCAATCAAATCCCCCTGGAGCTGTGTATACATCGGCGAGTCCTGCATTTCGTTGTCCATCTGAATCCTTGCTGCTAGGCTTGGTGGTGCATTGGTATGTATTGGTGGCGCTCCTCGGCTTTCGCTAACAGACGCTGAGTATCCTCGACGTTAGGTCGACGGGAAAACTCTTCACCGTAACAGTCGATGATGCCCTCACAGAATCGATCTAGACAGTCTGACGAAGTTTGTCTAGCTAACTTAAGCCACTCATCTATGGTATCAGCACCGGATCCATAAGCTAACAGACGCAACGCCGTAGTACACTTTTGTAGCGGAGTAAAACCCGTACGGTTCAGAGCATCAACTCTTTGGGTGAAATACGGAGAGTATTCACCCAATCTATCCCCAATGCGTAGAAAAAGGGATCGCCTCATCCGATACCTTCGCCGGAAGAAGCTCGGAGGATAAGCGCAGTTGGGGGCGAAGTAGTCGTCGTAGAGCCGCTCGGCGGCGCCAACACGATCACGCCTGATGAACTGTCGACGGCGCCGCGGCGGTCTTGGCACCGCTTGGAGCGCCGCCTCGTACTCGGCCTCCATTGCCGCCTGCATTTCAAATTTCAAATTTTTCGAATTTTTTTTCATTTTTTTTGGACAGCAACGGATACCCCTAACGGCTAGCTGACGTGGACCAATAGGGGGGCGCCACGTCAGCTAGCCGTTGGCCCCAACGGCTCCTGGCCTACCGCCCCGCACTACCGCCCCGGCCTGCCATCCCACCGCCCCGCCTACCGCCCCTGCCGCCCCCCCCCCTACCGCCCCACCCCGTCGCTACCGCCCCGCCTATGCGGGCGGCAAGCCGGGCGGCAGGGGCTATAGCCCGGGCGGCAGCGCCACCGCCCGCCGCCGCCTACCGACCCGCCCTACCGCCCCCTGTCGCCCCGCCACGGGCGGTAGCGGCGCTACCGCCCCCCGCTGCAGCCCCCATTGGCACCAGCCTAATCCATGGGACAGAGAGAAAGGGATTGAACCTTTTATCTTTTTTTGTACAGCACGTGCACCCGGCACTGCCAGCGACACATACCCTACGGCCCAGTTCTACTCCCCAAGTGGCGGCCTACAGTACACACAAACAAAGATAAGCTGTTGATACAGGCAAAAAAAGCTTTTATTCGGATACCCTACAATAGTAAAGCTATATTCGGCCATCTTTTTATTTTATTACCAGTAGATAAAAAAGTAAAAAAACACTCTGTAGAAAAAATAAAATTAAATATAGTAAGAAACGCGAGGGAAATTGTGAACAGTGGCAGTTGCCAGCCGCCTATATTGGACTAGTCGACTGGACTCCGTCTCCGTGGAGGAGAGAGCGAGACCAAACCCAAACTGCATCGCACGAGAGGACAACTCCGACGCTCTAGAGAGACCCCCGCAAGAGAGGCGACGGTTCCGTGCGCGTGACTGCGACGAGTACATCTGCTCGATCGCAGTCCACAGGCCCGATGCGGTGGTGAGATCCACCACCTGAGCCAGAACCTCGCGTGACAGCGAGGCCAACAGATACCCGAGAACCTGCTGGTCCTGGGCGATCCAGAGAGCATAGGCGGGGTTGGCCGCCTTCACAGTGCTGCCCCCTGAGGTCACGTTCACCTCCTTTGCTGGCGTCGGCGTGGTGTTGTCGAGGTAGCCGGTGAGTTGCGCACCGCGGATAGCCGGCAGAACCTGGGCCTTCCACATCAGGAAGTTGTCCCGGGTGAGCTTCTCACTCACCGGATGCCCGAGTGCCGAGGTTGGCGCCATGGAGGACGACGAAGCTTGCGACATGTTTCAGATGCGATTGGAAGAGCTAGGCTCTGATACCATATGAAAATATGTTGGAAGCGTACCCTTGGTCCTCGGGTGCTTGCGTGTTAATAAAGGGGCCAAACCGGCCAGGATTTACATCAATCTATGCCTAACCGAATGGGCTTGGAACACAAGCTAAAACTAGCTAAGATCAATATCCTAACCAAGCTTCTATACGGTTAGACACGGTTAGACACAAAGGAGTTATCACGTGTTTATAACACCACACGTGACAACATTACAAGGTGCAAATATTTCAACACACCCTCCCTTCTTCCTTCCACACACTCTGTCTCAGTTCATTCCATTATACTACGTTGGACGTTGGGAGTACATGTGACCTAAACACACGGATTAATGATTTAGTTAGGTGTGGTGTTTCCTAACATTTTGGCAGATAATCGGGTTTTGGGTTTCCTAACAATTTGGTACCGGTGTGAGCAGCGGTAATAATCAATGAAGTGAGCAGCGCTTAGCGTACGACATGAGGTGGCTTGATCAAAGAGGAAAAGGGTGAGAGTGATTTGGACGGTAATAATTGAGGTCGGTCACAGATGACTGAATCAAAAGCATGCACGAGCTTTCTTTTTCCTCCTAATCCATGGGACAGAGAGAAAGAAAGAGGGGTCGAACCTTTTATCTTTTTTTGTACAGCACGTGCACCCAGCACTGCCAGCGACACATACCGCTACGGCCCAGTTCTACTCCCCAAGTGGCGGCCTACAGTACACACAAGCAAAGATAAAGCTGTTGAAACCAGCAAAAAAGCTTTATTCGGATACCCTACAATAATAAAGCTATATTCGGCCATCTTTTTATTTTATTACCAGTAGATAAAAAGTAAAAAAACACTCTGTAGAAAAAATAAAATTAACTATAGTAAGAAACGCGAGGGAAATTGTGAACAGTGGCAGTTGCCAGCCGCCTATATTGGACTAATCGACTGGACTCCGTCTCCGTGGAGGAGAGAGCGAGACCAAACCCAAACTGCATCGCACGAGAGGACAACTCCCACGCTCTAGAGAGACCCCCGCAAGAGAGGCACGGGAAGCGAGGAGGAGAGAGGCGACGGTTGCCGAGGGAGGAACCAGCCAACGGCACACAGCCACCGCGCGCGGACCCCGAGGCGGCGGGGCTGTAGCAAGACTACGCGACGGCGCGGCCACCCATGCTGCAGGCCTAGCCTCGTGAGCCCCGACAGGCTACCTTTACCCATGAAGGTATCCAAGGAGCAGCGAGCGCCGGAGGAGGCGGACGCCATGGACGGCGCCGTGCTCGCTGCCGCCGGAGATGCGGAGGAGGGGCAGGGCGCTCCCGTCGCGGAGGGGGGCACGGTGGTGGTGGGCGTGCGGGCGGACGCCGACAGCCGGGCGCTGCTCACCTGGGCCTTCGTCAATGCCGTCGCCGCCGGGGACCGCGTCGTCGCCGTCCACGTCGTCCTCGCATCCGCCGCCGAGGCCGCCGCAGCGGTCGACTTCGACGGCATGCTCGCCGTCTACGAGGGATTCTGCAACCTCAAGCAGGTCAGTCGAGTCAGGCCGCCGCCCCCTCTCTAGCCTATCCTCCCTTGTCCTCTGCGTACTTGGTCCGCGGTTGCTGTGCTGTGGATTGGAGGTAGGTCGCCATTGGCCGGCTACTCCAGCAACCTACCAAGCATGTGAACCCAACCCGCTTTTCCCCTTTATTGTTCCGCATTAATTGCTCCACTTCGACTCTAATCTCCAGCCCGATTTCCGTCGCGCTTGCTTTGAAGATTGGATTTTTCGTTTCAACCGCCAATTTCAATGCGGTTCTTCCCATCAGTGTTTGCCAGATTGCAAAAAAAATTCTGGCCTGATTCTCCATGCTCGCCTGCCTGTTGTGCAAGTTGGATTTTGGGGGCTGTTCTTCATCTGTTCATTATTTGGATCTAATGTCAACTATGCAACTGTACTGAAATTATATCGTTTTGGCCTGTGCTGCAAAGATTTTTTTTTTTTTAACTCTTCCGTGATGTTGCTGATTTGTTCCCGTTGCATATAACAGCAGAATTTTGCCCCCATCCTTATCTGGTTAACGCAGTGGCAATCTTGCAAACTACTATTACTGTAATTGATGCTTACCCGTGTCTTTTGTGATGAGCAGATCAACCTAAAGGTGAAGATTTGCAAGGGCTGGTCGGTGCGCAGAGCGCTGGTTCGTGAGGCCAGCCTGTTCGGGGCATCCAAGCTTGTCCTGGGCATCACCAAGAAGAAGCGCTCAATTGGGTAAGTTCGATCCTCAATGCTTCCACTATCGAAATTTCCCCAACCTTTTCTCGCCCAATGATTGCCACCCACTACTTTTGTGTATAATTGTTGCCTCGGATGGATTCGCCAGGTCCTCGCTGTCCGTCGCCAAGTACTGTGCAAAGAAGCTGCCTGCCAAGTGCGCCGTCCTTGGTGTCAACGGCGGCAAGATTGTATACCGCAGAGAGGCCAATGCCCACTCGGGTAAGGTGTCGGCGGAGCGCCCTGGCTGCGGCGAGGATAAGATGTACTGCGTGTTGCCGTTCGCCCGTCAGGGTAATGAGAGCAGCTTGCTGCCTTGTGATGAACCCAAAGAAGTAGGTGGGTGCGATGAAAAACAACTTGAAGAGAGCCTGTTGCCTTGTGATGAACCCAAGGAAGCCAGTGGGGGCGACGAAAAACAACATGATGTTGGCGCGAAGGTCAGTTGGCCAGAGGATGTCACTGCCGAAAAGCAGCAGCCCTCGAGTGTGGAAATTCCCGAGTTGTCGGCCGATCAGGTTCAGAACGATGCAGACCCTTCTGACAAAGCCAAAGAGTCGACCATGGACCGGACAGATGGCATTCCTGATCTCCCAGGTGATGGTGCTAGTGTGCTGTACTGCGTGTTGCCTGTGGGGAATGATCATTCAGTTGCGAGTACTTCAAGTCGGCAAGACGCTGATTCGGTTGACCCACCAGCTGAAGGGGATGGGGAGCTTTACTGCATACTGCCCCCGAGAAATGGTCATTCAGGCAGGAGCAGCAACGATTCTAAGCGTTCAACTTCGAGTGGCGGGAGTTCTGGAAGCTCCAAGCGTTCTGTTGGTGTAAGAGGTGTGATCAGAGCCATTAGGCGTAGCAGTAGTTTCTCCAGTGATATCCAATTTAACTTGGAAACATCCGCTGACAAGAGGGATGGCTCAGTTAGCGCGAGTGCCACCGAACGTACTTCCACCGAATCTACAGGACCCGATGATTTGCGGAAGGACTCTGCGCGCAATGTGGAAATGTTCTCTAATTCTCCATTGTCTCTGAGAAGGATGATAGAAGGAAGGTCTGACCGCTGTCGCCTGCGAAGGAGAATCTTCAGCCATCAAAGAAGCTCATCTTTTGAATGGGCCAAAGTGTCTATGGTACAGTGGGCAATGAGGCTCCCCAGCCGGTACAGTTCTGTCCACCCGGACAGCAAATCCTTGAAATCTGATGCAAGTCCAAGGTTTAACGGTGATCCAGAATCCCCTGTTGAGCCGGAATCAATCTTTTCTTTCTCTTTGTATGACGTGGCGTGGCCTCCCCCAGAGTTGGAACCTCTTCAAGAGAAGTATTCCTCAGTTTGTACGCTATTTACCTACGAGGAACTCAAACTCGCTACATCAAACTTCTCACCAGGTAATTGCCTTTCTCATCTGGATTTATTTGTTACACATGTTTGTTTCAGCAGCAAAAGTAAATACTAATTTTCTTTCGGTAATGTAGATATGTTAATCGGAAAGGGAGGAACTAGCCACGTTTACAAGGCACAGTTAAATGATGGCACACTATATGCTGCAAAGATTCTGAAACCTTCAGTGGATGCACTACAGGAGTTCATTACAGAGATTGAGACTGTAACCAGCTTGCAGCATGAGAATATCGTCTCGTTAAGGGGATTCAGCTTTGATAACTACAGCCTTGTGTTGGTGTACGATTACATGCACCAGGGAAGCTTGGACAAAGCGCTTCACGGTAAGCATCATGATGAAAATACACCGCCTATTCTGTATTTGTATTCCTAACCTCTTGGCAAGTGGCCTAATATTTTGCAACTACATGTGATTTTCAGGCAAATGCGAGGAAAGTCTTAGCTGGGAGAAGAGAAATAAGATAGCGATTCACATTGCAAAGGCACTTGAATTTCTGCACCATGGCGGTGTCACCCAATCTGTGATTCATGGAGATGTTAAATCTGCAAACATCCTGCTGTCAGAGGATTTCCAGGCCCAGGTATATATATTCAGATCTGCTTGCAAATACCAAGAGCAAATACAGAGTCATTTTCTACTCTAGCTTTGTGCTGTAACTACTGCGAAAACTAATGAAAACTTTTGTTGCAAGTGGTTAATGCGTAAGCAGTGATGAGTTGTGGTTAGCCAGTAACCTGTCAATTTTTTGTCCTGCTTGTGACATCATCTCTCTTTTAAAAATTTCAGCTGTGTGATTTTGGGCTTGCAAAGAAAGTGGAAGCTTCAACCTCCCACCTAACGTGTACTGACATCACAGGGACTTTTGGGTTAGTATCATCTCGGGCTATGGTTACCTTTTGTCTTTACTTTGATTAAATGTGAAGTCTGTGTCTAAACCACTATTCCGACAGTTACCTGGCTCCAGAGTATTTTTCACACGGGAAGGTCAACGAGAAAATCGACGTGTACGCGTTTGGGGTTGTGCTCCTGGAGATCATTTCGGGAAGGAAACCCATCATAACAGGATGCGCAAAGGGACAGGAGAGCCTGGTTGGATGGGTGAGTGCCGTGTAACTCCATTTTGCACGCGTGCTTAGCTTGTTCGTTTGAGCAGTAGAATGTTCTGAGCAAAAATACAATAGCTGCACATCAATGCACCGAGCAATGAGATTTAAATGGCATACTAGACAAGTGCTGCATTAGGACTGTTGGCTGATACTCATACTTGCACAAGCAAGTAGTAAGTTGTTCTTTCTCTTTTCCTAATTCGCTGTTGACTCTTTCAGGCAAGGCCGCTGCTATCGAGCGGGGAGATCAAACAGGTGGTCGACTCTGCTTTGATGAATGACTATGACTGCGACGAAATGGAGAGGATGACGCTCGCTGCCTCCCTCTGCACGAGGACATCCTCCGATTCCCGACCCGAGACGCTCCTGGTAAAAACACCAGCAGTCCTCTGGTCGCGATGTAAACTATCTACTGATGGTATGCAGGTATCTGACACCCCCCTCTCTGTTTGTGTACAAAACGAACCCAGGTGCTGAAGCTGCTTGAAGGGGACGACGAGGCGATCCACTGGGCTAGGTCGCAGGCCTGCGCGGGCTCTTGCACCGACGGGTCGGACGAGGAGGCGGTGACCCCGGGGTCGAACAACATGCAGTCCCACCTGAACCTGGCGCTGCTGGGCGTGGAGGAGGATGACTGCTACGACGATGCGCTGTCGCAGTGCAGCACGGAGCAGACCGCAGACGGCGAGTACTGGAGCCGGTCCTCGAGCTTCGACTAGCAGCTTCTGCTTGTGTTGTGTATGTATAGATCCTGATGATTGATTATTGTTGATTGGTTGGAATGGTGGTGGAGGGTTGGATTGGATTGGATTGCTCGATGTAGAGATGCCTGATGATGGAGTAGCCATGTAGCCTGATTTAGCAGTAGTTGTTCTTTTGCAGCTGTAGATCTAACCTTTGCCGGCCCTACAAAACGAAATCTATGATTATGAATGAATGGTTTTATGGTGCAAAAATCGAAGATTGTAATCAATTCCTCCCTACCTTTTGCAAATCTGAGGTGTAGTACCAGGCCACGACCTGTACTGTGCGACAACAAGAAAATTGTCGATTATAGTCAGTACTTGAAGGCGTGATGATGTTGATCTGGGTTGTACGGGTGAGCAATGGGGGTGACACCAGATCTGGTTTAACTGCAGACGCTGACGGCGCTACAGTCACCGGTTGTATTCAGATCACGCGAGTAGGGCCCAGCCAAAGCCAGTTGTCTGTAGTATGATGGATGGGCACCGCTGACGCCGTCGCCATTGCTGCTCTCTGGTCCAGACTGAAACATAGCAAACCTGTTGCTTTCTGGTCCCTGCAGACTGATGCTCTTGTTCGTGTGGCGATCGCGCTTGGACAGGTGACCGGCCAAACAAGAAGGCAGTATCCGGAAAAAGGATTCATTTATCTGGATTTTTTTTAAAAAAAACCCCATATTTACAAGTTTTAAATAAATCTAAAAAAAACTCGTGATGCGGATACAATATACATCAATGGCAACTTGCAGGTTTTTTTTTAATTTTATTAGAAGCTTGGTAATACGATTTTTGATTTTTTTACCTGAAAATTTTGCCATCAATGCTGGATCTTCTTCTCATCCTATGTCGTCCTCACTTTTGAATTTTATTTATTTATTTGGTTTAAGATGTTTTTTACACAAACAGCACCCCCACAAAAAGGGTCTGCGTTCCATTACTTTTCACACAACGGAATAACCACCAAACATCCACAGGTTTTTGTACGCCCCATTACAACCTTTCTGTTATGGCAACCATATGGAATAAGTCGATCGTGGTGCACAGCTTGATCTAGCCATCAATAACTCCAGTAGGGGAGTGCCAAACTGCTAGTCGTAGCAGGAGACACCAAACTTATCTGCCAGTTGCCATTACTCCTGGTGTTTAGGTCAGATGTAGCTTCTTCATCAATGAAATAAACGAAAGATTAGGTCAGATCTGACGACAGCCTCTGAATAATGCCCAAGTTGATATGGAAGGGAATAAGGGTTAGAGAGAGTGTGTGGGGGCAGGAGGAAGGAAACGGTCGTATCTGGTCGTCGCAGAGTCGTTAGGCCGTGTTAATTAGTTTACTGCAGAGGACTGGGCAGGAAGGCCACTGATTCGTTTCCTGGCCAGCTCGGCTCAAGTGCACTGTGCACCGCAACATGCTCACGTTATGCAGTATCTGTCCATATTTTTTTAGATCCGGAAAAAAGACAGTGTTCTTACTAGTTAATTTACTGTTTACCTTTTTACTACTTAGAGCATCTACCGTCGTGCCCCCCAAGGCGTCCGGGGCCACCTTTGGGGGCTCGTCCGGACGGCGCCGCGCCCACGAGGCTGCCCCGTTCCCACTCGCCGCCCCAACCAAAATCCCTTCGGGCCACGGGCCCGCCCTGTCAGCGAGGGAGCGGCTCGTCGCCTCGGGAGCCGCGTGCATTGACGCCTCGACGAGACGTCACGCTGCGGCGGAGCAATCCAATCGCCCACGTGGCGGAGTAATGGCGCTGCGCCGCCTGGTCTTGCCTGCCCCTGCTACAAAACCCCGCCCCGTCGCCATTCTCCTCGCCGCTCTTCCTTCCTCCCCTCGCCGCTCTTCCCTCCTCCCCGCGCCATGGTTAACCGCAACCACCTCGCCGGCGCGGCCGCCAACGGGTTCGGCCGCCGAACCCTGCACCTATGGGAGGCGCGGCTGCTGTACGAGACGAACTACCAGTCGCCGTCGGGTTGAGCGCGCCAAGTGTCGTGGTGGTGTCACGGCAGATGCCATGGGATGGCTAAAGATGTGGGGACGATGGACGCTGGAGGTGTACGGGGAGGGATCACGCGACGAATAGCCGCGTGAGGTAAGATCCACACAACACAAACAACACGATGTACCCAGGTTCAGGGCCCTCGTGAGGAGGTAAAACCCCTACTCCTGCCTTTCTCTATGTATTACGATGTCTCTCCGAGTAGCCACAGTACAAATGGTATCTCTACCGAGTAGCCTCTCTCTCTTCTCCGAGTAGAGCTAGGTCAAGAACTTAGGGTTTCTAGGGTTCACTATGAGCATGTGTGTACGTGCCTCGCGCGGGAGGCGGCGGGGCACCTTATATACACGGTGCCCAGCCGGATACGTCCAAATCTAGACAAGTGTCGACATAGTGTGCACATCGTCCTTTCTCCGAGTACCCGCTGACAGCTTTGGTTCCTAATCTTGGCTGCTTCCGTAAAGTCGTTGGGCAAAACTAGGGGACAGACTGGTATCACTGTACCTAGGCACAGAGTAGGCCCCCCTTATCCTGCCACGGCCTGCTTCCATGCTGTCACTGTCAGGCAGGCCGGTCCCATGTGAACAGTAGTTCGAATGATGCCAAGTACGGACCCAGGATACGCGGGATCCTGTGTCAGAACGGCTCCTTTGACTTTCTGGCCCGAGTAGTTTCCCGCCAATTGTTCCCGCCAATTGTACTCGGGCCAATCCTTCTACTCGAAAGGATAGAACTTGATTGATATCTCCTTCTGGCCATCTTGAGGTGAGACCGAGTAGCAGTCGACCGGGTAGCGAGTACCAGGTAGTCGGCTACTCGACCAAACCTCTCTTCTGTAAGCTGCCTTTACCACCTGTCTTTACCCTACTCGGGGGTAACCCCCCGACAGCAGTCCCCGAAGCTGGTTGAGTCTTGCGAACTTGTTCACTAGGCTCTGCCAGCTTAAAACCAGCCTTTGCATCTCAGCCCTTGAACCTCAAGATGCCGAGTAGAACCTCCGAGTAGCTATCTGGAAAGTACCTTGAGTTTCTTCTCCTCCGAGTAGCACTTGCTTTCTACTCTGTAACCGAGTAAAAAGACTTAGAGAAATTTCTTGGATTGAGCCTCTGCGGCACAGAGCACAATCCAGCCCTTCGCGCAGCAACTGCACACGTGTCAAGCATCCACGACCTTGTCGTTTCGTTGCCCAGGACACGACCTGCCACGCGTCCAGTTTTCACGCAATGGGCCCACCGGCCGTCATGTCCCATCAAGTGTAGTTATAGGCCACGATTCGGTGGTGGGATCAACTGCGGCCAATACGCGCGCAACCGGCGCTTGTGTGCGTTTCTAGCCGGCCACAGGATCCACCACACGCCACAATCGATCCCACTCCCAAGACGGTAACGGTAAACTCGCGGAGGAGATATAAATACCCCCGCCGGTAACTTCCTTTTCCCCTTCCCTTGCACTATTCCTTCTTCGTCTCCTGCTCTTCTCCGCCACCGAGCTCTCCGCCGCCGCGCAAGCTCTCGCGCCGCCGCGGACTCAATCCACCAACCAACTCCCCTCGAAATCTTCCACCTTCCCTACTCGCAACAATGGCCAAATATGGCTGGGCCGGCTCCTGCGTTACCGCGGAAGATTGCGCCTGGCTCGTCAATACCATGCGAGTCCCTCCCGGCGTGGAGTGCCGGGCGCCGGACGGTGAAATCGTGCCGTCCCCGCGGGAGGGAGAGCGCGTCGTCTTCCTGGCGCATTTCGAGCGCGGGTTCGGATTGCCCGCGTCCGATTTCCTGCGGAAGTTCCTCAACCACTTCGGCATCCAGATGCACCATCTGCCCCCCAATGCAGTCGTCTTCCTCGCCTACCACGCCGTGGTCTGCGAGGCCTTCCTCGGCATCCGGCCCACGTGGGAGACGTGGCTCAGGTATTTCCACCTGCGCCAGCAATCCACCGGGAAGAAGGACTCCGCGGGCGTCGCCCGCGCCACCGACACCGGCTGCGCCATGATGGTGCAGCGGTCCGGGACGAACCACCCCCGCATCAAGGGGCTGGACTCCGTCAAGCTGTGGCAGAAGACGTTCCTCTACGTCAGGAACGTTGCCGCCGCGGAAGGAGCCCCGGTGAATGATCGAATCAACTTGCCCGTTTGGTGCAATCGCGCTCCAATCGGGATGTACTGGAAGGACAAGCCCGTCAATGACGATGACGCCATCGAGATGGAGAATCGACTCGGCTGGCTGAAGGCGCAGGGCCTCAAGAACGACGATCCGGTAGCCTGCTGGATCCAGCGCCGAGTGCTGCCCTTGCAGGAGCGGTGCCATCTCATGTGTTACATGGGAGGCCCTCGCGACTGCACCAGGACAACCACCATCGAGATTGACAACATCGATATTCCCTGGCACGCAAGGAACATCTTGACGACAAACCTTGGCGACCACTGGCAATACGGGTTCGTCCCGTACAGCCGCACAAAGCCGATTGAGCGGGTACGCCTTCCTTACTTTGCTCTTTGCATACACTTTCCGAGTAGATAACTTCTCCTTCTTGCATCAACTAGCAATTGCCTTGCGTTCCGAGTAGATCATCTAGCCGAGTCGCCTTAGGCTTAGTATGCTTTGTGTTTGCACGCCTTGCCGGATAGCCTACTCGAGAATGATTCTTAGGCTTGATGTGCTTTATATCTGCACGCCCTTCCGAGTAATACCTTTCGGCAAACATGCTTAGGCTTAGTATGCTTTGTGTTTGCACGCCTATTCGGGTAGAATGCTTAGTAAACTGCCTAGGCTTTGTGTGCTTTGTACCTGCACACCTATCCGAGTAGAATTCCTTCCTGGTACTCGGCTAGTCTGTGATCCTTCTCTGTTTTTCAGGTCCTCACTCGCCAGATAATCGAGAGCTGCGAGGTTTTTGAGGGCAACTGGTCTCCTGATCGTGAGGAGGACGATGTGCCCTCCTTCGATGCCGCGGAGCAGCCCAACCTCTCTCGCTCCCCCATCACTGATAAGCGCGACGCTCTCCGCACCTGGTCCGACGAGAATTTTGATGGTAACTATACTTTCATTCTGTTTGTTTCCGAGAAGCATCAATCCCTCGTTTGCTGTTTCTGATTCTTTCCTCTTTTCTCTTTGATTCCCAGATGAAGCTGCCGCGGACAAGGACGACGAGGACGAGGACGAGAACGAAGGCGATGCGCCCCTAGTCGTCAAGCCCCTGTCCGTCGCCGCTCCTGAGACCCGCAAGCGGGCTGGTAGCGGAGCACCAGCGCCTCCTGCCAAGAGGAAGAAACCCGCCGAAAAGAAGGTGGTCGTGAAGAGATCCAGACGAGAGCTCAAATGCACCACCGCGTAAGCCCTCTTCTCGGTCGTTTCCCTTCTCGCGCGGTACTATTTTCCCCCAATCTTCTTCTAATTTGTGATTTCTCTTTCTCTGCAGACCTCCCATGGACGCGAACGCAGCTCTGGCGTCTGACCACACTAAGGAAAAATCTGTGCCTCTGGTCAATCTGGACGATGATGATGAGGACCACACCGCCAATGCTGCTGCTGCCAATCCACAGACCGCCGATGCACAAGGAGCAGCGTCAGAACCAGCAGCACAGGACACTGCCGTCCACGATGAGAGACCCCCTTCTCCTCCGGCTAGCAATGCCGAGGAGAACCAAGATCAAGAGATGCAAGACAACGCCGCCGCCGGGCGGCCTGAAGCAGAGCAAGAGCAGCCCGCCACAGGGGCTGCTGCACAAGAGAGCCTCGCTGCCGAGCAGCGAGTAGAAGACACCACCGCCGCGGATGCCACCATGACTGACGCTTACCCATTGAGAAGCGTGCAACCGGGTGCGACACCGAGTAGCGCCCAGCCAGGAGCTGCACAGGGCGACGGATCTGCGGCACCACAAACTGCGCAAGGCCCTACACCACCAACTGCGCAAGGCCCTACACCACCAACTGCGCAAGGCCCTACACCGCCAATCTCCTCCTCGTCGCCTCAGAGTAAGGACGCATCCAGCCCTCCTGCCGGGCGAGTAACCAGGCAGCGAGCCTTGGATGCTCTGAAGGATGAGGTTGTCAGAAGGGCAGCCGAGAAGGAAGCTGCTGAGAAGGCCAAGGCCGAGAAGGAAACTGCTGATAAGGAAGCTGCTGAGAAGGCCAAGGCTGAGCAGAAAAAAGCCAGTGCTGAGCAGAAGAAGGCCGAGAAGCAAGCTGCCGAGAAGGCAGTCGCCGAGAAGGCGAAGGCCAAGACTGACGGGAAGAAGACTGAGGATCCCGAGAAGCAGAGGGTTGAGAAGGAGCAAACGAAGAAACGGGCCAGAGACCAGAGTACATCCTCAGGCGGAGCGCTCGTGATCCACGAGTCCGGCCCGATTCCTGCTGCGCTCTCTGCAGACGCTCGCGCTGCTGGCCAGCCTTGCTACCCGGAGTACATGATTGAGGTTAGCCATCAGCACTCAATCGGCTTCCCTCCCAAGGACAAAGCTTTAGCTATCCAGAGGGGAAGGAAGGTTGTAGCCATGAACTCCCCTCCTCCAGATCCAAGCCAACCCCAGTCTGTCAACATCGCTTCTCGTGGAGTCCAAGACAAACCAATAACTTCCAAGGGTCTTGAACAGGTATTGGACACCGTTGGCCACATCAACGCAAGGTGGGACAGCAGGGTTCTCGGGGAGGAGAAATGGCACGGCCTGACCCTTGGCGGCATCGACCACATGCGCGTGGATTGGAACAAGATCGATCTGGGACACAGGCCCATGTCCATCTCCACCGAGACCGCAACCCTCGCAGCCAAGATGTTCCTGCACCGCAAGAACGCTGAAGACATCGAGCAGTCCTATGCAGTAAGTCCTTCTTGCCTTTTCCGAGTTGAATTTTCTTCTCTTCTACTCGCCTTTCTTCTTTCTACCATCACCCTCTTTCTTACCATCACCCCCAGTCCCCGAGATTGGGTCGAGTAGACGGATACTTCTCCGAGTAGCCTCCTACTCGGGCTGAATCTTCTCTGCTTTGCCTAACTCATTTTCTTCTCGTTTCTCAGGATAGCGTTCTTAAGCGGACCCCACTTATATACCGCATTCTTCTCTGGAACCATTCCATCGCCAGGAGGCGAATTGCTGCTCTAGAGAAGGAAAAGGCAGCTGCGGAGGCAGCCAGCAAGACCGCCAAGGACAGCACTCAGCAGCTGACTGAAGTGCAAGGTGCGCTTTTAGCTGTGTCGATTCATGCGTTTTTGTTTACGCTCGCTTATGCTTTCTTATGCGCTAACCTCTCCTTCTCTGCAGAAAAATTGAAGGCCTTAGCAGACGAACATGAGAAGTGCCGCAGCTTCGTGGAGAACTCCGAGGCCACCATCAAAAGGCTAGAAGGTAAGCTTGTTGTTTACTCGGTTTGACTTTGAGTTTGTTTCTTCTCTGCTCCTCTGCTAACCTCATCTATCTCTTCGCAGAAGATTACAAGTTGTTTGCTGAGGCACACCAAGATTGTGTCAAGCCAGCAGAGGTGCAGAAGCAGCTGTCCGACCAGGCCGTTGAGCTGTTGAAGGACCACACCACGGAGACCGAGAAGCTGCAACTCCCAGTTGCAAAAGGCACTCCAGGATGCCGTCAAGATTGGCGCCGAGAGGGACAAAAGCAATCGCCGAGAAGGCCAAGGCCGAGAACCACTTTCAGAGCCAAGGAGAGGGCCCTTGAGCAGGAATGCGAAACCTTAAAGAAGACCAACGCTGATCTCTTTGCTCAGATGGATAGCTTGCGCCTGATCCAAGAAAGCACATTTCCAACGAGGAGTCCTGGAGGACCCAGCTGCAGCGGCTGCGCAACGAACTGTCCGGTAAGTCTTTTCTTCGCTGCTTCTTTTCTTCTCGGTCGTATCTCTTCTCGGTTTTCCTCTACTCGGTTCTTCTCTTCTCGGTTCTGAAGTTACCACATGCTATTTCAGAGATCTGGCCTCATCTTGATTCCCCTTCTGCGCCTAAGGTGGCCAAGGCCCAAGCAGCTCGCCTTGCAAAAGGTGAGGCAGCAGATACCAGAGCCGGGATCGAGGACAGCTTGCTGGTGCTCAAAAGCTATTTCGAACAGCTGGCTGGTATCGGAACGGACTTGGTGCACGAGGGCTTTGAGCTCCACAGGCTGTTTTGGCCTCATGATGATCGGCCAACCACCATGAAGGGCCTAGCCTTCAAGCTGAAGAATGTGAAGAAGGAGTTGAAGAAGTGGCGTGCCTCGGGCGCCCGTGCTGGTGAAGACGTGATGCTTCTCTGCATCGCATCCTGGTATGAAAACCTCAATATGCAGCTCATCCGCGGGAAGCGCAATAATTCCAAGTGGGAGGTGGATCCCAACTGCGTGGCCACACGCAAGCAGATCGCCTACGAGGTCGCGGAGTGCGCAGAGACGGAGACCTTCATCGAGGGCCTCCCCGAGCCCGACACCGAGTACGAAGATGAAGAGGAAGAGGATGACGAAGTGGAATCCGACTTGGAAGGCCTCTTCGAATCTCCTGAGGGCAAGGCCGGGAAGGGGAAGAACGTCGCCGTCGCGAGTAGCGATGAGGACGAGTACGCCCACATCGACACCGCCGCACTCGATTTTGGCACCTCCTCAGGTGCTGCTCTCGACGACACGGTGCCCCCTCCTGGCCAGGCTTCAGGCTCCTCTTCGGCTCCAGGGCCCGTCTCGGTGGCCACGGCCACTTCTGAGCAGGCGGCCACCCAGGATGATGCCGGGATGAAGGAATCCGCCACCGTCCAGACGGAAGCGGGTGCCACCCATGCCAGCACCGAAGGGACAGCTGCCACGACCGCCACCGAAGAAGCTGCCAGGACCGCCGCCGAAGAAACAGCCGCCAAGGCCAGCGCCGAGAACACTGCCTCCTCATCTTGAAGCAACCTGCACTCTCTTTTACTCGAAAACTTATCAGATCCCCGGGATGCCGGGAGCAGATGTAATAGACTATCTTTGTTTTGCTTGCTACTCAGTTTTTATGCCCACTCTGTTTATTTCGACATTAATCAATTTGAACGACGCTGGCTTAATGCCGAGTTGCGTTTCCATGCGAGTCCCCTTGTTGCATTTCTTATTCACCCTATCTTTTCATCTCT
The DNA here is from genome assembly GCA_028641055.1 of Alopecurus myosuroides. Taxonomy (NCBI): domain Eukaryota; kingdom Viridiplantae; phylum Streptophyta; class Magnoliopsida; order Poales; family Poaceae; genus Alopecurus; species Alopecurus myosuroides. The sequence continues at coordinate 38,469,845 of CM054057.1, forward strand.
GCTCTACCCGCGACTTGTCGCTTTTTTGGTATTCGAGTCACAAGAATCAAGTAGTAGGGCTGCAAATACTTAGCCGCTAGAAACAATCATGGTAACGCAGCCCACCACTTAGCCGAGAAGACGAGAACAGGGAACAAAAGCAACAAACAATCTACTCGGTTCCTGCACTCTTTCTTCCTTAGCGATTTTCGTGTGCTCATTGACCTTTTGCTTGTTCTCTTGCTTGCCATGAAGCCGGGTTTCGGACAGCAGCAGAGTCGAAGAGTTGGCATATAGGTTTAAACACACTACTCAATACACTTATGAGTTCTGAAGTGGAGCAACCGAATAGACAAAGGATCAAGCCGAGTAAAAACACTTAGAGCAAATTTTGGACGAGGGCAGTCCCCGAGAACAATTTCAGATTGCAGAGTAGAATTTCAACTCGGATAAGAGGGTACATACACATCTTTGCTTACGAATGAAAACGACGAAGTAGAGCTACATTCCAAGGGCGCTTGGTTTCCTCTCCAGCTTTATCTGCCCTGTTCGCCTGCGATGGGCGCACATCTACAAGATAGTACGCGTCATTGTGCAGCGCTTTGCTCACAATGAAAGGCCCTTCCCATGGAGGAGACAACTTGTGCATCCCGGCTGTGCGCTGCACAAGCCTAAGGACCATGTCTCCTTCTCGGAAAACCCTTGGGTTCACCTTTCGGCTATGATAGCGCCGCAGGTTTTGCTGGTAGATAGCCGAACGTGACAGAGTCAGCTCTCTTGCTTCTTCAAGCAGGTCAACGTCGTCTTCTCGAGCTTCTCTCGCCTCCACCTCAGTGTAGAGGGCTACTCGGGGGGAGTCATGCTCTAAGTCTATTGGCAACACGGCCTCAGCCCCGTATACCAAGAAGAATGGCGTGTAGCCGGTTGACCGGTTAGGAGTAGTCCTTAGACTCCACAACACCGCTGGCAACTCTTCTAGCCAACACCCAGGTGTTTTCAGCAATGGCTCAATCAGCCTTGGCTTTATGCCTGCCAGTACCATCCCATTTGCTCTCTCAACTTGCCCATTGGAGGCAGGGTGCGCGACTGACGCAACGTCTAGTCGGATATGCTTATCTCTGCAGAATCGCACCATTGCCCCCTCTGCAAAGTTGGTGCCGTTGTCGGTGATGATACTGTGCGGGTAGCCATATCTCATGATCACATCCTTCACGAACTTCACAGCTGTGACCCCATCGCACTTCCGAATAGGTTTCACCTCGATCCACTTGGTGAACTTGTCCACCATGACCAAGATATGTGTCATATTGCCTTTAGCCGGCTTGAAAGGACCAACCATATCCAAGCACCAAACAGCAAATGGCCATGTGATAGGAATTGTTTTCAACTCGGAAGCAGGCATGTGAATCTTACTTGCGAACATCTGGCAGCCGGTGCACTTCCTCACAATATCTTCAGCTTGCTGCAGTGCAGTGAGCCAGTAGAAGCCGTGCCGAAAAGCTTTCTTGACCAATGCCCGAGAAGAGGCGTGGTGCCCACATTCCCCTTGATGTATCTCCACCAGAATTTCTTCTCCTTCCTCCGGGCTCACACAGCGTTGCAGCACACCAGTGGCACTTCTCTTGTGCAGCACATCTCGGACTATAGTGTAGCCCTTGGACCTTCTCTGAATCTGCCTCGCAGTCACCTCATCTTCAGGTAGAGTGCCGTCCCTTAGAAAGGATAGTATGGGCATAGCCCAACTCGGTGTCTCCCGTGTGGGAAACACTGGTTCGTCCAGTTCCATTGGGACAGGCTCTGGCGGTTGCACAGGAGGAGTAGGAGCGCTTCTCTGCAGCCCAGACCGATTGGCGAGAACTTCTTCAATGAATGCGACAGCCTCTGGGTTGAGGGTGGCAGTCCCCGAGTACGGAGCGGCAGTCCCCGAGTAAGGAGTGGCAGTCCCCGAGTAGGGAGTGGCAGTCCCCGAGTAGGGAATGGCAGTCCCCGAGTAGGGAACGGCAGTCCCCGAGTAGGGAACGGCAGTCCCCGAGTAAGGAGTGGCAGTCCCCGAGTAGAGGACGGCAGTCCCCGGGTTCCCTGCAGCACTCTCCCAGTCAATCTCCATTGGGTTAGATTCTTCACTTGGCAGAGAAGGAACAAAGATGGATTCCAAGTTGGGGGAAGGCTTGATGGATGGCTTCCTCAAATGCTCCAAGGCAATCCCTGCCGGGATGGACTGCCGAGAAGATCCCAACTTGGATAGCTCGTCGGCCGCTTCGTTCTCTGCTCGGTGAATGTGCTGGAACTCACAGCCTTCGAAAAACCCAGTCATTGACTGCACCAAGAAACGATACGATGCCATGTTGGCATCCAAAGCATCCCAGGTACCTGAGACTTGCTGCACCACCAGATCTGAATCACCATAGCATATAATGCGCTGCACGCCAACCTCCTTTGCTACTCGCAAACCATGCACCACTGCCTCGTACTCGGCTACATTGTTGGATGCCTTGAAATGAATCTGCAGCACGTACTTGAGTTGATCCCGCTTGGGTGATGTAAGCACAACGCCAGCACCAAGGCCTTCTTTCACCTTTGAGCCATCAAAGTGCATTTTCCAATAGTTGGAAACTGGAGCAGAAGGTTCATACTGCATCTCGGCCCAGTCCACAAGAAACTCCGCCAGGACCTGAGACTTGATTGCTTCTCTTCTCGCGTACGCGGGAGCGTACGCGGCTAGCTCAATTGCCCACTTGGCTACCCTGCCACTCGCCTCCTTGTTTCCCATGATATCCGAGATGGGAGCAGAACTTACAACCGTGATGGGGTGCTCCTGGAAGTAATGTTTCAGCTTCCTGGCGCCCAGGTACACACCATATGTCATCTTCTGGTAGTGCGGATAGTTTTGCTTGGAACTGGACAACACTTCACTGAGATAATAGACTGGGCGCTGCACACTCTTGCCTTCTTCTTCTCGCTCCACCACTATCACCACGCTGACTACTCGGTTAGTCGCAGCAATGTACAGCAGCATAGGCTCCTTGGGTAGCGGACTAGCCAAGACGGGAGCGCTAGCCAGCATTGCTTTCAGCTCATTGAACGCCACGTCCGCTTGCAGAGTCCAGACAAACTTGTCACTTTTCTTCATCAGCTGGTACAGAGGCAAGGCCTTCTCGCCCATTCGGCCCAGAAAACGGCTCAGAGATGCCAGACAACCCGTGAACTTCTGCACGTCCTTCAATGATCTCGGCAAAGACATGCTCTCAATAGCTTTTATCTTAGAAGGATTGGCTTCAATGCCCCGACTAGAAACCAGAAAACCGAGTAGCTTTCCAGCTGGCACACCAAAGGTGCACTTACTCGGATTCAGTTTCATTTTGTACTTGCGTAGGTTAGCAAAGGTTTCCTCCAGGTCGGCAAGCAGAGTATGTGTTTTATTCGTTTTGATGACAATGTCATCTACGTACACCTGCACATTCTTGCCGAGCTGGTCGTGCAAGCATTTCTGCATGCATCTCCGATAGGTTGCACCCGCATTCCTCAAGCCAAAACACATGACACGATAGCAATAAGCCCCGTACGGGGTAATGAAAGCAGTCTTTATTTGATCAGCAGGGTTGAGTGCAATCTGGTGGAAACCAGAGTAGGCATCTATGAAAGACAACAGTTCACAGCCGGCAGTGGAATCGATCACCTGATCGATGCGAGGTAGCGGGAAAGGATCCTTGGGGCATGCCTTGTTCAAGTCGGTGTAGTCGACACACATGCGCCATGCAGTGGCAGCCTTGGGATCTTCCTTTTTCTTCTCGACCATGACCGGGTTGGCCAACCAATCCGGGTGCAGTACTTCCATGATGAAGTTACTTATCAGCAGCTTGGTGATCTGATCACCGATGGCCTTCCTTCTCTCATCTCCGAAACGCCGCAAAGCCTGCTTCACGGGCTTGGCGTCAGGACGCACATGCAAAGAGTGCTCAACCAACTCCCTCGGGACTCCTGGTAGATCTTCATTGGTCCAGGCGAACACGTCCCGATTCTCACGGAGGAAGTGGATGAGCGCGCTTTCCTATTTCTCCGCCAACCCGGAACCAATGATGGCCACGCGCTCCGGGAACTCGGGGTCAACCTGGACTGTCTTGGTCTCCTTGGCAGCTTGGAAAGCAGTACCATGCTGGGTACTCGGCACACCTTGTGCGCCAGCTTGTGCGGACTGAGCCATGGCCACCACCTCATACATCTTCTTCTTCTCGGCAGCGATCACCATCGATTCCGCCAGCTGGGAGCTAGCAGAGGCACACTCCATGGACTTCCTGTAATCTCCCGAGATGGTGATGATGCCATTGGGACCAGGGATCTTCATCTTCAGATAAGCCACATGGGTAGAGGCCATGAACTTGCTCAGAGCAGGCCTGCCGAGTAGAGCATGATATGGGCTCTGATGATCCACCACTTCAAACTGCAGGCGCTCTGTGCGGCAGTTCTCCCGAGTGCCGAATAGCACATCGATCCACACTCGGCCAATCGGGTTGCATGAGATCCCGGGCACAATGCCATGGAAGGTGGTCTTGCTGGGCAGCATCATGTTCTCGGCTAGGCCAAGCTTCTCGAGTGTGTCCTTGTACACAATGTTGATGCTGTTGCCGTTGTCGATTAGCACTTTGCTAAACCTCACATTCTTCTCGGGACCCAGGAAGGTAGGATCCAGCACCAAAGCATAGGTGCCTGGATTGGGCATCACCTTGGGGTGATCTGCCCGAGTCCACCTGATCTCCTGGTCACACCAATACATGTAGTGAGGGACAGCCGGAATCACTGCATTGACCTCCATGGCCCGCCTGTGCTGTGACTGCTTGTCGACTGCCTCAGAAGTGAAGATCATATAGCTTTCATGGTGCTCTTGGTACTGGTTGGAGCCATTGCCCCCGTTGTTGCCATTGTTGTTGTTGCTGCCCTGATAGTTGTTGTTGCCTCTGTTGTTGTTGTTGCGGTTGTAGTTGTTGTTGTTGTTGCGGTATCTCTCATTGTTGAAGTTCCGGTTGGCTCCTAAAGCCACCTGGTTGACATTCTCTCTTCTCGGGCACACTGGCGGCCGAGCTGCGGGTGCGCGAGTAGGCTGAACAGTAGCATTGGCGGCTGGCAGAGGAGGAGGAGGAGGCAAGCCATCACTCTTGATCACATCCCACCACTCGCACTGCCGAGTAGTGTGGTTAGCAGGCCTCGAGGGATGATGAGTGTGAAAGCTGCACGGGCCATCCTTCATGTCATCGAAGACAAACTTCTTCGGCTGCTCGGAGTTCCCGCTACCCGACTGAGAGGCGCGAAATGGCTTCTTGTTGCCTTGGCCCTGGTTCTGGTTCTGCCCGTAGGCTCCAGCAGGTTTCTGCCTTTGGCCACCACCGCCTCCAACATTCACTGCATTCACCTCTTCGGGATCATACCGAGTATCTACTCGGCGCTTGTTGCGGAACTCGTTGCGCTTGCTGCTGTTGAAGTTTCTTCTCGGCTCAGAGGAGTCCATCAGTGGCTGAGTAGGATCACCGAGTGCGTACTGATCCGCAATCTTGATGGTCTCGGCCAGGGTGTTCGGCATTTCCCTCTGCAACCTTTGCCAAAGCATGCTGCCATGTCGGCAACCCTGCGCAAACCAAGTGATGGCCTGTGCTTCATTCACACCCTCACAAGTGTTCCTCAAGGTGCTCCACCGAGTAAGGTACTCGCGGTCCGTCTCATCTTCTCGCTGCCTGCAAGCCGACAGCTGCTGTGGCCTATTCGGCCTCTTGTATGTACTCGTGAAGTTGCTGACGAAGGCGTCCAAGAAATCCAGCCAGCAATTTATGCTGTGCTTGGGCAAGTTGTTGAGCCAAGTGCGAGCTGGACCCTCTAGCATCTGCGGGACGTACCGCACTACCCATCTCCTGTTGCCACCCGCAATGTGGACCGCGGTGACGTAGTCATTGAGCCAATCTTCGGGCTTGGTGCTACCATTGTAGCTCTTGGTGCCTCTTGCGAGCTGGAAGCCCTTCACGGAAGGCTCGTTCATGATGCGCGGGCCAAAGCACTCGGGGCCAGGAGGACCCGTGCTCTCAAGCCGCGCCGACAAGCTGATACGCTCCAGCTGGTGCCTTGCATCTCCAGGCGCCAACACGCGCTCACCAACACGGTCATGAATGTCATAACCAGCCATCTCCATAGCCGAGTAGCCATCATCATACCTATCCACCTGCATAGCTGCGGGCTGCTCCATCGGGTTGGCGACTGGTGCCACTGGGCGCGGCTGCTGCCTCTGCCGAGTAGGCTGAGCTGCGGGTTGCCGAGAAGTACCCGGACGCGCGGCTTCTCGGGCACGGCTTTGAGCTTGATGGGCTTGAGAGCCTGCTCTTGCAGCGTTGTGTTCCTGCCCGGGCTGCTGCGGCACAGCAACCTGTTTCGCGGCAGCAGCCGGGTCATACACCTGCATTTGCCTGTCTCTACCCGAACGCCCGCTGCGGCTCTTCTCGCGGCTAGGGTGCGGAGACGAGGCCTGATCGTTAGATCTAGCCGCGTGCGAGTGAACCACCTGCGAAGCTCCAGCTCCCGGGTTGGCCTTCCGGAACTCCTCGTTCTGCCTGGCGGCCTCCAACACCAACTCGTTGAGCCTCTCCTGCTGCCTGAGCCGCGCCTCTCCATCCAGGCGCGGCAACTCGGCAGCCACGGCTTGCGCGGCCCTGAGCGTCTTGGCGGGTGTGCTGTACCTTGGCCTTGTGAAGGTGTTCGCGGTGGCGGACTGCGCGGGCACCTCCGCAACTGTCGCCATCTCGGCACCCAGGTTGCGCCGCGTAGCGCCTACTCTGTTGGGCCTCCTGGCGACGGGCGTGAAGCCGTGAGCCTTGTTGTACTCGAGCTGGTCCAAACTCAGCTCAAGCCTGATCTTCTCCAACTCCGCCTGCTCGGCAAGCAGCTCCTGGCGTTGCCGCTCGAGCTGCTCCCTCGCGGCTAGGAGCTCGATGTCGGTGGGAGTGGGCATGCCGGTTCGCGCAGCAGACGCGGGGATGACCGTAGACGTGGAAGGTGGCAAGTTGCTCTCCTTCTCGTAGGGCCGGTGATTCCTGCCACCAGCAGGCGGGTCGTCAACCTCCTCGACGACGGCCGCAGCGCCAGTTGCAGCTGCGCCAGTGTTCGCCGCCAAACCCGTCACCATCACCTCAGCGCAGCTCGCAGAGCTGCATGCAGGTCTTCCGCGAGCAGCAACCACCGCGGGAGGATCCTCCGCGTCATGCACCAGCTCGGGGTAGGCGCCGTTGGCGACGGTGGCGACGTAGACGAGGTGAGAGCCGAAGGAGATCACTGAGCCGCCCTCGGGCATGGCCATGCCGTCGAAACAGCCGGCGTTGTCGGTGACGAAGTCGAAGGAGCCGAATCTGTGGACAAGGCCACAAACTACGCGCTCCGCTGATGAAGATCCCGTCCGAACAGAAACTCCAGCCAGCGCCGCTGGTTGCCCCACGGTGGGCGCCAACTGTCGTGGTGGTGTCACGGCAGATGCCATGGGATGGCTAAAGATGTGGGGACGATGGACGCTGGAGGTGTCCGGGGAGGGATCACGCGACGAATAGCCGCGTGAGGTAAGATCCACACAACACAAACAACACGATGTACCCAGGTTCAGGGCCCTCGTGAGGAGGTAAAACCCCTACTCCTGCCTTTCTCTATGTATTACGATGTCTCTCCGAGTAGCCACAGTACAAATGGTATCTCTACCGAGTAGCCTCTCTCTCTTCTCCGAGTAGAGCTAGGTCAAGAACTTAGGGTTTCTAGGGTTCACTATGAGCATGTGTGTACGTGCCTCGCGCGGGAGGCGGCGGGGCACCTTATACACACGGTGCCCAGCCGGATACGTCCAAATCTAGACAAGTGTCGACATAGTGTGCACATCGTCCTTTCTCCGAGTACCCGCTGACAGCTTTGGTTCCTAATCTTGGCTGCTTCCGTAAAGTCGTTGGGCAAAACTAGGGGACAGACTGGTATCACTGTACCTAGGCACAGAGTAGGCCCCCCTTATCCTGCCACGGCCTGCTTCCATGCTGTCACTGTCAGGCAGGCCGGTCCCATGTGAACAGTAGTTCGAATGCTGCCAAGTACGGACCCAGGATACGCGGGATCCTGTGTCAGAACGGCTCCTTTGACTTTCTGGCCCGAGTAGTTTCCCGCCAATTGTTCCCGCCAATTGTACTCGGGCCAATCCTTCTACTCGAAAGGATAGAACTTGATTGATATCTCCTTCTGGCCATCTTGAGGTGAGACCGAGTAGCAGTCGACCGGGTAGCGAGTACCAGGTAGTCGGCTACTCGACCAAACCTCTCTTCTGTAAGCTGCCTTTACCACCTGTCTTTACCCTACTCGGGGGTAACCCCCCGACACCAAGGAACTAGCGGCTCAACGCAGGAGACGTGCCTGTGCCTCCACCACCCACCGGGCCGAGCGCGTCGCCGAGATCGAGGAGATCCGGGCGCGGATGTCGCCAGCGATGCGCAGCCAACCTGAGTGGCATCCAGCCAACGAGGCGGTCTGGACTGCGTTCTTTCAGGACCGCTTCGAGCCGGAGCTCGCCGACGCCCCCACCCACGGCCCTCTTTCGAGCCGCAACAACGCCGCAAGCCGCCACATGTGTTGGAGCAAGCCCGGACGCACGCTCGCCCGTGTCCTCGCCCACATCGAGCGGCATATGAGGCGGGGGAAGAACCGCCGCACTACGGCCGCGCCTGCTCCCGCTCCCGCCCCCCTCGCCATCGTGAAGGAGGAGCTAGAGGAAGCGCCACCTCGCCGGCGGACTCGCTGCCAGACCCTGGTCATCAGGGAAGGGCGGGCTCCTCCACAGGCGCCGGGCGATGTCCTCCTCCTCTCGGACAACGACGACGACGCCTGTCCCCCAGCGCCAATGCACGTAGGCGACCCAGGGCAGGGCAGCAGTAGCACGACCCCGAAGGCGGAGTCGCCGGGCGACTCCGATGACGATGACGGCGCCGACTACACCATGATGTAAAAGGCACTAGGCATGTAGTCGCCTTTTTATTTTAAATCCCCTTATCAATGAGATCTAGTCTGTTTGCCAAATTTTCGCAAATTTTTTGTCAAGTTTCGCCTACTTGGGCGATGGCGCCGGTGGGCGAGAGCGGCAGCGCTGTGAGGCAGAGGAAGTAGACGTGGCGGCGTGGGCCAGTTTTTGGCCGTCTTGGATCGTTGGCAGGACAGGCCCGCGGCGCGGAACGAGTCGTTCGGCGCCCCCACGGGAGCCCCTGGGAGGCGGGGTTGGACTGAGTTTGCTGGACGGGAATAAGGGGGCGTCCGGACGGGAAGACCCAATGAGGAGCGCGAGTGGGCGTTCTCGGGGCCCGTCCGGACGGGAAGAGGCATTGGGGGTGCGTTTTGGGGCTGCGACTGGAGATGCTCTTACTCGTAATTAGTTACCATAGGTTTCGCCCCAAATAGCTAGTCTTGTAACATACGACGAGGCCTGCCTTCCTTTATCGTAACGACGCCATGGCGACAAAATGGTTCGCCGACGATATGCCGGGCTCCCTCGATAGTACCATGAAACTGTTCGGCGAGGAGTGATCTTGTTAATATTGCCAGCATGGCATGAATCGTGGCACGCTTTTCTTAATATTGCCGGCGTGCCAATAATCTTTTGGAACTAATATTGATGCTTCAATTCGCATATTGTTTTTCTTTTTCAATTTAGCCACCAAGTTTTCAGCCCCGTATGGTGCAGCTCAGAAACGGCCGGACACCAACCTGGACCGCTGCTCATACGGACAAATCCGGGACAGATCGGGTCCCGATTTGAGCAGTCCCGTAGGAGAAGTCCTAAGGCTGGTCATAGTGGTGGAGTAACATAGAGTATTAACATGCATATGCCACCGCTCTATGTTACTGCATATTTGTGATACCATATAAAGCATCATTAATTGTATTTTAGGTATGTGATGTTGCGGTAACATAACACGTTACCACAACATTCTATTTCGTCTTAATGACATGTTATGTCACCAAAATGTCTAGTTGGCATGGAGCCAAATCTTGTTTTGTACTCCCTCCGTTCAACAATAGATGACTTGCATTTGTCTATATATGGATGTATCTAAAACTAAAACATGTCTAGATACATCCATATATAGAAAAATGGAAGTAATCTATTGTTGAACGGAGGGAATAGTATACTACGGAGTATCAGGTTGTCAAAAGAAAAGAAAAGTTCGCGGCGAGACCGCGATGTCATGCATGCATGCGGCGAGTAATATCCTGTCGGAAGACAAAACGAAATTAATCAGAGTAGCTGTAAAATACTCGCTCCATTCCATATTAGGTGAATCCCACATAAATGTATCTAGACATATTTTAGTGGTAATATGGAAGGAGTGAGTAGGTGTAAATACATAAAATGATGAGAGTGGCACAAGTGATGGTGTGTTTTTGAAGTACGGTGCCGGCGCTCTTCTGCTTGGACGAGCTCCATTCACATCTACTCTCGATCGATCCAGTATGAACACCGTGCGCAAGTCCGCACCGGCCTAGCTAGCTACTCAGTGCGCAATTGTACCCGAGATTCCGTGAGAAAGATCCAGAACAGAGACCACTTGGATCGCCATCTACTCTGCACCAGCTGCAAAGTCTCTCTGTTTTTCTCTTTCAGGTTTCAACAATTTACCGACCTTGGAATGGTTATCAAGTCCAAAGCTAGGAAGCACTAGCACATCCTTGCAGTTGCAACAATGTAAGCTGACTGGTTTATGCCTTGCTCCGCGTATGTCCTGTTGGGAATTGCCCAGCCAGCTCGACTACTCAAAGACATTGCGCAGTAGAAAACATGCTCACATGATAGTACAATATTTATCCCTACTCTTTTTACAGATCTTGAAAAAACGCAGCGCTGCAAGAGAACCAAAACTGGACATAGGATTTTTCCAATGCGTGAATCGATAGGACTTAGCTTTCAACTATATGACAATATGATATCGAATTGAATATATACTTACAAGCAACGATTTCGCCTTCACGCCAAATACAGAAAATCCACGTAGTAGCTTATTTTGTAGATAAGCATGTAAGAAAAATAAAGACCTTCTAGAGAGTGACTTATTTGTATCGCATGGTATGACCTCACTTAAACAATGGAATCAAACAACAACCGCACATATAGTATCCTTAGAGTAGGAACAAAAATTCCAGAGACCATAATATAGGACAAACATCGCGTACTAATGATAACGAGTGGTGGTCGTCGTCGCTGGTGTGTGGCTCCAAAAGCGTGATGGAGAGGTTTCCAATCGTTGGGTCGCTGATTAATTAATTTATTTGATCTATCGGCCCCCTTGATTGTGATGATCATCTAATTTTGTGTTGGTTAAACAACCATATAGAACTTGTACCCGTCGTGTATTTATGTTATGATTTATCAAGATCGATGTGTGCGATAAATGCAAGATTTGACAGGTTCGGCAGAAAGTGGCTTCATTATTGTGTGCAAGTTTAACTTGCTTGATTGATTGTCCATGATCATTGACTTGTACTATCTTCTATTATTATTGTGTTAGTTTTTTCGGGGTAAATGATCTTAATTTTATTATAGTACAGGTTAAGGCCAAATAGCGCTTACTACTAATACTCCCTCCTGTTCAAATTAGGATGCGTATAATTTTTTCCCAAATTTCCCATATTAGGATGCGTATTGTGGTGGGGTGGGTTGATTAGCGCTTAGTGGACAGTTTTACCCTTGGCAGGCCATCTTTTCCTTTCTTTCTTCCTCTATCTCTTCTATTCGCGACCTCCAGCCAGAAGTGCCCACCGGAAGTGTGCATGCCCAACACGGTGGTGGGCGCGGCACCTCCGCTGTGCAGCTTGCCGCCAAGCACCTCCGCCGTGCAGCTTGCCGCCAAGCACCTCCGCCGCGCAACCCTCATTTTCCTCCAGGTCTTGCGAGGTGCGCCGTGCGCGAGGCACGGAGGCACGCGACATCCAGCAGGTCGCCGAGCTGCACGGAGTGGTGGTAAGAAGGTTGCCGAGCTAGGCAAGTCGGGCTGCTTGCCGGAAAGCTGCGCGGCGGAGTGGCCGGCGAGCTGCGCGCATGCATATAATCTTAGGCGAGCTGCGCGACATGGTCGTCGCTCGAAGCTGTAGTGTCCGTGTCGAGTGCTAAACCTTGCCCTCGACCGGCAAGGCCATGTCGACTTCGTCCGTGACCACCGCGAGCTGCGCCAGTTTGCCCGACGCCCCCGCCAGCTTCGCCGTGTCCGGCAGCTCCACCGCGCCCAGCTTCGTCCATGTCCCGCCCAGCTTCTCCCGCGCCATGGCCAAAGGACGGAGCTCTTCGGCCAGAGTTGCCTTGCCCGGCGCCACCAAGCCCGGAGTGGTGTCGCCCGAAAGCACGGCCTCTCCCGACCTGGCCACGTCCTAGCACGCCTCGCCCGGCATGGCCTCTGCCAAGAACACCTCTCCCGGCTCGGCCGCTACTGGGAACAACTCGCTCGACTTGCATATCCATGGCAGAGAAAGAGAGAAACTAAAGGGAGGTGATGAGAAGAGGACAATGGCGCCGTGGAGTACTTATAGAGTGCTTTAGAGGGAGGCTAAACTTTGCACTCAAATTTTGCAAAACGGCGTCGTGGGTTAGTTCCCTCCAATTTGCAGCTCTCTCAGCGCAAATAAAATGAATGTTTTGCAGCAAATTGGCGCCATTGTGCTTTGTTTGCCGCGGTCATGGAGGTGAGCTTCACATGCGCATCGTCGGAAGGAGAGAAGGCGGAGACCGAAGGGGCGTGGTCTACAGGGCCAATGCATGCATGCGTATTAATGCACAGCGAGAGTGCACTGTGTGGGATGATAGTCATGCATGTGAGGGCATCCCAGTCCAGAATTCTTTCTCCGCACCTTTGGATGGGGCTCCTTGGTATGCGGGTCAAATACTATGCGCATCCTAATTTGAACAGGAGGGAGTAAGTTACAAGTGGTACGTCGTTTATGGTGGTGTATGGATCCATAGCTTCTTAATGTATCATTAATGTCATCTGGACCCATGACTATGATCCATGTTTCGTGTTGGTTAATCAGTTGCTCCGTTTTGTTCGAATGTTCCATCGTGTATTAATATTCATGCATGTAAAGGTATGTACTTGCAACACCTTATTAATTTTGGGTTCCAAAATATTAATCGAGGTTGGGCAGAAGGATGATTAATTATTGTATGCATTGAGAACGAACTCTGTTCCGCAAGACATACACATCCCTATCAACGTGTGAGAAACCATGGTTTATCTATTGACCGGCCCTCTTGGTTTGCTATGTCTTTGCTTAATTCTTCTACGTAAAATTGGGACTTGGTTCCCATCAAACCATTGGTTAGGTTAACCTAATCTAAAATAGAACACAATGGGCCAAATGGGAAATCCAAAAACCCATTAGGTTTTTTTAGGTTCGATCCCAATTACCCAAAGGTTATCCTCTACTCTGCCTGTGCGGCTCCCCGACCAGCTACACGGCGAGCGGTTAAATTTGATAAAAGAAAAAGCTACACGGCGAGCGCCTCCCCGATGTGCCTCCCTGACCAGCTAGATGGCGACGAGACGGCCGCCAGCCGTCCGTACGACTGCCTCCCCACTCCTCCATCGTCCTCTTCATCCTCTTCTTTGTATGCGACACAAAACGGTGACAGGTCCTTCCTCTCCCCGCGGCCGGAGGCGGCGGCAGAGAACTCTGCTCGGCGACCCCTCCATTGTCATTTGTCAACAGGCGCAGGAGGTACCTGATTGCACACCACTTCCAGCCCCCCCACGAACTGGATCAACGTTATGCCCATCTCTATGCTTTCTTCTAGTTTTGGCTCTGTCTTTTGGTAGTCGGAGAGTATGGTGTCTGTTTTGTTGTCCTTTTCTAGTTCTTGGTCCAAGAAAAGAAAATTGAGGCCGATTGGTTGTTGTTTTGCCCAACTAAAGTAGCTAATTAAGTTAAACCACAGTAGCTAATTTTTGTCATCTGGGGATCGCCTCATGTTAATTAATTCTGTCCTTTCGAGTTTGCCTATGTTTCTTTTATCCGTGTTTGAGATCCCGGTTGGAGTAAGGAAGAGACTAGACTTTTATCGCTCGCGTTTCTTTTGGCAAAGCGATGCTAAGAAGAGAAAATATCGTCTTACTAAATGGAATATAATTTGCCGCCCGAAAGATCAAGGAGGATTAGGTATCGAGGTTTTAGAAATTAAGAATATGGGTTTGTTAAGCAAATGGTTGTTTAAACTTTTACACGAGGATGGAGTTTGGAAAGAACTCCTCTCTAATAAGTACCTAGGGGACAAAACGTTGTCTCAGGTACAGGCTAAGCCTGCCGATTCTCCTTTTTAGAAAGGAATTATGAAAGTTAAACACGAGTTTTTCTCACGAGGAGCGTTCTCGTTGGGAAATGGGCAACAAGTGAGGTTTTGGGAAGATACTTGGATAGGTGATGAACCGTTATCACAAACTTATCCATCTATCTATAGCATAGTTTTACACAAAAATGTGTTGGTTGCTGATGTGTTGGCACATAACCCTATTAATATTCAGTTCCGTAGAAGGAGACAACCATGGCTGCAATTGGAGGAGAGAGTGATGAGCGTATCACTGACCAATAAGGACGATTTGTTTTCTTGGAAATTAACTGATAATGGACAATTTTCTGTTAAATCGTTTTATACAGATTTGCTTCATGGTTTCTCTAGATTTCTACGTAAATACTTGTGGAATTTAAAGGTGCCATTAAAGATTAAATTTTTTCTGTGGTTCCTTAATAGAAAAGTTATTCTTACGAAGGATAACTTAGCTAAAAGGAATTGGACGGGATGTTCTAAATGTGCTTTTTGTGATTCTACGGAGACTGTGGAACACTTGTTCATTACATGCCCTTTTACTCGTGATTTTTGGCGTCTTATTCACTTTACATTTAGCATTTATCCAGCAACTAGCATTGCGAATATGTTTGGTAGCTGGCTAAATGGCATTGACAAAAAAACAAAAGCCCGTATTCGTGTGGGTGTTGCGGCGTTCCTATGGGCGATTTGGAATTGTCGGAATGATGTGGTCTTTAACAAACAAAACAATATTCATTTTTTGCAGGTTGTCAACAAGGCGATGTACTCTATTCAGATGTGGTCCTTCCTCCTCACTGCAGACCAGCGAGGACTTATGGATTCAGGCTGTGCTCGTATGATGGCGGTCGTTCGAGCTATTTACAGCCGGGCTGGGTGGCTTAATGCTAGACGATTAGATGTTTAAGCTTGCTATTTTCGAGTGGCTGATCTTTGTAGCCACCTTATGTGACCCATAAATTGTATTTGAATGGATTTTAAACTCTTATTTTAATAAAATAAAGGTTGTGTGCATCGTCCTGATGCAGAGGCCGGGGCCGAGGTTTCCATTTCAAAAAAAAAGCAGATCATAATTTTATGTGCTGAATGTTTTTGAATGCTTCATTGTCCTGTCTCAAGCGCTGGAAATCGGAGGCCTGGCCTGACTAGTTACGGTTTAGCCTCACACTAAAAAGCTACTTAGTAAATCGTACTACTCCAGAGTTTCTGAAAAATTATTGCCGTCATTTGAGCTGCTAGATGCTACTCGATCCAAAATAATGGATCTGCTCTCGTGCTGCTACTATGTTTTTCACGCTATGTTCGGCTATATGCTCTTAAACGTTCAGGGCGCGCGATCTGAACATTGCTTCTGCTAGGTGCTCATCAATCTTGTTACTACGACAATTTGATAATGATGATAACATCATGTTTTATGCCTTGAATTCCGATTTAATTTGAGATAAATAATGATGATGATGAGCTGGATTATATAGTAAACTAAATAACCAACGATATTTACCATCATTTAGAATTTTGATAAATTTTATGGCTTGAATTTTGATAGAATTTATGCACCTAGCGGTCAGATCAGCTTTGCGGGTATTTTCCTTCATTGCATAATGGTTTGAACCTAAATAACCAACGGTTAACCTTTTCTAACCCAATTAACCTAATGGGTAACCTATTGTATACCTTTACACATAATGGTTATTTAGGTTCAAATCCAAAAGATAAATGGTTAACCAAATCCCACCAAGACTTCTACGGATATAGGGGCAAAAAGGTGTGGTGGTTGTGGGTGGTGATCCATCGCTGCTTAATTGATTAACTCCATCGATCTGACTGGTCATGTGTTATGATGGTCTTTCATTTCGTGTTAGTTAGTTAACTGCCACCTCCGCAAGAAAAGAAAAACAGCTACTCCGATTTGCTCGATTGTTTCATCGTGTACGAACGTTCATCCTTAATTGAATGTAGTACTAATCAAGGGGACAATTTTAATTGAAGATTGGGCAGGTGAGTTGCATAATTATCGCGTACAAGCTTACCAATTAATTGCCCACACACAAGTCGCATGTAGCGATTGGCACTACTGGTACTCTATTAGTGTGTTGTCCCGGTGTCCCTGCAAAGGCTGCTGCCCCGTTTCTTGTAGCTGGTGGTACCGCTTGTACTTTGGCCCGACCAGATATGTTCATCTTAATTTCTACCTTAGGGCATCTCCAGCCGTTGCGCCCCCCAGGGCCCAAAACGCCGCCGTTTTGGTGCCGCCGCGGCGCTAAACGGCGCTATTCTGGAACCTGGGGGGGCGCGTTTCCCAGTCGCGTCCCGAGCCCAAGAATCGGCCCAAACAAACGCAAATTGAAAAGAGGCGAAATTTTATTGAAATTTGGAAACTGCGTACATATTCGGCGCGAATTTAAAGCTAGTACGAAAAATTTAAACTAAAGCTAACTACTTAAGCCCGAGGCTGGCGGCGATCGCCTGGCTGTAGTCGCCGCCGTCGTCGTCGTCGTCGCTGGAGGCGTCGCCGGGGCGCTTGCTTCCCCCCTGTCCCTCGTCGCCGCCGCCGCAATCCCACCTGCTCACCTCGAGCGCCTGCTGGATCACGCCGTCGTCGTCGGAGTCGGAGGCGTCGAGAATGATGTACACGTTCTCCTTCTGCGGCGGTGGGGGAGGGACTCGGAGGCGGGCCGCGTTGGCGGCGGCCTCACGCTCGCGCGCCGCCTTGCGCTGCTCGGCTTCAGCCAGCAGGCGGCGCTGAAGGGCGAGCTCGGCCTCGGTGGTGTCGCGCAGACTCCACTGAGTGGCGGCGTCGACGTCGAGCGGCTGCAGCGTGTCCAGCGACAGCTGCTCCGCGACCTTTTGGTCGGGCCACTCGACCTCGTCGTCGTCGTCGCCGCTCTCCGTCTTCGGGCGAACCACGCGTTCGAAGCGTGGCTCGCCGATGCGGAGCGCGCCGCCGCTGCGCCTGCGGGCGGGCGCGCCGGCGTTTAGAAAGGGGGGGAGGTGGAGACGGAGTGCCCGGCGGAGGAGCTCGACGTCGCGGACGAGGAAGACGCGCCGGTCCGCCGCGCCACCCACGGCTGGGTGGCCTGCGGCGGCGGCATCTCCAGGCGCGGCTGGTTGCCGGCGTGGATGTGCTGGAGGACCTCATCGAGGGTCCTGCCAGGGGCGCTCCACCAGCGGCGCCGCCCGTGCGCGTTGAAACGGCCCTCGACAGGGCCGTTGTCGTTCAGGGAGTCCAGCTCCCGGGCGCGGCGTGCCGTCAGCCGATCCCACCAGAACTGGTCCACGCCGGTGAGCGGGTAGTTCTGGGGGTTTTCCATTCCGGCGCGCATCCGTGGATGGCGCGGCGGAACTCGGCGTCGGAGGAGGGAAGGGGAGGGACGGGGACCCCGCCGGTGCTGAGTGCCCAGCGGCTCGCCCCCGCGGCGGAGCTAGGGAGGCGCATGTCCGGCGGGCAAGGATAGCCCGCGCGGTACAGCGCCATCGCCTGGCCCCGGCGCAGGTTGTGGCGTGGGAAGCCGTTCGCCGCCGCTCCGTCAGACATTGTCGTGGAGAGAAGGGAGGAGGAGAGCGTCGAGAGGAAGAAGGGAGAGGAGAGCTCGCCGGTGTGAAGAATGGTGGGGCGCGGCGCACGGCGGGGGGGGGGGGGGGGGGTTTATAGCACGGCAAGCGGCCGGGCATTTACTGCGCGCGCGCGTCCCCTCGCTGCCGCCCGCCACGTCATTACGCCGGCAGCCTTTGGGCGGGGCGCATGCACTGGGCGGCCGCCACGCCATAAACGCCGGCAGCCTTTGACCGCGCGGTAGCCGAGAAGACGATCACGGGCGGTTCTGTTCCCGCGCTTTCTCGTCACGTCGCTGACAGGGCTGGCCCACGCGCGCGGCTGCGCAGTTTCGCCCCCCCCCCCAGGCCGAACCCAGCGGCCTGGGTTTGGCCTGGGTGCCGCGGCGCTATTTAGCGCCGAAACGGCGCTATTTGGGCCGCTAGGGGGGCCGAGTGGTGAAGAAGCGGCGCTATTCGCCGCTTCCGCCGCGAAAAAAGCCCCCTGGGGGGGCTCTGGGGGGGACGGCTGGAGATGCCCTTAAGCTGGCTTTTCACCGGCCTCAAGCAGTTGCCTCGTCGTCCACGTACGAATAAACTAGAATGAGGTGAAATTAACGGAGAGTAACAGGTACAATACGGCATAAAATGTTGCAATATTTTGTAGGCTAATTTGTTGGAAGCAAATGAAACCAAATTGTTTGTGTCTACATAAAGTGACCACAAGTGGTAGGAGGGAGTACGTGCCTACGCTCCTCGTCTGCAGTATGAATGCGGTACGTGCCTACGCTCCTCGTAGGGTTGGCAATGGGGCGGGTTTGGGCGGGTTGATCTTATCCAAATCCATGCCCACATCCATGAGCTTCATCTTTGCCCACCCATGAAAGTATCCATGGGTCACAGATTCTACCCATACCCATATCCGTTGGATATCCAACTATCCGTGGATATCCAGATCCACGAAACATCAAAAGACTATCCATAACAATGTGCACATGGCAACATCAACAATCAAAATGAAAAGTCACGAAACACAAAACAGCATCCATAATAATGTGTTAGTCCTTAGTAGGTATAGAATTATGCCAATGAGCCTTATATGTTGGGTCTTTTTAATGAATTATACTTAGCATTTAAGCCATATTAAATTACATGTGTCACATACATGTGGGCCATTATTTTTAGATGGATATCCAACGGGTATCCATGGAGCTAGATTTGGATCCATGCCTAACCTGTAAGTTTGTGGATATCCACCCACGAAAATCCATGGTAGAAGATGCCTTCCAAACCCTTACCCACCGGGTTGGATATACATGGATATCCATATCCGTGGATAATATTGCCATCCCTAGCTCCTCGTCTGCAGTATGAATGCGGAGCTGTTGTTGCACAAGTTCACACCGGCCGGCCGAGCTTGCTGCACACGCACCTATATATCCACGGAGTGTGTATGTGTGTGCGGCTACTATCGCTTTCTCGCAAGTCGCAGGACTCCGTGGGAGTTAAAAAGAGTGATCACCATGGAGTGTGTGGCTACTATTACTTGGATCGCCATGCACGCACTTGCATCAGTTCAGTACTAGTGCATTATTATCCCTCCGAAACCTCCTTTTAATGCAAAGAAATTCAAAACCCACACTTTGAAACCGTGGTTTTTTTCCTTTTAGATCCACAAATTTGTGATTTTGGATAGTCCAAAATACGACATATTTTTTAGCAAAACTTCCCGGAAATTTAGACCACATTACTATGTATATATTCACAAACACACCAAGAAGAATTGCCGTTTTTGAGCGAAAATTTCGCCGCGCTGGGCGATGCTGGCGGTTTTCTCGGCCTAGTGGGATGATAGTTTCCACTCGTGCACTAGTGGAAACAGGGCCATTTGTCCCGGTTCGTAAGGGCCATTTGTCCCGGTTGTGCAACCGGGATGGGTCAGCCGGGACAAATGGCCCTCCCCATTGGTCCCGGTTGTGCCAGGACCCGAGACAAATGGGGTGTACCACGTGGCGAACCTGGCCAGGGGAATTAGTCCCGGTTCTTAACACGAACCGTGATGAATGCCTCCTCTGCCGCGGCAGCAGTTTTGTCATTTTCTCTGCCGCGACAGAGTTTTTTTTTCGTTTTATTGTGTTCCTTTTTATTTTCTGTTTTGCGATCAATTCTATTTTACGATACCCCTGATAAGGAGCCTTGGTGGCCCCTCCCCGGACCTCCCAGATCCCAGGAGAAGAGAGGAGCCTGGGGGCTCTTCCCCGGACCTCCCAAATCCCACGACAAGAGAGGAGCCTCGGTGGCCCCTCCCCGGACCTCCCGGATCCCACGAGTGAATAAGTAATACATATATATAGAAAAAGAAGGAACACTTATATTACAGAAGTTAAGTATATCGAGCATATTACATGACCGATGGAATGAATTACAAAATCAAATTTAGCCCGCAATTTCCTCCTGAATTGCTCGTATGCGGTCCCTTGGTAGAAGACCGTCCCGGAGCCGTTCGATCTAATATAAAGAGGAGTGGTCAATATATATTAATGAAACTAAGTAACTTAAATAGACGGTAATAAGAAAAATTGACGACTGACGTACATGAAGGTGGTTTAAATCTCTGCTCTTGGGACAGGTCGTCTGACGAATGAACTCACAGACGTAGTATCCACACAAGTGATTCCCATCTTCCTGTTGCAAGCACTTTACGAGAACATGGTTTCAATCAAAATAATAATCAACCAGCCATGATAATGGTATCGACACTACAATCAAGGAGATGCGCGGATCTCGTAGTGAACTCCTGTCATTGTTCCAGTTGTTGTGTTTGTTCCAGCGCCATTCCTGTAGCGAACTCGTTGAAAAACTGTGAGGCATGTGTTGCTCCATTGTCTTCGAGTCCATCTACTACAGGAAGTGACACAGCGGCCGCCTGCCTCGTAATCCCCAACCGGCCTCCCCTTCCCCAACCGCGGCCACGCGTGGTCAAAGGGGGCCACTGGCCAGCGACCTAGTGGCCGCCTCGCCTTCCCCCACGTCCCCACGTCTTTTATTAATCCCCCTAACAGCGACCACACGTGGTCAAAGGGCCCACTGGCCAGCGACCTAGTGACCGCCTCGCCTTCCCCCCGTCCCCCACTTCCCAACCCATGGCCACGAACGGTCAAAAAGGGTCCACCGGCCAGCGACCCAGTGGCCGCCTCGGCTTCAACCCACGGTCCCCGCACATTCAACGCCACCTGCCCCAGTGGCATGCAACCGCCGCCACGTTCTCACCGCCGGTTGGCACGCCATCCCCGCCCCCGGTCCTTTTTAAAGTGACCCGCCACCCGTACACCGGCATACCCACTCCCTCAACCCCAGCCCAAACCCTAAACCCTAGCCATGTCGGCCCGCCGCTGGTTCAAGAAGGCCAAGAACGAGCATGAGGCCGGGTCTTGCAGGGCCGAACAGAGAGGCCGAAGCTCCGGCAGCGGCGGCGTCCCCCCCCCCCCCCCGCGGGAGGCATTGAGGCCAACCCGCGCCACCCAGTACCACCTCCGACCGCGCGCCACCCGCCGCCTCGCGCCGCGCCGGGCAAGCGGTTCCGCCGGTACGTTCGGAAGGAGGAGTGCTATTGGCACTGGCAGAACGACACGCCGGTCTTCTGGCCGGACGTCTACCTCCCGGACGGCTGGCACCTCAACCCGCAGCGGGTCCCGGTGCCGCCGGTCCCGACCATCGAACGCGACCGGGCCGAGGAGATAGCTCGCCGGCGCGCACTCCTGCCGGCCGACCTCCTCACGGACCCCGCCTACGCGCTGAACTCGCCGAACTGGGACGAGTGGTTCTAGCAGGAGCACGACCAGCGCCACCGCTCCTACTTCCCTACGCCCCCGAATCCTCCGGCCAAGCCCGCCCCTTACCCAGCGTCGCCGCCCGGCAACGAGCCGGAGCTGTGGCTCGAGGAGGACATCGTCGACGACGACGAGGACCCCGACATGCAGGTCGCCTTCGAGGCCTCCCGCCGCTCCCTCGTCGAGGACGAGATCAAGCGCCAGGAGCAGGTCCTCGCCTGCGCGGCCGCCGTCGCGGCTGCCGACACCGACACGGCCGCGATGCCGCCCCCTCCACCGCCGGCGCCGTGGTGGCAGGTGATGAACGCCGCGCTGGAGGCGTCGACGGATGAGCCGGAGCCATTGCCGCTGCCCCCTGGCCTCGAATACGGCATGCACTGGACCTGGACCGGCGGCGAGTGGTCGCCGGAGGAGGAGCTGCCGCCGCCGCCACCGCTGACACAGGACTGGCGAGCGCCACAACTGGAGGACGCGCCCCCATGCCACCGCAGCCGTCCCAGTTGCCTGCCCACCTGTGGGTCCAGCCGGACTACCATTGCATCTCCTCCGACGAGGAGGATTAGGCCGACGCCGGCGCGCCCTCGGCCCAACTAGTTTGTTAGGTTTACTTCTACCCTCGCAAGAAACGGCCGGCCGCCTGTGGCCGTGCCACCGCCCCCATGTAAGGACCGGCCACTAGGGCCGTCATCAAGAAACGGCCGACCGCCTGTGGCCGCGCTGCCGCCCCAATGTAAGCACCGGCCGCTCGGGCCTTTTATGAATGAAATCGCTTCCGTCCCAACTCGTCCCCGGCCAATCTATGGCCAATCTAATGCAATAAACGGCCGGAGCCGGCGCCAGCGGGATCTTTCTATCCATCCCCGCCGCCGGCGCGGATCGGCAGGGCTTCGCCTAGGCTAGTCCGGTCGGTCCCGGTTGGTTGCTCGGCCTGGACAAAGGGCCTGGGTATTTATACTAATTGGCCTCCAGTCCCGGCCCGTGCAACCACCCGGGACTAGAGATACCCCATTTGGTCTCGGCTGGTGGCATGGGCCGGGACCAGACGTATTTCGAAATTTGGTGCTACCCTGTGCGCCCAAATGTTTTAGCGCCAAAATTTGAAAATTGTTTGAATATGCACATGAATAACTTCTATATACTTTCGAATTTGACAAAAGTTTCAACATGAAAAGTGCTTGAATTTGCATAACTAATTCAAATCCATTTTCTATTTAACTAAATAATTATTCTAACTATTCAAACTATTAACTATTTTACTATTTGCATATAATTTGAATATAAATATCTTATATTGTTTTAAAATTAGTAACAATTACATTAATAGCAACATAATTAACAGACTCCTTGTCTCACTGGCCGTAGAGTGTTTACGTACAAAACCACAAATCAGTTTCTAGAGTTTTTCGGTTTGTGTCTTCTTCTTCTTCTGTGTCACTTTGTTCGGATTTCGCCGCAACCATGGACAATCTTCATCATTTATTTTGTTTTCTATTGTTTCCTTTATGTTTTCTATTGTTTTCCTTTATGTTTTCTGTTGTTTTATTTTGTTTTCTCTTGTATTCTTTTTGTTTTCTCTTGTGATCCTCCGAGGGAGTCCAGAGCACCGTCCGACGATAGTGACGACGACGGCGGCGACTACGACGACTACGAGTCGGAGTACTATAGGCTTAGGCAGGAGTATGACTAGCAGATATCAGATCCAGTCTTGCCATTTTGTGAACACTTTTTCAACAGTTGTAAGAGTTCTTCCACTAATGGCCTTAGATACACATCAATGTCGTTGCCAGGTTGCCTCGGGCCTTGGATGAGAACTTGCATCATAATGAACTTGCGCTTCATGCACAACCAAGGAGGAAGGTTGTACATACATAGAGTTACAGGTCAGGTGCTATTACTGGAGCTCTGCTCCCCAAAAGGATTAAAACCATCTATACTTAGACCAAACCATAAGTTTCTCACCTCTCCTGTAAAGTACGGGAAGTCTCTCTCGATCAATCTCCACTGCGATCCATCGGCGGGGTGTCTCAACTTTCCGTCTTTCTTACGGTCTTCTTTGTGCCATCGCAACAACCTAGCATGCTCTTTGTTTCTGAACAGACGTTTCAACCGTGGTATTATAGGAGCATACCACATCACCTTAGCAGGAACCCTCTTACGGGGGGCTCGCCGTCAACATCACCAGGGTCATCTACTCTGATCTTATACCGCAGTGCAGTGCATACCGGACATTCATCCAAATTCTCGTACTTCTCACCGCGGTAGAGGATGCAGTCATTAATGCATGCATGTATCTTCTGCACATCTAATCCTAGAGGGCAGAGAGCTTTCTTTGCTTCGTACGTACTCTCAGGCAATTTGTTATCCTTTGGAAGTTTCGGCTTCATTAGTTGAAGTAAACTCTCAAATGTCTTGTCAGTCACACCGTTCTGTGCCTTCCATTTCAGCAACTCCAGTGTGGTACCGAGCTTTGTGCTACCATTTTGCAATTTGGGTACACCAACTTTTTGTGATCCTGTAACATGTTGTCACGCTTCAACCTCTCCAATTCACTTTCACAGTATTCCCTTGAATCAGCAATAACTCGGCCAAGATCATCATCGGGCTCTTCTGATGCATGTTCTTGATCACCTCCTTCTTGTGCATTGTCTTCCATTGCAGTATCACCGTATTCAGGGAACAAAGGATCTTCTTCTTCTTCTTCTTCATTGTCTTCCATCACAACCCCTCTTTCTCCATGCTTGGTCCAACAATTATAGCTGGGCATGAAACCTCTCCGAAGTAGGTGGCCGTGAAGGATTCTCGAGGAAGAGTGCTCCCTGACGTTCCGACAATCAACACATGGGCAACACATAAAGTCATTATCTTTGTTCGCCTGAGCTACAGCGAGAAATTCATTTAGGCCTGCCATATACTCGGAAGTGCGTCGGTCACCGTACATCCATCGCTGCCGTGCATCCATCTGCATCGTATAATTAAGTTTATCAAAAAACATTACAATAACATATTCAATAGAGAAATGACCACAGTATATTGACAAATATTACTTTTTTATGTATCAATTACAGATGAAAAAGATAAGTTTGTTAACCTCGGTCGAAGATACCATTTTCAGTGAGCTTATGTGTGGCTCGGGTATTTCGTCGAACACCTCGTGTGCATAGTAAAATAACACACACTAACACCCACCTCTCTCACTCCTCCAAGCAGTGAGGGAAGGGGGGCTGTGAGGCAGTATATGTAGGGGAAGGGGGGCATTCGTCCCGGTTCGTGGCTTGAACCGGGACCAATGCCCATGCGCGTGCCACGTGGCCCGTGGCGAGGCATTGGTCCCGGTTCATGCCACAAACCGGGACAAATGCCGGCTAACGAACCGGGACCAATGCCCCATAGGGTCTCTACGCGCCCCCGGCCGTCCGAACCGGGACGGATGCATAGAATTCGTCCGGGTTCGTGCCACAAACTGGGACCAATGCCTCCCAACGAACCAGGACAGTTGCCCTCAGGTGATTTATGCTGCCTCGGACACACAAACCGGGACCAATGCATAGCATTTGTCCCGGATTTTTGTGCAACCGGGATGAATGGATTTTTGCCCCCTGGACGATAGGGGTTGTTTCCACTAGTGGTGGCGCCCCAAGCGGGTCGTAGGTTTCCGAAAGATTCGGCCTAGATTTGACAGTTTGCATAATTCGGCAGGTTTGGACTTGATTTAGCATAATCCGGCATAAGAAGACACATTTTAGCCCAGAAATTAACACTGCATACATTCGCAAACATAGTTCATGACATAAATCAATACGAATCAAACAGTTCAACAAAGCAACTTCACAATTTAAAACATTTTGAATACAAACTTAAACACATGAAACTATGCGTTGCCCTTGCGCCTCCATAGATGCTCCACTAGATCATCCTGCAGTCGTTGATACGTCGCCAGGCCGCGTATCTGCGAACACATAGTGAGGAAGACAGCCCATGCTGCAGGCACCTGGTGATCAACAATTGCAGGAGGATCATGTTTGAAATATGGTTCAGTGTCAATCACTGGATCCCCTTCTCGCTCGCAATGATCATGTTGTGCAGGATCACACAAGCATTCATCACTGACCACATTTGATCTTTCGACCAGTTCAGAGATGGGTACCGGATATAGACAAAACGAGATTGGAGCACACCAAATGTTCGCTCTACATCCTTTCTACAAGTCTCCTGGCACGTTGCAAACCAAGAAGTCTTTCCTCCAGGTATGGGGTTTGAGATGGTCTTCACAAATGTTGCCCACCTAGGATAGATGTCATCTGCTAGATAGTACCCCTTGTTGTATTGGTGCCCATTGACCTCGATGTTCCACAGGGGGAAATTGCCTTCCCCAAGCCTGCCGCGATGCAGGACGTTGATATCTGTGTGAGTTCCCGACATTCCAAAGAAGTAGTGCCAAATGTGGAGATCCTGTGTTGCTAGTGCCTCGAGCACCACACTGCAAGATCTTTTGGCACCTTTGTACATTCCCTGCAAAGCAAAAGAACAATTCTTCCAGCTCGAATGCATACAGTCTATGCTTCTAAGCATACCGGGGAATCCTATTTCTTCATTCTCTACTAGGATCTGAATAATGTCTTCAACATTGGGTTTTCTCATGTACCTTGGTCCAAACACTGCCACCACTGCATTGCAGAACTTATACAAGCACTGAATGGCGGTGGACTCGGCCATTCGCAAGTAGTCATCCCGCGAATCATCGGGAGCTCCGTATGCAAGAATCCTCATGGGCACCGTGCACTTCTGGAGTGACGAGAATCCAACCAAGCCGGTGCAATCCTTCTTGCACATGAAGTAGTCGTCGTACGGCCGGAGCCCATGCATAATCTCGAGGAAGAGCTCCGGTTCATCCTGAAATGGTGCCGGAACACCGTGATGCAATAGATTGGGTTGTCGGTGAAGTAGTCGGCGTACATGTTGCAGTAGCCCTCCTCCTGCTGCCTCGCCTTGCTCTTCCGTTGGCCAGGCGCCAACCCACCTCGGCGTGGCTCCGCGTTCTCGACGATCAGCCGGCCAACACGGCGAGCATCAGCAGGTGGTCCTCATCACCGTCGGTGTTGTCTGCTTCCTCCGCTAGCAGTTCGGCGACCCATCTTTGGATTGCAACGCCGCAGAGGCAAATGTCCGAACACCACGCAAGCGTGGGTGGGTGGTGGCTGCCAAGATCTGCTCGTATTTTGCCTTGTTGGCTCGCCTGAATGTGGGCAGTAGGGCGGGACACGGCGGAGCAGCGAGGGCTGTGTTTTTGCAGCGGCAGGGAGTCATTCTAGCATCGGAATATTGGCGTCGGCCAGACGGGTCGTGCCCGAGACGACATGGCTTGCTGGGGAAATGGCTTTCCTTTGGCGTGTTGGTGGCCAAATCGGTGGGACAAGCCGTTTTGCGCCTGACAGGGGCTGGACCGTGCGGCGATTTTGCCCCCCCCCCCAAGTGACCCCTGGGGCGCTGGGTGTGTCCTGGATACGCCGGGTGATTTTCCGGCGCCCTAGGGGGCGAGTGGGAAATTTTGGAACTGCCCGCGCCGTAAAAATGGCCTGGGGCGCCTTTGGGGAGGGGGGAGTGGATATGCTCTTAGAGGCCGGGCTCGATGGAGCCCTTATTTTAGTAAGTCAAAACATTGTTTCTAAGTTCTATAAAATTCTAAAATCTTAGATGTAGATGATAATTATTCCTATCGTTGTGGAAAAAATCAATGGGTAAAATCCTGTATTTTAAACTGTGTATAAATAGAATTCTTTGTATCGGAGTTGGTGAACAATCCCAAGTTCAAAAGAAAATTAGATTTGTGAGGATTTTTCATTTTTGTGTGGAAAAACTACAAACATTTTTTGGTTAAAATTTTCTAGTATTGTAGAAAACTGAAGGGGTCGTTGCATAGGAAAAAAAATTCCTACGCGAGAGACACCCGAAAGGCCAAGATCTAATCTAAGAGACGAAGTGCAACGGGCAAAGAGTGGGTTACACAACCAAATTCCGCGCGATCCGGAACGTTTTGAGCAGCACGTTTTGATAACGTCGAGTGTTTCCGTCGCGAATGGCTGAAAAGTGGAGTTTGCTCTCGACGTATTTGTTTGGTCCGTCACGGACTGGTTTTGCCCGACTTTTTGCTACTTTTACGTCGCGGATTTTCGTCTCTGGCCCAGTAGCCTACTAAGAGTCCAGTTTCCTTCGAAGAAACTGGCTTGGTCACGTAGTACGTCGCGAATTTTCATCGGACCCACACATCCTGCCAGGTTTGACTTCTTTGACCGGCAACGACTGCGCTCTCTCGCGGTTGTTCCTAACGTTTTTTTGCACGGGCCCAGCTGTCAGTTCACCAGTTCACACCAGAATCACAAAGGTTACCCGCCATCATCACAACAAGGAGATTTATAATAACTAGAATTATAATAATAACTAGAATTAACACCAGTTCACACCAGCATCATAAAGGTTACCCGCCATCATCACAACAGGATCACATCATGATCTAAATAGTTTCATGTCATCGATAGAGTTCACATCACAACAGGTGCACCTCAGCATCTAAACAGGTGCACATCATAAACTAAATAGTTTCTCACCGATACGGTTCACGTCACTTTTTCCTACTGATCCACCCATTCCGAAGGCACATCCACAGGTTCCATGTCACTTTTCCTTGTCACCAATTCATTCCAAAGGCACATCCACAGGTTCCACGTCACTTTTCAGCGTCCTCAATGCTCTCAAAACGCACATGCAATTGTTCCACGACACTTCTCTCATTGATCCATCCATTCTGAAGCCACTGTTAAACATAATACAGTAGGACTCCGATGTGTAGTACGTTAGGATTCCTATCACCGTTACCTATTTGGTTTGTATTTCCGATCCGATCTGTAACAACATTGTACGTAGGCTTGCCTACTATATTAACACGTACACCTGCCTATTGAGAGGTACGGTTCCGCTCGTACTTTGACATGGTATCAGAGCTCGATTCTCTGACCTAAGTCGCCGACAATCGACAGAAGGAAACAAGCCGCCTCACGATCGCTGAGATCGGAAAGAAACAGAAGGAAGCAAGCCCGCTCACGATCGCTGAGATCGGAAAGAAACAGAAGGAAGCAAGCCCTCTCACGATCAACTGATCGGAAACCACAGAAGCAAGCCTCGACAATTCCTGTGATCGGAATCAAGACACGGTCGTCAGATCGGAAAACAAGGCATCCACGATCTCTATTGATCGGAAACACTACAAAGCATCCACGATCTCTGTAGATCAGAAAAACTCTGAAGAAACAGAAGTACGTCTGAAAGTTCGCCTCATGTCAACATCAGGTTCATCAATTCCGATGGCAGCTGCTTTGGGGAATCCACCAACTGAGAAACTCACTAGGTCGAACTTTCTCTTTTGGAAGACATTGATTATGCCTGCCCTTCGTGGTGCTCAAGCACTGGAAATTCTTGATGGTACTGAAGCTGCTCCGGCTCGATTTCTGGAAGTTACAGATGCAGAGAGTAACAAGATCAAGTCTGTCAATCCTGCCTATACCTCGTGGCTAACTAGAGATCAGGCTGTTCTGAGTTGGCTTCTCAACTCTCTATCACCAGAAATAATCCCTCATATTGTTGGTCTTGACACAACGGCAGCAGTATGGGCGGTGATCACCACGATGTTTAGCAGTGGCTCTCGTACAAAAGTAAATCAACTTCGTGCAGCTCTCAATGGCACCAAAAAGAACAACCTCTCTACTGCTGAATATTTTGCTAAGATGAAAACTTTCGCCTCTGAGCTTGCTGCCATGGGGAAACCGGTGGAGGAAGATGAGATGGTTGGATATATCACTAATGGTCTTGATGCAACTTACAACTCTGTTGTGTCAGCAGTCAATGGCAACAGTACCGTCACTCTTGATGATCTTTATGCACAAATTAGTGCCCATGACATGAGACAAGATATGCTTGCCGAGACCAGTCAGGGACATGGTGGTTTTGTCTCTTCAGCTCATGCTCTCTACCGTGGTCAGGGTAGTGGAAGAAACTGGGATGATCGTGGTTACAATGGACGTGATGGAAGAGAATCTCGTTCTCGTAGCTATCCTAGCCGTGATCGCACTCCGGATCGTGGTGACCGTCGAGACCGTACTCCAGAGCGGGGTGACCGCGGCGACCGTGATCACCGGGGGCGTGGTGACCGCTATGATACGGGACGTCAACATGATGATGGCCGACGTGACTGGGGTCGTAGGGATGACACTGGGCGCTGGGATGACCGACGACGCAATGATGAGCGCCGTGATGGAGACTACCGCCGGCGCAATGATGGGCGCAATGATGGAGGACGCCGTCGTGGACATGGTCGTATGCCCACTCCGTTTGTGGATGTTACGTGTCAAATCTGCAAGAAACATGGGCATCCAGCTTCGGATTGTTGGTGGCGTTACAAGGATGACAAGAATGACTCCGATGATGAAGGTGGACGTGATCAGAAGAAAGGTGCTAATGTGGCGTCATATGGTGTTGATACCAACTGGTATTCAGACACAGGTGCTACGGACCATATCACTGGGCAGCTGAACAAGCTTACAACTCATGACAATTACAAAGGACATGATCATGTGCACACGGCCGATGGGAAAGGTATGCCTATAAGTCATGTTGGTTATTCTATGTTGCAAACTCCCCATAGTATATTGCATCTGAATAATGTTCTTCATGTCCCTAATATCTCAAAGAATCTTCTTTCCGTTCATAAACTTACACTTGATAACAATGTATTCATTGAATTCCATCCATATTTCTTTTTGATTAAGGATCAGGCCACGCGAAGAATTCTGTTTAAAGGACCTTGCCATGGTGGTCTGTACCCTTTAGTTCCCTCAACTACGGGGTCTTCCAAACAAGCCTTCATCACAATAAAGCCATCTTCTTCTACGTGGCATCGCCGTTTAGGACATCCTTCTTCTTTTGTGGTACAACAAATTCTTAGGAAAAATCAGCTCTCATACAAGCCAGACTTAAACCCGTACATCTGTGATTCTTGTCAGTTAGCTAAGAGTCATCAATTGCCATATCCTATATCATCTAGTGTTTCCACTTTTCCTTTGGAACAAGTATTCTCTGATGTATGGGGTCCAGCTCCTATTTCCGTGGGAAAACACTTATACTATGTAAGCTTTATTGATGATTTTAGTAAATTTACTTGGATCTATTTGCTTAAGAGTCGTGCTGATGTTTATCAAGTGTTTCTTAACTTTCAAGCACTTGTTGAACGGAAGTTTGATAGGAAAATCATTACTATGCAAACTGATTGGGGTGGTGAGTATGAAAAACTCAATGGTTTCTTTCAGAAAATTGGAATTACTCATCATGTTTCTTGTCCTCATGCACATCAACAAAATGGCTCCGCTGAGAGAAAACATCGTCATATTGTTGAAGTTGGCTTAGCCTTGCTTGCTCATGCTTCTATGCCTCTAAAATTTTGGGATGAAGCCTTTCTTACTGCCACTTTCCTAATCAATCTCCTTCCTAGCAAGGTTATTGATTTTGAAACACCTGTTGAACGTCTTCTCCATACCAAACCAAATTATGACTCTTTACGCATATTTGGCTGTGCTTGCTGGCCTAACCTTCGTCCCTATAATAAAAGAAAACTTGCATATCGTTCTACGCGATGTGTGTTTCTAGGTTATAGTCCTCGTCACAAGGGTGTCAAATGCCTAGAAATCTCCACAGGACGTGTCTATATTTCTCGTGATGTAGTATTTGATGAGAATGTGTTTCCTTTTTCTGAGCTGCATCCCAATGCTGGTAAACGTCTTAGAGATGAAATTCTTCTTCTTCCTGAACATTTATCACATGCTTTTACTAATGGGGATATTCAACATGATAATCACATGCCTTTACCCATTGTACCTGTGGTCACTAACCATGTTCAGGAACATGAAGATCTTAATACCTCCGATGATAGTGCTTCAGATGATGAAGACACTGATCCAAATTTGAGTGAAAACGGTGCGGAAATGAGTTCGGAAGAGACAGATGAATATCTAACAGAAAGTGACATTCACGGTGATAATTCTGATGTAGCATCTATCTCGGATCAAGTGCTGTCTGATCCCAATGCAAATCCTTCTGAAAATAATCCGAGCGATCCCAGCATGCAGCACCACTCACCATCTGCCACGTCGCCTGCTGGGAATCTCTCTCCGACAAACGGTGCCTCGCATGACCATCCTGTCGGCTCTGATCTGCAATCAGACCTGCGTACAAGTCAATCGCCACACAGTGCCTCACCCGACCAGTCTGATCAGCCAATGATTGATAATAATGATGGCGTCCAGTCCTCTCCCACCACGTCGCAGTCAGCTACGGATGGTACTACTTCCAGCCCCGGTGCATCTGTTTCTTCGGATCCTGCGGGAGATTCGGTAATGACTGGATCCTCCGTGCCGGGTGCTTCTGCTACTGTGCCTATGCCTGGGATTTCTACAAGGCTGAATAAAGGCGTAATTAAACCAAGAATTTATGAGGATGGTACCATAAAATATGGCAGGCAACCAAATATTTATGGGAGAAGGCAAGGTATGCTTGCAACTACACATGAGCCACATTCATTATCTGAGGCTCTTGATGATCCTAATTGGCGGAAAGCAATGGAGGAAGAATATGATGCTTTGCTAAAGAATAAGACATGGCATCTTGTTTCGCCCAGCTCCAGTAAAAATTTAATTGATTGCAAGTGGGTATTTCGTATCAAGAAAAATGCTGATGGAACAATTGATAGATACAAGGCTCGTTTGGTTGCAAAGGGATTTAAGCAAAGGTATGGAATTGATTATGAGGATACTTTTAGTCCTGTTGTTAAAGCAGCTACTATTAGAACTGTGTTATCAATATCAGTTTCTAAAGGGTGGAAGCTTCGTCAACTAGATGTTAAAAATGCCTTCTTACATGGTACTCTTGAAGAAGAAGTTTACATGAAACAACCTCCAGGTTTTGAAAGTCCGAATGCTCCTAATCACATTTGCAAACTTGACAAGGCTTTGTATGGATTGAAACAGGCTCCTCGAGCATGGTACTCTCGGCTCAGTACTACGTTGGTTGATCTTGGATTTGTACCATCCAAAGCAGATACTTCCTTATTTCTTCTTCAAAGGCCAGATGTTATCATGTATATTTTGATATATGTAGATGATATTATTGTGACAAGCTCATCGGATCATGCTATCTCAGTTCTTCTTCAAGATCTCAATAAGGACTTTGCCATCAAGGATCTTGGAGATCTTCATTTCTTTCTGGGTATTGAAGTAAAGAGGAAAGATGATGGATTACTTCTGACACAAGAAAAATATGCCTCCGAATTGCTTGGCAGAGTTAATATGCATGAATGCAAACCTACATCTACACCTTTGTCTACATCTGAACCTCTCTCTCTCCGTGAAGGAGAGCCTCTTGGTCCTGAAGATAATACAAGATATCGTAGCATTGTTGGTGCATTACAATATCTCACTCTTACAAGGCCAGATTTATCGTTCTCTGTTAACAAAGTGTGTCAATATCTACATGCTCCTACTACAGTTCATTGGGCTGCTGTGAAGAGGATTCTGAGATATGTTAAGGAGACCATTAAACTTGGTATCACTATTCAGTCATCTTCTTCTACACTCTTAAGTGCCTTTTCTGATGCAGATTGGGCAGGTTGTCTTGATGATAGACGATCCACAGGAGGTTTTGCAATTTTTGTAGGGCCTAATCTTGTCTCCTGGAGTGCAAGGAAACAAGCAACAGTGTCACGTTCTAGTACAGAAGCTGAATACAAAGCCTTAGCCAATGCTACAGCAGAGTTGATATGGGTTGAAGCACTGTTGAAAGAGCTTGGAATTAAGTTACAACAAAAACCGTGTCTTTGGTGTGACAATCTTGGTGCAACATACTTGTCAGCAAATCCAGTATTTCATGCACGAACAAAACATATTGAAATTGATTTTCACTTTGTTCGTGAACGCGTGGCTAGCAAGAAGTTGGATATCAGATTCATCTCAAGCAAGGATCAAGTTGCAGATGGCTTCACTAAAGTGCTTTCGGTTAGAAATCTACATGAGTTTAGACGTAATCTAAATCTTGCTTCAAGTTTAGATTAAGGGGGGCTGTTAAACATAATACAGTAGGACTCCGATGTGTAGTACGTTAGGATTCCTATCACCGTTACCTATTTGGTTTGTATTTCCGATCCGATCTGTAACAACATTGTACGTAGGCTTGCCTACTATATTAACACGTACACCTGCCTATTGAGAGGTACGGTTCCGCTCGTACTTTGACAGCCACAACCATAGGTTCGCAAACCCTACAAAAAAAAGGCATCATACATGTTTAGCACATCATCAACTACAAGGCCAACCATCAGCACGGTCTAATCATCGGCACATGCAACAAAACAAATAAAAGTGTAATAGTGAGCCTCATTCCCAACCATGGTACATACAAATGACACGCAATAATTCTGACAGATTTACCTACTATAGTAAAATGAGGCACAACTGAACTTGTTCTGCATGCTATTTGCTATAGTAGCCAAACTTCTAGACACATTGCTGCATATTAATCATTGGCAGAGACAGTTTAATCATTGGCACACGTATAAAGCACAAATGTTTAGCAATGGAAAAAAAATAGCCTCATACTAATAAGCACAAAACAAAATTAATGATATCGTGGAACATTTTACCAAGGAAGATGCAGAACCAATGTGGTTGTACACAAACTAGGTAAAATTCTCGATGATCTCATCAAGATCGAGTGCATAGTTTAATCATTGGCACATGTATCAAGAACAAATGTTTAGCAATGGAAAACAAGAAAAGTAGCCTCGTACTAATAAGCACAAAACAAAATTAATGAGATCGTAGAAAATTTTACCAAGGGAGATGCAGAACCAATGTGGTTGTACACAACACTAGGTAAAATGTTCAATGATCTCAACAAGATCGAGTGCGCAGTTTAATCATTGGCACACGTATAAAGCATATATGTTTAGCAATGGAAAACAAGAAAAGTAGCCTCATACTAATAAACACAAAACAAAATTAATGAGATCATCGGCCTTTTCCACCAAAAACATCCGTAGCTCCGTCGCCGCCAACAACAAGTTTTGGGGGATAGAAATCTCTGTTCCGGCACCCTGACGGGACGAGGAAGTGCCCCCGGATCCATCTCCGTCGACTCCACCGCTAACTTCATCGCCGTTGCTGTCTCCCATGATGAGGAGGGAGTATTTCTCCCCCGGGGCTGATGGCTCTACCGGTGGCTATGTGCTTCATCTCTCTCTCCCATGGTGTGATCTTTATGTGATCATGATCTTTGTAATCTAGTTGCATAAGTAGATGTTACTCTTCATCTGTTATGCTACTCAAGTGGTTTTGTTATGAGATCTCCGTAAACACTTTGATCACGGTGTAAAGGTGACAGTGTGTGCACCGTGTGGCTTAGCATGATATTTATATCTTGTATTGGATGAACCTATGAAATTGTGGTGTTTGTCTAGTACCTTCTAGGTCGCTCATAGTAACATAATGGGGTTAACTAGACATGGGAATGCGACTTTGAGGAGTGTTGTTACAACCCTACGCAATGAATTGGTGTTTGTTATTCGATCGGAGAGTGGTTTGAAGTAGCATAGTGAAGAGATGACATTTATGCATTCAATTATGTTATCATTGCTGAGAGTGTCCACTAGTGAAAGTATGATCTCTAGGCCTTGTTTCTAAGCATTGAAACACCGTTTAAAACCTGTTCTGCTACATGTTTGCTTGCTGCCATTTTTATTTCAGATTGCTATTATCACTTATGCACATCCATATTACTTGCATTTTACTCTCTCTTCGCCGAACTAGTGTACATTTACAAATTACAATTGTATTAGGTGTGTTGGGGACACAAGAGACTTCTTGCATCGTAATTGCAAGGTTACTTGAGAGGGATACAGTTGACCTCTTCCTCCCTGAGTTCGATAAACCTTGGGTAATCCACTTAAGGGAAACTTGCTGCTGTTCTACAAACCTCTCCACTTGGAGGCCCAACACTGTCTACAAGAATAGAGGCGTGCGTAGACATCATTGATACGTCATAAATATATCCTTAATTTATGATGTTCCATGTTGTTTTGTTATTGATTCCCACATGTTTGCTATACACTTTATGTCTTTTTATCGATTTTTCGGGCTATCCTATTGACAAGATGCAACAGAGCTAGTTCCCTCTTTTCTTCTGTTTTTAGTTTTAGAAAAGTTGTTCTGAAAATATGCTCGAAATTGGAAAAATTCGAAACCCGGAAGTCTTAGAATTCCCGAAGGTTCCACGGGTCCCAAAGAGACCCAGAGAGGGGCCACAGGGGGGCAACAACATAGGACGGCGCTCCCCCTGGCCGCGCCATGGGGTGGTGTGGGCCCCCAGGCCTCCACCGCCTTTGCCCTTTCGCCCAATTATTTCCCTCGAGACGTAAAACCTAAATGTATACAACTTCATCCCGAGAAACAGCCGAGGCCGCCGTCATCATCATCCCGAGATCGGGTGGGTTCTGGAGCTCTTCCCGGCACCCTGCCGGGAGGGGAATTCATCACCCGGGGGGTCTACACCACCATGCCATCCTCCGAAGTGATGTGTGAGTAGTTCCTCCCTGGACTATGGGTCCATAGCAGTAGCTAGATGGTTGTTCTCTCCACTTTCTACCTCATGTTTAGATCTCGTGAGCTGCCTCACATGATTGAGATCATCTTTATGTAATGCTATATGTTGTGTTTGCCGGGCTCCGATGAATGAGGAATGCTATGTCTTTTGATTATCAATCTATCATGTTATCTTCATGCATATGTTACTTATGATCTTGCATGCTCTCCGTTATATGTAGATGCTTTGGCCAAGTAGATGCTAGTAACTCCAAGAGGGAGTATTTATGCTCGATAGTGGGTTCATGCCTCCTTTACAGCCATGCTAGAGTGAAAAAAATGTGACGGATGGAGAATGTGCAGTTTCCATTAGTGAGAAAACAACAATGCTTTGTCTAAGGATGATTTTATTAGTTACATTACACACTTTGCTTAATGTAATTATCTGTTGCTTGCAACTTAATACTCAATGTTTGTTCGGATGATATTCGGAGGGTGGATTTTTTGTCATAGATGCAGTTGGATGACGGTCTATGTATCTTGTTGTAATGCCCGCATGACTCACATAATAATCTTTATGTCTTGCATATGCACTACGGTGCAGCGTTCATTTCTGTCAATTCCCCGGTTGTAATTTGTTCACCACATATGTTATTTATCTTTCACGGAGAGACATCACTAGTGAACTGTGGACCCCGGTCCATTTTCCTCATACTGATAAAACACCTACTCCTTTCATACTGTTCCTATTTTTCCACACCATACGTTTAATCTCTTTGTGTTCGTTGGAGCAAAGTTATTTTATTGTGTTGTGTAGGTTCCACGTTACTTCTGAACCGGTAGTTGGCCCTGCCACCTTAGCTGCATCAACCTTCAGAGATTGCTTGTCCTCCTACTGGTTGATTCAATCTTGGTTTATTTTCTGAGGGAAAACTTGCTGCTGCACTCTTTACACCTTGCGCTTGGGGTCTCCCAACGAGCGTGTGTCCACACTCCATCAGTTTCTCATTGCACTTGTTCCCTTAACTTCACGATACGAAAACTATCATAGAGTGAGACTACGTGATCTGATCAGATTAAACTCTTTGATCACAACACATAGAACCCGTTACCAACATAGTCCTCTTTTCTTCATTCATATCCCCGGTGTCCTTGTGATAAATCACAATGTGTATGTCTAGAAGATTGTTTCACATCGGTCATAATGAGAGGGACCAGAGTATGTATCTCTCTATCGATCCACATTCTTTCTATATGCCTCTTAATGTTGAGAAAATATGTGCTCCTTCTAGTTGCAAGTTGGCAGATTCTATTTATAAATGCAGACCGTGGAGGGTAGATGATGTCGACAAGATAGTACCCCTTGGTGTATGGATGGCCATTGATATGATAGCTTCCCTGTGGAGAATTTCCCTCAGAAAGCCTATCAAACACATGAGAGCGCCGAAGCACATTGATGTCATTGTGAGTACCCGCCATGCCAAAAAATGAATACAAAATCCAGAGATCCTGAGACTCAACACCTTCAAGAATGACTGTGTATTTTTGGAAGTTACCTTTGTATTGTCCCTGCCAAGCAAAGGGACAGTTCTTCCACTCCCACTGGATGCAATCTATATTGCCAAGCATCCCAGGGAAGTATCTTGCCTCGTTAATCGACAATAAATGTTGAATGTACTCAACATTTGGATCTCGCAAGTACTCCTTGCCAAAGACTCAAAAAACTTCAAAAACCTAAGCATTGACAAAATGCAAGTGGAGGCACTCATGCACAAATACTCATCGACGAGATATCCTGCTACACCATATGTAAGCATCCGCACAGCTGCAGTGCATTTCTGGTATGAAGATAAGCCAAGTTTACCAACGACATATGGCTTCCACTCAAAGTAACCATCATACTCCTTGAGACCATCAGTAATATGAAGGAACAAATGCCTTGACATCCAAAACCGAAGATTAAAAATGTTTGAGGGATATGTTGGATTGGAGGGATGGAAATAATATTTTCGTCGTTGCTCATTGCCCCCTTCTCTATCCCGGTCCGGAGGTGTAATATGGGCCGACACGGAGCCTCGATAGTTCATGTCAAATGTATCTTCAGTAAAGTTGTGAATGAGGGCTACCACTATTTTGGTATATTGCTCGGGCGAATCATCCAAAGTATCAATGGAATGGTTGAAAAAAACAGGCCAAAATCATCCATATACAACCAAAAAATAGCAACTATGGTGATTAATGGGCAAACAAATGACCATTGAAAGTAAAACGAAGGTTGTTGTTGTACCTTGCTCCGGCTCGGTAAGTTTACGAACAGGTGGTGCACGACGGTGTGTCGGGGAGGTCCACGCGTTGGTGTAAGATTCTTAGTTGTGTTGGCCCGATGAGGGAGGTTAGTCGGGTCATGCGACTTCTCACTGTGTCGAAATGGATGCGTTGAGAGGTGGCGGTAAAGGAAAATGCGATGGAGGTGTCCGACGATGGGCGCACGACCGAGCGCTGATGCATGCTACCAACTACGTGAGTGATGACGTCTGCGAAGGTCCGGAGAAGACGACCAGGACGGCTCCCTGTGTACGAACCGCGAATCTAAGCCGGCGGTGTATGAAGGAAGAAGCTACGACACGTGCATCGGCACTGGTGCATCGGCGGGGGTGGTTGATGCTCACGTGATCGTACGCTCGGTGGGAGACCCGAAGTAGAAGGTATGATGTAGTCTAGCGGAAATTTCCCTCCAGTTAAGGAAATAAGGTTTATCGAACCAGTAGGACTTTGTAGTTTTGGAGAAGGTTGGTTGTTGTCTGGTGCGTCAACAAGCATGGAACCTGCACACAAAGACAAACTCTCGCTTGCAACAATTTTCCAGAAATTTGTGAATCTTCACGTCTTACTTGAAACTAGAGAATTAAACGTATAGAGTCTTGAAAAGTAAAAAAAGTAAAAAAATGGAATAGTAAGGATTTTTTTAAAGTTCTTTAAATAAGGTTGTAAATATGAGGAAGATAGGACTGGGGGCCATATGTCGCTAGTGGTGTCTCTCCAAAGAAAACAAACATGCTGGGTGAACAAATTACAGATGGACAATTGACAAATTATGAACGTATAACAATACTATTATGACGAGATATAATTCGTGGTTTCTAACACTGTAGGCCTTACGTCAAGGCATATGTAACGCTATCCAGCATGTATCCATATCTAAAACTCCACCTCAAGAAAGCTCTCCAACAAATCTCTCTCGTATTAAACTGCATCAACGAAGTGATTGCTTTGTGTCCAACGGAAAAATGCATTAAGAAAAATACGTAATGTAAGCAGTGGTCCTCGTCTGTAGACAAGAGCACCGCTGTGTTTTCCCTAATAGCAACATCACATCGCCCATCCCTCACGTTTCTCTCACTCGAGCACAGATGTAAGGTAGACATGAACCTACCATGTAGTATATAAAATCTCTCTTAGAGGGGGAAAACTACGTGGCCAAGGTAATCACAAACACTTGAGAGCACTGCAAGACAAGATTAAAAATTTCTACAAATATAAGTGAATAATCTCAGATTAATATGAACAAAATAATCGTAATATCATGGTTCATCGGATCCGAGTAAACAGAACATGCACAATTACATAGAGGTGGTCTCGATCATGTGAGGCAGCTCACGAGACTCTAAACATAGATGCATAGGGAGAAAACAACCATCTATCCACTGTTATATACCCGTAGTCCCGAGATGAACTACTCACGCATCTGTATGGAGGCGATCATGGCGACGAAGAGGCCTCCAATGACGATTCCTTCCTCACAGTGTGCCGAAACAGGGCTCCAGAAGCCGTAGATTGGACTTTTGAGGTGACGGCGCCTCTATGTATGTTTCGTGGAAATAATCTCCGTCCTCGATGTT
This sequence comes from Alopecurus myosuroides, assembly GCA_028641055.1. Taxonomy (NCBI): domain Eukaryota; kingdom Viridiplantae; phylum Streptophyta; class Magnoliopsida; order Poales; family Poaceae; genus Alopecurus; species Alopecurus myosuroides. The sequence goes on from CM054057.1 coordinate 38,510,106, forward strand.
TTTAGGGTTAAAGGCAATTTACAGGCAAAGAGGCGGTGGCCATGAGCTCCAGGATCCCACCAGGCGTGAACTAGGGTGGCGCCGCACTTGGCACCCCTCTGGGCCCCTGGATCCCCTCCTGCTCTCCTTTGGACTACTTATTCGTTCTGAGTAAAAAACGTTCTCCATGGATTTTGAGTCCTTTCCGACAATATTTTTTTAAGAACTTTTCTGAAATAGAAAAAAAAACAAAAGACAACAACTTCCCTGGGGCATCTCGTTAATAGGTTATTTAATGAAAACATATGAAAAACGAAGAAAAACACGTGAAAACATACGGGCATTGGATAGAAAACAAGTATGGAGCATAGAAAATTATATATATGTTTGCAACGTACCAGTGTTTTAAGGACATAATGCCTTCAATATGCAAGCCAGGGAGAGACATATGCTATCCGCGGAACACTCTAAACATGTACCAAACTTGCACCACGTTTGGAGGAAACTCCGTCTATCTCCTCCCGCTTTATCCATTTGGGGGAGTGTTGTAATGAGTTTTTTATCCAAATCTCGGTCCTTGGTCTAAAAGGGACCAGTTTGGAGGCGTTGGGTTTGCTCTTTACGGCATGAAGAAGCCACGACTAAAAATCAGCCTGGCTGGAGCATCTCTACTCCTACAAAAACTACAATTGATAATGATGGTGTACTTGTCATCTTTCATTCACGATCGTTCGTTTTATATCTAGGATATGAAGCAAGCTATGCCAATTTTGCAAAAAAGGACACCCACATTCCGTTACACATTTGCAGATATGCCCTTGTCATTTACATCTCATACAGACACCAATGTATCAACAAAACAAATGAATTCACTAAACAAGTTAATATCCTTACAAAAGTATGTAGTGCCTTAATCGTTTATTTGATGTTTGATTCACTTAATTACATTATGGGCTGGTTCATGACAAATGGTGTTTTAATTTGCTCGGCATTGTGCTAGTATGTAAAAGATGACAACCGACCTTTCTTTAGGATTGGCTGGGCTAGCCGGCTGCCGGCCCTTTCGATGGATCCAGTATATCTTTAATTATGTTCCGGTTGTGCTTTTTCGGCTGTCCTCTTCTCAGGTGGAGAATGAATGTACGATACCATGCAAAAATGTCTTCCCCGCGTTGGGTGGCCGATACTAGGGTTGAAAATGACAAGGAAACTTTCCCGGTGTTTCCGTAGAAAAAGGGAATGAAGAGCAAAATATGGAAACAAAAACGGCATTTTGAGAAAACAAAATGAAAAAAATATTTTAAAAAGGAAATGACAAAAGAAATGATAGACGGAATCGGAAATGAAACGGAATTTCCGTAAAAATAAATAAGGAAAGTTTCCGTATATATACACAACAGACATGCTCTCTTATGTGATCATGTAAGGCCACGGTCTACATGCAAAACGAGGCTTGGTTTCATGGCTAGTTAGGTCCATTAAGCCATTCATACTAAACCTAATTTATCTAATTACATATATTTAGCGTCGATCGCATGCCTACGTTAAACCAAATGTGTGACACTTTATGTTAAATTTTAGTTTGTCGAGGTTGTGAACAATTATTTGTCCATATTTTATACCGCTATTATGTTCCGACAAATATTCGCTTCCGTATCGTATCCGCCCCATTTCAGTTCCATATTCATTTATGGGGATTTCCGATTTCGTATTCGTTTCCGGAGTTTCCGATTTCGCTTCCGATTTCGACAAGAGAAAAGGAAACGAAAATGATATTGCATGTTTCCTTCCGTTTCCGTTCCGTTTTCAACCCTAGCCGATACGTACAAGATAACTCAAACGACTAAAGTATTTCACTCATTTTATCCTCTCCGTCAGCTAAAAAATAAATGAGGACACATCAATTCATAGCATATTATCCAATAATCCCCTCTGTTCCACAGTATAAGCACAAAAAGTCTTACACTATAAGGCAGAAGGAGTAGAATCTAGAAACTAGCATTCTGCTCGATAATACTTCCTCTGTTTGAAACACTACTCGACTTTCAAATGAGTGTATCTAGACAAAATATTTGTCTACACACATTTATTTGAAAGTCAGGTGTTTTGTAACGGAGGGAGTCCGTTTCGAAATACTTGACATGATCTTTCTTGTTTACTTTATTTGGGCAAATGTACATAGATCGTGCGTGTGGCTGTCAGCGTAGTGTACGCACATAGACATACCACAGTCGATCACATACTCCCCGTGCACGTATTATGTAAAATTAAATGGGATACGAGAGGGAGCTACCCCGGCCACAGCACCTGTTGGATCGTGTTGGTAGTTGTACCGGAGATTAATTCGTATACCACTATTGGAAGGGAAGTGGGTGGATCGGATCTTCGTACTCCGTAGGTGTAGGGACATCAGTCGCGTTGTGCAAAGCAACTACCCGCGATAAGTTTTTTTCCTTTTTTTTTGATGGGTCAGATCAAATGTTGGGTGAAGAAGAAAAGCTGGGTGACGAACATAGCATGCAGTGGCACAGGCTGCAGCGCGCGTGCGTGCAAAACACGATCGCTACGCCCGCGTGGCCTGGGCGCATGCGCGTGCCCCGGACGGAATTTATTTTTTAGCTACCTCAGCATTTAACTACAGGAGGCAGCCGTCTACCGACGGTCGGACGGTGAGAGGCGGAGCCACTGGTTGGGATTTGGATTCGACCCAATAGATATGCTTGAGCTGGGCTGGCTTCCACGCTTTCCAGTGGGGCGGGCTGGCTGCCGGGGTCCTATGTGCTCGCTGCCTGCTTCGGGCCTTCCGCTTCACTCTCCTCTTTTCTTTTTCTTTTCCTGGGCTTTGCTTTGGTACACCATCAATTTGCTAGTCATATGCAGAGATCAAATGTAGATAAAACCATGCAGACATAACACTCAGAGGACAAATTATGGCAACATTCTCAAGTGTTGTCTGTCACCAACGTTCATAGCCCGCAACCACGAGGAACGACGATGACGAACGTCACGTAAGGCTGGTCACAATGGGGAGTAACATTAGGCAACAACAAACATATTTTTCTAGACTATGTTACTATCTCCGCAGTGGGCAGAAACATACAAGTGGTGTCATGCAAAAGTGTATTTATTTGATTGTGGACTCACATTTATTAGAAAAGCCTTTCAAGTGGATTGGATTTTACTTGGCATTTTATCCCTCCACGCGGTAGGTAAGGCGGCATTTTACTAAGCGTTAAGTCAGACTCCATAGATGTTTTAGCAAGGACAAATGGTGATTTTTATATAAAATTACACCTCCGTAACCGCGTGCTGACAACTTCGTTTCGAGTCTGGTGGTTGTGTATGGTGTTGTTCAGGAAAAGTATAAGGAGGCTTTTCTTCGTGAATTGGTGAACTTGGCTAATGATAATCCACACCCTATTTTGATCGGGGAGAATTTTAATATGATAAGATTTCCACACGAGACGAGTCGGGGACGGTTTGATGGTCATTGGACTTTCTTGTTGAATGCTCTCATTGATAGCTTGGATTTGAGAGAGGTTCACATGACTGGAAGGCAGTTTACTTGGACCAATAGCCTACCACAGCCTACATATGAAAAATAGACCGCGTACTAATGAGCACCGATATTGGGAGGATAGATTCCCATTGGTAAAAGTACGCGCTCTGGAGCGTATTGAGGCTTTATCAGACCACGCCCCCTCCTTTTATCCACCGGAACGCCGCAACGACACGCACAGCCAAAATTCAAGTTCGAATAAGGTTGGTTGTTGCGTGATGGTTTTGACGAGCTAGTTAAGAAGGTATGGTGCAAATTAGTGGTTGGTGACAACCCAATCCAAATATGGAATAATAAAATGCACAATGTGCGTAAGTATTTTGAAGGTTGGGCTAGACACACTACTGCGATGCTATAAAAAGAAAAGGTGGGCATGTGCTCCATTATTGATGAGCTGGATCGGATCGCTGAGACCCGGTTGCTAACTACGCAAGATATTGAACTTAAAAGTCAATCCAACGAGTAGGTAGCACAAATGTAACGAGAAGAGGAGCTCAAATGGTACCAAAGATCTAAGGCTCAATTCATTCTTGAAGTAGACTCGAATACGAGATATTTCCATAATGTCGCCAACGGGAGACATCGGAAAAAACGTATTCACTCTCTTCACTAGGATGAAGGTCTAATAAAAGGGCAGGAAGAGCTCAAGGCTTATATTACAAAGTTTTATAAAGGACGTCTGTTTGGGGCTCCTGAAGTAAGTAATATTACTATGGATGAGTCCCGAACAGATGATATTCCCCAAGTATCCAATGAGGAAAACGCCTTTATTAATGCCCCCTTCAAGGAAGACGAGATCAAGAAGGCGGTGTTTCAAATGGAGCATAATAGGGCACCTGGTCCAGATGGATGTCCGGCTGAGTTTTACCAACAATTTTGGGAGGTCAACAAAAATGATCTCATAGAGTTATTTGATTCCTTACATAATGGACATCTAGAGTCGTACCGCCATAATTTTGCGGAAATCGTTTTGTTACCTAAGATTTTGGAGGCAGAAATGATACAACGGTATAGACCAATATGCCTCATTAATGTTAGTTTCAAAATTCGGATCATGTGGTAAAACCTACACAAGCGACTTTTATGCAAGGTAGGAATATCCAAGACGGAGTCGTGGTCTTACATGAAACCGTACATGAGATGCACATCAAGAAATTTAATTGTGTGATTATCAAAATAGACTTTGAGAAGGCCTATGATAAAATGAACTAGGAGTTCCTCCAAAAGACTTTGAGAATGAAAGAATTCTCAGAAGAATGGTGTGATTTAGTTAAGAGATTTCTGTCTGGAGGTAGTGTAGCTGTTAAAGTCAATGACGATGTAGGCCGATACTTACAAACCAAAAAAGGCTTAAGGCAAGGTGATCTGTTTTCGCCCATATTATTTAATACTGTGGCAGATATGCTTGCGATCATGATTGAAAGAGCCATAGAAAATGGCCAAATGGAGCGAGTAATTCCACGTCTTGTTGATGGGGGATTTTGTATCCTTCAGTATGCAGGAAAAAGGTAATGCGTGGCGCACCAAAAATGCATAGCCGTGGCGCACCATCGTGTGCCACGACTAGCACGCCGCGCCTATCAAAAATAGTCCTGGCGCACCACATTTTGGTGCGTCACGACTATCTCGTTTTACCCGTGGCGCACCGCCTGTTTGGTGCGCCACGACTATCTATTTTAACCCGTGGCGCACCACATGTTTGATGTGTCACGGCTATCAATTTTGAAAAAAAAGGCGGGATAGATCCAGATCTGGATTTGGCCGCCCAAAAATTTAAATTTTCAAAAACGAAAACAGAGAGGAGGCCGGAGTGGAGGTTTTGCTGCGGGAGAAGAGGGTTGTCGCTGGAGTGGAGGTGGCCGCGGGAGTGGAGGTGCCGCCGAAGAGGAGGTTGCCCTGGGAGTGGAGGTGGCCGCCGGAGTAGAGGTCGTGGTCGCCGGAGTGGACACGAGGAGGTGGTCGCCGGAGTGGATGTGAGGCGGTGGTGGTGGTAGGAGGAGGAAGGGAGAACAAGAAGAGAGAAACAAGATATAATGGAGAGTGGAGGAAGGAGAAGGAAGAGAAAGAAGGGAGAAGAGCGGAGGAAGGAGAAGGAAGAAGGAAGAAGAAGAATAAATGAGAGGAGAAAGGGAGAAGGGGGTATTATATAGGTGGGGGTTCTCCCCCGGGTCCGAATTCCAAAAATCTTGCCCATACCATCTGTCGAGACATCGTAGTAGTTTTCATAGACTGGGGTGCCATGAGACTACGGTAGAGACGTGGGGTAACGGGATAGCGTAGTAAACACAGAACACGGGATTTACCCAGGTTCGGTACGTCGCGACAGTACGGCGTACCTACTCCTGCACTTCTCACTATGAGGGACTAAAGCCCGTATAATAAGGTTACAATGTGAGGGAATAGATCTAGCTACTCGACGAGGATGAACTTCCCGGCGAGTTGCGCAAGGCTTAAGCTAGAACCTAGAACCTTGGACTAAAAGAACTTATTGAACTTATCTCCCGTCCGGCTTTATATAATAGCCGGATTAGGGCTTACAGAACCAGAAACCTAGAAGACTACGTTTAACTTGTAACTTGGAAAGTAAGGAATCCGTCTTCTCCTCCAAGCCAAATCACGCGGGCCGTGATCCGGGTTCTTCTAGAATCCGGCTTCTACGCGTCGGACTACTGGGCCGCCCAATGGACCTAAGTCCATTACCTTGCAGGCCACCCTGGTAGTCCAGCTCTTTTGTCTACCATCTTCTATACCCCTATTCGGTATATATCCGACAGTAGCCCCCAGGAAGGATCAAAACTCTGAAACTCCGCCTTTCGTCAAATACATTTTGTCCGGGAAACTTGATTCAGCAGTCTTGATTCTTTCTTCTTTCCTTTCAAAGGAGATGGTAACATAAAACTCGGAACTATGAAAATCCGGCTTTTCTTCTCGCGATCCTTCACGGAAAAGGAACACGTGACATCAGCGCTTTAATCATGCTGACGCAAGCGCCGCTTGGTTTCACGCGGGAAACCCTGCAACGTATCTCTGACAGATTCTCACGAGAAACGAGGAGATAGCCATCATTCCTCTGTCGTTCCGTTTCCCGGATTTTTCCCGCGCGAGCGACACGCGTCAAACATTCCAACGGTCAAAAGCAGCCCGTGGCGCGTATCTAGAGGGTTTTCAGGCTATAAATAGCCGTCTCCTTCCTCCTCATCAACTTCTTCACTCCTCACTGCCTTCACATTGGTGCGAACACGATCTCGAAGAGCGGGAGAACAATTTCCTGCCCCGACGAGCCCTTCCCACGCCGGAACGCACCAACGCCACCGAGAAAGATGGCGTCTCCGCAATCATCGCCCGTTCGCCGCCATCCGTCGACGAGCTCCTGAACGATCTAGACCCCCAACTTGGGTCGCCCAAGCGCGCCGGCGGCGAGCCGGAAAAAACTTCGGCGTCCACAGCGGGCGGAGGGAACATCTCCGCCACAACACGGATGCTGCGGGACCAAGGACCCGCATCAACCCCGCCGTTCGCTCCCGAAACGGCGGAGGAAAAGGTGGAGCTCCTCGACGAGCAGCTCGCCGCCGCGAAGGCCGCCACCACCGCCGCCGCTGGAGGAGATGAAGAAGAGGAGACTGCAGGCAACTGGATTGCCTGCAGTCTTCCCCCCGGCTCTTCTTCCCAACTTGGAGAAGGAAGGCCTGATTTTGAAGAAGAAATGGCGGCTCCCGGAAGAGGAGACCGAGCCCGCGCCACAAGAAGGCGAAAGGGTGCTTCTCGCCTCCCACCTTCTGCGAGGTATGGGGCTTCCCCCTTCTTCTTCTTCCTCCAAGTTCTAGCTCACTACAAGCATCCAACCTCATAATCTCCCTCCTAATTCCATTCTGTATATGGCCGGCTTCCAGGCCTTATTCGAGGGTTACCTAGGAATAGAGCCTAGGTTAGATTTTTGGTTGTACTGCTTTGGGGTTAAGCGTAACTCTTCGGAGGGCGCACTCCCAAATTGCGGAACCATTTCCTTTACTCTTCGGAGATTCCCGAGAGAATTGGTTCCCCAAAATAAAAACCTCGGAATCCGTCAAATTCTGGACGGGTTCCTTCTTTTATCATCCCGACGTGCCTTTTCCTAAAAAAGCCGTCGGGGTTCCACCTTTTGTGAACTCCGCCGCTGTTCCCCAGGATAACTGGGTTACAGAGGCCGTCCAGGTTCTGCCTCCAGATCTACTAAGGATCAAGAGGCGCATCGCCAAACTCACTTCCTCCAAACCCCCTTTGACCGGAATGGACACGGTCTTTTGCTGGCTGAATAGGCGGATTCAGCCACTGGCAAATCATGGAGGCCGTCTCCTGTGTGAATACACAGGAGCCAAGGATCCAATGCGGACATCCGTCAAGGATTGGCCCGCAAAGGAGCTCAGGCGGCGCATCAACCAGTTGGTCGCTTCACGCGATCAATACACAGAGAGTCGGCCAATGTATACGGCCGACAATCCCGCGCCTAAGGTAAATTTCCCGTTATTTAGGTATAATATCACTTCCTGGAAAATCTACCTTTCGATTCTGATTGGTTTTTTCCAACAGCTTGTGGATCTTCCAGACTCGGAGTTAGCCTCCGAGGCCGAGCTGGATGCGCTGCGTACCGCCACCACTGGTGGGCGCAAACGCAAGAAGATAATTTCTTCGGATGAAATTATCGACCTTGACGGAATCCCCGTCGCCACGTCCAGGTTATTTTCTTCTGGGTTTTTTTTCTTTTATGGGATCCTTTTCGTCCATCTTCGGTGTTTTAACCTTTTCCGGGTTTTTGGTTTTTAGCTTGCCCCCCTCCACCTTGAAGCCGAGAAAGTTGAAGAAACTCAGAGCTTCTTCTAACCGAGGCAGCCAACCATCTCCCGCCATCGCCCCGGACACGCCGCAGACAATGGCGGAGGAACCTACTGCCACCACCACCACCAAGCCCCCAGAGCCCAGCCAGCCCGTTGTGTCCGAGTCGGACACGAGGGAAAGGGCGGCTCCAGAGGTGGGGAAATCTTCTCGGACTTTCGACGAGGAAATCCCCACCTTTGACAAGGATTTCAAAGCTATAAATGATGGCTTGAGCGCGGCCGAAAATCACTTCGCAGAATACGCGAAGGAATTCCGAGAAAACTTAGCAGGTTTGCAACGCATGAGCCAGGTATGTAACTCTAGCCCCCAAGCATTAAACAAAAATGCATGCTTTTTTGCTTTGATGTTTTTTATTAACCATACTTTTCCTTGCTGTGTTTCAGCAAACCTCCGAGGCCATAAACCTTGAAGTTTTCAGGAAGCTCACTATCAAGAATAAAGAAGTTCGAAGTCTTCTTTCTATTCTTGAGGAGAAAGAGGCGGAGCTGGAATCGTCTCAGCTCGCTTTGACGGAAACGAAAGGTAAACTTTTTCGTTTTGAAATTTCCAATTTAAGACTTTGTCTAAGTTTTTTCCCGAGGAAATTGATCAACTCGGATTTTCCCTTGCTTTTCAGCTGCTTTAGCTGAAGCTAAACAAGCAGCGGAAGATTCCGGCAACGCCGAGATTCTCCGCAATGAGAACATTGAGCTTCACAAGAATCTTGTGAAGGCTCAGCAAGACCTGGAAGCCAGCAATCTGGCCCTTGGAGTGGCTAACTCCAAGGCTTCTGAGCAGGCGGAGAAAGACAAATCCGCTATCCAGGATTTGACTGACGCTCTGAACCTTCGCCTGGAGGAAGTTTCGGAAATCGATAAACTCATCGGTAAATTTTTACCCTTGTCTTCATCTTTCCATGTTTTGCTTTCTCTGTTTGTCTCCTTAACCTTTTGTATGCTTTATCGGATCAAATAGGAGACACCCCAGATGGCGCTCGAGCTGCAGGCATCCGAGCTTTCGGGGAAACATGGAACTTGATGAAGGCTGCTGCAACGCAGTTGGTAGGCAAGTTTCTTCCCGAAAAATCTGGGGAGTGCTCGGAAGTTGAAAAACTTCCGGGTATCATCATGGAGGTGGCGGAGTCCAAGGAGTCCGTTCTCCGCTCCGCTGCACGGGGTGGTGCGCGTATGGCCTTAGGCCTAATGCGCATGCACTACCCTAGTGCCAAATCCTGGCGTGTGGCCACCGGTGTCCCTCAGGGATACACGGATGCACAACGATCCACCATCTTTGGTGAAGTTAAAGGCCACGCCACCCAGATTGCCGCCATGGTAAATGTCGGCGTCCACTATCCGGAAGAAGAAGCTCCTCCGATTCCCGATGAAGAAAGCAGCGAGGAGGAGTCGGATTCTTGAAGGGTTACCTGGAACCTGGATAGAAGATTTAGACAATAGGAGCATTACTGTTCTTTCATTTGTAATCCAAAATGTAATGCTTCTTATGTATTAACGAAAATTCCGCCTTTTGCAGTTTAAACTATGAAATTACTTTGCAAGTTGTTTGAATTTTACCATTCCTTTATCTTCTAAGTTCTCTGGTGTATATGCTTTAACTGTCCTTAGTGTTTGAAATGGCTCAAATAGCATTATGAATCGTTATGCCGAGTAACTGGGGACGAACCAAGCAGTTTTGAAACTCGAAAACATGAATCATGCTAAAGGCATTTTTACTAACTAGTTCCAGTAACCCAGCATACGCACGATCAGATAAGACTTTAGAGAAACAAGGAAAGTTTTAAGTGAAACTTGGGCACGCAGGCAATTCAAGTTTCCTTTAGCCGTTAAAAGGCTGAAAAATCATTCAGTTATGTAACGCCGAGTACGCAAGCACAATTCGGGTTAACATTGAGAAATTTGTAAGATCATTGGGAAATAGATGAGGCGGAAACACTTTGCACTTATAAGAAACATGGATGACAGCATTCCGACAACTTTATTTCATGATCTCAAAAGATGTTTACATAGATTTGAACTAAGTACAGAAGGGGACATAACTTGCTAGGTGTTCCCAGGCTTCCGCAATCCACTTGACCTTGTCAAACTTTTCCAGCATTTTGCGAAATGGTAAGGTTTTAGCCCCCAGCCAACTGAGAAATCTTTTTATGGCTGTGGCGGAACCCGGCAATTCTGGGACATCTTTTTCACACGTAAGTTCTGAGATGCTCGAGATTGCCTTTATCTTTTCCGGGTTAATTTCTATTCCTCTGTGAGAAACGATGAAACCTAGAAGTTTTCCTGAGGGGACCCCGAATACGCACTTAGATGGATTCAACTTCATCTTGTAAGTGCGCAAGTTTTCGAAGGTTTCTCGCAAGTCCTCAAGGAGTGTATCTTTTTCCTTGGTTACGACAGCAATATCGTCCACGTAAACATGGACGTTTTTTTCCAATCTGACTATGCAAACAACGTTGCATGCAACGCTGGTATGTTGCACCTGCGTTCTTCAGGCCAAAAGGCATGGTTACGTAGTAATACGTCCCGTACGGGGTTATAAAAGAAGTCTTGATTTGATCTTCCTTTTTCATGCGTATTTGGTGGTACCCGGAGTATGCATCCAAAAAGCATAAAAGCTCAGAGCCTGCAGTGGCATCTATTATTTGATCGATTCGCGGCAGCGCAAACCTATCTTTCGGACATAACTTGTTCAATCCTGTGTAATCTATACACATTCTGAGTGCAGTTGTGTCTTTCTTCGGTACTAATACCGGATTTGCGGACCAGTCAGTATGGATTACCTCCTTGATGAAATCCGCTGCTAAAAGCCGGATAATTTCCTTGCCAATAGCCTTCCGTCTTCTTCCGTCAAATCGACGGAGACCTTGTTTGACGGGTTTTGATCCGGGAATAACCTTGAGTTGGTGCTCAGCAAGTTCCCTGGGTACGCCTGGCATGTCAGCTGGACACCAAGCAAAAATGTCCCAGTTCTCACGGAGGAACTTGATGAGCTCGCCTTCCTATTTGTCGGTCATCCCAGTCCCTACAACGACGAATTTTGTCGGATCTTTGGGGTCTAGGATTACCTGTCTTGTATTCTCGGATGCCTTGAAGCTATCTGTTGGCTTCCGAGTTTCTTTTCCTGCCGGCATTTCTTTCGGCGATACCTCCTTGGCTAACTCCTTTAATTCTTCCTGAGCTATAACTCTTTGAGCGCAAAGGGCGTTTTGCTTCTCCAACTCGTTTGCCAGCTTGAAATCACCGGCAATGGTGATTACTCCTCCTTTGGGTCCTGGCATCTTCAGCTTGTTGTAGATATAGCAAGATCTTGCCATAAACTTGGCGAAAGCCGGACGTCCGAGTATTGCGTGATACACGCTTTCGAACGGCACAACTTCGAAGGATACTTTTTCCTGCCGGAAGTGATCTTTATCTCCGAAGGTGACATCTAGGGAAATTTCTCCTAGGGACCGTGCTTGCCTGCCAGGGACAATGCCATGGAAGCGTATATTGCTGTAATTGAGCTGGGACTCGGATATCTTCAAGTGCTTCAGTGTGTCCAGGTACATTATATTGATGCTGGATCCTCCGTCCATCAGCACTCTTCTTAGCCTAGTGTTTTGAACAATAGGGCTTACAATAAGAGCTTGTGTGCCGGGTTCAGGGATATTTCCGGGATGATCAGACTGATCCCAGATTATCGGTGTGTTGGAATACTTTAAGAATTTTGGGGTTGCAGGAACAACCGCGTTTATTTCTCGAAGTGTCCTTTTGGCCACCTTTGCTGACGGGGTTGCTAGGAAAGTTAGCATTGCTTCTCCGTCAACTCTCGGAAATTTGGGTTCACCTTTTCGCTGTTGTTCCTGGATTTTATCATCAGTGTCCGATTCACTGTCTTCTTTTTCAGCTTCTGGCTTTTGTTTGGCAGGTTTCCTCTTGGAGCCCTTCCCTTTATTTCCGGATCCTGCATTGCCTTTCATATGCTTGTTTAGCCGGCATTGCGCGTTCGTGTGGGTTGGCTTCCCAAATTGAGAGTGGTGGACGCAGGGTTCCGACTTAATTCTCTCCCATTCCTCAGGAGTGTAATTGATGGGATCCGGACTGCGGCCTTTCCACTTGTTCCCTTTTTCTCCTCCAAAGGCTAAGTTAACCTCCTTGGGTTTTGTTGTTGACTCCGGGGTTCCTTTTTTATCAGAACGAGGTGTTTTCTTGGCCAGTATCAGTGACTCAATATTGCCTCCTCTTGCTCTGATATCATCTTCGGCTGCAGCATGCTCATTAGCGGTTGTAAGCATAGATCCGAGATCTTTGTGCTTTTTGGAGCCAACCATGAACGGTACAAGTCCGGGTTTTAGGCCATTGACGAAAGCATGCATTGCTTGTACGTCAGTTACCCCAGAGCAACTATTCTTCATTGCAGTCCATCTGGAGATGAAATCCACGTATGGTTCGTCTTCAAATTGGGTGCAACGGTTTAGCTGATTGATGCTATTTGGGCGTTTGTACGTTCCTCGAAAATGCTGAGTAAATACTCTCGCCATATCATCCCAACTGTCGACAGTTCTTGATGGTAAACCATTAATCCAATCTCTGGCTCCGTCTAGCAACATTAGGGGAAGAAACTTGACAGCTTCCAGGTCTGTCCCGTTGTTGATCTGGACGGCTGTGTAATAATCTGAAAGCCAGGTATCCGGGTTTGTACTGCCGGTATATTTTTGGTAGGTTGGACCAACTTTGGCAAAGCCAGAATGCAGGGTTATCCTTCGGATCCTGTCAGTGAAACACTTAGGACCAAAGTATAGATCATCCTTTTCTGCTCTGTCAATATGCGCAGAATATCTCCCGGCTGAATGGACAGAAGGGGATCTACTCCTTTCTTTCCCATTGTTACGCGGACGCGTTTTTCCGAGGTTATCTCTATCTCTTCCGTTGTCACGCCCTCTGGGATTAGGTGGAGTCCTGCTCCTGTATCTTTCCTTATCTTTGGGCGGTGTCCGAGATCTTTCACGCCTGTGAGGTGTATCGTATCTTCCAGCTTTTTCAGCTGGGTTTCTCGGAGGTGGCATTATTTTGCCGTCATTCCGGTGTTTGTCTTCCCGATCGTGTGGTTTATATCCATCTTTCGGGAGATGAGGTCCGGTTCTAGACGCTGCGTCCCGGTTGTCGGGGTTTTTCCTGTCTTTTCTCGGATCCTCTTTTTTATCCGAATCTCCGGGTTCTTCCGGTCCAGGTGCTCCAGCAGCGCAAGTAACGGTTTTGCAGAGGGTGGAATTATCATGCAGCCTTCCAGATCGCTCTTGTCCTCGCTGTTGCTGCTGTAATGCTTTTCCTAGGAAGGCATACACCCCTTGGAGTTTTTCCCCGTTGGAGTACAGATCATTGTTCAAGATGGCGAACGCTGCTTCCGCATTTTCAGCTGCGGTTTTGTATATTGGTTCGCCCTTAGCATCTTTGCCGTTTAACTGCTTTTGCCAAGATGGGTTATAGAACCTTTCTTTCGGCGGCAGTTCTTCCGGTTTTGTAATTCCGGGTAACCTTGTAGGTTTTAAGACAGATCTGTGCTTTCTCTCGTACTCCTCAATTTCCTCCTTCATAATTTTGATGTCATTATGGGTTTGTTGGAGGTGTTGCCGAGATCTAAGCAGTTGTTGCTGTTGCCGTTGGAAAGCTTGTCTCCTGGCTTCCAGCATCTCAGGGGGTTCATTGGGTCCCACTGGAGTTTGTAATAGTTCTTGCTCTTCCAGTTCTGTCATTGGCGGAGCAGTGATTTCCTTAGATTTCTTTTCCGTAGGCTTTGTGCCACTAACATCTCCAACTTCCAGGTTTTCATCAGCGAGATCAGCTGACTTTTTCTTCCGGAGTTTGTACTGGAGTTTTTTAGAAGCACGGTGCTTTTTCTTGGAAGAGGGAGGTTTTTTGACAGGTTCATCCTCTGTCATCTCCTTGACACTAGGAAATATCGGAGAAGTTTCTCCGTCTTCCCTCTCCTCTGCTGGCGGAGGGGTTTTAGGGCTTTCCTGGCTATCGGCACCCGTTGTATCGGCTGGTTTTGCCATTAGCACTTCATGGAATCCCTCTTGAAAGGATTTAACTTTTCGTACGAAGGCATCGTCATCTTCGTCTTCGGAAAAGTTATCCGATCCGGTTTCCGACTCCAGTCTCGCCTCAATGGCGGCAAGCACGGACTCTGTTTCCGAGTTCATCGTCTGGTTGACAGATGTCGGATCTTCCGTCTCTGTGACGGGTATTGGTTCTTCCGTCTCTGGGACGGGTGTATTGTTGTCTGCCTCTTGCACGGGATTTCCGTCATCCGTGTTTTCGGCGATCTCGGATTGCACCATGCCGATAAAGTGGGTATCACTGTTTTGTCGGCGATCTGAGCAAAATCCGGCATCATAGTCGTCTTCGACTGGGTATAGGGCGGGTGGGAGATAATTGCTTTCACCGCAAAACCCCATTGCTTCCGCGGTTAATCCGATAAAGATATTTGCAGATCCAATCGGTAAAACGCAGGCACTTACCAGATGGTTTTGCGCCGGTATGTAGGATCCGTTGTCGAGGAAGCGCCCGACGTCGTCGTCGAATTCCAAGCTTCCGACAGTGATTGATCTTCCGATTCCGCCTAATATCCCAGATCGGAACTTTACGCCTGACGTCGTTTGCCCCACGGTGGGCGCCAACTGTCGAGACATCGTAGTAGTTTTCATAGACTGGGGTGCCATGAGACTACGGTAGAGACGTGGGGTAACGGGATAGCGTAGTAAACACAGAACACGGGATTTACCCAGGTTCGGTACGTCGCGACAGTACGGCGTACCTACTCCTGCACTTCTCACTATGAGGGACTAAAGCCCGTATAATAAGGTTACAATGTGAGGGAATAGATCTAGCTACTCGACGAGGATGAACTTCCCGGCGAGTTGCGCAAGGCTTAAGCTAGAACCTAGAACCTTGGACTAAAAGAACTTATTGAACTTATCTCCCGTCCGGCTTTATATAATAGCCGGATTAGGGCTTACAGAACCAGAAACCTAGAAGACTACGTTTAACTTGTAACATGGAAAGTAAGGAATCCGTCTTCTCCTCCAAGCCAAATCACGCGGGCCGTGATCCGGGTTCTTCTAGAATCCGGCTTCTACGCGTCGGACTACTGGGCCGCCCAATGGACCTAAGTCCATTACCTTGCAGGCCACCCTGGTAGTCCAGCTCTTTTGTCTACCATCTTCTATACCCCTATTCGGTATATATCCGACACCATCTGTTTGAAATATCTTTTTTTTCCTTTTGGAATTTTGAGAATCTAAAAAAATCTCACAGGACGAAGGCGAGTGAGGGTGAGATCTTTTTTTCCTCTAGTTTTTTGGTATTAAACTTTAAATTTCAACATCGTACGCAAAAGTTACGGCCTTTTTTTGATTTTCACCAACTTTTTCTCAGAAAGTTGAAATTCATATTTCAAGATTATAGGACGAACAAAATCTTAATACCTATCCACATCTCAAAGGAATTTATTTTTTGAAGTTTCTACCATTTTCATTTTTGTTTTACAAAATTAAAAATGCGATCCACGGGGGGAGGGGGGAGGGTGGAGTAAATTTTTTTGTGGAAGCCATAGCCGTGGCGCACCGCATGTTTGGTGCGCCACGCCTATCTACAATACCTTTGGCGCACCACCTATTTAGTGCGCCACGACTATCTTTGCCCAGACAGCCCCTGGCCACCCATCCCCCACCTATAGCCTTGGCGCACGGTGTGGATGGTGTGTCACGACTATGCCCTTAGGCGTGGCGCACCAAGACCCACTAGTGTGTGGTGTGCCACGGCTTTTTAGGCGTGACGCACCGAGCATGTGGTGTGCCACGGCTATGATTTCTCTTATAGATGTTTTCCTAGTAGTGTGATCCTCTTTATGGAACATGATTTGGATAAAGCTCCAAACTTGAAAGTAATTCTTTCAGCGTTCGAGCGGCTATCCGGATTAAAAATGAACTTCCATAAAAATGAGCTGTATGTTGTAGCTCAGTATACCAAGTTGTTTGGATGAGAGCAAGGTCAATTTCCTATTAAGTATTTGGTTATACCAATATAATATAGGAGATTGACTAATGATGAATGGAGCCACCTCGAAGAACGGTTGCAGAAAATGCTAGCTAGTTGGAAAGGAAAATTGTTACGCCTTGGTGGAAGACTGGTATTCAGAAATTCAGTCCTCTCTAATATGGTACTGTATATGATATATTTCTTCCGGTTACCTAAAGGAGTCTTAAATTTTTTGGATTATTTCGGATCAAGATTCTTTTGGCAAGGGGATAGCAAGAAAAAGAAATATCGACTGGCCAGGTGGGACGTAGTTTGTCGACCAAAAGACCAGAGATGGTTGGGTATTCATGACCTACAGGTTAAGAAATCAGCCCTTCTAGGTAAATGGCGTTTTCAAACTACTAACCAAAGAAGGCATTTGACAAACACTCCTTAAACAAAAAATACAATGGCTCCAAAACAGTTTCACAGGCTATGTGGAAACTAGGTGATTGACACTTTTGGGCTGGCCTAATGGCGACTAAAAATAATTTCTTTCGCTATGAGGCATTTTAGATTAAGGATGGATCATAGATAAGGTGCTGGGAGGATATAAGGTTGAGTAATACCACACTCCGAGAACAGTATCCGGCATTATACATCATTGTGTGGAACAAGGGTAATAAAATGGCTACGGTTATGCAAACATCACCTCCGAATGTGACGTTCAGACGAGATGTCATTGGTACATGACTTTTTTCTGAAATGTACTGGTGGATAGATTGATTTCAGTCAACTTGATACAAAGGAACCAATGAGTTTCGTTGGAAGCTCACCAAGAACCGTGTGTTCTCGGTGGATTACGTGTATAGGGCTATGGTCCAATCAGATCTACCAGTCGATAATAATAAAAAATATGGCAGATCTACCTTCGCAAAGGGGTCATATTGACAAAGGATAATCTTGTCTACTGTAACTGTCATCGAAGTACGAAGTGTGTTTCTTGTTCTCATCATGAGACAATTAAGCACTTATTCTTTAGATACACATTTGCGCATTCTATCTTGTCCGCTATCCAAATGGCTTCGAACCTTTATGAGCCCACATCCATTGCGGATATTTTTGGTAACTGTTTAAATGGGGTTGATAATCGTTTCAAAACTATTATTATGGTAGGAGCGCTAGACGTTATATAGTCTCTCTGGCTATATAGAAATGACAAGATTTTCAATGATAATTTCTTTTCTCGTACGCAGGTTCTATTCCAATGCACATGTATTCTCCGCCCATGGTCCATATTACAACGGGGGGAGTTTCAAGGCCTTTTTACGAAGGCTTGTGCACGATTGGAAGAGGTGGCGAGGGATATTTTTATCCCACATGGATGGCTGCTTAATCTTTGGATAGCAGCTTGTTGATGCAGATCTTGCACTCGTTGGGAGACCCTAAGAGGAAGGTATGATGAACACAACAATAGTTTTCCCACAGAAAGAAATTACTTCCGAATGTTGATGTAGCTGATATTGGCAGGACGCACTACCGGTTCAGCAGCAACGTGGAACCAACACAACACAATCAAATTATTTTGCCCCAACGAAGAAGTGAGGTTATCAATCTCACCGGTTTTGCTGAACACAAATAGGTTAAATGTATGGCGTAGAAAACAGTATGAGAACAATAAGAAAACAGTAGCAGCAGTGTGAAAACAGTAATTGCAGTGGTTGTATTATCCGTATGAGAAAATGGACCGGGGTTCACAGTTTACTAGTGGTGTCTCTCCATAGAAGATAAATAACATGTGTGGTGCACAAATTACAGTTGGGAAATTGATAGAAATGAAGGTTGCACCGTAGTGCATATGCAAGACATAAAGTTTACTATGTGACTCATGCGGGCATTACAAAAAAATACATAGACCGTCATCCAACTGCATCTATGACTAATAGTCTACCCTCCGAATATCATCCGAACAAACGGTGGGTATTAAGTTGCAAGCAAAAAAATAATCGTAGTAAGCAAAATGTGTAATGTAAAAAATGTAAACGAAGTAAACATCGTTATTTTATCACTAATGTCAACAACACATACTCCATCTATCACGTTTCTGTCACTCGAGCATAGATGCAAAAGAGGCATGAACCCACTATCGAGCATAAATACTCCCTCTTGGAGTCAGTAGCATCTACTTGGTGAGAGCATCTACTAATATCGGAGAGCATGCAAGATCATAAATAACGTATGCATGAAGATAACATGATAGATTGATAATCAGAAGACATAGCATTCAACATTCATGGGATCCCAGCAAACACAACATGTAGCATTACAATAAGATGATCCCGATCATGTAAGGAAGCTCACGAGATCTAAACATGAGGAATAAAGTGGAGAAGACAACCATCTAGCTACTGCTATGGACCCATATTCCAGGGATGAACTACTCATGCATCACTCCCGGAGGCGGGCATGCTGCACTTTGAGAGCGTTTTGGGCTTTTCCAATGTTTTCGTGAGTCTGGTAAAGGTTGTTGTTGTTGCCGCATTAACGCTTCTCTCCTGGCTTCCAGCACTTCCGGTGCTTCATTCATTTCGACCGTGGATTGAAGCAAGTCGATCTCGTCTTGTTCCGAAATTTGTGGTACTCGAACTCTATTGGCCTGTATCAGTTGTTTCTTCTCTGACGCTTTCACGTTGTTGCCTCCACTGACTTTCAGGTTCTGGTTGGCTATAACTGACAATCTATCCAGCGTTTTCTTTTGTACTTTGGTGTAGAGTTTCTTGATGGACATCTTCTTTTTCTTCGAAGACGGTTTTTTTTTTTCTGAGATTCGTCTTCCGTCAATTTCCGAACATCAGGCTATTCCGGGTTATCCTCGCCCTCTTCTTCTCTGTTTTCTTTATTGCTTGACGTAGGTGTTTTGGGATCTGCTTCCTGTTCTTCCTCGGTGTCCGATTTTTTGGTCGGTTTAGCCATTAGTACTTCATGAATGCTTCACTGCAAGGATTTGACCCAGATGCAGATCCGGTTTCCGAACCCATCTTAGCTTTCATCGCAGCAATAATAGATTCGTCTTCTGAGCTTGTCGCCAGATTGGTGGGTTTTGGGTCATCCACCTTTTCAGTGGGTTCGTCGTCTTCCGCCTTTTCCACGAGATTTTCGCCTTCTGTTTTTCAGCAGGTTCTAATTGCACCATGCCTACAAAGTGTGACCTCAGAGTAGGCATCTCCTTAGAGGCACTAAACCCAGTCATGCGTTGGCGGTATGCAGATAATAGACCTTGGTCTGCCCTAATGTATGAATAAGGCAGATTCGTTCCAAATCCGATGTCAAAGCCGTCTTCTACTAGGCATAAAGCAGGTGGGATAAATTTACTTCCACCACGGAAACCCATTGCTTCCGCCATTAAACCTATGAAAAGGTTATCAGATCCAATAGATGACGCAAACAGCTATCAGGTGATTCCGTGCTAGCAGATAATACCGTTGTTGATGAAACGTCTGACGTTTCCGTCGTATTCCAGGCTTCCGAAAATTGCCGATTCCGCCGAGTATCCATGCTCGGAACGTAACCCCAGACGCCGCTGGCACCACGGTGGGCGCCAACTATCGAGTGTTCTTAGTAAAGTTCATGCCAAAGTGTGCCATAAACATGATGGTACAACGTGGGTGGAAACGTAGGGGAGTTGCCGAAGGCGAGGACACAGTTTACCCAGATTTGGTACGTCGCAGCAAAGGCGGTGTCCACTAGTTTAAAACGGGCCTCTAGTCCTGGGCCGTAATTGGCTTTAGTTCCAGATTTACAGGAGGCCCCCCTTTTACCCCGGTGGGCCACGAACCGGAACTAAAGGCCCTCCACGCGGCCGCGGCGGCTGGAGGACCTTTAGTACCGGGTGGTAATAACAACCGAAACTAGAGATTTTTTGATTTTTTGATTTTTTTAATTTTCAGATTTGATTTTCATTTAGTCTCTATTATTTCTAACTTTAATCATTCTCATTTAGTCCTATTATTTCTAACTCTAATTATTCTTCTTTAGTCTCAATTTTTTTTTAGTTCTAATCACTCTTTTTTCATTCTCTATTGACACTTCCTAGTCGGTCACCCATTTTCAGACTACTCCACTCTCAGCACGCTTAACTTCTTACTTCCTTCCCTCTCACCTTTCAAGAAACAAATACTATTTTACTCATAATAGTATGATGTCAATCATGTTAACCCTTAAACTATGGTGTCGCACGTCTTACTTTTTTGAATCCAAAGAAATATTTAGTTAAATAAAAATAAATAAGTACTAATAATGTTGAATTCAAATAATCATGAATTTAAATAATAATTGGTTTTGCCTTTTCCATTTAATATTGAATAATTCGTATCTACGAATCCATCAATCAAAAATTAGCAAATAATATGTATAAATTGGTTAGCAAAATGAGAGAACTTCAAATATATGATCGACTTCCCTATCATATTTTCTATCATTTATATATAGGACCATTAATTACTTAATTAATAACTAGTGATTCACCCTTAAAATTCACATGTTTATGCAGTAATAACATGCAAACAAGTTGGGCTCTTGTCTCTATGGTAAAATATTGCCAACCAATTGGTATTATAATTGTAAATAAATTATTTATAGAATTTATTATATATATGTTAAAATACTTCAAATGATATTATAATTTTACTATATATGGATGTTAAAATTTCAGCACATACATCACAATTGCTTCATAAAGATTGCTCACATCATAGTTAAATAGGGACATAATTAATAGAAATAATAGTTACGATATCCATTACATAGTACTACATAAAGTCTCCTGAGCAATAGATAACACAAAGATTGCGTCAGGAGAGACCCCAAGCAGTACATAATAATAGAGACACAACAGTACCCATCTACTCGTCCTCCGAAGAATCCCAAACAGTAGAAGACCGGGGCAATAGGTGACACTACCCACAGTTGAGGATACTAATCCTGCGGTACAATTCGAATGAAACGTATGCATCTATGGCTGCATAATCAATGTTGATCATGTCAAGTGGGGTATTCTTCTTTATATAAGCGTACTCCTCGTCGACGAAGGAGGCTGCCATATCCGCCATCGAAGTCTTGGTATACTGAAGGTTGAACAGGTCCTAGAGATCAATATAGCATTGAGCTGGTATCTTAATACCCCAGGTGAGCAACATCTTCAACCTGTTATTCGTTATATCAACGCTAGCAAAACGTATGCCGTCGTTGACAAGGACATCCATGAGTTCGGGACAATGCTTGTCATTACTGCAATAACAAAAATGGAGCAATATTAAATACCGTTGCAACAATTATATTCTTTCAATGCAACATAAAAAATGGAAGAAATGAAACAAATGTTAAATACCGCTGCAACAAGTGTATTCTTTTAATGCAACAATAAATGGAACAAAATGAGTAATTTTCCTAATCTACACAAAAAAGGATCTCTCCTATGAATCAAAGACGAGGAATTGCTCTTCCCATATATATGAATAAAACAAAACTCTTTCCTATATATGATTCAAATGGACACAAGTTGCTATCCTATGCAATTTTCCTATCCTATATGAATCAAAAGAAGCTCTCTTTCCAATAGGAGTCAAACGGCCACATGTTTCTATCCTATGCAATTTTCCTATCCTATATGAATCAAAAGAAGCTCTTTTTCCTATAGGATTCAAATGGCCACATGTTGCTATCGTATGCAATGTTCCTATTCTAAAGAAGTTCATGTTACCTTGCCCATTGGAAGAACATGACATTCTTCTTGTGAGCAAGTTGGATGACGGAAACATCTCGTTGATCGTCCGTGTACTCGAAATCAAGGATAAGAAAGTTGTGTGCATCCTCGCGAAGCCACCAATTCAAATTTGCCAGAAGACCCGGGACCCGGGCGCTCTTATTTGTGTAGGCGACATCGAGGGTCTTGCCATGTGCTGAAACATCCAAAAACCGAATACCATATCGATTCATGGTGGAGAATGGGGGAAAAGAGAGGAGAGCAAGGAGGTGGAAGAAGAAGAGTGCACCGTTACTGTAGCAATTAGCGCCTCTCTCTGTTTTTGATGCCTCCCGACCAGAACAACTTCCAAAGCGCGTGGGAGGCAAACAATTTAGACCTTTAGTCCCAAGCCGTATTACGACCCGGGGCTAAAGGGTCTCGCGCCATGCGAACGGTTGCCAGAACCCTTTTAGTGCCGGTCATATTATGACCCAAGACTAAAAGGGTTCGCGGCCAGGCGAACGGGCGACGCGGCCCCCTCTAGTCCCAGTTTAACAAGTAACATGGACTAAAGCCCAGAACGAGAGGTACTTTTTCTACTAGTGGTCTTACTCCTGCAATCTCACTAAATCAGCGCTGAAGTCTGAAGTATACAAAGCACAATGTGAGTCTAGGGTTTCGCTATCTCGGCGAGGTTGTGCTCTCGTCGACCTAACTTCTAGCTTATGCCTCAGAGACTGCTCCCGTCCGGCTTAATATAGATAGCCGGACTAGGGCTTAGAGGAAGAAAACCTTGAAGTCTATGGTAAGTATTCCTATTCTTGGAAAATAGGACATCCGGCTTCTTCTCCAAGCCTGATTACGTGTTGGGCCATAATACGGGTTCTTCTAGAATCCGTCTTCCTGTGCGTCGGCTTACTGGGCCGCCCAAATGTACTTTGTTCCATTACTGCGGGCCACACTGGTAATCCGGTCTTCGGCCGATGCGAGATATACCCCCTTTTGGCATATATCCGACAACGTTGCTTAGCTTTAGTTTCCTACTTAAGCCAAAGATTGTCCATTTCTATCTCTAGAGCATTCCATGTTCAGTGGGATCCACCGCGGAGCCTCCCGCGGAGGAAGGCGCCTTCGTCGACTGGTGGTCTAGGGCGCTCGGTGCCACTCCTGGCGCACTGCGCAGCGGTACCTCGTCGATCATTATGCTGGCGGCATGGTGCATCTGGAAGCACCGTAACTCCGTGGTCTTCGACAACATCCAACCATCGGAGATCTCCCTCCTCGGCACGATCAAGGACGAGGTGCGCGACTGGGCGACGGCGGGAGCCCGAGGACTACGTCAACTTCTCCCCTAGTTAGCCGGGTTGAGTTGTATGGTGTGGGGTTGGCCCCTCTTAGGGCTTGTACATAAACTCTCTTTTTCTATCAATGCATCGAAATGCAAAGCTTTTTGCGTTTTCCGCGAAAAAAGTGGCCAGTTGCATATGATACCCTGGAGCGGCTCGACCGCCAGCAGGTAATCATTGTTTTAGAACCGGTAAAGCCGTTACCTACCGAAGCAAGAAATATCAGTGCAAATCCGAAAAAAAATATCGGTGCATTTTGCAATGTACGTATACATAGTTACATACATATAAGCACATGTGGCCTTTATTTTCTCGTGTACAAATAATAGAATACGAATCATTACATTACAAGATGATTGAGATGCTCCCCGCGCATACTACTTGAGCAAAACAGCAAAAATGCATACCCATAATAACAGGTCAGACACAAAACAAGGATACATGCACAGATTATTCCTGTTCGTTGCTGCTGGGTTGCTTCAGAACATATGGCCTGTTTTTGTGCTGGACTGCTGCCGCTTTCCACTTTTGCATCTTCTTCTCGCTGGCATCAGGATGAAGCATCACCTCATTGAGATTTCGCAGATGTGTGATACCTGTGACGCCAAGCTCTTCTTCAGGCTCTGGGCAGATGAGCTGAAGAGAGATGAGACGAGGCATGGCTCCATCTTGGATTTGCACACTTGGAAGCTTTGGGCCTTGGAAGCATATTTGCTCTAGGCTTGCGAATTTCTTGGGCCCCACGAGGAAACTGCCATCGTCCCAGGGACCATGACGATCTTCTGTAAGCCGCAGACAAACCAATAATTCTAAGTTCTGCAGGCCTGATAATACTTTGGAACTCAAGCCAGTCTTGGAAAGGTGCAATTTCCTTAGAGTGCTACGTACTAGCGTAGTAAAGATCGTAGATCTAGGTGAAATCTCCATTTGCCCCGATATTTTGATAGATTTCGGAGAGGTGGGATCCGTGATAACGAGATCCAAGAAGTTTCTGCAGATACCATTGAAATCAACTGATAGGGAATCCAGTCTGGAAAAGCGAGCGGCAAGTGATGGGAGCAAACTGTCGGTGAAGGTGGGAACATCTTTCATACTGAAGCACCAAGCAAGTTTGCTACTTGTCCGGCGAGGAGGAGGACTCTCGCACCATATTTTGACCTTCGTCAGTGCTCTGCAGTGAAGAAGAATCTGTTCAAAACCTCTGTTCTTGACTATTTTAAATCCAGCCAGAGTCTGCAGCCTACTTTTCTGGGAGAAAAATTTCTGGATCTTGCCTCTCCATCTGGCATCTCCAAGCTCGGGAGGTAGCTCAAACTCACCAAACAGGTGTACAAGCTGTGGCAGCATCAGGACTTCCACGGGCAGCATTTGGATGCGTGTATCCCGTGCATCCAGCGTCTCCAAGCACTGTAGATCTTTCATTTTCCTAGGGAGCTCGCTTACATGAGTACTCCGGAGGTTTAGATACTTGAGATACAACAATTTGCTTATGGTGTCAAGATGGGCAGCTTCAAGCCAGGTGCAGCCTTCCAGGTCAAGCACTCGAAGCAACATACACTCGTGAAAGTCCATCTTGTTTGTGTCACATATTGTCAGTGACCTTATGCTAGACCTGATGCGAGATAGCTCTGTCATTTGGTCGACGGTTCCGCCCATTCCGTGGACAGAGAGTCGACGGGGAGCACAGGCAGTGGCGTAGTTTCGCACCACCCTGTCCTTGTGAATCAGCGTGATGTAGTTCCACGAGACAGACCTATGCACAATGAACTCCAACATTACACCATAGACCTTGTACCGCTTCACCCGGGAATCGTCGCCAAGCAGCACGGGCTCTATGACTCCGAGGTCAACCAACTTGTCAAGGCAGCCCAAGGCGACATCATGCTCGCTGAAATTGACATCTCCCACCAGCAATCCTTCAGCTTTCCACCGCCTCACTAGGCTCTTCCTACTGATTCGATGACCCATTGGGAACGTGCCCACGGAGAGCATGCATGCCTTGTGGCCTTGGTCATTGAGGCTGTCGTAGCACCCCACAAGCGCTCTCTTCATCTCCCCGAACGCGGGGTCGTCGCCTGCTATGTAATTACCAAGTGCGATGCCAACTTCTTTACATTTTTCTTCGGTTAGAGCTGCACCATACTTGCTCAAATACTCAGCTGCTCGAACCAGTGCCTCGGGTAAACCCTCGCACTTGTTGAATAAGGTTTTCAATCCCATCTCCAGTACAGGTGAACGGTTATCGCCGCCGAGCTTCCGCCAGAACAGATCCTCGGACTCTTCCCGGTTAAGTGCTCGAATTTTGTAAAGGTAACTGCCAGTGCTGCAGACCGTGGCGACGGATTGAGCCCTTGTGCATACAACTACTCTGCTGCCTTCATCGTTGCTGGGGAAAGCTGCTTCGATAACGGACCAATCCTGTGGAAGCTGCACTCCGTCGATGATGACAAGGTACCTGCCAAAGCAAATCAATCAGAACACACAGCTTTTCTAAAGACAACAATGCTAGCTGTTCGTTGACCTTTTACAAGTTACTACAAATCAAAGTTTAAAATAGCGGGCTATTGCATATAGCCCCGGCAATTTCAGAAGCTATGAAAGGGTATAGCCGGGCTATAACCACATAGCCGTTTTACTAGAATATTGAAAAAATAGTAAAATTTCGACAACATATGATCATTTATATAGTATTATTCGCAAACACATAACGTAACAACATAATCATATAATATGAACGAACGATCATGAGTTTAAATTACAACTATTCACGACATAATTCAGCAGTTCTGAAACCAGGTCGCTATGGGTCGCACTCGCACCTCACAACAACAATTAAACAACCGCCGGTGATTGCTTTGGGCTCCGAAATTGACGGAGGTGACAAATTTTGGTCCCCTGGACGGAATATAGCCGGGCTAAGAGGCTATATCCGGGCTATATCCATACAGTCGGGCTATTAGCCGCTATTCTCCATATAGCCTCTGAAGGCTCTAGCCATAGCCCCGAACCTCTCAGAGGGCTATAGCCTGGCTATAGCCGGGCTATAGCCGGCTATTTAAAACTTTGCTACAAATACGTAAACCTGAAGAAAAGAATAATGATAATTACAATTCTAGATGGCCTGTTATGTTTAATGCAATTATACATAGCTTAGACTTAAAAGAGATTGAATTATCGGGTAGACAATTTACTTGGGCTAGCAGGAGAGCAACTACAACTTTTGAAAAACTGGATAGAATTCTTTCTACCGTAGAGTGGGAGCAAAAATTTCCTCTAGCAACCGTTCAAGCTTTGGCTAGGAATGGCTCGGACCACACTCCTTTGTTGTTGGATTTTGGTGCTCGTGCTCATGTGGGGAATAAAAGTGGCTTCTCTTTTGAGCTTTCGTGGCTCAGAATGGATGGTTTTTTCGAGTTGGTTGCTGCTGAATGGGGGGCTTTCCACAAGGGGGATACTGCTATTTCGGTTTGGCAAAACAAAATTCGACATCTAAGACGTTTTCTTAAGGGATGGGCTAAAAACCTTAGTGGTAAATATAGAATTGAGAGAGATAAATTAATCAGGATTATTGAGGAGTTGGACATTAAAGCTGAGAGTGTACCTCTTTCTTCGGGAGAGAGGGAATCTCTGCGTAATGCCAATGAGCGTCTCTGTTTTCTGCGTAGAGAGGAAGAAAGTAAATGGGCGCAAAGGGCTAAGGTTAGACATGTGTTGGAGGGGGGAGATAATACTAAATATTTCCATCTTATGGCGAATGGGAAACACCGTAGGAAGAAGATTTTTCAGTTAGAACAAGAGGAGGGGACGATTGTTGGAGATGAGGACTTGAGGTTATATATTTCTGAGTATTATAAGAAATTATTTGGACCTTCCATACCTAATAATATCTCCTTAGTGGAGAGTAATATTCAGGATATACCTCAGTTAACTCAAGAGGAAAATGATATTCTCACTGCTGACTTCTTAGTGGAAGAGGTTTTTGAGGCAATATCACAGATGGAACCCAACAAATCTCCAGGCCCCGATGGTTTCCCTGCTGAATTTTACAAAACTTTTTGGGAAGTTATTAAAAAGGATTTGATGGCTATGTTTTTTGAGTTCAAGCAAGGTAATCTTCAGTTGTTTAAACTGAACTTTGGGGTGATTACTTTGCTTCCTAAAAAGGATAATGCAGTTCAAATCCAACAGTATAGACCTATTTGCCTTCTTAATGTGAGTTTTAAAATTTTCACTAAAGTGGGTACTAATCGTATTACCCAGATAGTGCAGAAGGTGGTTAGACCATCTCAATCCGCTTTTATGCCTGGGAGAAACATCTTGGAAGGAGTTGTTATCTTGCATGAAACCATCCATGAACTTAATAGGAAGAAATTGGATGGGGTAATTTTTAAAATTGACTTTGAGAAGGCTTATGATAAGGTCAAGTGGCCGTTTCTTCTTCAGGCTTTACGTATGAAAGGTTTTTCTCAGGAGTGGTGTGATATGATTATCCAGTTTGTTCAGGGTGGAAGTGTAGGTATTCGGGTTAATGACGCAATTGGCCACTTTTTCCAAACTAAAAAAGGACTTAGGCAGGGGGATCCTCTATCTCCAATTCTTTTTAACATTGTGGCTGATATGCTTGCTATTCTAATTGCTAGAGCTAAGGAATTAGGACAAATTGGAGGTCTTATTCCTGATCTAGTTGAAGGGGGTTTGTCTATCCTTCAATATGCTGATGATACGGTGTTATTCTTAGAGCATGATTTTGATAAGGCTCTAAATCTGAAATTAATCTTGTGTATCTTTGAGCAATTGTCGGGTCTCAAGATTAACTTTCATAAGAGTGAAGTTTTTTGTTTTGGCAAGGCTAAAGAGGTGGAGCACCAGTATAAACAAATCTTTGGTTGTGAGTCTGGTCTGTTACCTTTTAAATATTTGGGTATTCCTATCCACCACAGAAAACTTACTAATTCAGAGTGGCACCCTGTGGAGTGCCGTTTTGAGGACAAACTTGGATGTTGGAAAGGAAAATTATTATCCTATGGGGATAGATTAGTTCTTGTTAATTCCGTGTTAACAAGTTTACCCATGTTTATGCTTTCCTTCTTTGAGATTCCTAAGGGCGTCCGTAAGAGATTAGACTTTTATAGATCTCGTTTTTTCTGGCAGAGTGATGAAACCAAGCGTAAATACAGATTAACAAAATGGAATATCATTTGTAGACCCAAAGATCAAGGTGGTTTAGGTGTGGAAGTGCTAGAGCTTAAGAATAAGTGTTTATTGGCTAAATGGCTGTTTAAAATACTTCATGAGGAAGGTATTTGGCAGGAATTGTTACAAAATAAATACTTACATAGTAAACCTTTAGCTCAAGTTGAGGCACAACCCACTGATTCTCCTTTCTGGAAGGGTTTAATGAAAGTTAAGAGGGAGTTCTTTAGTAGAGGTTCCTTTAGAATTGGTAATGGTGAAACAACTAGATTTTGGGAGGATATTTGGCTAGGCCAAACCCCTCTATCTGACCAATACCCTCTTTTATATCATATTGTGCAGTCTAAAAATGTATCGGTTGCGGATGTTTTTCAGAATGCACCACCAATCAATATTTCCTTTCGTAGGAATTTAGTAGGCATTACTTGGGATATGTGGTCTCATCTATGCTTGCGTCTTATGAATGTCTCTCTGTCCTCGGATAATGATAAGTTTGTTTGGAAACTTACACAGAATGGGAACTTCTCTGTGAAATCTATGTATGAGGATATGATGAATGGACACACTATTTTTCTCAAAACTTACTTATGGAAACTAAAATTACCACTCAAGATCAAGATCTTCATGTGGTTTTTGGATAGGAAAGTGATTTTGACTAAGGATAATTTAGCAAGAAAAGGGTGGAAAGGTGATATGAATTGTTCCTTTTGTGGGAGTAATGAGTCAGTAGAACATCTATTTATTTCTTGTCCTTTGGCTAAACTTATTTGGCGAGTGATCTTTTGCACTTTTAATATTACCCCCCCCTCCAACGTGACTAATATGTTTGGGAATTGGCTAAATGGGATTGATGTGAAAACTAAGAAAAGGATTAGGATTGGTGTATCCGCAATTTGTTGGGCTATCTGGAATTGTAGAAACAATGTTGTTTTTAACAAAAAGAAATATTTCCATGTTTTACAGGTTTTTCACTCAGCAGCTCATTGGATCCAACTATGGGCTATTCTTCTGCCTCCAGACCAGAGGAAGCTTATGGTGGATGGCTGCACGCGTCTCCTTACGGTGGCACAGGAGTTTTTCTCCCAATATACGTGGCAGCATCATAATAGGATTTTGTAGTTCCTTTGTTTTGGCTGTTTTTCGGAATAAGGGAGTTGTCCTGTTCCATGTAAGGGTTAATAAGTGGTGTAAACTTTTGGATACTATGAATTTTAATAATCAATAAAGGCTGTGTGCATCACTCGATGCAGAGGCCGGGGTTCTCCCCATTTCTAAAAAAAAAACAAATACAACATCAAAGAGGTAGTATCCTCCCTGGCAAAAAAAAAAGGTAGTATCCTCCCTCGCAAAAGAAGGTAGTATCCTCGTTGTTCAGGGAAGCTTCCTCTCGTTGAACTTTTCCGGTTAACATTATTGTGGGACACTTCCATAGTTGGCGAAAAAATATAGACAAGTGTCAACTTTCTAAAGGGCAGATCTGTGTGTCCATTTCATTAATTAGCATGCCGGCTGAAAGCTTTGCTCTATTATTGACTGAAAAAAAGGCAGGTCTACAAACTAATCAATCATATATATTGATGAAATTCCATATATACGTGTACATCTCAGCATGTAAATAAATGTAAATATGCAAGCTCTGTTAAAAAAAATACAGTAGCAAGGAGAACCCGTGGAAGACCAATCTGTTTAGCAAGCTTTGTGAGTGAGATGTATAGAGAACATCGAACCTGAAAACTTACCCCCTCCGTTCCATTTGGCAGGAAATTTTGGCAAGCCAATTAAGACTATCAAAATGTCTTATGAAATGTACAAATGAATGTAATAAGGTATAAGTGATTCTATCATCCAGCAAAGCCGACGTCTGCATTCTTAAAATTCAAATGTCAATAGGTACACCAGCCCCTATCAGCCAGTGAAACGAACATGTCTTCTTTCTTATAAAATTCAAATGACAATAGGTACAACAGACTCTGTCAGCTAGCGAAGCGAACACGTCTTTGTTCTTATAAATGTCAAATGAGCCTCTATCAACCAGCAAAGCAAACACGTTCTTGTCAAAGTCAAATTGCATGAGGTACAACTATAACTATCAACTAGCGAAGCGAACGACGATTCGTTCTTAAAAGTCAAATTGCGTTAGGTACAACTGCCTCTGCCAATTGGGTTAAATGTTACAGATGCCTATATTAAACCAGGGAAGGAAGCAAACTAGTATTGTCTTCTGTTCTTAAAGTCAAATGTCATTTCTTCAAAGGCCATAAGCCATATGGTATTGAAACAAGTTGAGCCTTTAAGAACACCCATGACGGAAATAAAACATGTCGTAGAATCTTATTGTCTATGGCCGTCGTGGGATATTATTGACGAGACAAAAGGATCATGGCGAACTGAGGCCGAAGCATCGTTGTTGAGACTCTCCCCATTCAGTGGCACCTGGAAACACCACGCCTCGTGCACCAGGAATGATGAAGGAATAACCGTCATCATGGCGATGATAAAGCATGATGTACATGATCTACAGCCCTGCCCGCACGAAAAGACAAGTGGACATGAAAAGGTTACAAACTAGACCGACACTCCATGCAAGCACGTGGATTTGTGGTCTCTACCATCTCCCAACATTGGAACCGGCAACGGAACTAGGCGGGGCCGGGAGACCTTGGGAGTTAGAAGGAGAGGGAGAGTGAGTGGTGGCTACGATTTTTTCCCGTGGCCAATGGTGGATGGTTTCCCTTATTTGTTAAATTAATTAACAAAGTGATGCGTACTTATCTCGACCACAATGCCGTGGATTCTATTATTTGGAAATTTTCCAATGGTGGGTGTTACTCGGCTCAGTAGGCTTACAAAGAGCGATTTGCGACTCTCATTACTTCAGTCATGCCTAACCTTGTTTGGAGGCAATCGACAGCACCGAAATGCAAACTATTTACTTGGTTGGTCATCAGAGCCGGCTCTGACATGCGAGGGCCCCGGTGCAAGACAGAAAAAGGCCGAGATATAGGTTGGAGCGGTATGGATGGGACAATCGCATGCGGTAGATTCAAGCTTTGTAACCAAGTTCAAGAATTGGCGGTCCACCTCCTTTTCAAGTGTTGTTTTGCTACTAGGATGGGACTAACATCAAGATGTGGTTAGGTTTTGATGAAATTCATCCGGAGGTTTGGCATCCTGTCTCGTCCGTGAAGGATTGGTGGGCGGGGTTGATCAATGGAAGAACCCACAACTTTAAAGCTCTTGTTTCCGTAACAATGATTATTTCGTGGGAGATCTGGAAGAAAATAAATGCCCGGTTCTTTCGCAATCAATCTTCCACCATCATGATGATGATGACTAAGATTAAAGAAGAGGCGAGATTGTGGTCCTCCGTGGGGGGTGCAAATGTGTTGAGTATTTTGATTTCGGTTGAGTAAAGTGTTGTAATTAAAGATCAGATCTTTCTCCGGCCGGTCTATGGTTTGTAATGCCTCTATAACTTCTTGTGAAAATGGCAAATCTTTTGCCTAGTTTAAAAAAAACCTTATAGTCATATTATAGCATAATATGTATAAAATGAGTATATATAGAATACATAAACAAAAAATATACTATAAGGGTAGAAACTTAGAGCATCGAAGTAGTAGATGTAACAATTAATATTGAGGCCTAGTAGGAAGGGGAGCTAGATTCTCTTCTGCTTGTCAAGCTGGGGGGGGGGGGACCAAATCTTTTTCCTACACTCGTCAACTAATGGCTACTCAGAGTAGTAATTTCGTTAACCCTTTGTAGCCAAGGAAATTAAGCATATCAATGCACTGCCGTTTTCAGATGCAATGATAAGAAAAACTGTAAAGGAATCGAGAGTCAACGTATCATTTCCATCCATTCTATACTGAACTTGGTTGCTACAGTAGAATTGCGTTGTGATCAGATGCCCTAAAGATCTAATGATGTTGTTATCTGATCGTAGGCTAGAGTATATGCAGCGAAATGCAAACTCAAATTAACCTTACGTTACAAGGATAGAGAGAGAGAGAGAGAGAGAGGAAAAGAGAGAGGTGGGCAAACCTTTTGTTACGCAGGAGATTGTGGAGATCTCTTGTCAGCTCGAAGCTGGAGCTGGACGTGGTCTGCCATGGCCACCACTGGACAGATCCCTGGCGAACTTGTTGGTGAATATTATGTAGAATCTCAGAAGCCTGGCTGAATACGGAGACATCAACAAATGCTCGACAAGGGAATCGCTCAGCAACAGATGTATCCTCGTGCACTGCCCTTGCGAGGGTAGTCTTTCCATAGCCGCTGCACCCCAAGATGGAGATCACCTTGAGCTCTTTCTGTTGGCCATCGTCTCCCGAAAGCAGCTCGAGGAGATCCCTTTTGCCGGTGCCAAGATGCTTATGCTCGCAAGAACGAAAACGAGCCGAAGAAGAAGATCCAGCGGCACCAGAGCTAGCCCAGGGACCGGAAACTGCAGGGCTGAGCCCGCTTTTACCTCCAACTTTCTGGGTCGACGTTAGTGGCATCGCCATGGTTGAAGGGCTTTGGGCTTTCTCCGAGGATTTTTGTATCTTGTTGATGCGCTTCTTGAAGCCCTCGATGATGGCCATGTGCTCGGGAAGGGGGTCCGTTACCATGGCTACATGAAGAAGACGAACGGGCGCTGATGTTTGGGGATCTCTGGCACGACGCTCGATGAAATCCTCAATTTCATAAGCCAGCTCTTGGAGTTGCAAGATCCATTGCTCCGGTTCCTCAGCTTTCTCCGACCAGATTTTTCTTACCTTAGAAGACATCAGTTCCATGTCGCACTTGATTTCTTCAAGGCCCATCTTGAGATCCAATTTTGCCTTCTTATCAGCCACGATCATGTTCCTCACATTCTGCACCTTCTTTAGGACAGAATCGACGAGACGAACAACATCCATTGGTCGTCGCCTCTCTCTCTTCCCCCTCTCTCTGGGCACTTATGGGAGCTTTCACCTAGTCCATCGGTCGTGTCTCCCTCTACTTATGGGAGTACCACCTTTCGTTGCGATTTGCGCCCCTGTTAAAAAAACGACACCACACAAAGATACACGGCTTTTTTTTTTTTTGAGGAAAAAAACTAGGATTCAATTCAATAGTCCCCTGGATACACCACGCCACACTGATCTAGACCTTACTTTCACACGCATGCGCTGCAGAATTTTGCACTCTACTAACAAGACTGAAATTTCGGAAGATACCTGTTAAATAGTAAATATTAAAGGACCAGAGTAAATGAGTCCATCGTTCGTTTTCTCCATAAATAGTAAATATTAATATCACGAAGATACCGGTTACACACAGGCTCCGCAACAACTCAATAACTTAATGGCGCACGGCGGGTGCACACAGCTAAAACAAAACACTAAAAATAAAAAAAATCCCACTACAGAGTTCTAATCTTTATAGAAACAACACAACCACCAACAAGACAACACATGATGTCTAATTACTCCAAAAGCCACGCCTCCAAGAAAGAGCCATTGCATCACCGCCGTCATCGCCCGATCATAGATCTTGGTTTTTTTTTCCCTTGAGATATAATGCCTTCAATGATTCTATTGCGACACAACCAATTATGTCCAGAACTTGAATTTCTCACCCTGAAACATAAGACCTTTAACTTGACATGTGATGTCGCTCCCACTTACATACGACTTCTAGAAAGCCAAAACTCCAAGCAAATTCCTCAACGCTGTAGGTTCCAATCACCATTACTCGCGCCGCTCCCTCCTTAACGGAGAACCAATGGGAACAACCTAATTTCACCCATTCCAGCAATCTCCAGCCATAACACGCTCATGGGAATTCGCCGGCGGAACCTTCTGGAATCCACCACTCCGGCCAGATCAGAAAGGACAAGCATCAAACAGATCTTCGTCTTAGCGCAAGAGGAGCCCTTAGACCGTTGCTTTTATTCGAACACACCAGTAGGCCCTCACGCCGATGGCCAGCTTCTGGCAAACAGATTGAGCGGATCAGACACATGTGACATCCACGGTAGGAACGCTGCATCGCATCCTAGGCATGCGCAGGAGAGCCATCGCCGTAGGTTCCGCGCCTTCGCCCCGGGCCATCACCGCACGCCCGCCCCTCTTAGCCCCATCCACGTCTCTCTGGAGAGCGGCGATAGACGCCGCACATGGGCAAGCGTCGCCGCCTCACTGCCAGGCCTCCACCCGCGTCACCAAAGAATTGAACCCCCCCACATGAAGGGAATCCCTAAGGCTTCGCCAGCCCCGCTCGCCGTGTTCGCTAGCCATGGCGTGGCCGCCACCATCGACTTTGGCGAAGGCAGCGGCCGGTGGGGGAAGATCGGGCGTTGGCCTTCTATATCGGACCGGGGGTCCTCCGGAGCCTGCCTCGTGCGATGCGGCCCGGGAGTCAATCTCTTTGGGGTGGATGGAGAGAGAGTATGCCGGGAGTTTTCCGGATAGGTGCTTGGCTTGGCCGAAGGTGAGAGATCGGTTGGCGGCCGCCGCAATGGCGGTCGAGAGTTGGTCCACGCGAGAGCTACGAGCGTGACCTACTCTCAAACGTAATCGGCCATCATTCTCTTGATATCTTAAACAAGTGGTGAGCATAGAGAGCTAATCCACTTATAGATTTCAGCACTCCCCATCAACATGTGTAAACTCAGAGGTACACGGCTCAAAAGGCACATACGTGGGAAAAGAGGGCACCATCAATTTTTAGAAAACATTGCGCCACATAGGAGACCCTAACTCTTATATCATGTCAAGCTTCGTGCACTTGCCAAAGTAACCTAAAGTTTGAAGTGTTTGACATGGCCAGTACAATCTACTCATACACTCAACAGAGACCGTTGGATTGATCAATGGAAAGCAATTAGTGACAGTAATCAGATTGTCTAGACTTTCTTACTAAGCAAAGGAGAGTGCCAGCCTAACCACAATGGCTTCAACGAGCTCGGGTGATTTAACATTTGGGAAAGTTCCAGAGCAGGCTTCAAGACAGTCTCATGTGGAATCTCTAGCCACAAACCCAGCCCCCATAGAACGTGGGGAAAAGAACAAGGAAGCATCAACGTTATTCATAAGGGTACCTGTCGGCGGTGGAGCCCGTGGAACTCCAGATTTAGGTCCACGCCTGCTCTTAGTACTAGCCGTGATGAGATGATTGATAATTAACTCAGCGTATACCTTGAACATCCTAGCAACTCATGTAGGATACATAGTACCACCCTCACCGATTAGAGTATCCCTTACATCCCACAAATGCCGAAAGGCGACAGCGAGAGTGGATACTTCTTCCTCACCGCACCTTGATAGGAAAGCGAAGAGCCACGAATGATGGGTTTCAACTCGCCTCTCCTCCCGGGAGAGGCGACTGGGCCACCCGCCATCAATGGCTATTCTCGAGCTCCTCGCCACGAGTTCCCCTTCCCTCCCCGTACACCGCATCCCCCTCCTCCGCACACCCCGCCCCACTCTCTATTGGCGTTCCGCACATCTTCACCCCTCGGACACCAGCCCTTTCCTAGCTTGCAGATCCGCAGTGCGTTCATATCCACGGTGAAGACCCCGACTGCTTCAGCGCTGGAAGAACCTCGTCCCGTCAGCGAAGGCGGATCAGGCCACCTTACGGGAACAAGGCCAGAACTTGCTGGATCTAGAGGGCGCGGAAACACTCCTCGCGCTAGTCGAGGTGATTCTAGGCGAGGACTCAGCAGAATCGCGCGAGCACTTCAGAGATCTGACATCCGCGGAGAGCAGAGCCATGGCGAGTTAGAGGACGCAAGAGGCGATTTCGGAGCTATCGGAGACTTGCCGCATGAGAGGGTGGATGTTGCTTCTCCTACGAGGCGGCCATGGAGAGATCCAGCGGGCGATGGTGGTCAGAGCAGTGGTTCCAGGGGAGATCCAGAGATCAGTGGCGTCAAGCTCTTCTGCGGAAATCCTGGATGTGCTTCAAGACAAAGTGATGGGAGCGTGTCACCTTGCAGGGATCTCGAGGGAGCAAGATCTCGAGATGTTGCATTTGGGATTAGTAGTTTCCCCAAGAAGGAAGCACTCGATCCAGATCAGGACATGAATCAAGCTCGAATGTTCAACTTAGTCAGAGACATCGAGCTAGGGAACCTTCACTCAAATATGTTCTCGGAGCGCAGGAGACGCCCCCCCAATCAGAGGAGCAAGAGGACGAGGTCACCGGAGCTAAGCTAGCCCCAATCGGACCCCCTGTTGCAGGTCTGCTTTGCGGATAATGGGGGATTCGTGCTGTTGGGTTCGGGCCGTACCACCGGAATTGCAGCCGCCTCCATGCGGATTGAAACTTCCGCCCAGCTACCCGCCAAGTTCGCTACTCAGATTAACCAGGATGCTCAGCGGCTCGCTTTCCATGTTGGCGCTGTTGTGGACTCCAAGCTGGAAAGCACAATTGGAGAAGGGGAAGACATGGCTGCTAGATGATTCTATGTAACTCTGGGCTCTACCTACTCCGGTACAAAAGCCACCCCCAAGCCTCCCTTCTATCTCCCTAGGGTTCCTCGCTGCCGCCATCGTGATCTCTACGATACACCACCGCTAGACAACCGGCTCTCCACCCTTGATCTAGAGGAAGAAGATCCAATCCTTGTAGGGATGGCTGAAGGTAGCAGTGGCGAGGGAAGAACAGGAACAAAGGTGCTAGGGGAAATAGCTGCGCCAGGGGGAATTGGCAGGGAATGATCTTGGTAACCAGCCACCGATCCAGCAGCAGCAAGCGCAACATCAACCTATGTCGTTCCAGTACGGTATTGGCTACCCAAACGCCCCCCCCCCCCCCGGCGTGCTGTCATGGGATCCATTCCCAAACCCTCAATTGCAGGGGCAATTCCCCAATGCTCCATGGGCAGGAGTTCAGCAGTGGATGGGACCTCCCCCTCAAGGACCCCCACCGGCTTCAGCAATAGCACAAGGGTAGAAAGGGGGGCATGTGCCTAGGAATGAGCGTCAAACGAAAGCCTTAGTACAGAAGAAGAAAGACCCCAAGCCTAGCTGCTGCTTTAGGGGCGGGTCTGAACTCTTACGCCGCCACTGTGTGTCTGGGATGTGGAGAACCGGGGCATTACAAATCTAATTGCTCAAAACCTACAACCTGCTTCATTTGCAAGAGGGTGATGAAAGGCTCACAAAGTTGCGAGGTATGTTGGTAGCGCAGAAAGTGGGCTTGGCTTCTTGAGTATCGACACCTCCGATGTCAGTGAGCAGCAGATAGGTAATTTGAAGAATATTGGTCTGGTTGTGAATGATGGGGATATAAGCAAGGAGGAAATGGCCTCTAAATTATCTACTATCTACAAAACAAACTACCTGTGGCAGGTTAGGAAGCTTACTGGGTGGTCTTGGTGAAATTCCCCCTGAGATCCTTGTTGAGATAGTTGCTAGCTATCCTTTCTTTGGACTCTCTAGGGAGACATCTCCGTTAGAGTTGTTGTCTCGGATGGAGAAGTCAAGCACTTGTATGAAGCACAAGTGGTCTAGCTTCAGCTCAGTGGCCTCAACCCAAAATGGTGCAGATGGGATATACTTGACTCAATTGCATCTAGCTTTGGTGTCCTTATGGATGTGGACCAGGAATTCTCATTTAAAGATATCTCTGAGAAATTCGGATCAAGATATATTGCAAGGCCAGTTAAAAAAATCCCCCTCTGAGAGATCTTTTGAGCTCAACAAAAAGTTCTACCTCGTAAAAGTCCTAGTAGAGCCAGCTTATGACAGCAGCACCTCAACTGCCAGCAGAGATAGGACTCTTGGCACTATCCCATCGCTTGGCATGGGTACTGATGGAGTCTCGACTTACAGAGACAGCTCAAGCACCCTATCAGACAAAGGAAGTAATTCCAACTGTACAACTGCAGTGGTGTTACCATCGAAATGTATTGGAGCTAGAGATGCAAGTACCATCCAAGGGGATTTGATCTGCATTCCTGACATTTGCATTAGCCCTGTTGACACCCGAACCTCTCTACTCAAAGATAGTGTACCTGAAATTTTTTGTGAAGTAGGGAAGAACCTAATGGCTTTGCGCACAGCTGACACCACTGATGAGGAGTAGTGTTTGAACCTATTGCGTGACATGGAGATTGTAGATGAAGAAGGGAATTACATATAAGACAAAGAGGACGTGGATGTCGCCAAGCAAATGCAGAACAACTCTAAAGATACTTCTATGGAGTTGTAGCCTACTGATAAAGTGTAAAAAGCCACACTGACTGCCAACAAGTGGGGCTAGTGCAGGGCACAAGGGAGAGCACAAGGATTCGCAATAGGGGCATGAGCATTCTAGAGATAGCACAAGAGAAGAAAATGGTGAGAAATCTGGAGAAGGCCTCCAATAGAAAAGTAAAAGGTAAGCCATCACCATCCTTCTCCCTTTTCAATGATGGAAACTTTCGGTCTGTAGAAAAAACTATAGGGGTAGAAAAAACAATTTAGACCTTTAGTCCCAAGCCGTATTACGACCCGGGGCTAAAGGGTCTCGCGCCATGCGAACGGTTGCCAGAACCCTTTTAGTGCCGGTCATATTATGACCCAAGACTAAAAGGGTTCGCGGCCAGGCGAACGGGCGACGCGGCCCCCTCTAGTCCCAGTTTAACAAGTAACATGGACTAAAGCCCAGAACGAGAGGTACTTTTTCTACTAGTGGTCTTACTCCTGCAATCTCACTAAATCAGCGCTGAAGTCTGAAGTATACAAAGCACAATGTGAGTCTAGGGTTTCGCTATCTCGGCGAGGTTGTGCTCTCGTCGACCTAACTTCTAGCTTATGCCTCAGAGACTGCTCCCGTCCGGCTTAATATAGATAGCCGGACTAGGGCTTAGAGGAAGAAAACCTTGAAGTCTATGGTAAGTATTCCTATTCTTGGAAAGTAGGACATCCGGCTTCTTCTCCAAGCCTGATTACGTGTTGGGCCATAATACGGGTTCTTCTAGAATCCGTCTTCCTGTGCGTCGGCTTACTGGGCCGCCCAAATGTACTTTGTTCCATTACTGCGGGCCACACTGGTAATCCGGTCTTCGGCCGATGCGAGATATACCCCCTTTTGGCATATATCCGACAACGTTGCTTAGCTTTAGTTTCCTACTTAAGCCAAAGATTGTCCATTTCTATCTCTAGAGCATTCCATGTTCAGTGGGATCCACCGCGGAGCCTCCCGCGGAGGAAGGCGCCTTCGTCGACTGGTGGTCTAGGGCGCTCGGTGCCACTCCTGGCGCACTGCGCAGCGGTACCTCGTCGATCATTATGCTGGCGGCATGGTGCATCTGGAAGCACCGTAACTCCGTGGTCTTCGACAACATCCAACCATCGGAGATCTCCCTCCTCGGCACGATCAAGGACGAGGTGCGCGACTGGGCGACGGCGGGAGCCCGAGGACTACGTCAACTTCTCCCCTAGTTAGCCGGGTTGAGTTGTATGGTGTGGGGTTGGCCCCTCTTAGGGCTTGTACATAAACTCTCTTTTTCTATCAATGCATCGAAATGCAAAGCTTTTTGCGTTTTCGCGAAAAAAGTGGCCAGTTGCATATGATACCCTGGAGCGGCTCGACCGCCAGCAGGTAATCATTGTTTTAGAACCGGTAAAGCCGTTACCTACCGAAGCAAGAAATATCAGTGCAAATCCGAAAAAAAATATCGGTGCATTTTGCAATGTACGTATACATAGTTACATACATATAAGCACATGTGGCCTTTATTTTCTCGTGTACAAATAATAGAATACGAATCATTACATTACAAGATGATTGAGATGCTCCCCGCGCATACTACTTGAGCAAAACAGCAAAAATGCATACCCATAATAACAGGTCAGACACAAAACAAGGATACATGCACAGATTATTCCTGTTCGTTGCTGCTGGGTTGCTTCAGAACATATGGCCTGTTTTTGTGCTGGACTGCTGCCGCTTTCCACTTTTGCATCTTCTTCTCGCTGGCATCAGGATGAAGCATCACCTCATTGAGATTTCGCAGATGTGTGATACCTGTGACGCCAAGCTCTTCTTCAGGCTCTGGGCAGATGAGCTGAAGAGAGATGAGACGAGGCATGGCTCCATCTTGGATTTGCACACTTGGAAGCTTTGGGCCTTGGAAGCATATTTGCTCTAGGCTTGCGAATTTCTTGGGCCCCACGAGGAAACTGCCATCGTCCCAGGGACCATGACGATCTTCTGTAAGCCGCAGACAAACCAATAATTCTAAGTTCTGCAGGCCTGATAATACTTTGGAACTCAAGCCAGTCTTGGAAAGGTGCAATTTCCTTAGAGTGCTACGTACTAGCGTAGTAAAGATCGTAGATCTAGGTGAAATCTCCATTTGCCCCGATATTTTGATAGATTTCGGAGAGGTGGGATCCGTGATAACGAGATCCAAGAAGTTTCTGCAGATACCATTGAAATCAACTGATAGGGAATCCAGTCTGGAAAAGCGAGCGGCAAGTGATGGGAGCAAACTGTCGGTGAAGGTGGGAACATCTTTCATACTGAAGCACCAAGCAAGTTTGCTACTTGTCCGGCGAGGAGGAGGACTCTCGCACCATATTTTGACCTTCGTCAGTGCTCTGCAGTGAAGAAGAATCTGTTCAAAACCTCTGTTCTTGACTATTTTAAATCCAGCCAGAGTCTGCAGCCTACTTTTCTGGGAGAAAAATTTCTGGATCTTGCCTCTCCATCTGGCATCTCCAAGCTCGGGAGGTAGCTCAAACTCACCAAACAGGTGTACAAGCTGTGGCAGCATCAGGACTTCCACGGGCAGCATTTGGATGCGTGTATCCCGTGCATCCAGCGTCTCCAAGCACTGTAGATCTTTCATTTTCCTAGGGAGCTCGCTTACATGAGTACTCCGGAGGTTTAGATACTTGAGATACAACAATTTGCTTATGGTGTCAAGATGGGCAGCTTCAAGCCAGGTGCAGCCTTCCAGGTCAAGCACTCGAAGCAACATACACTCGTGAAAGTCCATCTTGTTTGTGTCACATATTGTCAGTGACCTTATGCTAGACCTGATGCGAGATAGCTCTGTCATTTGGTCGACGGTTCCGCCCATTCCGTGGACAGAGAGTCGACGGGGAGCACAGGCAGTGGCGTAGTTTCGCACCACCCTGTCCTTGTGAATCAGCGTGATGTAGTTCCACGAGACAGACCTATGCACAATGAACTCCAACATTACACCATAGACCTTGTACCGCTTCACCCGGGAATCGTCGCCAAGCAGCACGGGCTCTATGACTCCGAGGTCAACCAACTTGTCAAGGCAGCCCAAGGCGACATCATGCTCGCTGAAATTGACATCTCCCACCAGCAATCCTTCAGCTTTCCACCGCCTCACTAGGCTCTTCCTACTGATTCGATGACCCATTGGGAACGTGCCCACGGAGAGCATGCATGCCTTGTGGCCTTGGTCATTGAGGCTGTCGTAGCACCCCACAAGCGCTCTCTTCATCTCCCCGAACGCGGGGTCGTCGCCTGCTATGTAATTACCAAGTGCGATGCCAACTTCTTTACATTTTTCTTCGGTTAGAGCTGCACCATACTTGCTCAAATACTCAGCTGCTCGAACCAGTGCCTCGGGTAAACCCTCGCACTTGTTGAATAAGGTTTTCAATCCCATCTCCAGTACAGGTGAACGGTTATCGCCGCCGAGCTTCCGCCAGAACAGATCCTCGGACTCTTCCCGGTTAAGTGCTCGAATTTTGTAAAGGTAACTGCCAGTGCTGCAGACCGTGGCGACGGATTGAGCCCTTGTGCATACAACTACTCTGCTGCCTTCATCGTTGCTGGGGAAAGCTGCTTCGATAACGGACCAATCCTGTGGAAGCTGCACTCCGTCGATGATGACAAGGTACCTGCCAAAGCAAATCAATCAGAACACACAGCTTTTCTAAAGACAACAATGCTAGCTGTTTCGTTGACCTTTTACAAGTTACTACAAATCAAAGTTTAAAATAGCGGGCTATTGCATATAGCCCCGGCAATTTCAGAAGCTATGAAAGGGTATAGCCGGGCTATAACCACATAGCCGTTTTACTAGAATATTGAAAAAATAGTAAAATTTCGACAACATATGATCATTTATATAGTATTATTCGCAAACACATAACGTAACAACATAATCATATAATATGAACGAACGATCATGAGTTTAAATTACAACTATTCACGACATAATTCAGCAGTTCTGAAACCAGGTCGCTATGGGTCGCACTCGCACCTCACAACAACAATTAAACAACCGCCGGTGATTGCTTTGGGCTCCGAAATTGACGGAGGTGACAAATTTTGGTCCCCTGGACGGAATATAGCCGGGCTAAGAGGCTATATCCGGGCTATATCCATACAGTCGGGCTATTAGCCGCTATTCTCCATATAGCCTCTGAAGGCTCTAGCCATAGCCCCGAACCTCTCAGAGGGCTATAGCCTGGCTATAGCCGGGCTATAGCCGGCTATTTAAAACTTTGCTACAAATACAACATCAAAGAGGTAGTATCCTCCCTGGCAAAAAAAAAAGGTAGTATCCTCCCTCGCAAAAGAAGGTAGTATCCTCGTTGTTCAGGGAAGCTTCCTCTCGTTGAACTTTTCCGGTTAACATTATTGTGGGACACTTCCATAGTTGGCGAAAAAATATAGACAAGTGTCAACTTTCTAAAGGGCAGATCTGTGTGTCCATTTCATTAATTAGCATGCCGGCTGAAAGCTTTGCTCTATTATTGACTGAAAAAAAGGCAGGTCTACAAACTAATCAATCATATATATTGATGAAATTCCATATATACGTGTACATCTCAGCATGTAAATAAATGTAAATATGCAAGCTCTGTTAAAAAAAATACAGTAGCAAGGAGAACCCGTGGAAGACCAATCTGTTTAGCAAGCTTTGTGAGTGAGATGTATAGAGAACATCGAACCTGAAAACTTACCCCCTCCGTTCCATTTGGCAGGAAATTTTGGCAAGCCAATTAAGACTATCAAAATGTCTTATGAAATGTACAAATGAATGTAATAAGGTATAAGTGATTCTATCATCCAGCAAAGCCGACGTCTGCATTCTTAAAATTCAAATGTCAATAGGTACACCAGCCCCTATCAGCCAGTGAAACGAACATGTCTTCTTTCTTATAAAATTCAAATGACAATAGGTACAACAGACTCTGTCAGCTAGCGAAGCGAACACGTCTTTGTTCTTATAAATGTCAAATGAGCCTCTATCAACCAGCAAAGCAAACACGTTCTTGTCAAAGTCAAATTGCATGAGGTACAACTATAACTATCAACTAGCGAAGCGAACGACGATTCGTTCTTAAAAGTCAAATTGCGTTAGGTACAACTGCCTCTGCCAATTGGGTTAAATGTTACAGATGCCTATATTAAACCAGGGAAGGAAGCAAACTAGTATTGTCTTCTGTTCTTAAAGTCAAATGTCATTTCTTCAAAGGCCATAAGCCATATGGTATTGAAACAAGTTGAGCCTTTAAGAACACCCATGACGGAAATAAAACATGTCGTAGAATCTTATTGTCTATGGCCGTCGTGGGATATTATTGACGAGACAAAAGGATCATGGCGAACTGAGGCCGAAGCATCGTTGTTGAGACTCTCC
The DNA here is from genome assembly GCA_028641055.1 of Alopecurus myosuroides. Lineage (NCBI taxonomy): Eukaryota > Viridiplantae > Streptophyta > Magnoliopsida > Poales > Poaceae > Alopecurus > Alopecurus myosuroides. The sequence continues at coordinate 38,554,390 of CM054057.1, forward strand.
CCATTCAGTGGCACCTGGAAACACCACGCCTCGTGCACCAGGAATGATGAAGGAATAACCGTCATCATGGCGATGATAAAGCATGATGTACATGATCTACAGCCCTGCCCGCACGAAAAGACAAGTGGACATGAAAAGGTTACAAACTAGACCGACACTCCATGCAAGCACGTGGATTTGTGGTCTCTACCATCTCCCAACATTGGAACCGGCAACGGAACTAGGCGGGGCCGGGAGACCTTGGGAGTTAGAAGGAGAGGGAGAGTGAGTGGTGGCTACGATTTTTTCCCGTGGCCAATGGTGGATGGTTTCCCTTATTTGTTAAATTAATTAACAAAGTGATGCGTACTTATCTCGACCACAATGCCGTGGATTCTATTATTTGGAAATTTTCCAATGGTGGGTGTTACTCGGCTCAGTAGGCTTACAAAGAGCGATTTGCGACTCTCATTACTTCAGTCATGCCTAACCTTGTTTGGAGGCAATCGACAGCACCGAAATGCAAACTATTTACTTGGTTGGTCATCAGAGCCGGCTCTGACATGCGAGGGCCCCGGTGCAAGACAGAAAAAGGCCGAGATATAGGTTGGAGCGGTATGGATGGGACAATCGCATGCGGTAGATTCAAGCTTTGTAACCAAGTTCAAGAATTGGCGGTCCACCTCCTTTTCAAGTGTTGTTTTGCTACTAGGATGGGACTAACATCAAGATGTGGTTAGGTTTTGATGAAATTCATCCGGAGGTTTGGCATCCTGTCTCGTCCGTGAAGGATTGGTGGGCGGGGTTGATCAATGGAAGAACCCACAACTTTAAAGCTCTTGTTTCCGTAACAATGATTATTTCGTGGGAGATCTGGAAGAAAATAAATGCCCGGTTCTTTCGCAATCAATCTTCCACCATCATGATGATGATGACTAAGATTAAAGAAGAGGCGAGATTGTGGTCCTCCGTGGGGGGTGCAAATGTGTTGAGTATTTTGATTTCGGTTGAGTAAAGTGTTGTAATTAAAGATCAGATCTTTCTCCGGCCGGTCTATGGTTTGTAATGCCTCTATAACTTCTTGTGAAAATGGCAAATCTTTTGCCTAGTTTAAAAAAAACCTTATAGTCATATTATAGCATAATATGTATAAAATGAGTATATATAGAATACATAAACAAAAAATATACTATAAGGGTAGAAACTTAGAGCATCGAAGTAGTAGATGTAACAATTAATATTGAGGCCTAGTAGGAAGGGGAGCTAGATTCTCTTCTGCTTGTCAAGCTGGGGGGGGGGGGGGGGGGGGGGACCAAATCTTTTTCCTACACTCGTCAACTAATGGCTACTCAGAGTAGTAATTTCGTTAACCCTTTGTAGCCAAGGAAATTAAGCATATCAATGCACTGCCGTTTTCAGATGCAATGATAAGAAAAACTGTAAAGGAATCGAGAGTCAACTTATCATTTCCATCCATTCTATACTGAACTTGGTTGCTACAGTAGAATTGCGTTGTGATCAGATGCCCTAAAGATCTAATGATGTTGTTATCTGATCGTAGGCTAGAGTATATGCAGCGAAATGCAAACTCAAATTAACCTTACGTTACAAGGATAGAGAGGGAGAGAGAGAGAGAGGAAAAGAGAGAGGTGGGCAAACCTTTTGTTACGCAGGAGATTGTGGAGATCTCTTGTCAGCTCGAAGCTGGAGCTGGACGTGGTCTGCCATGGCCACCACTGGACAGATCCCTGGCGAACTTGTTGGTGAATATTATGTAGAATCTCAGAAGCCTGGCTGAATACGGAGACATCAACAAATGCTCGACAAGGGAATCGCTCAGCAACAGATGTATCCTCGTGCACTGCCCTTGCGAGGGTAGTCTTTCCATAGCCGCTGCACCCCAAGATGGAGATCACCTTGAGCTCTTTCTGTTGGCCATCGTCTCCCGAAAGCAGCTCGAGGAGATCCCTTTTGCCGGTGCCAAGATGCTTATGCTCGCAAGAACGAAAACGAGCCGAAGAAGAAGATCCAGCGGCACCAGAGCTAGCCCAGGGACCGGAAACTGCAGGGCTGAGCCCGCTTTTACCTCCAACTTTCTGGGTCGACGTTAGTGGCATCGCCATGGTTGAAGGGCTTTGGGCTTTCTCCGAGGATTTTTGTATCTTGTTGATGCGCTTCTTGAAGCCCTCGATGATGGCCATGTGCTCGGGAAGGGGGTCCGTTACCATGGCTACATGAAGAAGACGAACGGGCGCTGATGTTTGGGGATCTCTGGCACGACGCTCGATGAAATCCTCAATTTCATAAGCCAGCTCTTGGAGTTGCAAGATCCATTGCTCCGGTTCCTCAGCTTTCTCCGACCAGATTTTTCTTACCTTAGAAGACATCAGTTCCATGTCGCACTTGATTTCTTCAAGGCCCATCTTGAGATCCAATTTTGCCTTCTTATCAGCCACGATCATGTTCCTCACATTCTGCACCTTCTTTAGGACAGAATCGACGAGACGAACAACATCCATTGGTCGTCGCCTCTCTCTCTTCCCCCTCTCTCTGGGCACTTATGGGAGCTTTCACCTAGTCCATCGGTCGTGTCTCCCTCTACTTATGGGAGTACCACCTTTCGTTGCGATTTGCGCCCCTGTTAAAAAAACGACACCACACAAAGATACACGGCTTTTTTTTTTTTGAGGAAAAAAACTAGGATTCAATTCAATAGTCCCCTGGATACACCACGCCACACTGATCTAGACCTTACTTTCACACGCATGCGCTGCAGAATTTTGCACTCTACTAACAAGACTGAAATTTCGGAAGATACCTGTTAAATAGTAAATATTAAAGGACCAGAGTAAATGAGTCCATCGTTCGTTTTCTCCATAAATAGTAAATATTAATATCACGAAGATACCGGTTACACACAGGCTCCGCAACAACTCAATAACTTAATGGCGCACGGCGGGTGCACACAGCTAAAACAAAACACTAAAAATAAAAAAAATCCCACTACAGAGTTCTAATCTTTATAGAAACAACACAACCACCAACAAGACAACACATGATGTCTAATTACTCCAAAAGCCACGCCTCCAAGAAAGAGCCATTGCATCACCGCCGTCATCGCCCGATCATAGATCTTGGTTTTTTTTTCCCTTGAGATATAATGCCTTCAATGATTCTATTGCGACACAACCAATTATGTCCAGAACTTGAATTTCTCACCCTGAAACATAAGACCTTTAACTTGACATGTGATGTCGCTCCCACTTACATACGACTTCTAGAAAGCCAAAACTCCAAGCAAATTCCTCAACGCTGTAGGTTCCAATCACCATTACTCGCGCCGCTCCCTCCTTAACGGAGAACCAATGGGAACAACCTAATTTCACCCATTCCAGCAATCTCCAGCCATAACACGCTCATGGGAATTCGCCGGCGGAACCTTCTGGAATCCACCACTCCGGCCAGATCAGAAAGGACAAGCATCAAACAGATCTTCGTCTTAGCGCAAGAGGAGCCCTTAGACCGTTGCTTTTATTCGAACACACCAGTAGGCCCTCACGCCGATGGCCAGCTTCTGGCAAACAGATTGAGCGGATCAGACACATGTGACATCCACGGTAGGAACGCTGCATCGCATCCTAGGCATGCGCAGGAGAGCCATCGCCGTAGGTTCCGCGCCTTCGCCCCGGGCCATCACCGCACGCCCGCCCCTCTTAGCCCCATCCACGTCTCTCTGGAGAGCGGCGATAGACGCCGCACATGGGCAAGCGTCGCCGCCTCACTGCCAGGCCTCCACCCGCGTCACCAAAGAATTGAACCCCCCCACATGAAGGGAATCCCTAAGGCTTCGCCAGCCCCGCTCGCCGTGTTCGCTAGCCATGGCGTGGCCGCCACCATCGACTTTGGCGAAGGCAGCGGCCGGTGGGGGAAGATCGGGCGTTGGCCTTCTATATCGGACCGGGGGTCCTCCGGAGCCTGCCTCGTGCGATGCGGCCCGGGAGTCAATCTCTTTGGGGTGGATGGAGAGAGAGTATGCCGGGAGTTTTCCGGATAGGTGCTTGGCTTGGCCGAAGGTGAGAGATCGGTTGGCGGCCGCCGCAATGGCGGTCGAGAGTTGGTCCACGCGAGAGCTACGAGCGTGACCTACTCTCAAACGTAATCGGCCATCATTCTCTTGATATCTTAAACAAGTGGTGAGCATAGAGAGCTAATCCACTTATAGATTTCAGCACTCCCCATCAACATGTGTAAACTCAGAGGTACACGGCTCAAAAGGCACATACGTGGGAAAAGAGGGCACCATCAATTTTTAGAAAACATTGCGCCACATAGGAGACCCTAACTCTTATATCATGTCAAGCTTCGTGCACTTGCCAAAGTAACCTAAAGTTTGAAGTGTTTGACATGGCCAGTACAATCTACTCATACACTCAACAGAGACCGTTGGATTGATCAATGGAAAGCAATTAGTGACAGTAATCAGATTGTCTAGACTTTCTTACTAAGCAAAGGAGAGTGCCAGCCTAACCACAATGGCTTCAACGAGCTCGGGTGATTTAACATTTGGGAAAGTTCCAGAGCAGGCTTCAAGACAGTCTCATGTGGAATCTCTAGCCACAAACCCAGCCCCCATAGAACGTGGGGAAAAGAACAAGGAAGCATCAACGTTATTCATAAGGGTACCTGTCGGCGGTGGAGCCCGTGGAACTCCAGATTTAGGTCCACGCCTGCTCTTAGTACTAGCCGTGATGAGATGATTGATAATTAACTCAGCGTATACCTTGAACATCCTAGCAACTCATGTAGGATACATAGTACCACCCTCACCGATTAGAGTATCCCTTACATCCCACAAATGCCGAAAGGCGACAGCGAGAGTGGATACTTCTTCCTCACCGCACCTTGATAGGAAAGCGAAGAGCCACGAATGATGGGTTTCAACTCGCCTCTCCTCCCGGGAGAGGCGACTGGGCCACCCGCCATCAATGGCTATTCTCGAGCTCCTCGCCACGAGTTCCCCTTCCCTCCCCGTACACCGCATCCCCCTCCTCCGCACACCCCGCCCCACTCTCTATTGGCGTTCCGCACATCTTCACCCCTCGGACACCAGCCCTTTCCTAGCTTGCAGATCCGCAGTGCGTTCATATCCACGGTGAAGACCCCGACTGCTTCAGCGCTGGAAGAACCTCGTCCCGTCAGCGAAGGCGGATCAGGCCACCTTACGGGAACAAGGCCAGAACTTGCTGGATCTAGAGGGCGCGGAAACACTCCTCGCGCTAGTCGAGGTGATTCTAGGCGAGGACTCAGCAGAATCGCGCGAGCACTTCAGAGATCTGACATCCGCGGAGAGCAGAGCCATGGCGAGTTAGAGGACGCAAGAGGCGATTTCGGAGCTATCGGAGACTTGCCGCATGAGAGGGTGGATGTTGCTTCTCCTACGAGGCGGCCATGGAGAGATCCAGCGGGCGATGGTGGTCAGAGCAGTGGTTCCAGGGGAGATCCAGAGATCAGTGGCGTCAAGCTCTTCTGCGGAAATCCTGGATGTGCTTCAAGACAAAGTGATGGGAGCGTGTCACCTTGCAGGGATCTCGAGGGAGCAAGATCTCGAGATGTTGCATTTGGGATTAGTAGTTTCCCCAAGAAGGAAGCACTCGATCCAGATCAGGACATGAATCAAGCTCGAATGTTCAACTTAGTCAGAGACATCGAGCTAGGGAACCTTCACTCAAATATGTTCTCGGAGCGCAGGAGACGCCCCCCCAATCAGAGGAGCAAGAGGACGAGGTCACCGGAGCTAAGCTAGCCCCAATCGGACCCCCTGTTGCAGGTCTGCTTTGCGGATAATGGGGGATTCGTGCTGTTGGGTTCGGGCCGTACCACCGGAATTGCAGCCGCCTCCATGCGGATTGAAACTTCCGCCCAGCTACCCGCCAAGTTCGCTACTCAGATTAACCAGGATGCTCAGCGGCTCGCTTTCCATGTTGGCGCTGTTGTGGACTCCAAGCTGGAAAGCACAATTGGAGAAGGGGAAGACATGGCTGCTAGATGATTCTATGTAACTCTGGGCTCTACCTACTCCGGTACAAAAGCCACCCCCAAGCCTCCCTTCTATCTCCCTAGGGTTCCTCGCTGCCGCCATCGTGATCTCTACGATACACCACCGCTAGACAACCGGCTCTCCACCCTTGATCTAGAGGAAGAAGATCCAATCCTTGTAGGGATGGCTGAAGGTAGCAGTGGCGAGGGAAGAACATGAACAAAGGTGCTAGGGGAAATAGCTGCGCCAGGGGGAATTGGCAGGGAATGATCTTGGTAACCAGCCACCGATCCAGCAGCAGCAAGCGCAACATCAACCTATGTCGTTCCAGTACGGTATTGGCTACCCAAACGCCCCCCCCCCCCCCGGCGTGCTGTCATGGGATCCATTCCCAAACCCTCAATTGCAGGGGCAATTCCCCAATGCTCCATGGGCAGGAGTTCAGCAGTGGATGGGACCTCCCCCTCAAGGACCCCCACCGGCTTCAGCAATAGAACAAGGGTAGAAAGGGGGGCATGTGCCTAGGAATGAGCGTCAAACGAAAGCCTTAGTACAGAAGAAGAAAGACCCCAAGCCTAGCTGCTGCTTTAGGGGCGGGTCTGAACTCTTACGCCGCCACTGTGTGTCTGGGATGTGGAGAACCGGGGCATTACAAATCTAATTGCTCAAAACCTACAACCTGCTTCATTTGCAAGAGGGTGATGAAAGGCTCACAAAGTTGCGAGGTATGTTGGTAGCGCAGAAAGTGGGCTTGGCTTCTTGAGTATCGACACCTCCGATGTCAGTGAGCAGCAGATAGGTAATTTGAAGAATATTGGTCTGGTTGTGAATGATGGGGATATAAGCAAGGAGGAAATGGCCTCTAAATTATCTACTATCTACAAAACAAACTACCTGTGGCAGGTTAGGAAGCTTACTGGGTGGTCTTGGTGAAATTCCCCCTGAGATCCTTGTTGAGATAGTTGCTAGCTATCCTTTCTTTGGACTCTCTAGGGAGACATCTCCGTTAGAGTTGTTGTCTCGGATGGAGAAGTCAAGCACTTGTATGAAGCACAAGTGGTCTAGCTTCAGCTCAGTGGCCTCAACCCAAAATGGTGCAGATGGGATATACTTGACTCAATTGCATCTAGCTTTGGTGTCCTTATGGATGTGGACCAGGAATTCTCATTTAAAGATATCTCTGAGAAATTCGGATCAAGATATATTGCAAGGCCAGTTAAAAAAATCCCCCTCTGAGAGATCTTTTGAGCTCAACAAAAAGTTCTACCTCGTAAAAGTCCTAGTAGAGCCAGCTTATGACAGCAGCACCTCAACTGCCAGCAGAGATAGGACTCTTGGCACTATCCCATCGCTTGGCATGGGTACTGATGGAGTCTCGACTTACAGAGACAGCTCAAGCACCCTATCAGACAAAGGAAGTAATTCCAACTGTACAACTGCAGTGGTGTTACCATCGAAATGTATTGGAGCTAGAGATGCAAGTACCATCCAAGGGGATTTGATCTGCATTCCTGACATTTGCATTAGCCCTGTTGACACCCGAACCTCTCTACTCAAAGATAGTGTACCTGAAATTTTTTGTGAAGTAGGGAAGAACCTAATGGCTTTGCGCACAGCTGACACCACTGATGAGGAGTAGTGTTTGAACCTATTGCGTGACATGGAGATTGTAGATGAAGAAGGGAATTACATATAAGACAAAGAGGACGTGGATGTCGCCAAGCAAATGCAGAACAACTCTAAAGATACTTCTATGGAGTTGTAGCCTACTGATAAAGTGTAAAAAGCCACACTGACTGCCAACAAGTGGGGCTAGTGCAGGGCACAAGGGAGAGCACAAGGATTCGCAATAGGGGCATGAGCATTCTAGAGATAGCACAAGAGAAGAAAATGGTGAGAAATCTGGAGAAGGCCTCCAATAGAAAAGTAAAAGGTAAGCCATCACCATCCTTCTCCCTTTTCAATGATGGAAACTTTCGGTCTGTAGAAAAAACTATAGGGGTGGATTTAACCCAATTAGACTCTAGTAGTTATGTTAATGAAAATCCTAATTTTAATGTTGGTTTTTCTTCTAGGGAGCCTACTATCCCTTCCCAACTTAAATCAACTGCATTGCAGCATGATGAACAGATTGTGGGAAAAGGTAGCACCAGTCTAAATGTTTCACCTAGCTTTACTCAAATTCCTTTAGGTGATTCAGTGCTTTCTTCCAACATTAGCCCTGATCTAATTACTGATCTAGATGAGAGTATGTGGACTAAGGTAGGCAAACCTTTTCGGAGCAAGCACTCCAGGAAGATGGGTTCGAGATGAACTGTCTAAACTGTAATATTAGGGGGATTACAGCCCTAGGCAGGAAAACTCCCATAAGTTACACTATTAAGCGTGTTCATGCTTCCATAGTCTGTGTCCAAGAAACCAAAAAGGGATCTCTTAAGATTCCTTTCTCAAATCACTAGTAGGACATAGAATGTTTACCTGGCATTCCATGCCTTCTGTTGGGTCTGCAAGGGGATTGTTTTTGGAGTTGACAATGATATTTTTGAGGTCATAGCTTGGAAAAATAGAGATTTCTCTATTTCCTATCAACTAATCTACAAGCCCAAAAACATCAGCTTCACAGTTGTTTCTATGTATGGCTCCCCTATGAGAATGGAAAGAATTCCTTCATCTCTGAGTTACATTCCATTTTATTAGAAAATGTAGAACCTCTATTAATTGTAGGGGACTTCAACCTGGTCAGGTTCCACTCTGATAAAAGCAATGGGATGATAGACCATAAATGGAGTGATAAATTCAATGCCTGGGTTGAGGTATGGAGCCCGTTAGAGATTAGGCTCTCTAACAGACACTATACCTGGACAAACAACCAAGCAGATGTGATCATGTCGGTGTTAGATAGGACCTTTTGCAACACCGAGCTTGAAGCCATTCCCCCCTAGCAACTTGTAAAGCTCTGCCTAGAATTGGGAGTGACCACACCCCCATCTTTTGGGACTCTAGGGTCAACCATAGACTTCCCCCTCCTAGCTATAAATTTGAAAAGTGGTGGATGCTTATGGAAGATTTTAAATCTCTAGTGGAAAATTTTTGGGCTGAACCTATCTAAAGAAATTTCCCTCTCGACAGGTGGTAGAACAAGTTAAAAAAATTCAGAAGAGTCACCAAGGGCCGAATAGGAACATAGAATCAGAGCTGAGAAACACAAGTATGTCCTCTTGGAGTAGTATGACTTATTAGATATTAGATCTGAGACAGAGGAGCTCTCCGTAGAGGACAAAACTAGACTTAGGAAAATCAATTTAGAAATGCAAAGAATCTGGCTTAAGGAGGAAACCAAAGCTAAACAAAGGTTTAAAGATAGAGACATTAAGGAGGGGGACAGAAACACCGCTTATTTTCACGCAGTAGAAAATCAAAGGAGAAGGAAACCCTAATCCACACATTAGAAGGCCCTGATGGGGAAACTAATGATACCCACGAGATGATCAAAATTCCTACTGATTTTTTATAAGAACCTCTTTGCTAAGGAAGATAGAACATAATGTAAACTCAACTATGACTTCTTTGATAATGATAAGAAAGTCACATATGAGGAAATTTCTTTGCTTAGTGCCCCTTTACTGAAATTGAGATAAAAAAGGCTATCTTTGACTCATATTCAGATGGGACACGAGGCCCTGATGGCATTTCTTTCCTGTTCTATCAACATTTATGGGAGATCGTTAGGAAAGATCTCCTGACTCTCTTCTAAGATTTTCATGCAAATAAGCTAGATTTAAAAAGGCTAAATTATGCTATCTTGACCTTGATCCCTAAGGAGCAAGATTCTCAAGTTATGAAAACATTTAGGCCAATCGGTCTTTTAAATTGTAGTTTCAAACTCTTCACTAAGGTCCTCACCAATAGGCTTTCTACAATCCTTCACGGTCTGATAGCTAGTAATTAATCAGCATTTGTGAAGGGGAGGTTCATCCTAGAGAGTATGGTCAGTACTCATGAAATTATTCATTTAGTCCATAGTTCTAAAGAGAAAGGCGTTGTGCTGAAATTTGATTATGAGAAGGCCTTTGACAATGTTAACCTAGACTTTTTAGAGGAACTCCTAGTTATAAGAGGTTTCTGCCCCTTTTGGGTTAAGCTAATCATGAGCACGGTTAGGGGTGACTCAGTAGGAGTGAGAATCAACCAAATAGAAGGTCCTTTGTTCAATTCTGGAAAGGGGTGTCCTACAAGGAGACCCTCTCTCAACACTTCTGTTTTAACTTAGTGGTTAATGTAGTAACCAAAATGATCAGGAAAGCAACATTTGCTGGACTCATACAAGGGATCTGCCCTGATGCCATTCATGGGGGTGTCATCTGCCTCCAGTATGCAGACGACACCATCCTCTTCCTTCAAAATAACTTGGAAAAAGCCTCCAGCCTTAAATTTGTCCTAACATGCTTTGAGCAAGTATCGAGCATGAAAATTAGTTACTTCAAGAGTAAGTTGATTCCAATTGCGATGGATGGAGAGGAAACGACTCCTTTTGCAGAAATCTTAGCTTGTAAAATTGGGTCATTTCCCATTAAGTACTTAGGAATTCTTCTCCATTTTGAAAAGGTGAGGAGAGAAGATGTCCAACCTCTAATAGAAAAAATTCTAGCTAGGATGGCAGGTTGGAGGGGGAAACTTCTCTCTTATGCGGGCAGAATTCTTCTTAGCAAAACGTTCCTGGCCAGTATCCCCATCTACCTCCTCTCCTTCTTTAAATTCCCAAAATGGGCCCTTGATTTGATTAACACCCAAATGGCACATTGTCTTTGGAGTGATTTCGAGGGGAATAGGAAATTTCATTTATCAAATTGGATCCTAGTGTGCATGTAAAAAGATTTTGGGGGTTTGGGAATCCCAAACATAAAGAAATAAACTTCTTCCTATTAGGTTCTGGGATCAAAAGATATGCCCAGGACGAGGGTAAGCTTTGGAAATAAAACATTGATCACAAGTACAGCTTGAACTCCGCCAACATTATCAATTGTAACCCCATAAACCCCTCGAGATTATGGAAAGATGTCCTAGAAGTAGCAAAAGCGATCAACTTTGATTATATGTGGGCAGTGGGTGATGGCAAGACAATCAGGTTGTGGTAGGACACTTGGTTTGGCAGCTCCCCGCTGGAATAGTTTTTTGGGACATTTACACCATTTGTAACGAGCAAGGGATAACTCTCTCAGATGCCTGGGATGGGGTGTACCTAAAGCTCACTTTTAGGAGAAATTTTTCCGCTCGCCTGATGTGCCAGTGGAATGACTTGGTAGAGATTATCACTCCTACCAAATTTACTGTTGTTGGAGACTCTCTAATTCGGCAACTTGAAAAAAAAGGGACCTACTCCACTAGCTCCCTATATCATGTTATCAACTTTAGAGGTATCTCCTCCACTTTTATTCCGGTTGTTTGGAACCTGAATATCCCCCCTAGAGTGCATGTTTTCCTTTGGTTGGTCTCACATAATAAAATTATGACTATAGGCAATCTTAAGAAGAGATACATCATAAAGCCGGAAGAATGTCTATTTTTTAAAGAAAATGAGAGTGTTCATCATCTCCTCTTTGATTGTATTGTAGCTAGAAGCGTTTGGACTATAGTTTATATCTTCGCTGTTAAAATTTGCTCTTCCTTTGAATCAGTAGCTAGATTCTGGATTGCTAACAACAAGCATTCTGCACTTAACTCTTTATATGTAGTTGTCTTGTGGAACATCTGGAAAATCAGAAACGATTTTGTCTTTAACAATGCTTCTTGGCTAAATATCAAACAGGTATTGAGGAGAATTCTGCTCTCAGTCCAAAGTTGGACGGTGACCTTCAAACCGCATGCTCTCCCCCCTGGACCTCTTCTGCAAAAGAATCTTTCAGGTTCTGGTGCAGCCGCTTCTGCTGGACATTGGCTGAGCTCAGGGCCCTGGTCTCATGCAACTCCCGGAACTAGACCTAAGAAGACGTTGCTGCTCAGCCTTGCCTCTCGTCTGGAGATCCCGTGCTGGTCTCCGCCGCATGAGGACTCTCCTCTGAAGAAGACGAAGCACGCTGCTGATCCGTCCGTTTGTTGCTCACGCAACCTTGCCCCGGTTTGATGCCGTCTACGGACCTGTACTCTAAATGCTATTGCTATTTCTTCAGTTTTCCGCTTTCTCTGTTTCCTAGCAAGTTTTAGTTCCTTCTGGTGCTGCGACACATGAACCCCCCCCCCTAGTATGGCTTCTATCTTTCGGTTTGAACTTACTGTTATCCAGACTCGTGGTTTTCATGCTTACAATGGAAATCGGGGACAAGGTCCCTTTTTGTCTAAAAAAGCGAAGAGCCACCTCTTGCTATTGGAATAGCTCCAACGATTCAGTTCAATACTGAAAGTGTTCTCCGTATCTCACGTCCAGTATTGGAGGCACTATGTAAGGCTATGTAAGAGACACTTTTCGTAACCGCCTTTAATTGCTATTTTAGAAGGTGCTATTTTTAAAAAAAATATGCCTCAAATGAGTTAGAAATCCAAGGCACTTTTTATATTTTCCTACAAAAACACCATTTGAGGCACTTTTAAAAGTGCCTCCAATGGTTATTTTTCAAGGCATTTTTAGATGCCTCAAACAGTCTCCATTGAAGGAATTTTTATATGTGCCTACAAAAACCCACCATTTGAGCCACTTTTAAAAGTGCGTCCAATGATTAACTTTTTGAGGCATTTTTATATGTCTCAAATAGTTTTCATTTTAGGCAATTTCTATATGTGCCTAGAAGACCACTATTTGAGCCATTTTTAGAGTGCCTCTAATGGTTTAGTTTAAGGCATTTTAAGATGCCTCAAATAATCTCCATTGGAGGCACTTTTTATATGTACCTCAAAAACCACCATTTGAGCCACTTTTAAAAGTGGTAAAAGTAGCTCAAATAGATTGTTTTTAAAAGGCATTTTAGAAGCCTCAAATAGTCTCCAATTGAGACATTTGTTATAAAGTACACAAACACACTAGATAGAAAATACAATATCGACATCTTTTATAAATGGTTTTCTTTTTCTGTTTTTATGTCTTTTTTCCATGAGCAATTTTTATGAAGTAGATGAACATATTTTAAACCTCATGAATTTTTTTTTGAACGTTGAAACAATTTTGTTTTAACTATAAAAACATCATTTGAATCTCGCCAATAGATTTTTGAACCTCGCGAAAAAATGTAAAGTCCACGAACACTTTTTAACTTTATGTCACGTTTATACTCATGCTTCTAAATAAAAATTGTTATATGATTTTAAAATTGTTCAAGTGGTGCAACAAAATGGTACTACTAACAACACAAAGAACAATTTTTTTTTTGCTTGTCAATCTTTGGGTTTTGTGAGCAACTACCTAGTATTACTTATTTTTATTATTTCGAGAATTTTCCAGATGATTTTTTAATTGTTTTAGAACATGTGGGCGTTGTATAAACTTTTTCTAATATGACTATTTTATTTTTTTTGAAAGTTCAAATTTACAGTATGTTTAATTTTAATGGTGATTAGTACTCAAGTTCTTGAGTTACCTAAGAGGGGAACATTTCAAACTCACCAAACATGGATGGTTCTAAAAAAATATTCATCAAACTGGGTTTAGCACGAAAAATGGGTCATGCCCAATCTACCAGCTGGGTTACGGAGAGCTCTCAGAGGAATCACCATGTTTCTTCTTCATCTCCTCCCCACACCACGTGCAGTGACGTGGTACACCACTGCATGTGTAGTGCATAAGTCGTGTACATAATTTTAGTGAAGCCCTTAATCATAATTATTACATTCTTCAGAGTAGTACAACCGAAATATTACCGGTCCACTAGTTCACATTGCTTATTATTACAATCCAAAAATGAATAAACTCTTCAAACTCCTGCTCAGTCATGTGATGAAGATTCAAAACTTCCAAGTCGAGTTGAGACAGTTGACGTCCTACTAAAAATAACAACGAGACAACCATGATAGCTCAACAGATTAGATCCTAGAGTTGCTCGACTAGGTTCCCTTCTAATACTAGACTAGACTCGCTCAACTAATCCTCTCGATCTTCTTCTTCGATGTCGTCTTCTCCATATATGACGATGTAGTCGACTCCTTCTACTCCTCCGGACAAGTCCATGGCTTCAGAGTAGTACTCCTGGTCTTCGATTTTCCGATTGTTAACGTTATTATCAGTAGTACTCCTGGTCTTCGGTGTTCTGGTCGACTGAGAGGATAGTGTCCTCAATATCTTATCCCATTCTATGAAGATGCAATACTCTCTTAATTTGTATGGCAAGTTGACATTTGTCTTATTGAGTTGGAAGTGGCATGTTTATATAAGCAGAGATGTATTCTACAGAGCATCTCTTGAATAACTCACCGATATGAGTTTGACTGTGAAACGTATAAGTCTATGAGGATTAGGTCCTTTCTAATAAACTCATGAAAGGATTTCGGAGTATGACGTATATGATCCACCCGCGGGGAAGCCTTGCGGTAGCCTAGAATCGGTCAAGAACATGTGTGAAATTATGATCACATCAAACTTGTAGTGCAAGGCATAGTCCACCATTCAAGTTGTGAACAAGTGTATCATAATAATCTAATTGGAAGTTCAAATTAACAATATCCACTAAGCAACGGTATAAAAACATTGTTTTGGAACTAAGATGCTGAGATGTGCAAATGAGACTTTGTGGGATATTGTTAGGTTTTTGCCTATGTCTTTGGCCCATGGCCCAACTAAAATATGAAATTCTCATGGCCCATTAATGGAAGGCATAGTGGGAGGAGTGGGACTAATTTTTCACACATGGCAAGTTGGGAGAGATCGGCACTATCTTATAAAGTGAGCCATTATACCACTAGTATGAGTTGGTCTCAAGTGAGGAGAGATGTCGCACATGTGGGCTCTACCTTCACCGCCCGCCTCATCGCGAGAATGAGCCGAACCAAGAATGTTTATTTTTGGTGATTGGGAAATTAATGACTCATTAATTGGTAATTAACGGACGCATCAATTACTAATTTTTTTCTTATTCTTTTGGGTCGTGGAACCGAACCGAGTTTAATGTGGAGTTACTCCCACGTCTCTCTTCTGCTGCCTCCACATATGGTTTCCCACCATTCCAAAACTTTGCACCACCACACAAGTCGTATTCATCTCTCTTTCTGGCGTGCACGACGAGAAGGGACATCAGGCCTCCGGAACCCCGCCCTTTGCGATCCAATATTGGAGATGGGCAATTTGTCTTTTGGGGAGTGCGATCAGGCGACTGCTGGTGACAATCTCTTCCACAACGAAGACTTCTTTCAACCTTTTCATCAACGACATGACCAACAACGTGGATACCCCCGCAGCCGGTTCTGCTCCCGCTGCACCGTACGAAATTATGTCCTACCTGTATAAGATCATGGTAGAGTTTGTATGTCTAGTTGTCGCATCATACGAGATTTTTTGCATGATTGGTTTAATTGCTACTGTCATAATTTACTTGAGGATATTGCAGATTAAATCATATGCGAATTGCTAATATATTCCACAGTCCGCCAGTACTCATGGCCTCCACCCATCGCCGAGTAGACGCCTCTATCTTGATCCAGGCCCGCTGCATTGGCGTTCAAATCCCACCGTAGAATGGGGAACGACAAGGGCCTCACACACCATCATCAGCGCCGCACGGTCTTGCCCGGCGGCCGCTTAAGGCGTTGTCGAGAGCGGAAGAAGGAAGGGGGAGACGGGTGGCGGCGGGCTAGGGTTTGCCCCCCGAGTCGTCTCCTGGGGGGGCGTGGGGGTGAAGGTGTGGGGTGTACCAGCTTTGGGTTCCAGGTGATGCTAGAGTAGCAGTTTGTGTGTGTGTGTTTTAAGTATAATTAAGTACACATGTATGAGAATTATTAGGTATAAACCATGGGATGGCATGTACTTGACTTTGATTGCTAGGTAAAAGGGGGATCATTTTGTAAAAGGTGCGCTTTCATATAATGGAGGTGATGTGAAGGGTTGACGCGGTAAAACCTGGCCTGTACCCACCTAGTCCCCTATATATGTATGTACTTATGGATGTATAGAGTTCCATAGCCGCTCCAGCTTGATTCCCATAGAGATAGCTAAAAATCACGCATCTGCGCCGGATGGAGAGTTTAATCGTGAGCGCATCCATGGGAGCTATAAATCCACTCCTCGGCAAGCTCAGCAGGCTAATCCACGAAGAGCAAGCGAAGCTGAAAGGGAGGGAGCGGAATGAGGTGGTCAACCTGAAAGAAGAACTCGGCAGCATGGTGGGCCTGTTCCGCGTGTCTGCGATGGTGCAGGACCCGGATGTGCAAGTCAAGGAATGGATGAGGCAGGTCAGGGAGGTGGCCTACGACACGGAGGACTGGCTTGATCTCTTCTTGTATGATCAGCTTCGTCGCGAGCTGAATTTCCTCCGGCGGCTGAGCTACAAAGCCCGATCCAGATCCAAGAGATTGGTGGAGCAGATCCGGCAGCTGAATGACCGCGTTGTGAAGGCGAGCGAGCGGCGCACGAGATACAAGGTCGTTGACGGTGTCATGCCTCCCGCTTCAGAAGCTACCGTGGACGTGTTTGGAGCCAGCAGCGTCGCTATCGACCCTTGGCTGCTCCAAAGGGTGGAGGCTGCCCCCGTAGCCATCGACACACCCAAACGGGAGCTCCTCAAGCTTCTCATGGACAAGGAGAAGCATCTGCGGGTTGTATCCATCGTCGGAATGGCCGGTATTGGTAAGTCCACACTTGTTCAACAGGTCTACAGATCGATGGTGATGCGGAGAAGATTCCATTACCAAGCTTTTGTCCATGTCGGTCAAAGCCCATCCGTGAGGGCTGTTTTGATGGACATACTCCGGCAAGTCAGGCCGCAGGCGCAGGACAGAGGAGGAGGCGGCCGCGGCGGCAGCGTGGGGGAAACCGAAGCTATAGCCCAACTCAGGGACTTCCTCGATGATAAGAGGTACTGTATATCTTATCAAGTATTGTAGGATATAAAAATTGTGCTCTAGTTTCTCTTTTTTGGATTTTTGGATAGAAAAACTGTGCTCTAGCTTCTGTTTTTTTGGATTTTGGATACAAAATATGTATATCTACATCACGGGCGGTGCGTGCGCGCGATGCTACTATTCAGCCGGAGGACGGCTCCTCCAGCTTTGTCACATGACACGTGTCGTGGCAACCGCAACCTTATCTCCTCCACATCTCCCTCTCAGCCGCATCGGCTTCGATGCCCTGCGCCACCTCCTCCTCTCGGCAACAATCATGGCTGAATCCAGCACTGTTGCAAGCAGGTGCTGCCCCCAATGCCATTGCCGCAAATATCGAGTTGCCGCCAGCGGCGAGAGGTGCCACCATAGGTGAGAGATCGCGCTGCTAATAAATAAGGGCGGAGGTGCATATATATGTAGGCGGAGGTGACCATAGGTGGACAAAAATGCTAACATATGTAGGTGGACATGCTACTATAGGTGGGTGCCGATGCTACCGCACGTCGGCGCCGGGCGGGGCTGCTGCCATAGGGGCGGTGGTGCTCGACATTGTGGGCGACCAGTCAAGCCACTTGATCCCTCTCCAACAATTGGCACCTTTTATATGTGTTTCAAGTTGGCCCACTAGCCAGTGCATTGAAACAGACCGTGTCGAGACATGGTCCTAACCCCTCTTTTAATTATCGGGGACGAGGTCCCTTTCAGTCTAAAAAAACACAGGGCATGATCACTTTTTTCCTAGCCCCTCTTTTAATTATCCAGTGTACGGAGTCTAGTCAACTTTTCCTGTAAAAAGAAGAGTCTACTCAACTTTTTTACAAATTCACAAAGTATATATTGAGTAGACGTTGATATCTATCTATTATATACTGAAATCAAGATACATGGTCTACCGAAGCTACCACGTTGAACCACACCCCCTAAATTAATTGTAGTAGTTAGATCTGAAATATATGCCTGAGATTTTACGTAAATGTTCTACATGATTTATATTGACAAGATCACCCTGCGGCAAGACCTTAGAAGCTGCGTCTGTTTTAAAAACAAGCCATGTACAAGCACCTTGGCCTGAACGTCATAGAACCATTGAATGAAGATCGGATAAATTGAGAGTTTTCAAATCTTAGATTCCTTATTCGTAAACTTTGATTCTTGAGGTATAAATATGTTAACGAATATGCCTGATAGAAAATAATTCGTATTTAATGGTCTATTCACCAAAAGGTATTCACATATCTAATTGAATACCTTTTTTTCTAGAAATAACAAAAGTGAATTCATTTTTGGGGAAATTGATGATATCAGATAAGTTTAGCTGGTAGACCTGCAGTGATTACAAACCATCTAAATTCATGATTGACACAACAATGTTGTGCCACTTCTGGTTATTGCAGCTTCGGAGGTGAACACCAAAAACAAACTAGAATTTTTTGACAGTTTGAAGTTCCTACTCCAATATTGGAGCATCCGCTTCGACGAGGAACCTAGTATTACTATTCATAAGATCTCCATAATAAGATTTAACTGAGAAAAGACCTGAAGGAATTAGCCTCCACTTTACAGAACCCAGATCATCTGATAAGGATACTCCCATGCGTCACTCTACCAAGTCTATCCTCCCATTAACGAGCGTCTAAATTGTAAGGTCGGACCATCTTGGTCTAGAACCTTTGAGACTAGAAAATTTTAAGGCCGCACAATATTAAACAAAGACTGGTATTGTATCCCCAGCCACGTATCCTCCCAAATCTAATCTCTTGTCCATTGCCTAGAATGAATTCATTATGATGGAAGAAGTCATTTTTAACCCTCATTATTCCTTCCAAAAGGGACAGTCGGTGGGTTTTGCCTTAATCTCGGCTAAAGTCTTTCCTTTGAAATAGTTTTTGCAAAATAATTCATGCCACACCCCCTCTTTTGTTAACAGCTTAAACAACCATTTGGTACGCAAACATTTATTCTTGATGTCTAGGACTTCAATCCCAAGGACACCTTCGTGTTTTGGACGAAAAATAATATTTCATTTTGTGAGCTCGTATTTCCTTTTAACATGATCACTTTGCCAAAAGAAATGAGACCTATAAAACTCCAATCTTTTTCAAACCCCAACTGCAATCAAAAAAGGAAAATAAACCATTGGTAAGCTAGTTCAGACCACATTAACAAGCAAAAAACGGTTTCCATAGGATAACACTTTTCCAATCCATGAGCTACGATTTTGTTCAAAGAGATCCTCAACAGGTTTTCACTCCTTATTAAGAAGTTTTTGATGATGGATCGGGATCCCTAAGTATCTAAAGGGTAACATACCGACCTCGATCACATCCAAATATATATCTGTAAGCGCCCAAATGCTCTAAAGGTTACACAAAATAAAAGATCTCTCTTATGAAAATTAATTTTAATCCAGATAGTTGCTCGGAAATAGAAAAAATCAACTTCATATTGACAGCCTTCTCAAGATTGTCTTCAAAAAATAAAATAGTGGCATATGCATATTGGAGAAATGATAGTCGTCCCTCAACTAGATGAGGAACAAGCCCTCCGACTTGACCATCCTCCTTTGCATGAGTTAAAGAGGATCGGAGAAGTGGCATATATCAGCAACTAAGTTAAAGATGATCGGCGAAATGGGATCTCCTTGTCGTAATCCCATTAACATCTAGAAGAAATGACCAATATCGTCATTCACCTGAATGCCAACACTCCCCCCCCCCCCTGAACAAAACGCCAACCCAATCACACCATTCTGAATTGAAACCTTTCATGCACAAAGTCCGTTGGAGAAACGCCCAATTAACTTTATCATTTGCCTTCTCGAAATTTATTTTCGAAAGGACTCTATCCATATTTTTTCTACTAATCTCATGAATGGTTTCATGCAAGACAACCACACCCTATAATATGTTTCTACCGGGGGAAAAGCGGACTGAGAAGGTCTTATAACTTTCTGAGCAATGCAAGTAACCCTATATGTACCCAATTTTGTAAAAAAAAACTCACATTCAATAGACAAATGTGATGATATTGTTATATTATGCTCACAACATCTTTTATGGGCAATAAAGTAAAAACACCAAAGTTCAACTTAAATTGAGGGAGATCTTCGGAGTGTAGCTACCCCAACAGCCCCATAAAGTCAACCTTGATGACTCCCAAAAATGTTGATAAAAATCAGCCGGAAATCTATCAAGTCCGGAGGCTTTATTATGCTCCATTTGAGAAATGGCTGAAAATACCTCTTCCCCAATGAAAGATGAGATTAAAAGTGTATTATCAGCATGAGAGACTTGAGGTAACTCCTCACTCATACACTCTAATAAGGTAAAAGATGTAGGTACCGACACCCCCAAACAATTTTTTATAATACTCTGCGATAAAAAAAATTATATACTCTTGCCCCACTATCGTACCCTCGTCTTACTCTAATTGAAAAGTTTATTTTTACGGTGCTTGCCATTAGCTATTAGGTGAAATTATCTAGTGTTAGTATCGCCTTCGTAAACATGCTTCGCCTTTGCTCTTTGGGCCCACTTGGACTCTTCCTCGCATCGGAGTTTAGCCAAAAAAAACAATAGGCTCCCGCTTAGCAGCCAGTCAGCTTCAGTTACCGGTGTTGTCTCTACTTTTAAGTCTAGCTCATTAACAAGAAGCAACAAGCTATCTCGCTGAATCTTGTACTCCCCAATAACATGCTTGGCCCAACCCCACAAGAACCTACGTAAGTGCCTAATTTTGTTTTACCAAATATCAATTGGAGTTGAAACTGACCAATCTCAATTCATGCAAGACAACCACACACTATTGACCGATCTCAATTCGGAACTGACCATCTCAAGAAAAAAACTTCTCGTCTTAGCCATGACAACTCCAAAGATAATATCGTTGTATTCCCTAAATGAGTTTGTGATCCCGAATCGATGGGTAAGGACGTATGATCTGACCGCGTTCGTGTTAATGCACGCACCGTTACTAACACGTGTTTTTTATCACATTCTACACTTGATAGGATTATATCTAGCTTCTCATAAGTCGGGATAGCATGCCTACTCGCCCAAGTATAATGAAGCCTTAACATTTCTACCTCTTTAAAATCAAGACTTATAATGACCGCATTAAAAATAAAAGGTCAGCGCGCATTAAAATTACTATTATTCTCTTCTTGCTTTCTAATAATGTTAAAATCATCACCTACCAACATAGGCAATGACTCCCCATCGTAGATGCGAACCAATTTAGCCAAAAATATTTGTGTTTTCATCATGTCGAGTTTCCCCATAAACAACCACTAAATCCCAACATAAGCCATCTTCCTTAGAGCGAACATTGAACTTAACATAGAAATCACCTAAAACATATTGCACAGCCAAAACCGTGCTAATAAAACCAACTAAAATACCAACTAATCTACCATGTCGAGATAGACAACACCATGGTAATCCAATCCCCCCACAAGGTGCCATAAGAATTGGACAGAAAAATTAGACCTCACAGTCTCCAACAAAGCTAGGACGTCTAATTTGTGTTCCCGAACGGCTTCACTGACCGCTAAATGTTTCGCAGTGTCACTTAACCCGTCAGAGTTTCAAAATAAACCTCTCATTAGGATTTAATTTTTTAAGTTTTGAGTCTAGCACTTCTTGGTTTCCGACCAGAGCTTGTTCTGCTCTTACGAGATCCTGTGGTTTTTACTGCATGCACAGAGACATCCGAAAGATTCCTCATGCCCTCCTTATTTACAATGTTGTAATCATCACATAGACTAGAAGTTCTACGCATTACTAAAATAATTGTATAACCAGAACCATAGCATCTAAATAGTTACCCAAAAAACTAAATTACGGGACTCTTCTATTTTCTTAACGAATTAATCACATGAACAGCTTGAGCATGAAATTCCCCCAATGAGACCCCCAACTTAGATGCACGCGAAGTTATTAAATCATCAAGTAAAGAAGAAAAAAGAAGAGATTGTTTTGAAAGTGTACCTGACAAAGACTTATCACGTATTGGAACACGAAGAGACATTTAGCCCTTTGTGACCACCAACGAAGCCAAGTGACGATTCAGTACCTTCGGCCGGTAGAAGTCAGAACATGGCATGCCAAAAAAAAATGTCAACTCCACGCTAGTGTATCCGTACGTAATGAGTTGTGTCTACGGTGCTGATAACAAAGGGCACGGGCCATTCACATGATAAGGCCCCTCACAAACGACATCTATGTTTTAACAAATGGAAGTAAGTTATTTTGAGACGGAGTGAGTACTAAAACATGTTCCCCTTGAACAGGTTACCACGATCTATCCCCTGTTGTTGGATGAAACCACGAGCAACAAGCTAGGCAAGCTTTGTGTTTTTCAACATAACCATTTGGACAGTGTTTTGTTTTCCAACATAACCATTTTGAAAGTGTTTTGTTCTCAAGATCTACTTGCTTCCCACAATATTAGCGCACCTTTCATTCGTAGGATAGGAAAAATGTGGGAATAAGAATACTATAGGATTGAGATAACATGTCTAATTGAATCATATGGGTAAAGGATTCCCTTAGTGCGGAACCAAAATCCAGCCGGTGTAACATGAGGCCAGGGGGGAGAGCGGGGGCCAGGGCCCCCCTATCGCTCGGCCACCCCCAATACATATGGCTGGTTAATTACTGCCAGTACTGGCAGCTTAGGCATGTATTTTTATTAGTGGTGGACTGATTAGAGGACTCCAACGAAGCTCACGTCAACATAGCCACAAGTCCATGTACCGGCCCAATCCACCAGTCAGTCAGTTGTTCAGCCCTGAAAAAACCCTCATGTCAAGAGGCTGTTTAGTCGCATATTTCCTTCTAGCCGCCGCCACTCATCATATTCTAGCTACCGACCGATTGGTTCATACCGAGGCTGTAAGGGAACCCTCGTTGTTTCTTACCATGGTGGCCACACCGTTCACCAG
Organism: Alopecurus myosuroides; assembly: GCA_028641055.1. Classification (NCBI taxonomy): domain Eukaryota; kingdom Viridiplantae; phylum Streptophyta; class Magnoliopsida; order Poales; family Poaceae; genus Alopecurus; species Alopecurus myosuroides. The sequence continues at coordinate 38,577,366 of CM054057.1, forward strand.
TCTTCCAGATCGGCATGATCAGCCGCTACTCTCTACCATCCTAATCAACCCACGGAGGATTTAAGTCTCAGGTATCTTGTACTATAGACCTAGATAATTGTATACTAGTAGTTACTGGTTTGATCAACCGCATATTATTTTCTAGAGGGAGAGAAATTTCATTAGCAATGAAAAAACCTTGGTTCTTCATTTATATGCTCTGATCCATGTGACTACTATTTTTTTTTAGTTTCTCTAAATTAATATGCTCCTTTGAACTATTAATTAAAAACGACAAGTAAAAGATCGATCAGCTTAGTCATCTTTCAGTAATGAAGAGAAGACATAAATGATACATAATCAATAGATTCATGAGTTTCATATTCATAGCTCTATGGTTAATTAATAGAGATGTCCAATTTTTTAGTATATATGCAATCTCTCCGGCAAAAAAAAAACTTCCATTCTTGCCCCGCCCCCCCCCCCCCTCATGAGGCAGCGAACTATCTGCCATGGTAGCACGCCAGGCTGGTTCGTGAACGGCCGGCATCTCGATGGGATACCAGCAAGGTAATTGGAAAGCAAGCCGGCGCTGATTGTACTCTACCAATCAAGGTGAAGGCGTTGAACATTCGAGTTTGGTCGCAGTGCCATGTCGCCATTAGATTAACAGGATGGCTCAGCATCAGGGACGACAAGTGAAGGCGTATCACGCATGTAGCCGGAGTCCCGATCGACGGGTAGCGACGCGGGATAGGCCTCGAGAGAGCATGCCGAGTAGGGAGAGGCCGGCCGACCTAGAAGAGTCTGGCTGGGATCACGATTTTTTGTCATGCACGTCCATTCCTTGCACATAGATCACGATGTTCGTGTCCTACATAGAAGAAGCATTGCTTGGGGTTGCAGGTTAATCGACAAGTATGAAAGGTCATACTTTCACACATGGACTCTCGTAGCTAGTTAATTGGATCAAAAAGAGATCGGCTCTTCAAGTTTAGATATAGTTGTGTGACTCTGAGAGAGGAAAATGGAAATGTGGATTCATCCAAGATGACATCATGAGAGATGTAAATGCCTTGTGCAGAGCGATCCAAAAAACTTGTAACATGTGCATAGGACTATAGTCAAGAAAAAGTAACATATTGGAGCAGAATTCTAATTTGTGTATGTTGTACTTTCGTATACTAGGCCAACACGCACATAAAAGAAATGCGAAGGAAGGAGTAGTTTGGATCCACCGTAAGAGTACACGTTGGTAACGTGCATGCCAAAATGATCTGGCGGCTAATCAATGAGTAGAGAGACAATAGAGTAGCATACTCCCTCCTTTTAGATTTATTCTACATATTAAAAAATTCAGATAAATTAGGCTAGCATTAGTACTTTTTCACAACCCAACATGTATCTCAATTATGGTATCACACGAAACAAATAACTCATTGGATAAACCAATATTAATTAATGCAATCCATATGTGGGGATTGGGGTATGGTCTGTGGCCTCTCTCTTGTCTGTGGTGGGACCCACCCAGGATGTAGACTAATTTAGGACATATTTTGAAACCATGATGTAGATTAAATCCAAACGGAAGGAGTATTATGTTACCATCACATAGCGATTCCTAAAAAAAAATGAGTCTACAAGCAAATAAATGAGATCATCTATGATACTATATTTATTTTACTTTGCTCTACGCGTTATTAACATAGTCTAGTAACATATGCATGTTGCTAGTCTAACTTAGTTCTGACTATGACCAGCCTAAGATGTTAATAAAGAGGTGTATCCATGTTAAGAACCCGGTAAGGCATATAATTAATAAGATACCATGTCATTAGGACGTCTCGGTCTAAAAAACCGCAAGTAAGAGAGGACTACGTATGTAGGGTGAGTCTAGTTTCTACTATGTGGTGATGTTTGCATTCGGCGATAACATTTGTTGGGAAGTGTGAGGGAAAGACACACGTTGAGAAATGCCCAAGAGCTAAAAGTAACGATGCAATTTATAATATCCACCACACCAATCAGACTGATCGTTTAGAATTCTTAAGAAGATATTTCTGGCAAAAATATATATAGTCATCGACATAGTTAACATAGTATTTATACCTTTAGATGGTGGATGGGTAGGACTCAAACATCGGAATGAATTAACTCAAGTTGCATAGTAGAAACACAATGAGGTGCATTATAGGGGTAACTAATGCTTCTTAGCACTCTAACATGCAAGACAAACGAAATATCTGATTTTCTGATGAAGACTACAATAGGATATTTCGGTTAACTATGAATTTTATATCTGGGATGAACATGATGTTGATGCCACTAAGATGGCATGGCCTTGACGGTTGATGGTGCATGGCCCGATGATAAAGGTGATGCGCGAATAAAAAAAAATAGTGTAGAGGCCACCATGGCTTCTACCTTGTAGAATTGTTCTCCTAGATGCCTTGTCATTAACAAACAGCATTTGTAATGATAAAACTCATTAAATACATTCCTACCAGAAACCAAGCGAAAGTTTTTATGTGTGCAAAATGAAGGATTTTTTCAGGTGAGGAGATAAACCAGCTAGTTTCAATGGCCAATATGTAAAATAAACAAATATGGACCAGTGGCTATCTCGACTTGATCATCCTCCCCCCTATAGCGATCATGAAATGAAATACGTTCCGGATCACCTGTTAGGTGATCCGTAGAGTATCATATATGAGGTGATTAAAGTTGTAGCTCGTCGATGGAGAGTTGCTGGAGCGTGAAGTATCCACCTGGAAGTGGTGGTTGAAATGGTTGTGGAAGCTAACGGCTTCATGTCACCAAATTTTGCAGATTTGACGGCATGGTAGCGACCATTGCCATTTTCATTGCGTCCATTACCAAATTAATATTATCAGTGATATTAGCCTCCAATTTAATTTAGCCGTTTGATCTCACACCATAAACGGTTAAATTTACATTAGGTGTACCTTAAAGTTTGTCAGAAAAATTAAACGACTGCTTGATTCGTTTGACTCACGTGATGACCCCTACCTACCTCCTTGCCAGGTACTTAATCGTATTTGATGACGTTTGGAGTATATCAGCATGGAAGGCCATCAATTGTGGCCTCCCAGCGAATAGTGTTGGAAGTCGGATCGTTGCAACAACCCGCAGCTACGCTGTGGCAAAATCATGCTCCAACTATCCCAAAGATGATGTTATCCGTGTGATGGACCCTCTTGATAAATCTGACTCGAAGAGACTGTTCCATAGCAGGTTATTTGGTTCAGAAGAAGAGAAGTGTCCAGAAGAATGCAGCCAAGTTCATATGAGCATACTGAAAATATGTGGGGGTCTGCCTTGGGCCATACTTGTATTAGCCAGCCTTATAGCAAAGAAACGTGCCGAGCCGGGCGGATGGAAAATGGTCGACTGGTCTAAAGATCTTTCAGAACTGGAGCAACATCACCCGTTAAAACGGATGAGGAAGGTATTGCATATGAGTTATGCAGATCTTCCTCTCCCAATGAAATCCTGCCTATTGTACTTCAGTGTTTTCCCAAAGAATTATACCATCAACAGGGATCGTCTCATATGGAGATGGGTGGCCGAAGGATTCATCCCGAGCAAAGGAGAAGAGAACACTCTGGAAACAGGAAGGAGCTATTTTAATGAGCTGATCAACAGGAGTTTGATACAGCCCGTGCTTGCGGAAGACGGCGACAGCGAACCAACGGGTTGTACCGTGCATGCTGCAGTTCATGACTTTGTTGTATCGTTGTCTAGTGAAGAGAACTTTGTCACGTTGGATGAGTCGATGCAACGGGATGTGATCCGTCGACTATCTCTCAACTATGCCAAACAGGATGATGGCCCATTGGCATCCGACTTTGGCAATGTCAAGATCAACCTATCCCAGGCGAGATCCCTTACTGTGTTTGGGTCTGCTCAACGGATGCCTCATCTGGCGAATTTCCTGTTGCTGCGGGTGCTAGATCTGGAGGACACCGAGAAGCTGGAGAGCAAAAACATAGAGGACATAGGGAGGTTGTTTAACCTCAGGTATCTGGGACTCGGAGGGGAGCAGCTCGCAGAACTCCCAGAATCAGTAGGAGAGCTGCAGTTTCTGGAGACCTTGGAGATAAGGCGGACCAATATAACAAGGCTGCCTCCAGCTGCATCCCGGTTACGAAGATTAGCCCGCCTGCTAGCCAAAGTTCTGGATGACATACCAGAGGACATAGAAAAGATGCAAGACTTGCAGGAACTGTCAATGCTCAACGTCAACAGTCGCCGTATGCTTGATCTCATGGCTGAGCTGGTCAAGCTGAGGCAGCTGAGGGCTCTCGGTCTGAAATGGTGTTTCTGTGATGAGCGAGATGGTGAGATCAAAACTTACAGGAGTGGCTTCGTCTCCTCTCTGAACAAACTTACGAGCTCCAGTCTTGAGTCTCTATTCCTTGACTCTGGCGACGCTTGCTCCCTGGATTTCTTAGCGGACGCTTGGGTCCCTCCTCGCATGCTCCAAAAATTAGTGGTGAAGAGCTTAAACTACTATTTTCCAGCAACTCCAGGACACCTTGCCTCGTGCACCAACCTCGCCTACCTGGAGATCGCCATCAATCTGAGCAGAGAGGAGGATCTCTCCATCATTGCACGCTTGCCAGAGCTAACCACTCTCAAGTTGTTTGCCAAGGGGAAACCCGTCTTCGTCAGACATGGTTTCCCCTGTCTCAAGGTGTTCTGGTTCCATTGCCGTGGCTCAGGTCTCGAGTTGGTGTTCAAAGGACCAGCTATGCCACAGCTCCGAAAGCTTCACGTCTCCTTCAAACTGTTAGCCCAGCAGCAGGCGCAGCATGGCTTTGATTTTGGTCTCCAGAACCTCCAAGCTCTCAAGCAAGTCCATGCCAATATCGATTGCGGCGGTGCTATGGCTTCGGAGGTGGACTCGATGGAGCGTGCTATCAGGAAAGGTGTATCTGTCCACCCGAACGAACCAGCGTTGGAGCTGAGCAAAGATAATTACATCGAAGAAACAGCGACGATATATGAATAGGTGCAGACCACCATCGAGCAACTACTATAAGAAATGAGGTAACTATTGATTCGGCGCCAAAAAAAAAAATCGATACAGCGATATATGTACTGTATTTATTTATTTTGAACTGCTTCTATACGTTGATTGGTACTTTACGTCTTCCTTCGCTTGCTTACTTCCAAGCACTAGTATTAGCTAATTGTAGTTATTTTATTCCTTGCAGATCTAGGATGCATGCCATGCATTATGCCAAGAACGCGATAGCCTACAAACTATAATTCTACGTATTCGGAGAGGGTCAAGTAAATCTTATTTTTACAGTTTTGAGTGGAGAGTTTGTGCATCTGACTTTTCCGGTGATCCAGCTATTTTTTTAAAATTGAAAATAAAATTTATGAGTTTCAAAAAACAATTGAAAAAACCCGGATGTAGCCAATGGTGTATTCTAGAAACATGCAAAAAAAAATTAACTTCGCATACTTTGTATTCAGAGCTATGCAAAAATGAAAAAAAATGTGGATCTGAAGGTATACATATTTTCAAATATCTAAATTTGTCATATTTTTTCCTTTTTGTGTAGCTCAGAATATAAAGTATTTGAATTTAACTTTTTGCATGTTTGTGGATACACCATTGGATGCATCCCAAAAATTTTAAATTATTTTTGAAACTCTTCAATTTTTTTAATTTTTTTTGAAATAGCTGGATCACCCAAGCTCGGGATCAAAAAAACACTTTTCGATTTCTACGTCTCCATTCAGTTTTATTTTTATGAGAATGTAATTAATCTACAAAATTCCGTAGTGTATACACACTTATTTAAGCACATTGATACATTTTGTGTAAATGATATAATTGCACCTCTTACATTATTTTGACAATAAATTGTTCCTCCACCATGAAAGATCGTCCACTATGGACTAGCGGCCGGGCAGTGAGTATTCGTGATATGTCCAATACATTTATGTCTTCTGGAGTTTAATACTCACTCTGTTCGGAGTTAGATGGCTTGTGTTTGTTTAAATATGGATGTATCTAGACATTTTTAGTATATAGATACAAGACAAACATAAATCATCTAATTCTGAACAGAGGGAGTGTGTTGTTTCACTCTATAATTGTTATGGTTATGATGATTTCCTTACAAGATTTTCCACAAGATCATGTCTACTTGTTATCTTTTCCATATTGAAATGCTAAAAACCTTTCATATCGTATTTTAACTATCGGGAACCTTCGAGACTAATGAAGGTGAACCAGAAAATGTGTTCATTATTTCTGGAGGCAAAAAGGGGATAGGGCACATTGTCCATGGGGGGATAGGGCACATTTTCCATGAGGGGGATAGGGTGCATTTACGCGACCTACACCCTTGGCCGCGCCGAGAGGGCTCGTTTTCCCTTCAAGCGTCAGATGTCGTCGATTCTTTCGCAAATGTCGATGTCTTCACATAAACCCTTTATAAATAGTCTTTGGGCTTTGCTTTGTCGGTCGACAGAACCAAGTCAATCACATCTCATATGAGCCACGTTTATCTTTCGATGTATGTGCTCCGAGCTCATGACTATCATGCCAGAACGTCAAGACAACCAACCACTGATCTTGTCTATATAAGATTGACCCTCGTATACAAGTGATCAATCCATACTCGCCTCTAAGAACTCAAGAACCACCTGATTCTCATATCTGATTTATGGATGCGAACCCAAACTAATTTGACGCTGCACAGTTTGCAAGACCATGATCACATTGCTATTTTCAAGTGAGGAATCTCTCTAATAGTCACAAATACCGCGCAACCAAAAGATTGCATAAAAAGTTTTAACCATCACATGAAATTAATAGTGATGCAGTATAGTTCTCTTCGTCTTCTGGCCTCAGAACTTCTTCTTTGCTCCATGTATTGTTGTCGAGGTCTACGACATCTGATCACCATCTTCATGTTCTTCTCCTATCTGTAAGATACTTAATGAGAGCATGGGTCATGCACGACAAAGATATAAATCATATGTTTTCCAACCATCATGTTTTTTAACATGCAAAATAAGGTTGACCGAACTTTGATCGTGAAAATAACCCACTTAGAAATTGATTTTTGCGTTTTTCGTTACAGGTGTTGCCAGTAGATTGAATAGATGTATCTTTTCAGTTCGAACGGTTTAAGTTCTCATTGAGCTAAAACAGATAATGTATGAGAAAGTTATCATTTTTTTAGTAAACACAAATCACGAAAACTCTGTCCGGCAGTACACAAACATATACCGGGAAGTTCATACGTGGGTCATGTGAAGTTAACACGTGTGTCGAGGGAACTCCAAACAATCCATTTTCTACGTGATACACATAGAAAAAATAAGGACATTAAAATCATTGTCTAAAGTGCGGAATCCCGTCGGCAGAACAAACTCATCAACCGAGACGTTCACATGTATGTCGAGAGAAGTTCATCAATCTATTTTTTTCATAGATATATAGCCCCCGACTCTTTTTTTTTAAACGCAACAAAAATCAATCGATTTGGAGGTCGTATGAGTGGCCAAATGATTTTTTGAGCATGCAAAATAAGGTTGATCGAACTTTGACCGCGAAACTAACCCACTTAGAAATAGATTTTTTAGTTTTTCGTTATCGGAGTAATCGGTAGTTTGAATAGATGTGTCTTTTCAGCCTGAACAATTTGAGTGCACATTGAGCTAAAAAGGATAATGTATGAGAAAGTTATCACTGTTTTAGTAAACACAAATCACGACAACTCCGTCCGGTAGTACGCAGACATATACCGATAAGTTCATACGTGGGTCATGTAAAGTTCACACGTGTGTCGAGGGAATTCCAAAAACTCCATTTTCTACGTGATACACACAGAAAAAATAAGGACATTAACATCATTGTCTAATGTGCGGAATCCGTCGGTAGAACAAACTCATCAGCCGAGAAGTTCACATGTATGTCGAGAGAAGTTCAGCACTTTATTTTTTTACAGATATATAGTCCCCGACTCTCTCTTTTTAACGCAACAAAAATCACTCGATTTGGAGATCGGATGAGTGGCCAAATAATTTTTTGACCATGCAAAATAAGGTTGACCGAACTTTGACCATGAAAATAACCCACTTAGAAATCGATTTTTGCGTTTTTCGTTACAGGTGAAATCGGTAGATTGAATAGATGTGTCTTTTCAGCCCGAACGACTTGAGTGCTCATTGAGCTAAAACGGATAATGTATGAGAAATCTATCACCGTTTTAGTAAACACAAATAATGAAAACTCTGTCCGGCAATACACAGACACACACCGAGAAGTTCGCATATCTGTCGTGTGAAGTTCAATACTATATTTTTATACTACGTTACATATTAGTTTATTTTTGAAATTAAATTCAATCGGCGATGACTAAAGAAAACTGTAGAAGAGAAAAAGTTGCGGAATTTCAATAGCTTTCCAACGGCATATCATTTGAATCGGTCCAATTTACGGCTGCCAAAATATTTAAAAAATATGTTCTGTGTGACATTTCACTGACCATGTTTTTTAGAATAAGAAATTACCGTAACAAATTTGAAAAAAAGTAACAAAATAAAAAAGATCCGTGATTTCACTATATTTACAACGGTGTATCATTTTCTAAATTCCGATAAACGGATAAAAAAATATAGAAAATACGTTCACAACAGGTTTTATCAGATTTGAGTATTTCCGAAATTGTTTAAAAATGGTTACGAATTTGAAAACCTACGTGAGAAAAGAAAAATGTGGAATTTTGTTATCTATTCAACGGTATATCATTTTCTCAACTCCGATAAACGGTTAATAATTTATTTCTATTTTAACAAACATAAATCATGAAAACTCCGTAAGACAGTACAAAGACGTATACCGGGAAGTTCAATTATGTGTCAAGTGAAGTTCAATAGTCTATTTTTATACTATGTTACAGATTAGTATATTTTTTAAATTGAATTTAATCGGTGATGAATTAAAGAAAATAGTATAAGTGCATTTCAACAACTTTCCAACGGCATATCATTTGCATCATTTCGACTTACGGTTGAGAAATTATTTAAAATAGACGTTCTATGTGACATTTCCCTATCCAGGTTTTTTAGAAATAAAAAAATAACCGTAAGGAATTTGAAAAAAAGTGACAAGATGAAAAATATGGGTAATTTCACTAGACTTTCAACGGTATATCGTTTGCTCAATTCTGATAAACGGTTTAAAAAATATCCAAAAAATATGTTCAAAGCCGTTTTAACCATATTTGAGTATTTTCGAAAAAAAATTAAAACATTACGAATTTGAAAACCTACGTGAGCCCAGAAAAGATGCGGAATTTCACTAGCTTTTCAATGGTATATCATTTGTTCAATTCCGCTGAACTTTTAAAAAGTAACGTCAAAATCACCGCATGGAACTATCCCTACGGAGAGGCAGTTTTGTATTTTTCTATGAGAAGTTCAGAATTGCTTGTAGGGCACTATTGTACACCCGGTTATAGAATATTTTGGCATGACCTTCCTACAAATCGGAGGTTAATGGAGTGCCAAATTTTACCGAGACGGAAATGAATCAACATTTCGGCAATAGTTGGCAACTCAATTTCATTCCAAAATTTCACACATAGCATCTCCATGTCACGACCATATATAATCTGGTCAAATTTCACACATATATTTCATATCGCGCATAATCGGGCCAAATTTCACACAAACACCCATTTATACATATTTATTAATCGCACTTAAAATAATTAGATGAGCACACGAGATGATATCCGAAGTTTTTTGGAGCTTTGGAGAGAAAGAGAGGGGTAATTCTATATCTACATGTAGGAACAACCTTATGGGGAAAACTTTTGGTAGAAAGGATTTTGGGAGGGATATAGGCCTAGATCTATCAATTAAAATAGTTTTAGTTGGTTGAAAAGAGGGGAGGAGGTGAGGAAATTTGACATCAAATAGAGTGGGTTTGAGCTAGAGAGAGAAGGGAGAGGTTGAGAAGAGTGGAGGAGATGGGGGAGATGGGTGGTTGCAGTTATTGCATTGTCCAGGTTACCGCTGGCGAACGGACAGGGTTGTTCGCTAGCGGTAATAGACGCACTAGCCCCACATATTAGTGCTGGCGAACACGCTAAACAGTTCGCCCGACAGTAATAGGCATAGCGCTAACGAAGCGTTATTCTGCCCGCCAGCGTTCAGTTCCGCCCCACGCACCCCTGGGCCCACTACTAGAGCTGGCGAACGAAGTAGCTGGTTTGCCAGCGATAGGGTTGGTAGCGCCGGCGAACAAAAAAATGGCTTCGTCAACGGTAATAGCGCTGGCCAACTCTGGACCCGGCGAACAAAAAAATGACTCGCTAGTGGTAAGCTAAGGGCTATTGCTAGCTTCCTACTAGCGTCCAGGTGTGTAACCCGTGACTCACTCTCTCTCTCTTTGTCCTCTCCTCCCCTTGCTCTAGAGCTAGGCCATCGAGCATGTGCTCAATGTCCGTTGCTTGTGATGTTGTACGCCCGTAGTAATTTCTGAGGTGATGATCTAGGTCTTGTTCCCCTTGTGGCTGGGGTGATGCATTGGATGATGAACTAATACCCTATTATTCTTGTGATTAGGGCTATGGCCTTGATGTTGCCCTTGTTGGTACTGTCAATTGTTGACAGCTTTAGTTCTTGGCCCCTGACAGACAATATGTGTGTGTGCTACTCTGAACATTTGGTTCAGAGATGTCCCACCCTAGACCCTTTTGTGATTCTGTTAACTGAAGAATGCGATGATTCCTTTTATTTCAGTTATTTCTGAATCTTGGTGATGCTAACTAGCGTGGAGTTGTGCTTGAGGTGATATTTTCATTTGAATTAGTGCCCAGCAACTTCACTTGTGAAGATGCTTGTAAAATCAATTTGGCATGTTAATTATTCTCTCCTAATTTGTACCTGAGTGCTTAATTGTTTGCATGATTTAATCCTGAGGTGCCTGATACGTCATAAATTTATCCTTAATTTTTGATGTTCCATGTTGTTTTCATGTTATTTCCTAGATGTTTGCTATACACTGTATGTCATTTTTATCGACTTCCGGGACTAACCTATTGATAAGATACCACAGAGCCAGTTCCATGTTTTCTGCTATTTTTATTTTCAGAAAAGTTGTTTTGGAAATATTCTCAGAATTGGAAAATCCGAAGCCTGGAAGTCTTAGAATTTCCGAAGGTTCCACGGAGTCCCGAAGAGGCCCGGAGGGGGCCACACCATAGGGCGCCGCCCCCTGGCCATGCCTGGGGTGGTGTGGGCCCCTCGGGCGCCCACCGCCATCGCCCTTTCGCCTATTTATCCCCCGATACATCAACCTTAGAAATATATCACTTATTCCGAGAAACACCCGAGACCTCCGTCATCGTCATCCCGAGATCGGGAGGGTTCTGGAGCTCTCCCCGGCACCCTGCCGGGAGGGAAATTCATCACCGGAGGGGTCTACACCACCATGCGCTCTGCCGAAGTGATGCGTGAGTATTTCATCCTTGCACTACGGGTCCATAGCATTAGCTATATGGTTGTCTCCTCCACTTTATGCCTCATGTTTAGATCTCGTGAGCTGCCCTACATGATCGAGCTCATCTTTATGTAATGCTACATGTTGTGTTTCCTGGGATTCAATGAATGTTGAATGCTATGTCTTCTGATTATTAATCTATCATGTTATCTTCATGCATATGTTATTTATGATCTTGCATACTCTCCGTTATTAGTAGATTCTCTGGCCAAGTAGATGTTAGTAAATCCAAGAGGGAGTTTTATGCTCGATAGTGGGTTCATGCCTCCTTTGCATCTGTGTTCGAGTGATAGAAACGTGACGGATGGAGGAGATTTTGTTGTCATTAGGGAGAAAACAACGATGTTTACTTCGTTTACATTGTTTACATTACACACATTGCTTACTGCGATTATCTGTTGCCTGGAACTTAATACCAACCGTTTGTTCGGATGATATTCGGAGGGTGGATTATTAGTCATAGATGCAGTTGGATGACGGTCTATGTATCTTGTTGTAATGCCCGCATGAATCACACAGTATTCTTTATGTCTTGCATAAGTACGACGGTGCAACCTTCATTTCTGTCAATTGCCCAGTTGTAATTTGTTCACCACACATGTTATTTATCTTTCACGGAGATACAACACTAGTGAACTGTGGATCCCGGTCCATTTTCTCATACTGATAATACACACACTCATTCCACTATTTTCACACTGCTTCTACTGCTTTCATACTGTTCTCATATTGTTTTCCATACCATACAGTTAACCTCTTTGTGTTCAGCAAAACCGGTGAGATTGACAACCTCACTGCTTCGTTGGGGCAAGGTGATTTGATTGTGTTGTGTAGGTTCCACGTGTTGCTGCTGAACTGGTAGTGCGCCCTGCCACCTCACCTGCATCAACCTTCATAGATTGTTTGTCCTCCTACTAGTCGATTCAACCTTGGTTTCTTTTCTGAGGGAAAACTTGCCGCTGCACTCTTCACAACCTTTCTCTTGGGGTTTACCAACGTCCACTACACCATCAAGTTTTCTGGCGCCGTTGCCGGGGAGGAAGGGAATTTTTGCAAGGGGAGTATCTCACTTCCAATATCTTTACTTTGTTTTAGTTTTGTTTAGTTTATTTTATTTTATTTTGTTTGCTTCTCTATATCAAAAACACAAAAAAATTAGTTCTTATTCTAGTTATTATTTTTTCTTTATCATGCTTGGTATCAATGGTTGATGTCTTTGAAACTAGGTCTTATTGGCAATATGGGTTCACGGATGAACGACAAAAATATTATAAGGAACACCGCTTGTCACAAAAAGGGATACACTTATGGGAGCAAATTAATAAATTGCGTAACTATGCTAAAAACTTGTGTTCTACTTATAATGTTACTTATTGCTTTGATAAATCTTGTTGCTGTAGGAGGTATAAACACCCCCCTTTTCAATGTGAGTATAATGATAATGTTACCATATCTTCTTATGTTATGGGAAATTATGACTTTTATGATGTGGAACAAATTGAAGAATTTATTGCTTGGAAGGGTGAATCTGAAATTGCTTATTTGCTTGAAAATATTGATGGTGCACCTTATAAATACGAGATTTATGCTATACTTGAATATTTCTTTGATAATTACAAGGATTGTAATTACTACATAATGGAATATCTTAATAAATGCTCTCAACCTAAGGAATAGACTAATGTCTTGCAGGTGTCTATAAAAGCAGAAATTGCTGAATGTGAAAGCTCATTGGATAAAAAAGAGGAGGAGAGTGATGATCGAGAGGAGGAAGAATGGAGCGACCCATGTCTACCTCCCAATGAGAGTAACCTTTAACTCATAGTTGTGATGATCCTAATGATTCTTTTGAAATATCCCTTTTTGATGAAGTTGATACTTGCTACATTTGTGACCTTGATACTACTATGAATGAAACTTGTGAGAATGATGTTGCTACTATTATTTATGGTAATCCATGCTACTTTTATGAATCCAAAGATAATCCTCTATTTATTCCAACTATTGATATGCATGATAATGAGGAAGTTTGTTTAGAAAATCTATATGATAATGCTCTTCATGATGGTCCTATGTTACTTGATGTTATAAATTATAATGCCACTGGAAATATGATTTCTATAATGTGTCCCATATCTTTTATGAGTGATCAATCATCTTTTTTTAATATTGCTAAAAGTGGGGAAAAAGAGGAGCTGGTTTTAAATTTTGATCCCACTATTTTGGAGCTTGATATGAATTGTGTGCTTTTATACCACGACAAACATTCTTTATGTGATAATTATGTTGTTGAGTTTGTTCATGATGCTACTGGAAATTATTTTGAGAGAGGAAAATATGGTTGTAGGAATTTTCATGTTACTAAAACAACTCTCTTTTTGCTGAAAGTTTTGAAGTTGCTCTTGTTCTACCTCCCATTATTTCTAGTTTGATCTTTTTTAATTTATTTATTTACAAGATTCCTATGCATAGGAAGTGGGTTAGACTTAAATTTGTTTTGTAATTTCTTCTTGATTATCTTTTTTGCTTTAATTCATATTTCTTATGTGAGCATCTTCTTCATTTGAAAACACGTGAATCTACTTTTTTGGGCCTACCTAAAAGGCGTTAAAGAAAAGAACTTCTTGGGAGATAACCCATGGTTTTGTTTTTGCTTTGTTTTTCTCTGTTTTCTTTCAGTCAAGGGGTTGTATACTTCTGTATCAAGTCTTTTGTATCTTTATTTTCATGTTTTAGTTGTGCCAAGTAAAGTTTCTGACGAGAGTTGGAGTTGGTTTTGGTTATCTGTGCAGGAAACATATTTCTGTTGTCCACTGTAAACAATCGTATAATTAACAAAAATTGAAATGACCTAAAACTTTTTGCGCTTATTACTCAGCTAATTCCGAAACTTTTTCGTTCTTTACGTTTTTTGATTTGAGCAACGTGAGTGCCCCGAAAAAATTCATCTTTACAGACTGTTCTGGTTTTGGCAGATTCTGCCATTTTTCTTGCATTTGCTCTTTTACGATGTCAAGTGTATTTCTTTGCTTCGCGAAACATCATTGTCTTTAGCTAATGTTAAAAGTATCAATAGCACTTGTTCCCATACAGAACCCATGGATTTTTTTATTGTTGCACTAACCCTCCAATCCGAATTAATCTTTGAGTGTGGTGTGAAGGAAGTTTTCAAGGGTCAAGAGAAGAGGATGATATAATGGGAGTAAGAAGAGTGCAAGGTCAAAGTTTGGGGATGCCCCCATGATTCATCCCAGAAAATGTTAAGAAGACTCAAGCATCTAAGCTTGGGGCTGCCCAAGACATCCCCTTCTTCATCAACAACTTATCAGGTCACTTCTAGTGAAACTATATATTTATTCGGTCACATCATATGAAATTTACTTGGAGCGTCTGTTATTTTTCGTTCTATTTTCTTTTTCATTTGAATACTCGTTATGCTCGTATTCTTAATTTTTCTTATAGTTGCTGCAAAATTCATGTTTAGCTCTTGTTTTCATTGCATATCTTATTGAGCGATGTTAGTTTTAGTAGTTTTATGTGAGTACTCTCATGTTTGCTATCTGTACCATTTAGAGAGTTTTTGTTAAAACATATTTTTTATGGTGCTTGTTGGGAAAAGAAACTTTTGCATGTGGTAGAATTTATAAACAATGCAAATAAAAGCTTGTATAGACTGTGACTAGAATTTTTCATATCATGGTAGATGTTATTTTAATTTTAAAGCCTATTGGTTATTTTGTAGCATTATTTGTCTCAAATAGCTGAGAGTGTTTAATGTGCCATTGAAAGAATCATGAGTTGTTCTTGTCATATTGAAGCATAAATTTGTGGTGTTATCCTTTGAATGTTTTATTTGGTTGACTTGGCGCATGCTTACACCATGTTTATGACTACAAACGAGTCACTTATAGCCTCTATGATCATTTAGTTTTTGAACTTGTGGTACCACTTATGCTTTGATTAATGATGTTTTTGTCGCTATGCATGATTATCGCCATTATTGCTCTCTTGATTTGTCGCTCCCAGTCTTTTGCTAGCGTCCACATGTACTGAGTATGAGCTCTACTCGTGCAATCCAACTCCCAAAAACCAAAGTATGCCAAATGTGTCCACCATACCTATCTACATGTGGTATTTAACCGCCACTCCGAAGTAAATTGCTCATGTGTTAACTTTAAAACTTTCAAAATTACTCTTGTTTTGTGTTCCTGTTTTAGCTCATGAGGACGTAAATAGAGAATCTTTATCTCACTTGTTGATTGGACTTTCACATCATGTACTAGTGGCTTCATCTGCTTATCCAATTGATAGAAGTGTTGGCAGGGGGTGCCCAGCCCCAAATTAATACACACAAATTCTCTTCACTATTTTTGCCCCTGATTTATCAGTCAAAGCATAATTGTGTAAACAAAAGAGAAAGAGGGATGACCTTCTACACCAGTTGTGTCTTTCAATGTGAGCCTCTCTTGTGAAGTCTAGTTAGCTTGTGACGTACTGTATTTTATGTTTACCATTCGTTGACATAAGCATACACCTCTCTAAAAATTAGACACTCCTCCACGATATGATTGTTGGAAGGCACCCGATGATTCGGTTAGCCATAGTTTGTGTAAGATGGTTGGGAGGAGTGTCAAACATTTTATACCTATGTTTAATAAAATAAAAGCTCTAGCACATGAGTGATCCATGCTTCCCTCGCGAATGGTATTTCTTTTACTTTTATGTTGAGTCTCCATCTTCTAACTTTATGCACAGTTGAGAGAGCATAGTTGTCATTCTGAGTTTATGTGCATTTGTCCCATGATGTGTTATTGTTTGTTCTCAAATCATTTGTTCTAGTATTCCTCATAAACTTTGAAGGTGTCCTGACATTTATGATTTTCCCCACTCTTAAGGACAAGCGAAATATCACTTTGCCATGCTTTCTCTATACTTGAAACAAACGTATATCTTTCTTTGCATTGTTATTCATGACTTTTATTTGTGTTACTTCTCACGATGCAGAGTGTTGTTATGTTTTATTGCTAGAATTATATCTATCATGTTTGTGTTTAAAGTACTATGATCTCAGCTTACATATGATTTTACATTATTATTATTGATGATCAAATTTATATTGGTAGCATATCACCTCAGAAATTATGTGTTTTTATCGTTTACCAACTCGAGGATGAGTAGGATCTCTGTCGCACCCGGACTTCTAGGGGATACTCACAGTCCGTTAAACAGTAGATAAATGGCTTACGGGGCATACCGGCACCCGCATCTCAATATGAGCAGGCCAACACGTAAACGTGTGACAACCATTATGTTACTATTCATCGTCTGCGCAAACCATCCCATAGAAATCCAGATACTTCCGTTGACGTACTTCAAAACATACACACATGGTACGTCAACGGCATTGGAACAAGTGATATCACAACAAATCTCTACGACACAAAAGATTGAAATAAGTTGCAAATAGCTCTCATTAGAGCAGAGATAGCAAATACACTCATCCAGAGGACACATGTCCCAACATATCATCATTACATCACAGCGGAAGCATTCAACATGTCTGAGTACAGACAAGATCCAAATAGGCCTAAGAGGCCGGAAACGAAAAGACGGAGCCCATCCACGAAGTCTCGGATCCTGCCCGGGTCCGCTATCTACTCGTCAGCAGCCTCGTCATACTCCACGTAGTAGCCACCATGGAGATCCTCGGAAACGTAGTCTGCGGAAACCACAGCCCCAAAGGGGTCAGTACATAAACGTACTGGCAAGCAAGACTCACAGTTCACCAAAGTGTAACCCGTCAACACCAAGCACATATGCTTTGGATTCAACGGAAGAACGGGGACGTAAAAATGCTGCAACTGGCTGCTCTAACCAACTACAGAGTTTCTACCACTTCCGGCTAAACAGAAAGAAGATAAGATAGCGTATAGTAACCAACTACAACTAACCACCAAACAAACCCATCCTAGATCTCGCCCCTTATCCAAAGAAGCAATCCGAGGATAACTCACACAGTTGGATTAATGATGGTTCAAATTGTTGTGTCCATAAACCTATTACTAGTCAAGTTATCATTAGTTAGGTGTAAGTTGCTCTGAGTACTTGTTAGCCAGTACTTTCACCAAGTAATCCATAACCGCGGAAAACACGGCTTCTCGAGAAGATTTAACCCTGCAGGGATGCACCAATTTGGCCGTACACGTAAGAATGACCCGCCAGGCGGGGAGCTAACCCACCAAGCGAGGCACTCAACACAACTCAACTCTTCTTCGCATCAAGCCCAAAGAACCACATGATGTGCGTGCGCGGCTAATCGAGCCCCATGAAGAAAAGGGGACCCTCATAGCACTCTAAGACCACGCCGCCCTAAATGCCGACTACAAAAGTTCCACCCTGGCGCCAAGGGTTCGCACCTGCACATGTGTCGTGGGATGATCACGGCAGATGTTACCAGAGGTAACTGATCTTGGGGCAAGTCGACACAGGTATTTGGGAGAGGGTTTAGCTCGAAGGAAAACATGATGATAAGCGATCTTGGAATCAGCACTCAACTCGCCGAGTCTCGAATATAGCTCTCGATTTATACTGGATACTCGATAACAGGCAATACGATTATGTCGTGAATCTCTGTCAAACCAAGCCTAGGGGCCGGCTTATAAAGCACCCGTACCCCCCTTGGCTTGCCCTCCAAGGCGCAGCTTGAATCATATCCGAACTCTACTAACAAACCCTAGCTTTCCTTACCGCAACCCACAATCCGGGTTACGAGGCCTACAAACTTTGGGCCTTCCAGAAGTTTCTTTATCCTTAGCCGGATCCCGCGCATCGTCCTTCGGGCCGGGTTACACCTTGGAGTTGGCCTACCGGGTTACTATCCCCCCATCAGTAGTCCCCAGAATAGCTTGGGCTTCCTGGATTCCTCCTAGAAGCGCTGGCTATTCCCTGCAAGAATATCAGACGTACCAATTCAAGTAGGCCGGGTTAGATTTCTTCGATAAACAGTCAGGCCCAACTCCACGGTGGCCATATAGTAACTCGGCCTTTTCCGAATCCATCGCTCATCTTCCCGGGAAAATACCCTGGTAACGATGTTGAAGACCCATCTTACTTTGCTTGTTTAACCCATCCGATAACCACAAAAAAGATACGCCTTACGTCCATTCTGAAAATCTCGCCTAACCTCTTGACGCATACCTCGGAAAATCCAGGCGGATGCGATTTTATCCGTAATTCCCGGCTCTCGTCCGTTGGCCTAGGTTTACCCTCCCGCACCCTATAAATAGGCACTTAAGGATTAACCTAATCCCAACGGCTCATTCCTCCTTCTTCTTCCCTTTGCTTTCGTGCTCGAATCCACAGGGCGCCTCCACAGAGACCTCGTGCTCGCCCGCGGATCCAACTCGCCGCAGTTCGTCCCGCACCCCCGTCGAACTTATTCACCGCGCCCGTGAGCATCTGGCCAACCGTCGCAAGGAAGTATCCACTGCGCGCTATCTATCACCGCCGCGCACCGCTCCAATCTTCTCCGGTAAGCCTCTCGTATCCATCAATTTGACCCATAATTTCCAGATTTTCTTCAGATTGGATCTTGGTCGACCCGCGAGCCATTGCTCTTACTGCACCAAATCAAACCACTTAGATACTTGCTAGTTCCTCCAAGGACCGGTGGGATGATCTCACACCACCCTCCTATCACTTTTAATCTCTAATTTCTTCATAGAACCTTTCGCAAATTTTCCTAACCTAGATCCATTTCGCCCAAATTTCCGCGCATATTATTAATACCCAAAAAATCCTCCTTTTACAGTTACTTTGCTCGTAGTAGAGGCATGGGCAACCATCCGTGCACACCAAACTCACCTCAACACGTAAGTAACTAGTAATTTCCACAACCGTATTTAACACTCGGACAACTCGTAATTTTTTGCTCCGTGATACGTTACCCGGATATTTCTGAGTCTTCATGTTGTCTCTAACATCCCAACTCGGATAATCCAATATTTCCGAGTCTCATTTCCCACACCTCTTGTACTCTGCAGGTCAACCCTATGGCTCCGAAGAGGCAAGGAAAGCAGCCGGCCCCGGCAAAGGTTACCCAAACCATATCAGCAAACTGGGGTCGGTCTACAGCGACAAAGGCCAAGCTGGATGGGATGGCCGAGCTAGGAATCCTCCCTTCTCAAAAGGATATACACTGGAGGGCACCAGGCGACGAGACCCGGCCCACTCCCGCCGGAAATGAGGTAATTTGCTTCACCGAGCACGTGACCCGGGGATTCCGTCCTCCGGGTCACTCTTTCTTCCGGGAGGTCTTAAGCCACTACGGCCTCCGGGTATTCGACATAGGGCCTAACTCTATGTTGAATATTACCCACTTCATCGTTTTATCCGAGTCATACTTGTGCGTTCCGCCAAGTCTGGCTCTTTTTATTGAACTATTCGAGTGCAAACCGTGCCGCGAGAGCGGTGACGGAGCACTTCTTACTTGCGGTGGGGTATCTATCCAACGCCGCAAGCACTCACCAATGCCAACTCTCAACCTGAACTCCCACGTCAAAAACTGGCAACTATCTTTCTTTTATTGCTATGACACTTCCCCGGATGGCGAGAGGAAGTTGCCAGGTTACTCGGAGAGTCTCCTTGAGCCTTCCGAATCTTTCAGTTCTTTTGCCCCCGACTCTGACAGGGAGGCAATACAGCCTTTGCTGGCTAAGTTAGCTGCTCTCTCGGCCCAAGGCCTTCTTGGCCTTAATTTGGTGAAGACCTGGGTAGATTTCCGGGTTCAGCCCAACTCCATTCGCACCAAGTTGTTGTGTGAATACTCGGGGCACATCACGGACTCGCTCCGATACTCCACCAAAAACTTTGCTGCTGGGGACACCAACAAGACCATCAAAAGTTTCCTGACGGAGAAGCTAGAGGCGATAAGAAATATCGCCGGGTTACCCCCATTTACTCGAGAGCACCCAGCTCCAGCGGTAAGACATGGTTCCTTTAGCTTATTTCGACACTTTTACCTGTTTCAGTTTCTAATTCTTGCTTTCATCTCTTTGATCACAGGCTGACGATCCCTTCTGGAGGATTGAAACCTCTCCTCCTTCCCAAGACCCGGAAGAAGAGGAAGAGCCGATTGAAGACGACGAGGGTATTTTCCCTAATCTCACATTCACCTTTTACCTGTGCTACCTTTCCTACCATCCATCTTTTCGTCGTTTGATACATACTCAATCTTTCAGGGTTAGAGGACGAGGAGGAAAAAGAAGAAGATGACCCGGAAGCCACCGAATCCGACCAGGAAACCACAGTCGGAACCAAGAGGAAGGCCAGAGGGGTAGTTGCAAAGGTTCCCTTCTCCTCCATGTCTTCCGAGCCCTACTCCTTTGATACTATGCATAAACTTAATGAACAATTATCACATTCACCATTCTTGAAGGATCCCCCCTCGGCTAAACGTAGGGTGACCCGGAGTTCCCCGGGGGATGATCCCCTTAACCCGGGTATCTCCACTTCACCTGCTCACCGAGTTAGTACTCCTCCACCTCAGCCTCCCAAATCTCCTCAACGCCGTCCATCTCCTAATCATCCACTCGCCGGGCAATTCCGGGTACCGCAGCCGGTACCTTTGACGACATCATCTGCCTCCAGCAGCGAGCTCCCACCGGACTATGCCGTGAACACCGGGTAAATGACCTTTATTCAATATTCTTTTGCACTTATTAACCTTTTTAATACGTGCCACTAACCACTATCTCCTTCTTTCCCTTTAGTGTCCAAGTTACCATTAGTGACCCGGATATTCCTGAAGCGGAAAAGCGAGGAGAGGAGGAGCCAAATATTAACATGGATGTTGCGGCTGATGACGAGGCTGAGGACGAACAGGAACAAGACCCCTTTAAGGACCCAGCTCCACCGAAAACCGCATCACCCAAGTCCTCTGAAGAAGTAGATGAAGATATCATCTTAGAGACCAAGCCGGGTTCTCCTAACTCGGACACTCAGACGGTCCGGGTTTCGACCCCAAGATCCGGAAAAGCCCTTCAACCGGAAGGCCAAACTTCCGGCCCTTCAAGACTTCGCCCTGAAGACATGACGTTTGCCCAGATGCTCGATGCCCTTTACACTTTGAGGGCCAATGAAGAAAATATCCTAGATGCCTTGATAACCAAACACAAAGTAAACCCGAGTAAAACCATCTATCTCCTTATATAGTCCCCAAGTTCGAAGTGAATTACTAAGTAATTTGCTTGGAACTTTGCATGATATTTCCGACTGACCCTTCTTCGTGTTTTCTCGTAGGACTTTGTTGCGCAATCTGAGAAGAAGCTAGCCAAGGCCGCCAAGCGTATCGAAAAGGAAACGGCCCTTCGCGAAGCAGCTGAAACTGAAACTCGTAGGAGCCAAAAAATCATGAGGAAGTACCGGAAAAGAGCTCACGCAGCTGAAGATAGGCTGACGACTCTTTCAGTGCAGATTGCTGATATCCATCGTGTTGCAACTGGTATGATCATTGACTTTTAGCACGCATGACCCTGATTCTCTCTAGATGGACAACCGTATCCCTTTACTTATTACTTTTTCTTTGTTTTTTCAACAGGCCCGTGTGACGTAGCCCCTGAAGAAGATGACACTATCAAGTTGAAACTTATCAAGGACACTATCTGGCAGCTTAGTGCCGGAATTGGTTGGATTCTTGACGAGTTGCGGCTGCCGAGTATCAGGCCAAGCAACATGAAGAAATTGCTAGAATTCTGCTCCACTATCCCTGAGTGGATTTGGCACTGGAAGCGTTCATCTTGCCGATTTGGTGTGACCCGAGGACTCGCGCTGGCTAAAGCTTATTTTCCTAAGCTAGAGCCGGCCAAGCTGATGGGCGGGTTTCCGGAGTTCAACCCAGATGGATCCAAGTTTTCGCCTAAGGACTTCAAGGCTATTCAAAAAGAAATCCGTCATCCGGCTAGCGTTATTGCCGATAGTTTGGAGATTGATACCATTCTTCCTGCATACGATGTTAACGACAAGATCATCAAGGCGGACCGCCCCAAGCCATACGACATGCTTGCCCGGTGGAAGGAGGAGGCGGCCAAGATAAGGGAAGAAGCTGCCAAGAAGAAGGCCGAAGCCGACTCTATGCCTGCTACTTCTACTCCTGTCAGTCCCTCCGCCCGCGCGAGTCGGCATTGCTACTAACCCGAGTGGCGCTGCTACCACAAGCGACGGCAAGGGGAAAGCCAAGATGGATCCTGCGGCTTAGAATATCGAGTGACACCTATTACTTCATATGCATCAGTCGGCCACAGTGCCATTGAAACAATTTATTTGTTAACTGGTGCGCCTGTGCTCCTCTGATACTTTTTAGTAAAACTTTGTAATATACTCTAAATTCCTGATGCACCTTACGCCTCTTTGGGTTTTTGATTTATCTACTTTTGCATCTATTTGTTCTTGATATCCAACTTGCTTTATTCTTGATACCCGCACTTCTTTATTTTTCCTTTTGTGAGACCCGGCTTCCGGGTTTCATGGGTGTTTGGCGAACGGCCTTGCTCCTAAGTCCCCAAGCCCCTAAGACCCGGATGTTTGGCTTCTTGGAATTTTAGCAACTGGATAATATATTTCTCTTTCGAAATTCGCGAGTCCCCAGGCCCGGATTTCCGAGCCTAGGACACGTGATTTTTAAAGGAGAACAATTTGCCTGCTGCTAGATTCACAAAAATCCCAGAACAGTTTCACATAGGATTTGAATTATGCTTAATAACCGTTGAGTTTCCGGCTATCAGCCTTATACTCTGCATAACTTGTGGTTTAGATGACCCTTTCGACTATCTTGTACTGTAAGCCGGCTTTCGCGTGGATACCATGTTATTACATCTGTACGAAAACAGGGTCAGGCAAGTCCCTTTGGGCTTCATGGCTGACTGTAATCGTAAGCGAACAAATCATGCCACTTTATTGCGAGTCACATCGAGTTTAAGTAAGAATAGCCGAGAAATTTGGACTTCTTTGTCCGGTTATAAGATTGTAGCCGCAGTCGTTTTCGAGTAACCGGCCCTCATAACTCATTGGCATCAAGGCCGGGTCTTTTGAGTTTGCAACTGTGCCTATATGAGCGACCAGCCCTCAAGACCTAAAGATACACACCGTACTGAAAGTATAGATAATAACCACCTCTTTTCTTGATAATCGCCTCTTTATTTGATATGAAAAATTAGGTCAGCAGGCCGCCTCATTAAAAACCCGTCCAGTCCCCAAGGGTACCCTGGATAGGAAAAGAGTACGTCTGAAACCTGCTGCCTGTTACATCATTTGATTCCACGTGCCGACATAATCCTTGCTAAGTATAATACGGGCGTAGCTGAGCCACGTTCCATGGTCTGTCTCTTTCTTGCATAGGTGCAGTGGTATGAGCGGTGTCGTTAACTGTGGCCGACTCTTCCCTTGCGTCTATCAAGTAATATGACCCATTATGCAGATTCCGGCTTACGATGAAAGGCCCTTCCCATGGTGGTGATAGCTTGTGTTTCCCTTCGTTTGACTGAACCAGGCGCAGAACCAGGTCTCCTTCCTGGAAGACCCGGGTTTTCACACGCCGGCTATGATACCTCCGTAAATCCTGCTGATATATGGCTGACCTTTCCAAGGCTTGTTCTCTTTGTTCTTCTAACATATCCACGGCGTCCTGCCGGGTCTTCTCGTTCTCCACTTCAACATAAGCTGACACTCTCGGTGAATCATGAATGATATCGCTTGGTAGCACCGCTTCTGCACCATAGACCATGAAGAAGGGTGTCATCTGAGTGGATCTGTTGGGTGTAGTATTTATACCCCAGACCACGGAAGGAAGTTCTTCGACCCATGCACCGGAGGCCCTGATACATGGAACTCGTAGTCGTGGTTTTAATCCGCGAAGCAACTCTTGATTTGCTCTCTCCACTTGCCCATTGGCCTGTGGGTGAGCGACTGATGCTACATCAAGCCGGATTCCATTGCTGCCACAGAATTTTTCCATCTCTCCAAGGGACATGTTGGTTCCATTGTCGGTAATTATGCTGTGGGGGTACCCGAATCGGTAAATAATTCTTTTCAGGAACTTGACCGCTGTAGCTGCTTCGCAATTAGTAACTGGCATAACCTCGACCCACTTGGTAAACTTATCGATAGCCACTAAAAGATGTGTCTTCTTGCAAGGTGACATATGAAAGGGGCCAACCATGTCCATACCCCAGACAGCGAACGGCCAAGTTCACGGGATGGTCCGTAATTCCATAGCCGGTACATGGGTTTGGCGAGCGTACCTTTGACATCCGTCGCACCTTGCTACTAACCGTTCCGCATCTGCTAGGGCCGTAAGCCAGAAGAATCCATGTCGATAGGCCTTGGCCACAAGGGATCTTGTGGAGGCATGATGCCCGCAATCACCTTCGTGGATTTCCTTAAGGATCTGTTGGCCTTCTTCTGGTGCCACGCAGCGCAAAAAGACCCCCGCGGCACTTCTCTTGTATAATTCCCCGTTGATGATAGAATACCCCTTTGCTCGCCGTAAAATTTGCCTTGCTAACACCTCTTGCTGTGGTAACTCGCCCCGTGATAGGTAGGCCAAAAACGGTTCTGTCCATTCAGGAATAGTGCGTATAGTGGCCACAAGTGCTGCATCCGGGTCTTGGTTTGCCAGTTCCTCCTCTGACTCGGTTTTAACTGACGGTCGCCATAACTCATCCAGGAAAACGTTGGGTGGAACCGGCTCTCTGCGCGAACCGAGTCTAGCCAGGGCGTCTGCTGCCTCATTCTTTCTTCTCTCTATATGCTCCACCTCGTACCCGAAAAAACATCCTGCAACCCTGTCAACCTCCCTGCGGTACGCTGCCATGGTTGCATCCTTTCTATCCCAAGTTCCTGATACCTGTTGTACCACAAGGTCCGAATCTCCAAAGCATCGTATCCTTCTAATGTTCATTTCCTTGGCTACCTTTAAGCCATGCAATAGGGCCTCATACTCGGCCACGTTATTTGAACAGTCAAAGTGAATTTGCAATACGTAACTCAATTTATCTCCTTTGGGTGATATTAGCACCACTCCGGCTCCTGATCCCTCGTATTGTTTCGATCCATCGAAGTGCATGGTCCACGACTCGGAATTTGGGACTATGGTAGTCATTCCGGTGTGCGTCCAATCATTAACGAAATCGACCAAGGCCTGGGATTTGATTGCCGATCTGGGCTCGTAGCTGATATGATAATCCCCCATCTCTATCGCCCATTTGGCTATTCTTCCGGTCGCGTCCGAGTTTCTGATGATATCTGACATTGGTATTGAGCTGACTACTGTTATAGGGTGTTCCTGGAAGTACGGCTTCAATTTCCGGCTGGCCATGAAGACTCCGAAAACCAGCTTCTGCCAATGCGGGTAACGCTGCTTTGCCTCGGATAATACCTCGCTGACGTAATAAACCGGCCTCTGGACTGGATAACCTTTTCCGTCTTCTTTCTTGGTGTCCTGTGCCGCCTTGAATTTTACTTTTTCTTCCTCGGAATCTGGCCTTCTCAATGCTGTGCCATCACCCGGATCCACCTGAGACCGGTAATATTTGAGTTCTTCCTTTCTGCAAGCTTGCTCTGCCATCACTGAATCTCCTTCATCGCACTCAGCGGCTATATCCCGACTCCCATGTATAGTGATGGTCTGTTTATGGCCCGGAATCTTTAGCTGCAAATATACATAACACGGCCTAGCCATGAATTTAGCGTAAGCCGGCCTTCCGAACAGCGCATGATAAGGACTATGCAACTTGACCACCTCAAACGTGAGCCACTCCACTCGATAATTATCCACTGACTCTCCGAAAGCAACCTCCAGTGTAATTTTTTCCTTCAGGGCGCGCCGAATGACCCGGTACGATTCCATGAAAGACTGTTGAACTTTTCTGCAGCTGAGATTCCTTCAGGTTCATGCGCAAGAAGGTTTCCCAATACAGGATGTTGATGCTGCTCCCGCCATCCATCAAGACCTTTTTCAATTCGTAACCATTGACCTGCGGCGCAACCACCAATGCCAAGATTCCGGGGCGTTCTATTCCTCCCGGGTGATCCCTTCTGCTCCACGTTACCTCTTGCTCCGCCCATCTCAAGTATCCCGGAACGGCCGAGGAAACTGAATTCGCCGCTTGTTTTAGTGCTTCTTTGTCCCTGCTAGAAGTCCCTGTAACATGCACATGATATTGTCCTTTTAAATCGAGCGTACGTACCATACCGATGAAGTTACGGATCTGGCCGATCGTCACAGTAGATCCGGATTCTAGGTGATCCGACTCTAGCTCCCAGCCGGAATTGTCCACCATCCTTTCTCCTTCGCCGTTGACGTAGATCTCTCCGACGGCGAGGTTCCTCATGCTTTTCCGAGCTTCTCCCGTGATGTAAACACCTTTGGACGCAGGCCCCACGGTGGGCGCCAACTGTCGTGGGATGATCACGGCAGATGTTACCAGAGGTAACTGATCTTGGGGCAAGTCGACACAGGTATTTGGGAGAGGGTTTAGCTCGAAGGAAAACATGATGATAAGCGATCTTGGAATCAGCACTCAACTCGCCGAGTCTCTAATATAGCTCTCGATTTATACTGGATACTCGATAACAGGCAATACGATTATGTCGTGAATCTCTGTCAAACCAAGCCTAGGGGCCGGCTTATAAAGCACCCGTACCCCCCCTTGGCTTGCCCTCCAAGGTGCAGCTTGAATCATATCCGAACTCTACTTACAAACCCTAGCTTTCCTTACCGCAACCCACAATCCGGGTTACGAGGCCTACAAACTTTGGGCCTTCCAGAAGTTTCTTTATCCTTAGCCGGATCCCGCGCATCGTCCTTCGGGCCGGGTTACACCTTGGAGTTGGCCTACCGGGTTACTGTCCCCCCATCAGTAGTCCCCAGAATAGCTTGGGCTTCCTGGATTCCTCCTAGAAGCGCTGGCTATTCCCTGCAAGAATATCAGACGTACCAATTCAAGTAGGCCGGGTTAGATTTCTTCGATAAACAGTCAGGCCCAACTCCACGGTGGCCATATAGTAACTCGGCCTTTTTCCGAATCCATCGCTCATCTTCCCGGGAAAATACCCTGGTAACGATGTTGAAGACCCATCTTACTTTGCTTGTTTAACCCATCCGATAACCACAAAAAAGATACGCCTTACGTCCATTCTGAAAATCTCGCCTAACCTCTTGACGCATACCTCGGAAAATCCGGGCGGATGCGATTTTATCCGTAATTCCCGGCTCTCGTCCGTTGGCCTAGGTTTACCCTCCCGCACCCTATAAATAGGCACTTAAGGATTAACCTAATCCCAACGGCTCATTCCTCCTTCTTCTTCCCTTTGCTTTCGTGCTCGAATCCACAGGGCGCCTCTACAGAGACCTCGTGCTCGCCCGCGGATCCAACTCACCGCAGTTCGTCCCGCACCCCCGTCGAACTTATTCACCGCGCCCGTGAGCATCTGGCCAACCGTCGCAAGGAAGTATCCACTGCGCGCTATCTATCACCGCCGCGCACCGCTCCAATCTTCTCCGGTAAGCCTCTCGTATCCATCAATTTGACCCATAATTTCCAGATTTTCTTCAGATTGGATCTTGGTCGACCCGCGAGCCATTGCTCTTACTGCACCAAATCAAACCACTTAGATACTTGCTAGTTCCTCCAAGGACCGGTGGGATGATCTCACACCACCCTCCTATCACTTTTAATCTCTAATTTCTTCATAGAACCTTTCGCAAATTTTCCTAACCTAGATCCATTTCGCCCAAATTTCCGCGCATATTATTAATACCCAAAAAATCCTCCTTTTACAGTTACTTTGCTCGTAGTAGAGGCATGGGCAACCATCCGTGCACACCAAACTCACCTCAACACGTAAGTAACTAGTAATTTCCACAACCGTATTTAACACTCGGACAACTCGTAATTTTTTGCTCCGTGATACGTTACCCGGATATTTCTGAGTCTTCATGTTGTCTCTAACATCCCAAATCGGATAATCCAATATTTCCGAGTCTCATTTCCCACACCTCTTGTACTCTGCAGGTCAACCCTATGGCTCCGAAGAGGCAAGGAAAGCAGCCGGCCCCGGCAAAGGTTACCCAAACCATATCAGCAAACTAGGGTCGGTCTACAGCGACAAAGGCCAAGCTGGATGGGATGGCCGAGCTAGGAATCCTCCCTTCTCAAAAGGATATACACTGGAGGGCACCAGGCGACGAGACCCGGCCCACTCCCGCCGGAAATGAGGTAATTTGCTTCACCGAGCACGTGACCCGGGGATTCCGTCCTCCGGGTCACTCTTTCTTCCGGGAGGTCTTAAGCCACTACGGCCTCCGGGTATTCGACATAGGGCCTAACTCTATGTTGAATATTACCCACTTCATCGTTTTATCCGAGTCATACTTGTGCGTTCTGCCAAGTCTGGCTCTTTTTATTGAACTATTCGAGTGCAAACCGTGCCGCGAGAGCGGTGACGGAGCACTTCTTACTTGCGGTGGGGTATCTATCCAACGCCGCAAGCACTCACCAATGCCAACTCTCAACCTGAACTCCCACGTCAAAAACTGGCAACTATCTTTCTTTTATTGCTATGACACTTCCCCGGATGGCGAGAGGAAGTTGCCCATACTCGCTTCCCACATGCGGTTAGTGCGCTCATCATGGATCAGTAGACAAGACCCTTTTCCTATTAGGGTCGACACTAGCAGGCCTAAAAACCACGCCGGGCCTCCTGCCGGTGCCTTATCAGCAAATTATTATTACCTCAAAATTAACAGGTTGTTGTTTAACATCGAGCCCCAGAACATAATGAAATAGTAACAGAAAGTAACGGTTAACAGACTCGAGCAAAACAACCCTAAGCATGCTAGTAAGACACTGGCTCAAACAACGGGTTTATGGGTGTGGAGGTGAGGCAATATCAGGGTTCAGGATATCATGTGATGGGTTCGTAACAGAAGCAACTATTCATAGGGCTAGCAGAATAGACAACGGAAAGTATCGGTATCCAATGTTGAAAGGAACACAATGGTTCATGTGAGTGAATACTTGCCTGCAAACTCAGCAGCCTGGTACTGAGCTAGATCCTTAGAAGGGGTGTCGTAAGTATCGTCGGTCTCAACGTCGTCGTATATCCGGGAAGAAGCAAACAAACAACGCAGAGAGATAAACAATCAATAACATGGCATAGTGCACAAACATTGGATGATGCATGACCATTTAATTGTTGCATCAAAATTAAACTAGTTGACAAGATAGCAACATGATTAAATGGACCCATATGCAATTGGATTGCATATGGAAAGCCCATGAATTAAGGTTGGAATAATTGTTCTACAACTAATCATCATGTGTAAGTGAATTAGCATGATGCATGGATGAGGAAAACAACAAAATAACAACAATAGAACCAAATGGAAATAAGGTTTGCCCATTTTGAAATCTTAGTTATTAAGTTAAGGAAGTTTGGTTTCTTAAAGGTGTCACACAAGCATTTGTGGTTTTCACCAAGTTAAATTGTTCAAAACAGATAACAAAGTTCATATTTGATAAGAATACAAGATTTTAGGGGGATTACATGTTTCACTTGTTGAAAAAGGATTTCAAATAAATTATTTATGAATTAAACAAGTTTAAGCAAGAATTAAATGAATTTAATTCAAACATGAACTTATTTGAATTTTTATTTGTGCACAACATTAGATGAAGTTCATATTTGAAAAGTTTATACTTTTAGGGTTGGAAAACATATTTTATATGTCCCAAAAGAAATTAATTTGATCAAGTTATGAATTTAACAATTTTAAATGATTTAAACAAGGTTTAAACTATTTAACCAATTTTAATTATTCAAAACATGAAACAAAATTTATATTTGGAAAGGTGGTTTAATTTTGCATGGAAAACATATTTCATTTGTTGAAATTGGATTTAAAATGAGCAAGTTATTATTTTGGCAATTTTAAATGCAATAATTAAGAAACAGTTGTTTTCAGCAATTTAAATTATTCAAAACAGCAAACAAAATTGATATTTGGAAAGTACATGAAAAGTTGATTGGAAAACATATTTAGTTTGTTGAAATTGGAATTTTTATGCCCAATTTATGATTTTTGCAAAATTAAATGAATTAAACAAGATTTCAAATATTGCACCAATTTAAAATATTCAAAACAGTAACAAATTGCATTGAAAAGGTTGAAAACATGTAGCAAATGTTTCACTCAACATTTTGAGTTATTAAACATAATTTTTGGGTTATTATTGAATTTATTATGCAATTTTCCATAATCATTCTTATTCTGCCATTTTTAGTAAACAGAGGGAAACATGCTCAAAATTAATTCAATTGTGACCAAATAAAATACCAATGTGTAGAGTTTGTTAATACAAATTTTTAGAGCCCAAGTTTGCTTAAATTGGATGAACCAAACTCAAGTTATGAAATTCCAAAGTTTCCAATTTTTATTGCATTTTCAGTAATTAATTATTTAGGGCAAAAAGCATTACAGAAACATGTTGCAATCTTGACATTAATAGAAGGAGCACCAAATTATGAATCCACAGGATTTTGAATCATTCAAATTGGAGTGATATTCAATTTTATATGGATTTTAGAAGTAATTGCTCAGATCTGACTTTCTGAACTTCGGGCAGAAAAAGAAAAACAGAGATAAAAAAGGTGGGGGTTAGGGGGATCGAACCCAGCACCTCCAGTGCGCGCGCTAGGGGTTGCTACCAATTGGGCTGTGCTCGAGTTCGTGACAGTACAAGGGGACGTGTGTAGATATGGTGCAGTTAGGAGCTATTGTTTAACTGAACCCGAAACAGACCCAGGTGCGATTCAGAACTGGACAGCGGACAGGGAGGGCGGCCGGCGATCTCTGCTCGCCGGAGGGGCGCCGTGTGCGCCGTGGGTGCTGGTGCTCGTGGCGGAGGGGAGAGGGGAGAAGGGGATCGAGGGGGAGGCGAGATGGCTCACCTCGAGCGGCAGGAGGAGGCGGTCGGGGCAGGGAGCAGGGGTGGCGATCGGCGGCGATCCTTGGACGGCGGCGGAGCTCCGGGGCCTCCCGGTGCCCACCGAGTGGTGGAGGAGGGAGAGGGCACCGGGGAGGTTCCATTCCCGGCCTCTCCCTGGCCGTAGGGGTCCCGAACGCCGGCGATCGCCGGAGGGAGTGGGGGAAATTTCGGTGGTGAGGTTTCAGTACAGAGAAAAATGTGCAGAGAGAAGATGGAGGTGGAAGGAGAGATGGAGGCGGGGGAGAGGAAGAAAGGGGAAGGAGAAGGGTAGGGTTAGGGTTAGGGGGCTAGGCATGGAGTTATAGGGGGAGGGGGAAGCTCCTGTCCGTTGCTTCCCTGCTCTCTGCTACGTGGATGCAGCCGATGGAGACCGTACAGAGGTAGGAGAAGACCTGAAGGGGTATCGGGCTGGGGGAAAAAGTGGTGGGCTGGGCCTTGTGTGCTCCTCTCTCCTCTCTTCCTTTTATTCTTTTTGTTCCATATATTATTATTTTTGCTGAATAGAAATAGGAAGGAAAAGGTAAGTTTTGGGTTAGTAAAAATTTAGTAAAAATTTGTGTGAGCTAGTTATTACAATAGCAACAAAATGCCCACTTTGGTTTTCCAAAAGTTCAAATTGTTTTGCTGTTTTGTAATTGATTGAAATTTGGATGAATTTTGAATATTGGGTGATTTATTTAAAAGGAACATTTTCCAAGAGTTTGAACCTTCAAATTATTTGAAACAAATTGCTTAACTTTGTTTTGGTAAATTGCAATAATTCCAAAGGGTTGCTGTTTGGAGTTTTGTTTGAATTTGAACAACATTTGGATTAAGTGAACTATTAAAAACCACAATTTAAAATAGTTGAACCTTAAGGTTTAATGGAAACAAAGATGGAAGGGTTTTGGTCATTTTCATAATTTTCAAAAGAGTTGATGTTTTGGAAATTAATTGAATTTGAAAAGGGTTTGGTATTAAATGAATTTTTGATAGAAACAAATCAACAGTTTGAAATTACAACTTTAATGGAAACAATTGATTGTTTTGACTTGAAATATCATTTTGGAAATTGTAACATCACAATTATGAAACAAAAGGTTTGAAGTTTGGTTTGAAATTCAAATAGAAAACAAAGGAAAACAAATGGAAAACAAGCAAAACAAATGCAATGAACATGATGTCATGATGCAAAACATAAAATAACATATAGCAAACATTCTAATGGCTATTTTTCATACTTGGGATGTTACAAAACGCCCCCCCCCCCCTTGAAGGAATCGCGCCCCGAGATTCCTACTGAGAAAAGAAAAGGTCCGGATACTTCTTGCGAAGATCCTCCTGAGCTGTGACACGTGAAACACATCGTGCACCTTGGATAGTTTTTCTGTAAGTTCAAAACGATAGGCATTCCCGGCAACTCTTCTGGAAAGACGTCAGGGAATTTGCAAACCACCGGAACATTTTCAAGTAAAGGGAGAGGTTTTGTATGGAGGGCGTATAGCTGAATAGAACTTGATTCATTTGGAGAATAGACTTTCTGGCCATAAGGGTGTTACAGAGTTATTGATTAGACGCCGGTAGCAGAACTGAAATGGAAAGCAACAACAAGATTTCAACGGACGAAAAGGATGTTGAGAAGAACAGGATATCGAAGCAACAACGGGAGAACACGAGATGAATGCACTCCTGAGGTACTACGGAAAACCCATCCGGGCTTCTAAAGGATCAATATCTACTGCTTAAGGAATAGAGGATTTGCTTCCGGGGCTTACACGCCTCCGTTCTCAATCGTGAGTAGGCAACATGATAAATCATGTCACAACCACCTCCATTCCTATTGACTAGTAGATATAACTATCCTAGAGAAACCAGGATTCGTGAAAACCTAACTTGAAAGTTTAGATGAGAAGAGAAAACAACGTTGCACTTCCTTACCAGAAAAAGGGAGGGTGGGTGGGGAAAGAAGAAAAAGAACAGAATTCCTACTCTCACGTTTCATTTTTCCTATATAGCTACAAAATAGTTTCTAGACTCAACTGCGACCAGTAAAAAGGGATCCTACAGGCAGACAGGCTCTGATACCATTTGTCGCACCCGGACTTCTAGGGGATACTCACAGTCCGTTGAACAGTAGATAAATGGCTTACGGGGCATACCGGCACCCGCATCTCAATATGAGCAGGCCAACACGTAAACGTGTGACAACCATTATCTTACTATTCATCATCTGCGCAAACCATCCCATAGAAATCCAGATACTTCCGTTGACGTACTTTAAAACATACACACATGGTACGTCAACGACATTGGAACAAGTGATATCACAACAAATCTCTACGACACAAAAGATTGAAATAAGTTTCAAATAGCTCTCATTAGAGCAGAGATAGCAAATACACTCATCCAGAGGACACATGTCCCAACATATCATCATTACATCACAGCGGAAGCATTCAACATGTCTAAGTATAGACAAGACCCAAATAGGCCTAAGAGGCCGGAAACGAAAAGACGGAGCCCATCCACGAAGTCTCGGATCCTGCTCGGGTCCGCTATCTACTCGTCAGCAGCCTCGTCATACTCCACGTAGTAGCCACCATGGAGATCCTCGGAAACGTAGTCTGCGGAAACTACAGCCCCAAAGGGGTCAGTACATAAACGTACTGGCAAGCAAGACTCACAGTTCACCAAAGTGTAACCCGTCAACACCAAGCACATATGCTTTGGATTCAACGGAAGAACGGGGACGTAAAAATGCTGCAACTGGCTGCTCTAACCAACTACAGAGTTTCTACCACTTCCGGCTAAACAGAAAGAAGATAAGATAGCGTATAGTAACCAACTACAACTAACCACCAAACAAACCCATCCTGGATCTCGCCCCTTATCCAAAGAAGCAATCCGAGGATAACTCACACAGTTGGATTAATGATGGTTCAAATTGTTGTGTCCATAAACCTATTACTAGTCAAGTTATCATTAGTTAGGTGTAAGTTGCTTTGAGTACTTGTTAGCCAGTACTTTCACCAAGTAATCCATAACCGCGGAAAACACGGCTTCTCGAGAAGATTTAACCCTGCAGGGATGCACCAATTTGGCCGTACACGTAAGAATGACCCGCCGGGCGGGGAGCTAACCCACCAAGCGAGGCACTCAACACAACTCAACTCTTCTTCGCATCAATCCCAAAGAACCACATGCTGTGCGTGCGCGGCTAATCGAGCCCCACGAAGAAAAGGGGACCCTCATAGCACTCTAAGACCACGCCGCCCTAAATGCCGACTACAAAAGTTCCACCCTGGCGCCAAGGGTTCGTACCTGCACATGCATGCATCAAATGGAAAGCCCGAACTAAGTGTGGCGATTTGGACGAGATGCGAATCGAATCAAATTGAGGGGGGCGCCCATACTCGCTTCCCACATGCGGTTAGTGCGCTCGTCATGGATCAGTAGACAAGACCCTTTTCCTATTAGGGTCGACACTAGCAGGCCTCAAAACCACGCCGGGCCTCCTGCCGGTGCCTTATAAGCAAATTATTATTACCTCAAAATTAACAGATTGTTGTTTAACATCGAGCCCCAGAACATAATGAAATAGTAACAGAAAGTAACGCTTAACAGACTCGAGCAAAACAACCCTAAGCATGCTAGTAAGACACGGGCTCAAACAACGGGTTTATGGGTGAGGAGGTGAGGCAATATCAGGTTCAGGATATCATGTGATGGGTTCGTAACAGAAGCAACTATTCATAGGGATAGCAGAATAGACAACGGAAAGTATCGGTATCCAATGTTGAAAGGAACACAATGGTTCGTGTGAGTGAATACTTTCCTGCAAACTCAGCAGCCTGGTACTGAGCTAGATCCTTGGAAGGGGTGTCGTAAGTATCGTCGGTCTCAACGTCGTCGTATATCCGGGAAGAAGCAAACAAACAACGCAGAGAGATAAACAATCAATAACATGGCATAGTGCACAAACATGGGATGATGCATGACCATTTAATTGTTGCATCAAAATTAAACTAGTTGACAAGATAGCAACATGATTAAATGGACCCATATGCAATTGGATTGCATATGGAAAGCCCATGAATTAAGGTTGGAATAATTGTTCTACAACTAATCATCATGTGTAAGTGAATTAGCATGATGCATGGATGAGGAAAACAACAAAATAACAACAATAGAACCAAATGGAAATAAGGTTTGCGCATTTTGAAATCTTAGTTATTAAGTTAAGGAAGTTTGGTTTCTTAAAGGTGTCACACAAGCATTTGTGGTTTTCACCAAGTTAAATTGTTCAAAACAGATAACAAAGTTCATATTTGATAAGAATACAAGATTTTAGGGGGATTACATGTTTCACTTGTTGAAAAAGGATTTCAAATAAATTATTTATGAATTAAACAAGTTTAAGCAAGAATTAAATGAATTTAATTCAAACATGAACTTATTTGAACTTTTATTTGTGCACAACATTAGATGAAGTTCATATTAGAAAAGTTTAAACTTTTAGGGTTGGAAAACATATTTTATATGTCCCAAAAGAAATTAATTTGATCAAGTTATGAATTTAACAATTTTAAATGATTTAAACAAGGTTTAAATTATTTAACCAATTTTAATTATTCAAAACATGAAACAAAATTTATATTTGTAAAGGTGGTTTAATTTTGCATGGAAAACATATTTCATTTGTTGAAATTGGATTTAAAATGAGCAAGTTATTATTTTGGCAATTTTAAATGCAATAATTAAGAAACAGATGTTTTCAGCAATTTAAATTATTCAAAACAGAAAAAAAAATTGATATTTGGAAAGTACATGAAAAGTTGATTGGAAAACATATTTAGTTTGTTGAAATTGGAATTTTTATGCCCAATTTATGATTTTTGCAAAATTAAATGAATTAAACAAGATTTCAAAAATTGCACCAATTTAAAATATTCAAAACAGTAACAAATTGCATTGAAAAGGTTGAAAACATGTAGCAAATGTTTCACTGAACATTTTGAGTTATTAAACATAATTTTTGGGTTATTATTGAATTTATTATGCAATTTTCCATAATCATTCTTATTCTGCCATTTTTAGTAAACAGAGGGAAACATGCTCAAAATTAATTTAATTGTGACCAAATAAAATACCAATGTGTAGAGTTTGTTAAGAAAAAAATTTAGAGCCCAAGTTTGCTTAAATTGGATGAACCAAACTCAAGTTATGAAATTCCAAAGTTTCCAATTTTTATTGCATTTTCAGTAATTAATTATTTAGGGAAAAAAGTATTACAGAAACATGTTGCAATCTTGACATTAATAGAAGGAGCACCAAATTATGAATCCACAGGATTTTGAATCATTCAAATTGGAGTGATATTCAATTTTATATGGATTTTAGAAGTAATTGCTCAGATCTGACTTTCTGAACTTCGGGCAGAAAAAGAAAAACAGAGATAAAAAAGGTGGGGGTTAGGGGGATCGAACCCAGCACCTCCAGTGCGAGCGCTAGGGGTTGCTACCAATTGGGTTGTGCTCGAGTTCGTGACAGTACAAGGGGACGTGTGTAGATATGGTGCAGTTAGGAGCTATTGTTTAACTGAACCCGAAACAGACCCAGGTGCGATTCAGAACTGGACAGCGGAATGGGAGGGCGGTCGGCGATCTCTGCTCGCCGGAGGGGCGCCGTGTGCGCCATGGGTGCTGGTGCTCGTGGCGGAGGGGAGAGGGGAGAAGGGATCGAGGGGGGAGGCGAGATGGCTCACCTCGAGCGGCAGGAGGAGGCGGTCGGGGCAGGGAGCAGGGGTGGCGATCGGCGGCGATCCTTGGACGGCGGCGGAGCTCCGGGGCCTCCCGGTGCCCACCAAGTGGTGGAGGAGGGAGAGGGCATCGGGGAGGTTCCATTCCCGGCCTCTCCCTGGCCGTAGGGGGCCCCGAACGCCGGCAATCGCCGGAGGGAGTGGGGGAAATTTCGGTGGTGAGGTTTCAGTACAGAGAAAAATGTGCAGAGAGAAGATGGAGGTGGAAGGAGAGATGGAGGCGGGGGAGAGGAAGAAAGGGGAAGGAGAAGGTAGGGTAGGGTTAGGGTTAGGGGGGCTAGGCATGGAGTTATAGGGGAGGGGGAAGCTCCTGTCCGTTGCTTCCCTGCTCTCTGCTACGTGGATGCAGCCGATGGAGACCGTACAGAGGTAGGAGAAGACCTGAAGGGGTATCGGGCTGGGGGAAAAAGTGGTGGGCTGGGCCTTGTGTGCTCCTCTCTCCTCTCTTCCTTTTATTCTTTTTGTTCCATATATTATTTTTTTTGCTGAATAGAAATAGGAAGGGAAAGGTAAGTTTTGGGTTAGTAAAAATTTGTGTGAGCTAGTTATTACAATAGCAACAAAATGCCCACTTTGGTTTTCCAAAAGTTCAAATTGTTTTGCTGTTTTGTAATTGATTGAAATTTGGATGAATTTTGAATATTGGGTGATTTATTTAAAAGGAACATTTTCCAAGAGTTTGAACCCTCAAATTATTTGAAACAAATTGCTTAACTTTTTTTTGGTCAATTGCAATAATTCCAAAGGGTTGCTGTTTGGAGTTTTGTTTGAATTTGAACAACATTTGGATTAAGTGAACTATTAAAAACCACAATTTAAAATAGTTGAACCTTAAGGTTTAATGGAAACAAAGATCGAAGGGTTTTGGTCATTTTCATAATTTTCAAAAGAGTTGATGTTTTGGAAATTAATTGAATTTGAAAAGGGTTTGGTATTAAATGAATTTTTGATAGAAACAAATCAACAGTTTGAAATTACAACTTTAATGGAAACAATTGATTGTTTTGATTTGGAATATCATTTTGGAAATTGTAACATCACAAGTATGAAACAAAAGGTTTGAAGTTTGGTTTGAAATTCAAATAGAAAACAAAGGAAAACAAATGGAAAACAAGCAAAACAAATGCAATGAACATGATGTCATGATGCAAAACATAAAATAACAGATAGCAAACATTCTAATGGCTATTTTTCATACTTGGGATGCTACAAAACGCCCCCCCCCTTGAAGGAATCGCGCCCCGAGATTCCTACTGAGAAAAGAAAAGGTCCGGATACTTCTTGCGAAGATCCTCCTGAGCTGTGACACGTGAAACACATCGTGCACCTTGGATAGTTTTTCTGGAAGTTCAAAACGATAGGCATTCCCGGCAACTCTTCTGGAAAGACGTCAGGGAATTTGCAAACCACCGGAACATTTTCAAGTAAAGGGAGAGGTTTTGTATGGAGGGTGTATAGCTGAATAGAACTTGATTCATTTGGAGAATAGACTTTCTGGCCATAAGGGTGTTACAGAGTTATTGATTAGACGCCGGTAGCAGAACTGAAATGGAAAGCAACAACAAGATTTCAACGGACGAAAAGGATGTTGAGAAGAACAGGATATCGAAGCAACAACGGGAGGAACACGAGATGAATGCACTCCTGAGGTACTACGGAAAACCCATCGGGCTTCTAAAGGATCAATATCTACTGCTTAAGGATAGAGGATTTGCTTCCGGGGCTTACACGCCCTCCGTTCTCAATCGTGAGTAGGCAACATGATAAATCATGTCACAACCACCTCCATTCCTATGGACTAGTAGATATAACTATCCTAGAGAAACCAGGATTCGTGAAAACCTAACTTGAAAGTTTAGATGAGAAGAGAAAACAACGTTGCACTTCCTTACCAGAAAAAGGGAGGGTGGGTGGGGAAAGAAGAAAAAGAACAGAATTCCTACTCTCACGTTTCATTTTTCCTATATAGCTACAAAATAGTTTCTAGACTCAACTGCGACCAGTAAAAAGGGATCCTACAGGCAGACAGGCTCTGATACCATTTGTCGCACCCGGACTTCTAGGGGATACTCACAGTCCGTTAAACAGTAGATAAATGGCTTACGGGGCATACCGGCACCCGCATCTCAATATGAGCAGGCCAACACGTAAACGTGTGACAACCATTCTCTTACTATTCATCGTCTGCGCAAACCATCCCATAGAAATCCAGATACTTCCGTTGACGTACTTCAAAACATGCACACATGGTACGTCAACGGCATTGGAACAAGTGATATCACAACAGATCTCTACGACACAAAAGATTGAAATAAGTTGCAAATAGCTCTCATTAGAGCAGAGATAGCAAATACAATCATCCAGGGGACACATGTCCCAACAATTCATCATTACATCACAGCGGAAGCATCCAAAATGTCTGAGTACAGACAAGATCCAAATAGGCCTAAGAGGCCGGAAACGAAAAGACGGAGCCCATCCACGAAGTCTCGGATCCTGCCCGGGTCCGCTATCTACTCGTCAGCAGTCTCGTCGTACTCCACGTAGTAGCCACCATGGGGATCCTCGGAAACGTAGTCTGCGGAAACCACAGCCCCAAAGGGGTCAGTACATAAACGTACTGGCAAGCAAGACTCACAGTTCACCAAAGTGTAACCCGTCAACATCAAGCACATATGCTTTGGGTTCAACGGAAGAAAGGGGATATAAAAGATGCTGCAACTGGCTGCTCTAACCAACTACAGAAACATGCTACAACTTCCGGCTATCAGAAAAGGGATAAGATAGCGTATCGTAACCAACTATAACTAACCCCCAAACAAACCCATCCTGGATCTCGCCCCTTATCCAAAGAAGCAATCCGAGGATAACTCACACCGTTGGATTAATGATGGTTCAAGTTATTGTGTCAATAAGACTATTACTA
This sequence comes from Alopecurus myosuroides, assembly GCA_028641055.1. Lineage (NCBI taxonomy): Eukaryota > Viridiplantae > Streptophyta > Magnoliopsida > Poales > Poaceae > Alopecurus > Alopecurus myosuroides. The sequence goes on from CM054057.1 coordinate 38,617,676, forward strand.
GTCAAGTTATCATTAGTTAGGTGTAAGTTGTTCTGAGTACTTGTTAGCCAGTACTTTCACCAAGTAATCCATAACCGCGGAAAACACGGCTTCTCGAGAAGATTTAACCCTGCAGGGATGCACCAATTTGGCCGTACACGTAAGAATGACCCGCCAGGCGGGGAGCTAACCCACCAAGCGAGGCACTCAACACAACTCAACTCTTCTTCTCATCAAGCCCAAAGAACCACATGCTGTGCGTGCGCGGCTAATCGAGCCCCACGAAGAAAAGGGGACCCTCATAGCACTCTAAGACCACGCCGCCCTAAATGCCGACTACAAAAGTTCCACCCTGGCGCCAAGGGTTCGCACCTGCACATGCATGCATCAAATGGAAAGCCCGAACTAAGTGTGGCGATTTGGACGAGATGCGAATCGAATCAAATTGAGGGGGGCGCCCATACTCGCTTCCCACATGCGGTTAGTGCGCTCATCATGGATCAGTAGACAAGACCCTTTTCCTAATTAGGGTCGACACTAGCAGGCCTCAAAACCACGCCGGGCCTCCTGCCGGTGCCTTATCAGCAAATTATTATTACCTCAAAATTAACAGGTTGTTGTTTAACATCGAGCCCCAGAACATAATGAAATAGTAACAGAAAGTAACGGGTAACAGACTCGAGCAAAACAACCCTAAGCATGCTAGTAAGACACTGGCTCAAACAACGGGGTTATGGGTGTGGAGGTGAGGCAATATCAGGGTTAAGGATATCATGTGATGGTTCGTAACAGAAGCAACTATTCATAGGGCTAGCAGAATAGACAACGGAAAGTATCGTATCCAATGTTGAAAGGAACACAATGGTTCATGTGAGTGAATACTTGCCTGCAAACTCAGCAGCCTGGTACTGAGCTAGATCCTTAGAAGGGGTGTCGTAAGTATCGTCGGTCTCAACGTCGTCGTATATCCGGGAAGAAGCAAACAAACAACGCAGAGAGATAAACAATCAATAACATGGCATAGTGCACAAACATTGGATGATGCATGACCATTTAATTGTTGCATCAAAATTAAACTAGTTGACAAGGTAGCAACATGATTAAATGGACCCATATGCAATTGGATTGCATATGGAAAGCCCATGAATTAAGGTTGGAATAATTGTTCTACAACTAATCATCATGTGTAAGTGATTAGCATGATGCATGGATGAGGAAAACAACAAAATAACAACAATAGAACCAAATGGAAATAAGGTTTGCCCATTTTGAATCTTAGTTATTAAGTTAAGGAAGTTTGGTTTCTTAAAGGTGTCACACAAGCATTTGTGGTTTTCACCAAGTTAAATTGTTCAAAACAGATAACAAAGTTCATATTTGATAAGAATACAAGATTTTAGGGGGATTACATGTTTCACTTGTTGAAAAAGGATTTCAAATAAATTATTTATGAATTAAACAAGTTTAAGCAAGAATTAAATGAATTTAATTCAAACATGAACTTATTTGAATTTTTATTTGTGCACAACATTAGATGAAGTTCATATTTGAAAAGTTTATACTTTTAGGGTTGGAAAACATATTTTATATGTCCCAAAAGAAATTAATTTGATCAAGTTATGAATTTAACAATTTTAAATGATTTAAACAAGGTTTAAATTATTTAACCAATTTTAATTATTCAAAACATGAAACAAAATTTATATTTGGAAAGGTGGTTTAATTTTGCATGGAAAACATATTTCATTTGTTGAAATTGGATTTAAAATGAGCAAGTTATTATTTTGGCAATTTTAAATGCAATAATTAAGAAACTGTTGTTTTCAGCAATTTAAATTATTCAAAACAGCAAACAAAATTGATATTTGGAAAGTAAATGAAAAGTTGATTGGAAAACATATTTAGTTTGTTGAAATTGGAATTTTTATGCCCAAGTTATGATTTTTGCAAAATTAAATGAATTAAACAAGATTTCAAATATTGCACCAATTTAAAATATTCAAAACAGTAACAAATTGCATTGAAAAGGTTGAAAACATGTAGCAAATGTTTCACTGAACATTTTGAGTTATTAAACATAATTTTTGGGTTATTATTGAATTTATTATGCAATTTTCCATAATCATTCTTATTCTGCCATTTTTAGTAAACAGAGGGAAACATGCTCAAAATTAATTCAATTGTGACCAAATAAAATACCAATGTGTAGAGTTTGTTAATACAAATTTTTAGAGCCCAAGTTTGCTTAAATTGTATGAACCAAACTCAAGTTATGAAATTCCAAAGTTTCCAATTTTTATTGCATTTTCAGTAATTAATTATTTAGGGCAAAAAGTATTACAGAAACATGTTGCAATCTTGACATTAATAGAAGGAGCACCAAATTATGAATCCACGGGATTTTGAATCATTCAAATTGGAGTGATATTCAATTTTATATGGATTTTAGAAGTAATTGCTCAGATCTGACTTTCTGAACTTCGGGCAGAAAAAGAAAAACAGAGATAAAAAGGTGGGGGTTAGGGGGATCGAACCCAGCACCTCCAGTGCGCGCGCTAGGGGTTGCTACCAATTGGGCTGTGCTCGAGTTCGTGACAGTACAAGGGGACGTGTGTAGATATGGTGCAGTTAGGAGCTATTGTTTAACTGAACCCGAAACAGACCCAGGTGCGATTCAGAACTGGACAGCGGACAGGGAGGGCGGCCGGCGATCTCTGCTCGCCGGAGGGGCGCCGTGTGCGCCGTGGGTGCTGGTGCTCGTGGCGGAGGGGAGAGGGGAGAAGGGGATCGAGGGGGGAGGCGAGATGGCTCACCTCGAGCGGCAGGAGGAGGCGGTCGGGGCAGGGAGCAGGGGTGGCGATCGGCGGCGATCCTTGGACGGCGGCGGAGCTCCGGGGCCTCCCGGTGCCCACCGCGTGGTGGAGGAGGGAGAGGGCACCGGGGAGGTTCCATTCCCGGCCTCTCCCTGGCCGTAGGGGGCCCCGAACGCCGGCGATCGTCGGAGGGAGTGGGGGAAATTTCGGTGGTGAGGTTTCAGTACAGAGAAAAATGTGCAGAGAGAAGATGGAGGTGGAAGGAGAGATGGAGGCGGGGGAGAGGAAGAAAGGGGAAGGAGAAGGGTAGGGTTAGGGTTAGGGGGGCTAGGCATGGAGTTATAGGGGGAGGGGGAAGCTGCTGTCCGTTGCTTCCCTGCTCTCTGCTACGTGGATGCAGCCGATGGAGACCGTACAGAGGTAGGAGAAGACCTGAAGGGGTATCGGGCTAGGGGAAAAAGTGGTGGGCTGGGCCTTGTGTGCTCCTCTCTCCTCTCTTCCTTTTATTCTTTTTGTTCCATATATTATTATTTTTGCTGAATAGAAATAGGAAGGAAAAGGTAAGTTTTGGGTTAGTAAAAATTTAGTAAAAATTTGTGTGAGCTAGTTATTACAATAGCAACAAAATGCCCACTTTGGTTTTCCAAAAGTTCAAATTGTTTTGCTGTTTTGTAATTGATTGAAATTTGGATGAATTTTGAATATTGGGTGATTTATTTAAAAGGAACATTTTCCAAGAGTTTGAACCTTCAAATTATTTGAAACAAATTGCTTAACTTTGTTTTGGTAAATTGCAATAATTCCAAAGGGTTGCTGTTTGGAGTTTTGTTTGAATTTGAACAACATTTGGATTAAGTGAACTATTAAAAACCACAATTTAAAATAGTTGAACCTTAAGGTTTAATGGAAACAAAGATGGAAGGGTTTTGGTCATTTTCATAATTTTCAAAAGAGTTGATGTTTTGGAAATTAATTGAATTTGAAAAGGGTTTGGTATTAAATGAATTTTTGATAGAAACAAATCAACAGTTTGAAATTACAACTTTAATGGAAACAATTGACTGTTTTGATTTGAAATATCATTTTGGAAATTGTAACATCACAAGTATGAAACAAAAGGTTTGAAGTTTGGTTTGAAATTCAAATAGAAAACAAAGGAAAACAAATGGAAAACAAGCAAAACAAATGCAATGAACATGATGTCATGATGCAAAACATAAAATAACATATAGCAAACATTCTAATGGCTATTTTTCATACTTGGGATGTTACAAAACGCCCCCCCCCCCTTGAAGGAATCGCGCCCCGAGATTCCTACTGAGAAAAGAAAAGGTCCGGATACTTCTTGCGAAGATCCTCCTGAGCTGTGACACGTGAAACACATCGTGCACCTTGGATAGTTTTTCTGGAAGTTCAAAACGATAGGCATTCCCGGCAACTCTTCTGGAAAGACGTCAGGGAATTTGCAAACCACCGGAACATTTTCAAGTAAAGGGAGAGGTTTTGTATGGAGGGTGTATAGCTGAATAGAACTTGATTCATTTGGAGAATAGACTTTCTGGCCATAAGGGTGTTACAGAGTTATTGATTAGACGCCGGTAGCAGAACTGAAATGGAAAGCAACAACAAGATTTCAACGGACGAAAAGGATGTTGAGAAGAACAGGATATCGAAGCAACAACGGGAGAACACGAGATGAATGCACTCCTGAGGTACTACGGAAAACCCATCCGGGCTTCTAAAGGATCAATATCTACTGCTTAAGGAATAGAGGATTTGCTTCCGGGGCTTACACGCCTCCGTTCTCAATCGTGAGTAGGCAACATGATAAATCATGTCACAACCACCTCCATTCCTATGGACTAGTAGATATAACTATCCTAGAGAAACCAGGATTCGTGAAAACCTAACTTGAAAGTTTAGATGAGAAGAGAAAACAACGTTGCACTTCCTTACCAGAAAAAGGGAGGGTGGGTGGGGAAAGAAGAAAAAGAACAGAATTCCTACTCTCACGTTTCATTTTTCCTATATAGCTACAAAATAGTTTCTAGACTCAACTGCGACCAGTAAAAAGGGATCCTACAGGCAGACAGGCTCTGATACCATTTGTCGCACCCGGACTTCTAGGGGATACTCACAGTCCGTTAAACAGTAGATAAATGGCTTACGGGGCATACCGGCACCCGCATCTCAATATGAGCAGGCCAACACGTAAACGTGTGACAACCATTATCTTACTATTCATCGTCTGCGCAAACCATCCCATAGAAATCCAGATACTTCCGTTGACGTACTTCAAAACATACACACATGGTACGTCAACGGCATTGGAACAAGTGATATCACAACAAATCTCTACGACACAAAAGATTGAAATAAGTTTCAAATAGCTCTCATTAGAGCAGAGATAGCAAATACACTCATCAAGAGGACACATGTCCCAACATATCATCATTACATCACAACGGAAGCATTCAACATGTCTGAGTACAGACAAGACCCAAATAGGCCTAAGAGGCCGGAAACGAAAAGACGGAGCCCATCCACGAAGTCTCGGATCCTGCCCGGGTCCGCTATCTACTCGTCAGCAGCCTCGTCATACTCCACGTAGTAGCCACCATGGAGATCCTCGGAAACGTAGTCTGCGGAAACCACAGCCCCAAAGGGGTCAGTACATAAACGTACTGGCAAGCAAGACTCACAGTTCACCAAAGTGTAACCCGTCAACACCAAGCACAGATGCTTTGGATTCAACGGAAGAACGGGGACGTAAAAGATGCTGCAACTGGCTGCTCTAACCAACTACAGAGTTTCTACCACTTCCGGCTAAACAGAAAGAAGATAAGATAGCGTATAGTAACCAACTACAACTAACCACCAAACAAACCCATCCTGGATCTCGCCCCTTATCCAAAGAAGCAATCCGAGGATAACTCACACAGTTGGATTAATGATGGTTCAAATTGTTGTGTCCATAAACCTATTACTAGTCAAGTTATCATTAGTTAGGTGTAAGTTGCTATGAGTACTTGTTAGCCAGTACTTTCACCAAGTAATCCATAACCGCGGAAAACACGGCTTCTCGAGAAGATTTAACCCTGCAGGGATGCACCAATTTGGCCGTACACGTAAGAATGACCCGCCGGGCGGGGAGCTAACCCACCAAGCGAGGCACTCAACACAACTCAACTCTTCTTCGCATCAAGCCCAAAGAACCACATGTTGTGCGTGCGCGGCTAATCGAGCCCCACGAAGAAAAAGGGACCCTCATAGCACTCTAAGACCACGCCGCCCTAAATGCCGACTACAAAAGTTCCACCCTGGCGCCAAGGGTTCGCACCTACACATGCATGCATCAAATGGAAAGCCCGAACTAAGTGTGGCGATTTGGACGAGATGCGAATCGAATCAAATTGAGGGGGGCGCCCATACTCGCTTCCCACATGCGGTTAGTGCGCTCGTCATGGATCAGTAGACAAGACCCTTTTCCTATTAGGGTCGACACTAGCAGGCCTCAAAACCACGCCGGGCCTCCTGCCGATGCCTTATAAGCAAATTATTATTACCTCAAAATTAACAGGTTGTTGTTTAACATCAAGCCCCAGAACATAATGAAATAGTAACAGAAAGTAACGGTTAACAGACTCGAGCAAAACAACCCTAAGCATGCTAGTAAGACACGGGCTCAAACAACGGGTTTATGGGTGTGGAGGTGAGGCAATATCAGGTTCAGGATATCATGGGATGGGTTCGTAACAGAAGCAACTATTCATAGGGATAGCAGAATAGACAACGGAAAGTATCGGTATCCAATGTTGAAAGGAACACAATGGTTCGTGTGAGTGAATACTTGCCTGCAAACTCAGCAGCCTGGTACTGAGCTAGATCCTTGGAAGGGGTGTCGTAAGTATCGTCGGTCTCAACGTCGTCGTATATCCGGGAAGAAGCAAACAAACAACGCAGAGAGATAAACAATCAATAAAATGGCATAGTGCACAAACATGGGATGATGCATGACCATTTAATTGTTGCATCAAAATTAAACTAGTTGACAAGATAGCAACATGATTAAATGGACCCATATGCAATTGGATTGCATATGGAAAGCCCATGAATTAAGGTTGGAATAATTGTTCTACAACTAATCATCATGTGTAAGTGAATTAGCATGATGCATGGATGAGGAAAACAACAAAATAACAACAATAGAACCAAATGGAAATAAGGTTTGCCCATTTTGAAATCTTAGTTATTAAGTTAAGGAAGTTTGGTTTCTTAAAGGTGTCACACAAGCATTTGTGGTTTTCACCAAGTTAAATTGTTCAAAACAGATAACAAAGTTCATATTTGATAAGAATACAAGATTTTAGGGGGATTACATGTTTCACTTGTTGAAAAAGGATTTCAAATAAATTATTTATGAATTAAATAAGTTTAAGCAAGAATTAAATGAATTTAATTCAAACATGAACTTATTTGAACTTTTATTTGTGCACAACATTAGATGAAGTTCATATTTGAAAAGTTTATACTTTTAGGGTTGGAAAACATATTTTATATGTCCCAAAAGAAATTAATTTGATCAAGTTATGAATTTAACAATTTTAAATGATTTAAACAAGGTTTAAATTATTTAACCAATTTTAATTATTCAAAACATGAAACAAAATTTATATCTGTAAAGGTGGTTTAATTTTGCATGGAAAACATATTTCATTTGTTGAAATTGGATTTAAAATGAGCAAGTTATTATTTTGGCAATTTTAAATGCAATAATTAAGAAACAGTTGTTTTCAGCAATTTAAATTATTCAAAACAGAAAACAAAATTGATATTTGGAAAGTACATGAAAAGTTGATTGGAAAACATATTTAGTTTGTTGAAATTGGAATTTTTATGCCCAATTTATGATTTTTGCAAAATTAAATGAATTAAACAAGATTTCAAATATTGCACCAATTTAAAATATTCAAAACAGTAACAAATTGCATTGAAAAGGTTGAAAACATGTAGCAAATGTTTCACTAAACATTTTGAGTTACTAAACATAATTTTTGGGTTATTATTGAATTTATTATGCAATTTTCCATAATCATTCTTATTCTGCCATTTTTAGTAAACAGAGGGAAACATGCTCAAAATTAATTCAATTGTGACCAAATAAAATACCAATGTGTAGAGTTTGTTAATAAAAAAATTTAGAGCCCAAGTTTGCTTAAATTGGATGAACCAAACTCAAGTTATGAAATTCCAAAGTTTCCAATTTTTATTGCATTTTCAGTAATTAATTATTTAGGGCAAAAAGTATTACAGAAACATGTTGCAATCTTGACATTAATAGAAGGAGCACCAAATTATGAATCCACATGATTTTGAATCATTCAAATTGGAGTGATATTCAATTTTATATGGATTTTAGAAGTAATTGCTCAGATCTGACTTTCTGAACTTCGGGCAGAAAAAGAAAAACAGATATAAAAAAGGTGGGGGTTAGGGGGATCGAACCCAGCACCTCCAGTGCGAGCGCTAGGGGTTGCTACCAATTGGGTTGTGCTCGAGTTCGTGACAGTACAAGGGGACGTGTGTAGATATGGTGCAGTTAGGAGCTATTGTTTAACTGAACCCGAAACAGACCCAGGTGCGATTCAGAACTGGACAGCGGAATGGGAGGGCGGTCGGCGATCTCTGCTCGCCGGAGGGGCTCCGTGCGCGCCTTGGGTGCTGGTGCTCGTGGCGGAGGGGAGAGGGGAGAAGGGGATCGAGGGGGAGGCGAGATGGCTCACCTCGAGCGGCAGGAGGAGGCGGTCGGGGCAGGGAGCAGGGGTGGCGATCGGCGGCGATCCTTGGACGGCGGCGGAGCTCCAGGGCCTCCCGGTGCCCACCGAGTGGTGGAGGAGGGAGAGGGCACCGGGGAGGTTCCATTCCCGGCTTCTCCCTGGTCGTAGGGGGCCCCGAACGCCGGCGATCGCCGGAGGGAGTGGGGGAAATTTCGGTGGTGAGGTTTCAGTACAGAGAAAAATGTGCAGAGAGAAGATGGAGGTGGAAGGAGAGATGGAGGCGGGGGAGAGGAAGAAAGGGGAAGGAGATGGGTAGGGTTAGGGTTAGGGGGGCTAGGCATGGAGTTATAGGGGGAGGGGGAAGCTCCTGTCCGTTGCTTCCCTGCTCTCTGCTACGTGGATGCAGCCGATGGAGACCGTACAGAGGTAGGAGAAGACTTGAAGGGGTATCGGGCTGGGGGAAAAAGTGGTGGGCTGGGCCTTGTGTGCTCCTCTCTCCTCTCTTCCTTTTATTCTTTTTGTTCCATATATTATTATTTTTTCCTGAATAGAAATAGGAAGGAAAAGGTAAGTTTTGGGTTAGTAAAAATTTAGTAAAAATTTGTGTGAGCTAGATATTACAATAGCAACAAAATGCCCACTTTGGTTTTCCAAAAGTTCAAATTGTTTTGCTGTTTTGTAATTGATTGAAATTTGGATGAATTTTGAATATTGGGTGATTTATTTAAAAGGAACATTTTCCAAGAGTTTGAACCCTCAAATTATTTGAAACAAATTGCTTAACTTTGTTTTGGTAAATTGCAATAATTCCAAAGGGTTGCTGTTTGGAGTTTTGTTTGAATTTGAACAACATTTGGATTAAGTGAACTATTAAAAACCACAATTTAAAATAGTTGAACCTTAAGGTTTAATGGAAACAAAGATGGAAGGGTTTTGGTCATTTTCATAATTTTCAAAAGAGTTGATGTTTTGGAAATTAATTGAATTTGAAAAGGGTTTGGTATTAAATGAATTTTTGATAGAAACAAATCAACAGTTTGAAATTACAACTTTAATGGAAACAATTGATTGTTTTGATTTGAAATATCATTTTGGAAATTGTAACATCACAAGTATGAAACAAAAGGTTTGAAGTTTGGTTTGAAATTCAAATAGAAAACAAAGGAAAACAAATGGAAAACAAGCAAAACAAATGCAATGAACATGATGTCATGATGCAAAACATAAAATAACAGATAGCAAACATTCTAATGGCTATTTTTCATACTTGGGATGCTACAAAACGCCCCCCCCCCCCCTTGAAGGAATCGCGCCCCGAGATTCCTACTGAGAAAAGAAAAGGTCCGGATACTTCTTGCGAAGATCCTCCTGAGCTGTGACACGTGAAACACATCGTGCACCTTGGATAGTTTTTCTGGAAGTTCAAAACGATAGGCATTCCCGGCAACTCTTCTGGAAAGACGTCAGGGAATTTGCAAACCACCGGAACATTTTCAAGTAAAGGGAGAGGTTTTGTATGGAGGGTGTATAGCTGAATAGAACTTGATTCATTTGGAGAATAGACTTTCTGGCCATAAGGGTGTTACAGAGTTATTGATTAGACGCCGGTAGCAGAACTGAAATGGAAAGCAACAACAAGATTTCAACGGACGAAAAGGATGTTGAGAAGAACAGGATATCGAAGCAACAACGGGAGAACACGAGATGAATGCACTCCTGAGGTACTACGGAAAACCCATCCGGGCTTCTAAAGGATCAATATCTACTGCTTAAGGAATAGAGGATTTGCTTCCGAGGCTTACACGCCTCCGTTCTCAATCGTGAGTAGGCAACATGATAAATCATGTCACAACCACCTCCATTCCTATGGACTAGTAGATATAACTATCCTAGAGAAACTAGGATTCGTGAAAACCTAACTTGAAAGTTTAGATGAGAAGAGAAAACAACGTTGCACTTCCTTACCAGAAAAAGGGAGGGTGGGTGGGGAAAGAAGAAAAAGAACAGAATTCCTACTCTCACGTTTCATTTTTCCTATATAGCTACAAAATAGTTTCTAGACTCAACTGCGACCAGTAAAAAGGGATCCTACAGGCAGACAGGCTCTGATACCATTTGTCGCACCCGGACTTCTAGGGGATACTCACAGTCCGTTAAACAGTAGATAAATGGCTTACAGGGCATACCGGCACCCGCATCTCAATATGAGCAGGCCAACACGTAAACGTGTGACAACCATTATCTTACTATTCATCGTCTGCGCAAACCATCCCATAGAAATCCAGATACTTCCGTTGACGTACTTCAAAACATACACACATGGTACGTCAACGGCATTGGAACAAGTGATATCAGAACAAATCTCTACGACACAAAAGATTGAAATAAGTTTCAAATAGCTCTCATTAGAGCAGAGATAGCAAATACACTCATCCAGAGGACACATGTCCCAACATATCATCATTACATCACAGCGGAAGCATTCAACATGTCTGAGTACAGACAAGATCCAAATAGGCCTAAGAGGCCGGAAACGAAAAGATGGAGCCCATCCACGAAGTCTCGGATCCTGCCCGGGTCCGCTATCTACTCGTCAGCAGCCTCGTCATACTCCACGTAGTAGCCACCATGGAGATCCTCGGAAACGTAGTCTGCGGAAACCACAGCCCCAAAGGGGTCAGTACATAAACGTACTGGCAAGCAAGACTCACAGTTCACCAAAGTGTAACCCGTCAACACCAAGCACAGATGCTTTGGATTCAAAGGAAGAACGGGGACGTAAAAGATGCTGCAACTGGCTGCTCTAACCAACTACAGAGTTTCTACCACTTCCGGCTAAACAGAAAGAAGATAAGATAGCGTATAGTAACCAACTACAACTAACCACCAAACAAACCCATCCTGGATCTCGCCCCTTATCCAAAGAAGCAATCCGAGGATAACTCACACAGTTGGATTAATGATGGTTCAAATTGTTGTGTCCATAAACTTATTACTAGTCAAGTTATCATTAGTTAGGTGTAAGTTGCTCTGAGTACTTGTTAGCCAGTACTTTCACCAAGTAATCCATAACCGCGGAAAACAAGGCTTCTCGAGAAGATTTAACCCTGCAGGGATGCACCAATTTGGCCGTACACGTAAGAATGACCCGCCAGGCGGGGAGCTAACCCACCAAGCGAGGCACTCAACACAACTCAACTCTTCTTCGCATCAAGCCCAAAGAACCACATGCTGTGCGTGCGCGGCTAATCGAGCCCCACGAAGAAAAGGGGACTCTCATAGCACTCTAAGACCACGCCGCCCTAAATGCCGACTACAAAAGTTCCACCCTGGCGCCAAGGGTTCGCACCTGCACATGCATGCATCAAATGGAAAGCCCGAACTAAGTGTGGCGATTTGGACGAGATGCGAATCGAATCAAATTGAGGGGGCGCCCATACTCGCTTCGCACATGCGGTTAGTGCGCTCATCATGGATCAGTAGGCAAGACCCTTTTCCTATTAGGGTCGACACTAGCAGGCCTCAAAACCACGCCGGGCCTCCTGCCGGTGCCTTATCAGCAAATTATTATTACCTCAAAATTAACAGGTTGTTGTTTAACATCGAGCCCCAGAACATAATGAAATAGTAACAGAAAGTAACGGTTAACAGACTCGAGCAAAACAACCCTAAGCATGCTAGTAAGACAAAGGCTCAAACAACGGGTTTATGGGTGTGGAGGTGAGGCAATATCAGGGTTCAGGATATCATGTGATGGGTTCGTAACAGAAGCAACTATTCATAGGGCTAGCAGAATAGACAACGGAAAGTATCGGTATCCAATGTTGAAAGGAACACAATGGTTCATGTGAGTGAATACTTGCCTGCAAACTCAGCAGCCTGGTACTGAGCTAGATCCTTGAAAGGGGTGTCGTAAGTATCGTCGGTCTCAACGTCGTCGTATATCCGGGAAGAAGCAAACAAACAACGCAGAGAGATAAACAATCAATAACATGGCATAGTGCACAAACATGGGATGATGCATGACCATTTAATTGTTGCATCAAAATTAAACTAGTTGACAAGATAGCAACATGATTAAATGGACCCATATGCAATTGGATTGCATATGGAAAGCCCATGAATTAAGGTTGGAATAATTGTTCTACAACTAATCATCATGTGTAAGTGAATTATCATGATGCATGGATGAGGAAAACAACAAAATAACAACAATAGAACCAAATGGAAATAAGGTTTGCCCATTTTGAAATCTTAGTTATTAAGTTAAGGAAGTTTGGTTTCTTAAAGGTGTCACACAAGCATTTGTGGTTTTCACCAAGTTAAATTGTTCAAAACAGATAACAAAGTTCATATTTGATAAGAATACAAGATTTTAGGGGGATTACATGTTTCACTTGTTGAAAAAGGATTTCAAATAAATTATTTATGAATTAAACAAGTTTAAGCAAGAATTAAATGAATTTAATTCAAACATGAACTTATTTGAACTTTTATTTGTGCACAACATTAGATGAAGTTCAAATTTGAAAAGTTTATACTTTTAGGGTTGGAAAACATATTTTATATGTCCCAAAAGAAATTAATTTGATCAAGTTATGAATTTAACAATTTTAAATGATTTAAACAAGGTTTAAATTATTTAACCAATTTTAATTATTCAAAACATGAAACAAAATTTATATTTGGAAAGGTGTGTTTAATTTTGCATGGAAAACATATTTCATTTGTTGAAATTGGATTTAAATGAGCAAGTTATTATTTTGGCAATTTTAAATGCAATAATTAAGAAACAGTTGTTTTCAGCAATTTAAATTATTCAAACAGCAAAAAAAATTGATATTTGGAAAGTACATGAAAAGTTGATTGGAAAACATATTAGTTTTGTTGAAATTGGAATTTTTATGCCCAATTTATGATTTTTGCAAATTAAATGAATTAAACAAGATTTCAAATATTGCACCAATTTAAAATATTCAAAATAGTAACAAATTGCATTGAAAAGGTTGAAAACATGTAGCAAGTGTTTCACTGAACATTTCGAGTTATTAACATAATTTTGGGTTATTATTGAATTTATTATGCAATTTTCCATAATCATTCTTATTCTGCCATTTTTAGTAAACAGAGGGAAACATGCTCAAAATTAATTCAATTGTGACCAAATAAAATACCAATGTGTAGCAGTTTGTTAAGAAAAATTTTAGAGCCCAAGTTTGCTTAAATTGGATGAACCAAACTCAAGTTATGAAATTCCAAAGTTTCCAATTTTTATTGCATTTTCAGTAATTAATTATTTAGGGCAAAAAGTATTACAGAAACATGTTGCAATCTGACATTAATAGAAGGAGCACCAAATTATGAATCCACAGGATTTTGAATCATTCAAATTGGAGTGATATTCAATTTTATATGGATTTTAGAAGTAATTGCTCAGATCTGACTTTCTGAACTTCGGGCAGAAAAAGAAAAACAGAGATAAAAAAGGTGGGGGTTAGGGGATCGAACCCAGCACCTCCAGTGCGAGCGCTAGGGGTTGCTACCAATTTGGCTGTGCTCGAGTTCGTGACAGTACAAGGGGACGTGTGTAGATATGGTGCAGTTAGGAGCTATTGTTTAACTGAACCCGAAACAGACCCAGGTGCGATTCAGAACTGGACAGCGGACAGGGAGGGCGGCCGGCGATCTCTGCTCGCCGGAGGGGCGCCGTGTGCGCCGTGGGTGCTGGTGCTCGTGGCGGAGGGAGAGGGGAGAAGGGGATCGAGGGGGGAGGCGAGATGGCTCACCTCGAGCGGCAGGAGGAGGCGGTCGGGGCAGGGAGCAGGGGTGGCGATCGGCGGCGATCCTTGGACGGCGGCGGAGCTCCGGGGCCTCCCGGTGCCCACCGAGTGGTGGAGGAGGGAGAGGGCACCGGGGAGGTTCCATTCCCGGCCTCTCCCTGGCCGTAGGGGGCCCCGAACGCCGGCGATCGCCGGAGGGAGTGGGGGAAATTTCGGTGGTGAGGTTTCAGTACAGAGAAAAATGTGCAGAGAGAAGATGGAGGTGGAAGGAGAGATGGAGGCGGGGGAGAGGAAGAAAGGGGAAGGAGAAGGGTAGGGTTAGGGTTAGGGGGCTAGGCATGGAGTTATAGGGGGAGGGGGAAGCTCATGTCCGTTGCTTCCATGCTCTCTGCTACGTGGATGCAGCCGATGGAGACCGTACAGAGGTAGGAGAAGACCTGAAGGGGTATCGGGCTGGGGGAAAAAGTGGTGGGCTGGGCCTTGTGTGCTCCTCTCTCCTCTCTTCCTTTTATTCTTTTTGTTCCATATATTATTTTGTTTGCTGAATAGAAATAGGAAGGAAAAGGTAAGTTTTGGGTTAGTAAAAATTTGTGTGAGCTAGTTATTACAATAGCAACAAAATGCCCACTTTGGTTTTCCAAAAGTTCAAATTGTTTTGCTGTTTTGTAATTGATTGAAATTTGGATGAATTTTGAATATTGGGTGATTTATTTAAAAGGAACATTTTCCAAGAGTTTGAACCCTCAAATTATTTGAAACAAATTGCTTAACTTTGTTTTGGTAAATTGCAATAATTCCAAAGGGTTGCTGTTTGGAGTTTTGTTTGAATTTGAACAACATTTGGATTAAGTGAACTATTAAAAACAACAATTTTAAATAGTTGAACCTTAAGGTTTAATGGAAACAAAGATGGAAGGGTTTTGGTCATTTTCATAATTTTCAAAAGAGTTGATGTTTTGGAAATTAATTGAATTTGAAAAGGGTTTGGTATTAAATGAATTTTTGATAGAAACAAATCAACAGTTTGAAATTACAACTTTAATGGAAACAATTGATTGTTTTGATTTGAAATATCATTTTGGAAATTGTAACATCACAAGTATGAAACAAAAGGTTTGAAGTTTGGTTTGAAATTCAAATAGAAAAAAAAGAAAAACAAATGGAAAACAAGCAAAACAAATGCAATGAACATGATGTCATGATGCAAAACATAAAATAATAGATAGCAAACATTCTAATGGCTATTTTTCATACTTGGGATGTTACAATCTAAGCTTGGGGATGTTGATACGTTATAAACGTATCCTTAATTGCTGATGTTTCATGTTATTTCCTACGAAAAAATAGTGTGCTAATTCCCGTTTAAACGGCGCAATAGCATATTTGGAGACCATACGCTACGTTTAGGCAAAACTGCCCGCTATGGTGCTAATCACGTTTTTGTACGCGCTAAATCACGCTAAACCGTGGTAGCGTATAGCGAATTAGCGGCGCTACAGAAATTTCCTGGAAAATACGGGGAACCCATCGGCCCAAACCAGAAGCCAGCAGGCCTACTCCTCACTCGTACGTCTCGACATCGAACCAAACCAAATCCCCATCTGGGATGTTCCCGTGAGCGACGGCAATGACGGCGTATGGTCGAGTAGCAGAGGAGGCAGTGGCCGGCTCGAGCGCTTCCTTCACCGGCGATTCCTCCCGATCGAGCTCTTCCTCCTGCTCGACTCGCAGCGGCACCGTCGTCTTCCTACAAATCGAGCTAGCGGTGAAAGGTGCCCAGGCGGTTGCTTCCTTCAGCTTACCATCGGAGACAGCTTCCGCCGGCAAGTCAGCAACCACTAGGTACCGCAAGATCCACTATGTTCCTACTTCCTTCGGTAGCTACTTGCTAATTGCTTCTTCTTGAACTCAGAGCCTCAGATAGACGGCAACAGGCAATATGTAACTCAGACTAATTATGTGGTTCTTTGTGCAGCTAGTACGAAAAGCACCCTAAATTAATTCATCTAAGGAAGTAGTACCAAACTACCGATGTGGTTCTGTAGTGTTGATTCTTGGTACATATGTATCTTGTTTTCTAATTGTGTTGTTGTGGGCGTGGGGGGTTCAAGCACAGCCCCGGACAGTTTTTTAGTTGCTGAAATCATTATTATACATGTTATACCTATTATTTTAATTGTTTTAAAAACGTTATTTCGAAAAATAGCGCGCTAATAGCATGCTATAACTTTCATAGCGTCTGGAGAAAGGCCACACTATTTTGTTTAGCGCGCTATTTTTTTCTAGGTTATTTCCTATATGTTTGCTATACACTTTATGTCATTTTTATCGATTTCCGGGACTAACCTATTGACAGGTTGCCACAGAGCCAGTTCCCTGTTTTCTGTTGTTTTTAGTTTCAGAAAAGTTGTTATGGAAATATTGTCGGAATTGGAAAATTCTAAACCCGAAAGTCTTAGAATTCCCGAAGGTTCCAAGGAGTCCCGAAGAGACCCGGAGGGGGGCCACACCATAGGGCGGTGCGCCCCCAGGCCGCGCCTGGGGGTGGTGTGGGCCCCTCGGGCGCCCACCGCCATCGCCCTTTCGCCTATTTATTCCCCCGATTCATCAACCCTAGAAATATACCACTTTTTCCCGAGAAAGACCCGAGGCCGCCGTCATCGTCATCCCAAGATCCGGAGGGTTCTGGAGCTCTCCCGGCACCCTACCGGGAGAGAAATTCATCACCAGAGGGGTCTACACCACCATGCCCTCCTCCAAAGTGATGCATGAGTAGTTCATCCCTAGACTACGGGTCCATAGTAGTAGCTAGATGGTTGTCTCCTGCACTTTATGCCTCATGTTTAAATCTCGTGAGCTGCCCTATATGATCTAGATCATCTTTATGTAATGCTACATGTTGTGTTTGCTGGGATCCGATGAAATATTGAATGCTATGTCTTCTGATTATCAATCTATCATGTTATCTTCATGCGTATGTTAATTATGATCTTACATGCTCTCCGTTATCAGTAGATGCTCTGGCCAAGTAGATGCTAGTAACTCCAAGAGGGAGTATTTATGCTTGATAGTGGGTTCATGCCTCCTTTGCATTTGTGCTCGAGTGACAGAAACGTTACGGATGGAGGAGGTGTTGTTGCCATTAGGGAGAAAACAACGATGTTTACTTTGATTACATTGTTTACATTACACACTTTGCTTACTGCGATTATCTGTTGCTTGCAACTTAATACCCAACGTTTGTTCCGATGATATTCAGAGGGTGGATATTAGTCATAGATGTAGTTGGATGACGGTCTATGTATCTTGTTGTAATGCCCGCATGAATCACATAGTAATCTTTATGTCTTTCATATGCACTACAGTGCAGTCTTCATTTCTGTCAATTGCCCAGCTGTAATTTTTTCACCACACATGTTATTTATGTTTCACGGAGAGACGCCACTAGTGAATTGTGGACCCCAGTCCATTTTCTCATACTGATAATACACACACTGCTTCCACTGTTTTCACACTACTGCTGGTGCTTTCATATTGTTCTCATATTGTTTTCCACACCATACATTTAACCTCTTTGTGTTCACCAAAACTGGTGAGATTGACAACCTCGTTGCTTCGTTGGGGCAAACTGATTTGATTGTGTTGTGTAGGTTCCACGTTGCTGTTGAATTGATAGTGTGCCCTGCCACCTCACCTGCATCAACCTTCAGAGGTTGCTTGTCCTCCTACTGGTCGATTCAGCCTTAGTTTCTTTTCTGAGGGAAAACTTGCCGATGCACTCTTCACAACCTTTCTCTTGGGGTTTACCAACATCCACTACAGCATCAGTGCCCTTTAGGATGTGCTCAGGTTTTATTCATGCACATCATGATTAGTACTATTGTTATGATCTAGGATTGGTTAATTTGCCCCATTTGTGCTATTTAACTGATAAGAACAGATCACGCATGATTTTAATGGCCTAAACCTCTGATGTTGTTCTGAGGAAGGTTTCTTTTAAATAAGAACAGATGTTATACTTGCTTTTAAATTTCCTCTGATTACCTATCATAGCATCCCTATGCCTGGTTGAGGGAAATAATCCCCAGCTCAACCCTTTTGCATGTTTAAAACTATTCTGGTATGTGTGGAGGAATCAACCTGAGAAGAGTTGATGCTGGGCTTGTGGTCTTGTGCTTGTGGATCTTGCCTTCTAGATCCCTTTTCATTGGTGCTACTCCTTCTGATCTGCTTGTTGGCCTGCTCCAATTGTTCCAGGTTTGTACTTGGTGCTGTCTTGATCTATCCCATGGTGTACTGGGATTTCACAGGGTTGTGGTGTGGTGAATTGATGAACTAGGGAGTATTTGGGCTTTGTTGTGTTTTTGTGAGTTGTGGAGCTCGATCTAGTGCTGGTGGTGGTGAAATGGGGCTTTACTCCTTTGCTACACGGTTCATTTACTTTATATCTGCCTGTTGTGGCCTTGAGAGCACAAATAGATGATGTGTTGTGTCATCTATGTGGTTGTGTGCATGCCCAGATCTTTTGTCCAGGAAGCATGGACTCGGTTGCTTTGGTATTATCCACTGTTGTGGATTTCTTTCACTTGACAAGTGGAATTTGCTGATGATTGCCAATGATGTTGTGATGACGCCAAATTCTAAAACTAGAACAAATACTAAGCTTGATCTTCCACTAAGCTCGATGATGAGATTAGCAGAGCACCTCTCTGCTAATCTGAGAGTTCATTAACCCTAACCCCTTTTAGTTTATGTTTTCTTTTCTTTTGTTTCTTTTTATTTTGCAGGAATCAAGTTGAAGATGGAATTCGAAGCTTAGAAGGATATATGAATTTAGCTTAGGATTTATAATTATATTGCTTTTCTTATTCTTTTGTAATTTCCTTTTATTTGTAAATCATTGTGTAAAGACAATGTAACATTGTGTTAAATTAATAAAGCTATTTTTATTAAATCAATATTTTTGTTTTGTTTTGTATTAAGTCTTGAATGATTAAAATTTATTTATTGAATGGTTCTACAACTTTATTATTTGGATTGAATTCAAATTCAAATTCAATGTCATTTAAATTCCAAAGTAAGAATTCATATCCCAGAAGTTAAATGCCTAAAGGTCATGTCAAATTCATCCACGTCCACCACTTTACTCTAAACCCTAAGACATGAAGATGAATCAACTACAATCACTCCGGTGTTTTTAATTTGCGACAAATTTGTTAAGATTTTTCAAATGCATGCATGCACATGCACACCAATTCTATTTCTACTCTTCATTGGTTCCTAAACTCCAGGATGTTACACTACAATCATGGTTTGCACATAAACAATACCACCAAATTAATCTTCCATTGGTTATGCAAATAAATGCTTCGCGAAGAAATACTTTGCACAAACACAATTCTATTAATATCTACATTCATTTTTTTGCGACTTAAGGAGCATTATTGCTTAAACTTCGGGGTTACAATCCTTCTTGAGGACATCAGCTAAGAAGGCAGGGTAAAATTTACCCAAGAACATCTTCTTCTACTAGAACTAGCTTTGTGAGCACACATATGCGCAGCTTGATTAGCTACTCTACTGACATGAATTACATCAAAGCTAGAACAGAACCCACTAAGTTCCTTCACTTCTTGACAAATGCTGGAAATAATTGATCTACTATTTTCCCTCTCTCTCCATACTTTTACTAGATCCAACGAGTCAGTTTCGATAATTAAACTTTGGAGACCCATATGGCCATATCGATAGCTAAACAAACGACATCTCTGGAAGCCTCAGCATCCATGATTAACGGGGTTGTGGCAGTCTCATACCACAGCGCATGTGACCGAATAAGAATACCTGAATGATCTCGGACAATTATACCAGTAGAACCATCACGGCTATCTTGGTTAAAACCCGCATCAATGTTCACTTTAAAGATCCCAGGATCTGGTGGCTTCCACCTAGGAATTGGTTTATGTTCCCTTCTTTGCTTCTGTTTCCCCGTACGATGGAGATCAAACGCAGTTTCTGTAGCCCATCGAACTGACTGAAGGACTGACCGACCCCCTTCACCATGCCAAATAGCATTACGTTCGGTCCACACCTCTGATGTATCTTACTCTTTTCTTTAAGAATTATTTTACTCTTTCCTAAAACGGACGGAATGAGCACCTGCCAAGAAGGAAAGAGGAGAAAATGACACATAACCACAACATTTATGGTCGAATTGTCTGATAACCACCGGTTTCGGGGGAAATGATGAGAGCACCGTTTTTTGAGGTAGAGGTGTGACGCGGAGCACCATTTTTTTGTGATCGCTCGGTTTAGCGCGGTTAACAGCGATTCTGACTGTCCTGGCCCACTGTCAGGCCTACGTGGCAAGGGAAGCCGACCGAGCCGTTCACGGCCGTTAGGTTTGAGGCGAAGGGGGCGTTACGGCCACTTCACTCTGCTTTGTCCCGACGCATCTGGGGAAATGGTGACAGGAGGCGGCGGCGACGGCGATTTTGGCGGTGGCGGCGCAGACGGCGAGCTTGGCGGTGGCGGCGCAGACGGCGAGCTTGGCGTTGGCGGCGACGGCGAGTTTGGCGGTGGCGGCGGAGACGGCGAGCTTGGCGGTGGCGGCGGAGACGGAGAGCTTGGCATTGGCGGCGGAGACGGAGAGCTAGGCGCTTGAGGCCACTGCGACGGTTGCCTCTCCCATGGCCATGGCGACGAGCCCACACCGCTGGCGCTGGTCCCTCCTTCTCCCCGCCATCGATCTTTCGCACTTCCTGGGCTCAGCGAGGACCCTCTCAGCCACTACGTGTCGGACGACGAGTAAGTTTTTCTTCTTTCTATTCCTTGCAATTTAGGAAATTAGGAGCTAGGAATAGGCCATTCTGGTTTGCAATGTAATTTGATTTCTGCATTTATTTTCAATCTAGGATAAATTCAGAGACTTGGGAGCTGTATATTCAGTTTGATGGTGTCAAATTTGTGCAAAAATCGGTGGCTCGTAGTGAAATTAGGTATCTGAATCTGCTGTCAATAATGGAGGCAGAGGGATATGGAATTTGTGACACTATGTGCTATGTTAAAGATCAAGGAGAGGGACTGACAGGGCTAGATGCAGTTGACAGCAGCAGCAAGGTAGAGGAGATGATTAGAAAGTATGAAAGCAGCAAGAAATTGGTACTTAATGTAATGCGGGACAAATGTAAACACGCAATTGTTTTGTCGCTAATGAAGGTTACAAATGCAGGTAAAGCACAGCCAATTCACATTGATTTGGATGCAAAGGAAGGTGAACATATTCCAGAGCATTTTCAAACACAGACAAGTGTGTATTGTGAAAAGCTACACACGCAAGTTGGTGACAATGCTATGTCAGAAGAAGAGGAGGGAGATAAATCTGATGACAGTTACAGTTGGTGGGATGAAGGCCAATACTGCAAAGTTCATGCAGAGGAGATGAGAAGGATGGATGAATATGAGCTTAGGAGGACACTTGTAGAAATGAAAAGGAAGAGAAATGACCCACTACTACATTATGAGGGTGATACAGATGTGAAGGATATATATGACAACCAATCTGAAGATTTTGAGCCCATTTTATAAGAAGGGCCAATTAAGAAAAAGATAAAGAAGCAGGGACCAAAATTGAGATCTCACTCTCAAGTTGAAATTCCAAAAATACCTGATTGGGCTCCTTCTGATGATGAAAAGGAAGAAGGTTTTATTAAACATGAAGATGATGATGGCTTTGAGACAATTTCCTTTATATTGCCTAAGGGAAGAAAAAGCAGGGCAAAGAAAGCTAAAGAAAGGGTGTGGTATGATGAAAGTAGGGAAAATGCAGATTAGTAGTTCATGCAGTTTCTTTGTTTCAGAGATGTTTGTTAGTTCAGGCAGGCACTTGCTAGGCTACACATTGTTCAGACCAGAAATTTCCATTATCACAGGAATTGCAAAGACATGATAATTGTGTGGTGCAATGAGAAGGACAGGTATGATTGCAAATTTTACATGTCAGTCTCTCAGATCAAGAATGAAAATACATTCTGCACAAAAAAGATTCATGTGGACCACTCATGTCCCACTGAACCTTTAAGCTCCTGAGTTAATTCCAAATGGCTTAGCACTGTTTATGTGGACAAGTTTAGGTCAGACCCCAACACTTGCATCACAAGTTTAATGGACAAAGCAAAGAAGGACTATGGGGTAGAGGTGCATAAGAGGATGGCCTATAGGGCAAAGAACAAAGCAAGAGAAATGGTGTTGGGTGGCCACAAAATTCAGTACCACAGAATTAGGGATAATCTTCAAACTGTATTAGACGAAAACCCTGGCTCTAGGTGTATTGTCACTACTTCCACTGGTCCAACAGAGGAACAATTGGAACAAATGAAGCAGGGTCAAGCTGTTGTCATTAGTGATAAGCCAAGATTCCATGGACTTTTTTCTGTGTGAATGATGCAAAACAAGGATTTCTGGAAGGCTGCATGCCTTTCATTGGATTGGATGGCTGTTTCATAAAATTTGCAACTGGAGCTCAAATATTAGCTGCTACAGGTAGAGATGGCAACAATAATATGTATCCTATTGCCTGGGCTGTTGTTGCTAAAGAAGATAAGTAAAATTGGGTTTGGTTTCTTGAACAACCGAAAGAGGCTCTTGGTGGTGAAGGTGGCAAGTTTGGCAACTTCACAATAATGTCAGATAGACAAAAGGGACTGATAAAAGTTGTCACCACTGTATTTCCAAATTGCCCTCAGAGATTCTGCCTTAGGCACATATATGCAAATTTTCAAACAGCTGGTTTTAGAGGAGAAGATCGGAAGAAGTGTATGGACATTGCAGCTTACTCTTACACTAGGCATGAATTTGATCTTGCAATGGAAGAGATGAAGAAGCAATATGAGCTAGCATGGACTTGGCTGTCCAAGATTCCTGTGCACACTTGGGCAAGGTGGGCCATGGACACAAATTGCAAAACAGACCTGGTAGTAAACAATTTAAGTGAAGTGTTCAATAGGTATATACTAGATGTTAGAAGCAAACCTATTGTCACCATGTTAGTAGAAATATATGACAAGTAGATGGTGAGATTTGATGGGAAAAGAGAACGAGTTGGATCTACAAAATGGGAAATCACACCCCACTATGCATAGAAGCTTGAGCTGATGAAAAAATACTCAAGAAATTGTGTCCCCAAAAGATCTGATCTTGGACTGTGGCAGGTAAAGAGTGGCAATCGCACATAGGAGGTCAACTTGGATGCTGCATCTTGTACATGTAGAAAATGGGACATGTCAGGCATGCCTTGCAACCATGTTGTGGCTACCATTTACAAAGCAAAATTACATCCAGAGGATTTTGTCTCAAATTTCTTCAAAAAACCTATGTATCTTAGCAGTTACAAACATGTCTTCTATCCAATGCCAGAGCAGCATGGGTGGACCAAGACAAATACTGAAGTCATCATGCCACCAGGTTTCAAGGATCACCAGAAGGGTAGAAGGCAAGAAAAAAGAAGGAAATGTAAATTTGAAGTACCTAAGCCTAAGGATACATCTAGGATGGCAACCATCACATGTGGAAACTGCAAACTACAAGGCCACACATATCTCACATGTTTAGTGCCTTTGAGGCCTGACCTAGCCATTAGAAAAAATAACCACGGGGTAGAAAAATTTGTATTGCCTGTGAATGCATGTAGAACTTGTTTTCTGTTGTAACTTACTTGCAAAATTTCTTGTGGTGCAGGATAATGGGTCAATGCCAGCTACAGATCCCTGTACAGAAGCATCTTCAAGTTCTACTATATGTTCAGGGACTCATCCAGCAGCTTCAAGTTCTGCTGGTTCTTCTACTGCACCAAGGCAAGCACGAGTTGCTGCATCTGCTGGTTCTTCTGCTTCACCAAGGCCTTCTGCAGCTGTTGCACCAAGGCAAGCACCTAGGCCTTCTCCAGCTGCTGCAGCAAGGCAAGCTTTCAATGCACCCAGGCAGGCCACTGTTGACCAAGCATCAACAGGGATTATGTCATACCTAACAGCTGGGGCAAATGTAGGTGCTGGGAGAGATGCAAATTCTGACCCCCTAGCTAGGAATGCAAGTTGTGATGACCTCTAAAATATGAGATGCAAATCTGGTTGTATTTTGTGTTAAACCGACTACTAGATGAGAGGAGCTTAGGATGATCCATTTTGTTGTTTGATCTGTGAACCTTGTCGTGGGATAATCACGGCAGATGTTACCAGGGGTAACTGATCTTGGGGCAAGTCGACACAGGCGTTCGGGAGAGGGTTTAGCTCAAAGGAAGACATGATACAACTTGATCTGACAACCGGCAATCAAAGTCGCCGGATCTCTATTCTCGATACAATAACTCGATTAGGGTTTACACTGGATACTCGATACCACACGATATTGCTAGGGTTCTTCGATCTCTGTCTCAATCTACACCCGGGGGTCGGTTTATATAGCTCCCGTACCCCCTAACTTACTTTACAAGGCACACCCGGGTTCTACCCAGACACGGCGTGCTAACCCTAACTTTCCTTTACAACACCCACAATCCGGGTCACTAGGCCCACGAGCTTGGGCCTCCACAAACATCTTTATCCCTAGTCGTATCCTGCTCACTGTCTCTGGGCCGGGTTATTCCTCGGAGCCTGGCATACCGGGTTAGCATCCCCCCGTCAGTAGTCCCCAGAATAGCCTGGGCTTCACGGATCTCCTTGAAGCGCTTGCTATTCCTGAAAAGATATCAATCACACGGGTACAGGGAAACCGGGTTAAGATGTTTCAACATTCAGCTAGGCCTTGCTCCTTGGTGGCCATGCGATAATTCAGGTTTTTCCCTCCAAACACCATGGTTCAAACTTCTAGGTCCAAATCATAGTAGCAACGCCAAGATCCTATGCTTGACAGTTAATCCCATCATCGCGGGACGAATCCCCTTCTTTCTTTATCCGGATGCTTTACTCAATACTGGGCGCATATCTCGCAGGAACTTTAAATTAATAGCCGTTTTACCCCCACAATTCCCGGCCTCCACTCACCGAACCGGGCTTATCCAGTCGCACTATAAAAAAGCTCCTTAGGAGTGACTCGAACCCTAACGGCTCATTTCCCCCACTCCATTCCTTTCTCCTCTTGAGCTCTCTTTCTTCCTGAGCGCCACCACGGACCTTCCACGCACGTCACCGGAACCCATTGCCCGAAGGCTACGCTCCGCCATCGGTCGCTCCGCGCCGCCGCCGAGATCCGCCGGCGAATTCTCATCCGGCCCACCAAGAACCGCGAAAGGACACCAGGCCTGCGCCATCTGCCTCCGCAAGGCCTCCCTCGGATCTCCTCCGGTAAGCCTTTGGCGTTCATCAACTTTCCCTCGCAACCTCTGATTCTTTTCCTCAGATTAGATCTAGATCCGTCCGCCTCAGATTTGTTGGCTAGACCGGATTAGGCTACCCATAGTCTCTTTTAGTTCGCACAAAGGATAAAGTGCATACTCCAACCAACTCGCCTACTGCCCACAATCATTACCCTCGCCACAAATTTGAAAATAAAACTTCCAATCTAGGCTCGTACTGCCCAAGATTTCCGCCTCTACATCAATCACTCGGCTAGACTGCTTCTTTCTAATCCCCTTTATTCACGTTTGGTGCTTAAGCCACTGCCCATTGTTTTCAAAAAGCTTCTTTACCATTTAGACCCCATAAATTTCTCCATAATACGCGATACCCGGAACTTCCGAACTTGATTCTAGGGCTAACACCCGGATCTCCTGCCATACCTCAATACCATCCGGCTGATACTTGACCATTTCGTAGCTTCCATGTCTTAATCTTCTTCTTATTTGGTGCCTTGCAGGTCAACCACATGGCTCCCAAGAAACAGGTGAAAACCCCAACCAAGGCTAAAGCCACCAACACCATTTCCGCCAACTGGGGGCGGTCCATGGTCACGAAGGCCAAGTTGGAGGAGCTAGTGGAGCTGGGAGTTCTCCCTCCTCAGGAGAATATCCAATGGAGGGTGCCGGGTAAGGAGACCCGGCCCACCCCTACAAAAGACGAGGTAATCTGCTTCGTGGAACATGTGACCCGGGGTTTTCGCCCACCCGGTCATCCTTTTTTCCGTGACATTCTTAGTCACTATGGCCTTCGCGTCTTCGACATCGGGCCCAATTCCGTGCTAAATATTACCCACTTTATTGTCCTTTCTGAATCCTATTTATGCACTCCACCAAACCTAGCTCTTTTTATCGAGCTTTATCAATGCAAACCATGCCGCGAAAGCGGTGATGGAGCGCTTCTCACTTGCGGCGGGGTTTCGATCCAGCGCCGCAAGAACTCTCCGATGCCATCCCTCACCCTTAATTCTCATGTCAAACACTGGCAGCTTTCTTATTTCTACTGCCAGGACACTTCCCCATCCGGCCAAAAGAAACTGCCGGGTTATTCTGATGGTCTTCTTGATATCTCTGATAAATTTAGTGCCTTTGCCCCTGACTCAGATAGGGAGGCAATCCAACCTCTGCTATACAAACTCGCCACTCTTAGAGCCCAGGGCCTCATTGGGCTCAACCTAGTGAAGACCTGGGTCGACTTCAGAATTCAACCCAACTCCATCCGCACAAAGCTGATGTGCGAGTATTCTGGGGAACCTTCTGATCCACTACGATACTCTGACAACATCTTCGCAGTCGGCGACACTCTCAAGACCATCAAGGGTTTTCTTACGGAGAAGCTCGAGGTAATCCGGAACATATCCGGGTTAGAGCCCTTCACACTTGAAAACCCGGCCCCCCAGGTAAAAACCCGACTCTGACGCCTTTACTTTCGCTTTTTCCTCTTGATGCAACTGATAACCCGTACTTTAACGCCTTTCAGGATGATGACGACTTTTGGAACACCAATACCCCCCCTAGCTCCGAAGGTCCAGAGGAGCAAGAAGCTGTTCACTCAGACGAAGGTACTCTCTGAGTTTTACTTGACTCGTTTGAACTCACCGTAACCCCTTTATTTCCAACCGTAATCTTGATGACATTCAGAACAAGAAGATGACGAGGAAGAAGATTCGGACGGCAAGGTAGAATCTGCCAGTGATGAGGAAGAACCGGAGCCGGCAACCAAAGCCGGATCTAAAAGAAAAGCTCAAGGAGCCACCTCCAAGGTTTCATCCCCCTTCACACATTCACTTTGTATTACCGTAATGATATTCTTGAACCTTTCTTGACGTTATTCCACTGGTCAATCTTGAAGGGGTCGCCCACGCCTAAGCGCAGGTCGACTCGAAATCACCCGGGTAACGACGCCCTTAACCCGGGTTCTTCACAGCTCCCCACTCGGCAAGCTGGTACTTGCTCTATCTTTTCTTGGTTAGCACGGTTTCCTCGAAGCATTCTCGCATAATATTTAACTTGACATTTTCCAGCCTCCCCCGGGTCTGACGATGGATTTCCTTGTGACTTTGCGGTGAATGCCGGGTAAAATCCCCTTCCAGATACTTTCCGGTACTTCGTCATCTTTTCCTGACTGCATATTTAGCTGCTTTGTGATAACATCTACAGGGCCACGGTCGCTGTCAGCGATCAAGAGGATTCGGAAGATAAGGGCCCGGGTAAGGGGAACCCAGCTGATAAAACTGCAACCGCGTCTGGCGATGAAGAACAAACATCGCCGACTAAACCGGATCAGCAGGAAACCGAATATCCAATTGCTTCTCATGCCAGCAAGAGAAAGACCACCGCCTTAGGTGCAGAAGGAGTGTCGGATTCCAACGTGCAAATGACCCGGGTTCCACCTCCTTCTAAGAAGAAAACCTCTTCTAGGAAATTCCAAGGGCCCGGGTCTTCTGACACGAATAAAGATACTTTCGAACAATTGATGGACAAGCTTCTCACCATGAAGGCTTCGGAGAGCGAGACTTTAGAGCGCATGGCTGCAGAGCACCAGGTAAGAGCGCTTGTTATCTTATATTCCCTATCTAGTCCCCAAGTTCCGAGTATAACTTGCAAAAGTTATGCTTGGTACTTCTCACCATATTTTTCTTGCCATAACACTCAGCTGGTTCTTGCACCCTTTTACACTTACAGGCACATGTAACTCGGTCTGATGAAACCTTGCTGAAGACTGAACAGCTCCTTCTTGCCGAGATAAAACGCCGAGAAATCCTTGAGGATAATATGAAAACTTTGAAGAAGGATGTCTCCAAATACAAGGAGAAGTGCCTCGCCGCTCAGGCCGATTTGAAGAAGTTATCGGATCAAGTCTCCGATACTTATCAGATCTTACTTAGTAAGTGTTTGCCTGCCGGCTAAGTTTTTGTCTGCCGACTAATTTCATACCCGGCTGCTACTGATACGTTCTTGCTTCTGTTTCCACTATAGGTGCGAACCTTGCAGCTCCAGAGGAAGATGCTATTGTCAAGGTTAGGACCCTGAAGACTGTGCTCCGGACTTTCTTTGCCGGCACCAAATTTATATTGAATGCCATTAATTGGCCCACGGAAGCCTATCCGGGTGAAGAGAACCTTGTCCAAGCCTGCTCCACTGTACCCGGATGGATTGAACTCTGGAAGCGTTCGTCCTGCCGTACTGGTATAGTACGGGCTTTGACCTTGGCCAAAGCCTACTTTCCGAAGCTTGACCCGGCGAAGATAATCTCCGGGTTTCCTGAGTTCAAGGCGGATGGCGCCAAATTTACGCCTAAGGATTTCAAGGCCATTCAGTCGGCAGTGCGCCCCTCTGCCACCACTCTAGCCGATAGCTTGAACCTTAATACACTAATGGCTGCGTATGACGCTGATGACAAGATTATCACAGAGGAAGCACCCCCGCCCTTTGACCTCTTGGAGAAGTGGGCTGATTACTCAGCTAAGAAGAAGGAGGCAACTTCGAAGAGGGAGGCCGACTTAAAATCAGGGCCGTCCGCCTCTACACCGTCCGTCCTTCCTCCTATCCGCCCTGGCGCGGTGAGTCCGGGTGGCTCTGCCAAAAAAGCTAAGAAGCAGGTCCAGGAGCAAGACCCGGAAGATCGCGCTCAGGAGGCCGAGTAGAGTAAGGATGTCATAATACCTTAGTCACATGGGACCTTTTTGTTTGAGCTATTTTATTCTGTTAATGGTGCGCCTGTGCACTTCTGATACCGATGCAAAAGCTTGTAAT
Source organism: Alopecurus myosuroides (assembly GCA_028641055.1). Classification (NCBI taxonomy): domain Eukaryota; kingdom Viridiplantae; phylum Streptophyta; class Magnoliopsida; order Poales; family Poaceae; genus Alopecurus; species Alopecurus myosuroides. The sequence goes on from CM054057.1 coordinate 38,647,167, forward strand.
ATACTTCTATCTGGTGACATATTTTCGCGGCTTTCCCAGCCTTTTGATAATCGTACTTTTTGCTGTTCTTCTGAACTTGTTCTTGATACCCATCTCTCTTTTAGCTCCCTTCATAAGACTCGTCTTTTCCGAGACCAGGGGCTTTGATAAGTGAAATTCTCTTGAAGTTCCCAAGACTCGGATGATAGGGCCGTTTTGAACCTTGGTATCAAAGTGGTTTGTTTCTGTTACGAAGTCCCCAGTCCCCATGACCCAAAGGACGAGTCATGGGGGTGTGGCCTTTCTCAGAGGACAAATCATTCCCTACCAAGGCAAAACCCTAAAACCATCTCATGTAAATACTGAAGTTATGCTTGATAATCACTGAGTTTCCGGCTTATCAGCCTTGTACTCTGCATAAACTTGTGGTTTAGATGACCCTTTTGACTATCTTATACTATAAGCCGGCTTTCGCGTGGATACCATGTTGTTACATCCATACGAGAACAGTGTCAGGCAAGTCCCATTGGGCTCCATGGCTGATTGTAATCGTAAGCGAACGAATCATGCCACTTTAGTGCGAGTCACATCAAGCTTAAGTAAGATAAGTCAAGAAAAATTGGCTTCTTTGCCCAGTCATAAGATTGCAGCCGTGCTCGTTTGCGAGGAATCGGCCCTTATAACTTATAGCTATCTATGCCGGGTCATTCGGGTTAGTGGTTGGTTACCTGAGCAACCAACCCCCAAGACCTACATGCAATCGATGCTTTTGATGATACTGAATTATCGATGTCGTATGGATACTACTTACTTGTGATAAAGACGAAAAGACATAGGAATTGATAACCATCTCTTTATTGATACCAGAAATTTTGGGTCAGCAGGCCGCCTCATTAAAAACCTTCCAGTCCCCTTAGGTACCCTGGGTAGGAAAAGAGCGCGTCTGAAACCTGCCGCCCGTTACATTACTCAGTTCTTTGTAAGCACTGGTCCTGATCCGGCTTGACCAATGCACATCCTCCATAAGTTGGACTTTTTCCTGATGAATACCGGGTTTGCCAGCCAACCCGGGTGGGGTGTCTCCATGACTTTGCTGGTTGTGGGCGGCCGTGTAACTTCTTCCTTTACAGCAGACTGCTTGGGAGAGTCAACTTCGATTAAGGCCACCAATTTAGCATCTTGCGTTACCTTGGACTTTGCTTTTTCGCCTTCAGTACTCGGCCTTTTTGATGTGGCTATATCCTCCGGGTCTGCTTGAGATCGGTAGTGCTTGAGCTCTTCTTTTCTACAGGCCTGCTCGGCCATTGCTGCGTCTCCTTCGTCACATTCAGCTGCTATATCTCGATTTCCATGTATGGTAATGGTCTTCTTGGGACCCGGGATTTTTAGCTGTAGATATACATAACACGGCCTAGCCATGAATTTGGCATAAGCCGGCCTTCCAAACAGCGCGTGATAGGGGCTGCGTAATTTCACTACCTCAAAGGTGAGCCACTCAATTCGATAGTTATCCTTTGATTCTCCGAAAGCTACCTCCAATGCGATTTTTCCCTCGGGGCATGCTGAATGACCCGGCACTATTCCATGAAAAACTGTCGAGCTTTTTTGCAGTTGAGATTCCTTAAGACCCATGCGTAGGAAGGTTTCCCAATACAGTATATTGATGCTGCTTCCACCATCCATTAAAACCTTCTTTAGTTCGTACCCATTAACTTGCGGTGCGACTACTAGTGCCAGGACTCCTGGGTGTTCCACTCTTTCTGGGTGATCCCTTCTGCTCCATGTTACCTCCTGTTCTGACCATCTCAAGTATCTCGGAACGGCTAACGAAACTGAGTTGACTGCTTGCTTCAGTATCTTTTTGTCCTTGTTAGACCCTCCTGTGGTATGCACATGATATTGACCCAATTGTTTGGGGTTAGCCTGGAAGCCTCCTGCCCCCCCTTGGTTATTACCTTGATTTCCAGCCGCCGAGTTACCAGCTGGGGGTGGGCCGTTGCCCGGGTTTGCCCCTGGACCCGGTCCTCCTCCCCGCCCTGCACCTCGCATAGCTCTGTGCACTTCCTCATTTTTCCATCTTTGCAAATCGGCGCATTGTTCTAGGGAGTGGTTAGCTGGCCTGCCATTCCTGCTGTGTTTCGGACATGCCATCCTGAATATGTCCCAATTATTACCCGGCCTTGGTGGTCCTTGATAGTTTCCTCCATGGTAGTTACCTCCGTTGAAATTTCCTTCTGCTCTTGGCCTTGAAGACCCGGCTTCGGTGTTAGCGACAAACTCGGAGCCTCCTTCGAAGGGACGCTTGTTCTGACTATTTCCGTTGTTTCCTGACGCTGTTCCGTTGCCGGTTCTTCCATTACCGCTTGTGTTTGCTTTTGTCTTCTTGTCATCAGCTTCTTCTTCTGTGGTATCTGTCGCAGCGTGTTTGTTGCACGCATCCATCAATTCTCCCATTGTGACTTCTGATGCATTTCGACTGGACTTCATGCGAGTTAACTTTTGCACTAAAGGTATATACTTGCATGTTTTTGCCATGGCTTGTAGCGCATCCTTGGGCTGGATGTCTGTGGATGAGTGAAGTATCTCCATAACCCGGCGCACCCAACTGCGCGCCGATTCTCCCTTCTTTTGGACGCATCGCTCTAGATCATCAATGGTGAATAATTTCCTGCAGGTTCCGTGAAAGTGCTTGATAAACGCGGTCTTCAATTCCTCCCAAGACTTGATCGATCCCTCTGGTAGATTGGTGAACCACAATTTTGCTGCTCCTTCAGACATCATCAGATACATGAATTTGGCTTGGAGGTTCTCGGACGCGTTGCGGATTGACATTGCCATCTCGTAACTGCTTAGCCACGTTTCGGGATCCATGGTTGGCTCATAATTCACTACTTTCCCTGGCTCTTTGAACTTTTCCGGGTAAGGTTCAGCTCTAATATTGTCCGAGAGACACTTGGGCCCCGCAAGAATGATTGAAGCCGGCCTTGCCCTGGAAACGTGTGATGCCGCGGGGGGCGCGTCTGGGCGCTGTGCTGCGGGAGGTCCATGCGCTGCAGACCCGGCCGCGGCCCTCCGAGCCCTAGAACTGTCCACGACGGCCTGTGCTGCTGACACTGCCTGAGCGCGGGGAGGGGGCGGCATTTGCTGCTGCTCTTCCCTCCGCCGCGCCGAACTCGTTTGTAAATTCCCCTGCTGCTGGCTAACATATGGCGTCCCGTGCATTCCGCTTCTGTGATCCGGGTAATTGGCTTGCTGCGCCACCGCAGTGTGCAACAGCTCGATGGCTTGCCGAGTCTTCTCTGCATGGGGCGACTCTCCCACAGGTATTTGATTTAATGCGAGTGTCGCCGCATATACGTTGTCCATAGGATTGTTGTAGTGTCCGGCTGGCGTGCGGAATCGTGATGGTGGCGGCGGCAGTAGATCGTTGCCGGTTGTGACTCTAGTTTGCGGTGGGGGTAACCCGGTCCGCTCATTCGCCGGATGTGTCGCTGATGTTGTCTGTTGGGGTGTGGTTCCCTGGTTCACCACTGGTATCGGTTGGTCCTGAGGCGTGATGAACAAATTAGCCGGATTAATAACCCCGCCCGTTGCTGGCAACCTGGTGTGATGCCTTTGATGTATCCTGGACGTTTCCTCTCGAAGCCGGGTTTCCAACGCGTCTAGCTCGCGCCGTCGGGTGGCCATCCCCTGTCTATCTGCTTCCACTTGCCTTCTTTGCTGCTCCAATGCACGACGAGCCACGTCCAGATCTCTAACACGCTCTGCTGCGTTTTCTGGGGTGATAACAGTGGCGAGGACTATAGGATCCAAAATCAAATTATTATCGAACAGGGCCGGGTGACGCGGATTCGAGGGACCCGCCCCTGGTGTCCGATTGGCTTGAAACCCGAACATGTTGGCGTGTTGCTCCTCATCTGCCGCACGACTGGTGACCGATGCTGACTCTCCATCGACCCGGGTCAAGACCGGGTCTCCGTTAACCGCGCCCTATTGCTGGGCCACTGCCTGAGCCGCCCCGACTGGTGCCGCGGCTGTGTTTCCTTGGTTAGCCGCGGGGGCTGCATAGACTGCAACTCGGCGCGCGATATCCGGTGTAAATTCAGGCTGTTCCTCTTCACCGTTCTCCTCATACCGGTTTTCCAGTAGATCCAGGATAGACCCGGTGTCATCTTCTCCTTGGACCCGGTCGCGTGGGGTCCATGCCGGCTCCTCCGGCTGTTCCCACTCCGCGATGGGTTCTTCTGCTGGATATGTCGTTCCCGTTGATTCTTCATCATCTGATCGGATAGACGTGGCTTTTCCTGGCATAGAATCAGATCCAACGTTGTCAGGGACCGAATTGGAAGCACATACCATACCGATGAAGACGTTGATCCGGCCGATTGTTATGACGGATCCGGTTTCGAGGTGATCCGACTCCGGCCCCCAGCCGGAATCGTCCACCACCTTTTCTCCTTCGTGGTCGATGTAGATCTCGCCGATGACAAGATTCTCCATGCCCTTCCGAGCTTCTCCCGTGATGTAGACGCCTTTGGACGCAGGCCCCACGGTGGGCGCCAACTGTCGTGGGATAATCACGGCAGATGTTACCAGGGGTAACTGATCTTGGGGCAAGTCGACACAGGCGTTCGGGAGAGGGTTTAGCTCAAAGGAAGACATGATACAACTTGATCTGACAACCGGCAATCAAAGTCGCCGGATCTCTATTCTCGATACAATAAATCGATTAGGGTTTACACTGGATACTCGATACCACACGATATTGCTAGGGTTCTTCGATCTCTGTCTCAATCTACACCCGGGGGTCGGTTTATATAGCTCCCGTACCCCCTAACTTACTTTACAAGGCACACCCGGGTTCTACCCAGACACGGCGTGCTAACCCTAACTTTCCTTTACAACACCCACAATCCGGGTCACTAGGCCCACGAGCTTGGGCCTCCACAAACATCTTTATCCCTAGTCGTATCCTGCTCACTGTCTCTGGGCCGGGTTATTCCTCGGAGCCTGGCATACCGGGTTAGCATCCCCCCGTCAAACCTATTACTGGATGATCCATTTGGTGTTTGGTCTATGAACCTACTACTGATTATGTGTGTGATATGTAAACTTGAATGCAATTTGTGTTTGATCTGTGAACCTAGTACTGAAATATATCACTTTCAATGTGCATTTTCTGTCATCAAGGGTTGTCGATAGTCCTCGACAACTCTCTTATGTCGTCGACGATCGTCGACAACACTAGATGACCCTAGATTATCTTCAAAGTGGTGTCGATAGTCCTCGACAACTCTCTGATGTCGTCGAGGATTGTCGACAACCTTAGATAACCCTAGAGTATCTTCAAAGTGGTGTCGATAGTCCTCGACAAGCATCGACAACCCTAAAGTATCTTTACATAGTTTCAAAATAATTAAAACTCATCAATCAAACACATAAATTACCAATCTTACAGCTCATAATTAAAATCCATCAATCAAACACAATTACCAATCTTACAGCTCATAATTAAAATCCATCATTCAAACACATAAATAACCAGTCTTACAACTCATAATAAATAGTTCAACTAATACTCATCATTTAAATCCCACATTTTAGAGCTGGAATGTCTACTACATGATCACAACTCATAATGTCCTACATTAATAACCAGATTACACCTCTACTCATCACAAATGGCCTTGATCTTCCTAATCTTGGCCCTGGTCCCTTCTTTCTGCTTAAGAAGATAGCAATCATATACTCTAGCTTCTTCTTTTCCTATTTTAGTTTGTCTTTGTCCTTCTCTGCCTGGATTCTTAGTGAAGGGTACGTTGCATAGAAAACAAAAAATTTCCTACGCGCGATAAACCCGAATGGCCAAGATCTAATCTATGAGATGAAAAGCAGCGGGGAGAAAGAGAGTCTTGAGATAACATACCCTCGAAGATTCAAAGTGGTACGAGATAAAATCTCGTTGTTGGCGTAGTCGTACTCACGCCGATCCTGAGCGAGAAGAAGTGCACCGCAATCCGGCGGTGCCTCCGTAATCGGTCACACGTTCAGCTCGATGAAGACTTCCGTTCCCTCGATCCAGCGGGTAGAGGAAGTAGAGGATCCCCGCGGAACTCCAACAGCACGACGGCATGGTGGTGGTGAAGAATCCCACGGTCAGGGCTTCACCAAGCCGGAGACCATGGAATGGAGCAGCGGGTGGAGGGAAAAGGGAGTGGGCAAGTGTGTGGAGAAGAGGGAGCTTTGACCCTCCTTTTATATGGGAGGGGGAGGCAGCCCAAGGGGGGGTGCGGCCAGCCATGGGTTCCCCCACCCCTTCCTCTCTTCATGTGAGTGGAAGCCCCACTCACACCCACTCATACTTCCTTAATTTTCCACTTAGAAAATCCAAAGGTTTTTCTTTAATAAATAAATAAAATATTTTTATTTCTTTATTTATATTTGTTAATTCCACTAACAAACATTTGCATGCAGCGCCTTGAATCATTTGTTAATTCTATTAACAACCATTCGATGAAAAACCTTGAACTATTTCAATTTTCCCCGGAAACAATTTTTCGGCGCTGCCCAAAATATTCTTCGGTATTCCGTATCCTCTCTAACGCTTCATCGAACCTTAAGTGTGTCACCCTACGGTTCGCGAATAATATAGACATGATCGAGACTCCTCTCTGATCAATAATCAACAGCGTGATCTGGAGATCCGTGATGACTCCTATATATTCAACGATGACTCTCGTGATCGTGTGAACCTTTCAACATCGTAACGATTTCCCTTTGTCTCGCGATATTTTACTTGCCCGAGATCCGATCATCGGTATCTACCATACCTTGTTTGATCTTGTCATCCGACAAGTACTCTTTTCTCGTTCCCGTGATATAACATCCTTGTGATCATATCACCTGCTTGCAAGCGGTGTCGATGTGATATCACCGAGAGGGCCCTGAGTATATCTCTCCATCATATTGGATGGACAAATCCCATTCTTGATCCATGAGCTTCAACTAACACTTTCCGAATACCTAATGCCACCTTTATAGTCACCCTATTACGGTGTGACGTTTGATGTTATCAAAGTATTCTTTCGGTATTAGTGATTAACATGATCTCATGGTCTAAGGAACAATGTTACTCCAAATGTAAGACATAACAACAAAACTAAATGACTTGATCGTATTGTTATACTTAGTTAGGGTATAAGTTCATCATGTCATTCTCCTAATGACATGATCCCGTTATTAACAACATCCAATGTCTATGATCAGGAAACCTTGATCATCTGTTAATCAACGAGCTAGTTAAAAGAGAGGCTTCACTAGGAACGTTGGTTTGTTTATTAATCACACATGTATCAATGTTTTCGGTTAATACAATTCTAGCATGAGAAATAAACATCTATCATAAACAAGGAATAACATAATAAACACTTTATTATTGCCTCTCAGGCATATTCCCTTCAGTCTCCCACTTGCACTAGGGGCAATAATCTATTACATAGTGATGAATCTAACACCCATTGAGTTCGGGTGTTGATCATGTTTTGCCCTTGAGAGAGTTTTAGTCAACGGATCTGCCACATTCAGATCCTGTGTAATTTGCAAATCTTCACATCCCCATCTGCGACATGCTCAAGGATGGAGTGAAAACGACGCTTGATATGTTTGGAATTCTTGTGAGACCTTGGTTCCTTAGCATTGGCTATGGCACCATTGTTGTCACAATAGATAACCATTGGATCCAACGCACTCGGAACCACACCTAGTTCGGATATGAACTCCTTCATCCAAACTGCTTCCTGTGTTGGCTCCGAGGCCAGCAACATATTCCGCTTATGTTGATGATCTCGCCACCACGGATTGCTAGGAACTTCTCCAGCTTACTCCATTCATAATAAATACGTACCCGGACTGAGATTTAGAGTCATCCGGATCAGTGTCAAAGCTAGCATCGACGTAACATCTTGCGACGATCTCTTCTTCACCGCCATATATATATGAGAAACATATCCTTAGTTCTTCTCAAGTAGTTCTAGATATTCTTGACCGCCGTCCAGTGTTCCAAACCTGGATCGGATTAGTACCTACTAGTTAGACTAATATCATGTGCCACATCCGGTCTTGTACATAGCATAACATACATGATAGAACCTATGGCTGAAGCATAGGGAATCATATTCATTCTCTCTCTATCTTCTGCTGTAGCTGGAAATTGAGTCTTACTCAACGTTTTGCCTTGCAACATAGGTAAGAACCCCTTCCTACTCTCTTCCGTTCTGAACTTTTTCAGAATCTTGTCAAGGTATGTACTTTGAGAAAGTCCAATTAAGCGCCTTGATCTATCCCTGTAGATTTTGATGCCTAATATATAAGCTACTTCACCAAAGTCTTTCATCGGAAAACTACTGTTCAAATAAACTTTTACGCTTTTTAAAAGTTCTATATCATTTCCAATCAACAATATGTCATCCACATATCGTACTAGAAATGCTACAGAGCTCGCACTCACTTTCTTGTAAATACAAGCTTCTCCGTATGTTTGGACAAATCCAAACCCTTTGATCACCTTATCAAAACGGAGGTTCCAACTCCGGGATGCTTGCTTCAGTCCATAAATGGAACGTTGAAGCTTGCACACCTTGTCAGCATCCTTAGGATCAACAAAACCTTTGGGTTGCATCATATACAACTCTTCCTCAATGTCACCATTAAGGAACGCCGTTTTGACATCCATCTGCCAGATTTCATAATCGAAAAATGCAGCAACTGCTAACATAATCCTAACTGACTTAAGCATCGCTACTGGTGAGAAAGTCTCATCATAGTCAACTCCTTGAATTTGTCGGAAACCTTTTGCGACAAGTAGAGCTTTATAGACGGTCATGTTACCATCAGCGTCAGTTTTCTTTTTAAAGATCCATTTGTTCTCAACGGCCTTGCGGTCATCGGGTAAGTCCTCCAAAGTCCAAACTTGGTTTTCGTACATGGATCCTATTTCGGATTTCATGGCTTCAAGCCATTTGTTGGAATCTGGTCTCATCATCGCTTCATCATATGTCGCAGGGTCATCACCTCCATCTACCATGAAGTTTAATACGGGATCTCCTTACAGTTCAGGAGCTATACGTTCCCTAGTTGACCCGCGAGGTGCGGTAGTTTCCTCTACTGGAGTTTCATGATCTTGATCATCAACTCTCTCTTCAACTGATGGGGTCGGCACCAGAACAACTTCCGGCGCTGCGCTACTCGCCATTCCAAGAAGAGAAGGTTCAATAACCTCATCGAGTTCTACCTTCCTACTATTCATACCTTTCGAGAGAAACTCCTTCTCCAAAAAGGATCCATTCTTGGCAACGAAAATCTTGCCTTCGGATCTGTGATATAAGGTGTACCCTATTGTTTCTTTAGGGTATCCCTTTCAAGACGCATTTTTCCGCTTTGGGTTCGAGTTTATCAGGTTGAAACTTCTTCACATAAACATCGCATCCCCAAACTTTTAGAAATGACAGCTTAGGTTTGTTTCCAAACCATAATTCATACGGTGTCGTTTCAACGGATTTAGATGATGCCCTATTTAAAGTGAATGTAGCGGTCTCTAGTGCATAACCCCAAAACGATAGTGGCAAATCTGTAAGAGACATCATAGATCCAACCATATCCAATAAAGTACGATTACGATGTTTGGAAACACCATTACGCTGTGGTGTTCCGGCAGGTGTGAGTTGTGAAACTATTCCACATTGTTTCATATGCATGCCAAACTTGTAACTTAGATATTCACCTCCACGATCAGATCATAGAAATTTTATCTTTCTTTTACGATGATTTTCAACTTCACTCTGAAATTCTTTGAACTTTTCAAATGTCTCAGATTTGTGCTTCATTAAGTAAATAAACCCATATCTACTCAAATCATCTGTGAAAGTGACAAAATAATGATATCCACCGCGCGCCGATACACTCATTGGTCCACATACATCAGTATGTATGATTTCCAGTAAGTCTGTCGCCCGTTCCATGGTTCTAGAAAACATGGTTCTAGTCATGTTGCCCATAAGGCATGGTTCACATGTTTCAAATGATTCATAATCAAGTGATTCTAAGAGTCCATCAGAATGGAGCTTCTTCATGCGTTTAACACCAATATGACCTAAGCGGCAATGCCACATGTAAGTAGCAATATCATCATTTAATTTAATTCTTTTGGCATTCATATTATGAATATGTGTATCAATACTATCAAGATTCAAAAGAAATAAACCATTCTTCTCAGGTGCATGACCATAAAAGATATTATTCATATAAATTGAACAACCATTGTTCTCGGACTTAAAGGAATAACCATTCTGCATTAAGCAAGATCCAGAAACGTTATTCATGCTTAATGCATGCACCAAATAACAATTATTGAGGTTTATAACTAATCCCGATGGTAGGCGTAGAGGCAGCGTCCCGACGGCGATCACATCAACTCTTGATCCATTGTCGACGCGCATCGTCACCTCATTATTTGCTAGTGGTCGCTTATTCTGCAGCTCCTGTTTCGAGTTACATATGTGAGCAACCGAACTAGTATAAAATACCCAGGTGCTAATGCGAGTACTAGTAAGGTACACATCAGTAACAAGTATATCATATATACCTTTGTTCACTTTGCCGGCCTTCTTATCTGCCAGATATTTGGGGCAATTGCGCTTCCAGTGGCCAGTACCCTTGCAATAATAGAACTCAGTCTCAGGCTTAGGGCCATACTTGGTTTTCTTCTCAGGAGCAGCAACATATTTGCCACCCTTCTTGAAATTAACCCTTGGCTGCCTTTCTTGCCTTTCTTGAAACTAGTGGTCTTATTGATCATCAACACTTGATGTTCTTTCTTAATCTCTACTTTTGCAATTTTAAGCATCGAGAGAAGCTCAGGAAGAGACTTCTTCATGCCTTGCATATTATAATTCATCACGAAGTTTTTGTAACTAGGTGACAGAGATTGGAGAACACGATGTATCCCTAGCTCATTGGGAATCGTTATTCCCAAGGCTATGAGCTTATCAGCGTACGCAGACATCTTGAGTACGTGCTCACTAATAGAGTTGTTCTCTTCCATCATGCAACTAAAGAATTTTTCTGAAGCGTCATAACTCTCAACTGCGGCATGGGTATCGAAAATCATTTTCAATTCTCCCATTGTAGCAAAAGCAGTGCTGTAATCGAAACGTTTTCGCTGCTCTGGCTCTAATCCATAGAGGATGCCGCAATGAACTATATTGTGGTCTTCTTGTTGAGTCAGATAAACATTTTTATCTTCATCAGAAGCATCATCAGCGGGCTGGTCACCTAGCGGTGCGTCAAGCACATAGAGTTTCTTGCAAGCGGTGAGGAGAATCCTCAGGTTAAGTGCCCAGTTGGTAAAGTTGCTCCCATTGTTCGCTAATTTCTCTCTCTCCATGAACATATTGAAATTGAAGGTAGGTGGTGCCATGATCTACAACATATTTGCAAAGACTATTTAGACTATGCTTATGATAAATTAAGTTCAAGTTAATTCTAAAATTATCCCATGAACTCCCACTAAAAAATAACATCCCTCTTAGTCGTCTTTAGTGATTACACGAACCAAATTCACTTCACCGAAACCGATCATCACGTGAGACGGCCTAGTTTCAAAGACGAACATCAACATGTTCATCATATCATCCATATGACTCATGCTTTACCTTTCGGTTACGTGTTCCGAGGCCATGTATGTACATGCTAGGCTCGCCAAGTAGAACCATAGTATTGCGTGTGTTTCAAGGCCATGTCTGTACATGCTAGGCTTGAAAACACCCGTTGTATGTGAACGTTGAGTCTATCACACCCGATCATCACGTGGTGTCTCGAAACGACGAACTTTCTTAACGGTGCATACTTAAGGAAGAACACATTATTATCTTGATATTAAGTGAGAGGGGTCATCTTATAATGCTACCGTCGCGATCTAAGCAAAATAAGATGCATAAAAGGTTAAACATCACATGCATGGATAATGTGATATGATATGATCCTTCTTGCACTTGATCTCCATCTTGTGCATCATGGTAGGATCTCCATCATTCCACCGGCGTGGCACCAAGGTCCGTGGCACCTCCATCTCGATTGTCCATTACAACATATCACATGGATATGATATACATCACGTAGGCCATAAAATAAGACAACCATATGGCTCCAGCCGGTATGTCAATAATTTACAAAAGATATCATCTCATACAAAACGTTTGTAACATTGACCATATCACATCACATGCCCTGCAAAAACAAGTTAGACACCTCTAATTTATTTTTTGCATATTTTACGTGGCTTTGGGCTTACGAGGATAGAACCGTTCATACCTACGTACAAGAACCACAACGTTGATAAAACATATTTTAAACAACCTTTTGTAGATTAGATCTTAACTATAGTAGGAGAAACTGACACCCGCAAGCCACTTATGCAATACAAGTTGCATGTCAGTTGTGGAACAAGTCTCATGTACGTGGACATGTAAACTTAGTCCGGGCCGCTTCATCCTACTATGCCACTAAGATCATAAAATACTCAAAGAGGCAAAAACATGATCATCAACGCCCACATATTCCTATGTGTTCTACCCGTACAATTCATCTACGCATAAATCCGTCTCTGATACCACTGAAGGGTACGTTGCATAGAAAAAAAAAATTTCCTACGCGCGATAAACCTGAATGGTCAAGATCTAATCTATGAGATGAAAGGCAACGGGGAGAAAGAGAGTCTTGAGATAACATACCCTCGAAGACTCAAAGTGGTACGAGATAAAATCTCGTTGTTGGCGTAGTCGTACTCACGCCGATCCCGAGCAAGAAGAAGTGCACCGCAATTCGGCGGTGCCTCCGTAATCGGTCACACGTTCAGCTCGATGAAGATTTCTGTTCCCTCGATCTAGCGGGTAGGAAGTAGAGGATCCCCGCGGAACTCCAACAGCACGCCGGCGTGGTGGTGGTGAAGAATCCCACTGTCAAGACTTCGCCAAGTCGGAGACCATGGAATGGAGCAGCGGGTGGAGGGGAAAGGGAGTGGGCAAGTGTGTGGAGAAGATGGAGCTCTCACCCTCCTTTTATAGGGGAGGGGGAGGCAGCCCAAGGGGGTGCGGCCAGCCATGGGTGCCCCCACCCCTTCCTCTCTTCATGTGAGTGGAAGCCCCACTCACACCCACTCATACTCCCTTACTTTTCCACAAAGAAAATCCAAAGGTTTTTCTTTAATAAATAAATAAAACATTTTTATTTCTTTAGTTATATTTGTTAATTCCATTAACAAATATTTGCATGCAGCACCTCGAATCATTTGTTAATTCTATTAACAACCATTCGATGAAAAACCCCTTGAACTATTTCAATTTTCCCCCGAAACAATTTTTTGGAGGTGCCCAAAATATTCTTCGGTATTCCGTATCCTCTCTAACACTTCATCGAACCTTAAGTGTGTCACCCTACGGTTCGCGAATAATATAGACATGATCGAGACTCCTCTCTGATCAATAATCAACAGCGGGATCTGGAGATCCGTGATGACTCCTATATATTCAACGATGACTCTCGTGATCGTGTGAACCTTTCAACATCGTAACGATTTCCCTTTGTCTCGCGATATTTTACTTGCCCGAGATCCGATCATCGGTATCTACCATACCTTGTTTGATCTTGTTATCCGACAAGTACTCTTTTCTCGTTCTCGTGATACAACATTCTTGTGATCATATCACGTACTTGCAAGCGGTGTCGATGTGATATCACCGAGAGGGCCCTGAGTATATCTCTCCATCATATTGGATGGAAAATCCCATTCTTGATCCATGAGATTCAACTAACACTTTCCGAATACCTAATGCCACCTTTATAGTCACCCTGTTACGGTGTGACGTTTGATGTTATCAAAGTATTCTTTCGGTATTAGTGATTAACATGATCTCGTGGTCTAAGGAACAATGTTACTCCGAATGTAACACATAACAACAAAACTAAATGACTTGATCGTATTGTTATACTTAGTTAGGGTATAAGTTCATCATGTCATTCTCCTAATGACATGATCCCGTTATTAACAACATCCAATGTCTATGATTAGGAAACCTTGATCATCTGTTAATGAACGAGCTAGTTAAAAGAGATGCTTCACTAGGAACGTTGGTTTGTTTATTAATCACACATGTATCAACGTTTCCGGTTAATACAATTCTAGCATGAGAAATAAACATCTATCATAAACAAGGAATAACATAATAAACACTTTATTATTGCCTCTCGAGCATATTCCCTTCACTTAGAACTTTGTGCATGTTGCTTGTTGAAGCATCCGTTCTTTTCTTCTCCCCCAGTTCAACCCTAGCAACCATTAAAGCTTGTTCTGCTTTTGCCTTCAAAGCTAGAGTGAGTTGGTTCTCCTCCACAACTTTGTCAACTTCATCTTGCAAAATCTTCAAATCACGGTGCATCTTGAATATCTCATCTTGTAAACCAAACTTTTGTTCCATGTTATGGAGAACATCATTAACTCTCCCTTGTTTCTGTTCTGCATAATTGTCCCACAGCTTCCAGACTGCTTTCTGTAGTGATGAGGGCCACTCTGCATCTACCCAATGCAGAAAGTCACAGGTTTCACCTCCATCCTACAAACAACAAATTCAAGTGCATAAATTCTCTAAATTGTAAACATTGTATCCATCTTATACAAAATGAGAATACTGAAACTAGAAAATGTGCAATCTTTAAACACTAACCTGGCCTGCACATCCTAGGAACCTCCTGCCTGTGTTGTGTCCTTCAAAGCAAATGAATTTTGCTGCTACACAGTTATGCTGGCAAAGAACCTGTTTCCCATCGACTAAGCCGCAGTAATCAGAGTCATACATCGTGTTCAAACTCTACAAAATCAAAGGTACAGTCCATATATGAGATCACTACGAGCTGCAGATCAAATGCTTACATCCAAAATCAAATGCCTAATCCTAAATCGAACAAATCCAAGCTGCAGATCGATGCGCTAAACCTAGCTAGAAATCCCCAAATGTATTACATAACTCACGTCGGTGTCACCGCTGCTGAGACGAGATTCCGAATCCGTCTCACCATCTCCCCAAGAAACCATCTTCGCAAGGGGAGAACTCCGGCGACGGTGACGGCGAATGCGACGGAGGCGGCAACAGAGTCGCGAGAGAGAGCAGTGGTAGCGAGGCAGTGGAACGACCGGCAGTTAAACGCCCCCTTCGCCTCAAACCTAACGGCCTCAAACCTAACGGCTGTGAACGGCTCGGTCGGCTTCCCTTGCCACGTAGGCCCTGACAGGACGGTCAGAATCGCGTTAACCGCGCTAAACCGAGCGATCACGAAAAGCGGTGCTCCGCGTCACACCTCTACCTCAAAAAAACGGTGATCTTCGTCATTTCCCCCGAAACCGGTGGTTACCTGACAAGTCGACCACAAATGTGGTGGTTATGTGTCATTTTCTCAAGGAAAGAGAAGAGAGCAGACATGAACGCGTCTGCTGGGAATACACTTTGGAAATTAAGATGCGGCTTCAAGGAAAAAATTCTCCCCACTCCCACTGCTCCCGCCATCGTGAGTCACTTACAGCGGGGCCTCTTAAGTGGGCGCTAAGGAATTTTATCCTAACAGTTACCTCCGAATCCCAGCCAAGTCCGGGAATGAGAGACGGATTTTTTTTTGATCATAAAACACCCCTTTATTAATCAGGACAGTGGTTACATTCGGACTGAATTACATCAGCCAGGAATCCAGGTATTACATCATAGCGAACAAAATCTAAAACGCTTAAAGCTTCTTTGGCACATCTGTGTGCCGCAATATTAGCATCCCTTCCTCTATATAGAAGCTTGACATCCTGGAAAGGCTTGGACAACTCCAGCATCTCAATGACAATGTGTGACCCCATGATTCTTTGTTCCTTCCCATCCTTCCATATATCCACTAACGACTTACAGTCCGTTTGGATAATGATTTTTTGGATCCCCAATCTTTCGGCCGCCTCCAGACCTTCACGACATGCTAACAACTCACTCATAAAAGGATCCTCCACATGGGCTTGTTTGCGGCAACCCGCCTCGATAAAGGCTCCCGAGTCACTTCGGATAATATAGCCTGAACCTGCAACATGTGTACTGTTGTCAAAAGAACCATCAGTATTTACCATGCACCACCCCTCAGGTGGTCTCAACCATTTGCATGCCGGAGTTTGACCTGCTCTTTGAGGAGAAGGTAATTCCAACATAGATAACTGCTCCTCTATTAGTTTGATA
Source organism: Alopecurus myosuroides (assembly GCA_028641055.1). NCBI lineage: Eukaryota > Viridiplantae > Streptophyta > Magnoliopsida > Poales > Poaceae > Alopecurus > Alopecurus myosuroides. The sequence goes on from CM054057.1 coordinate 38,663,456, forward strand.
GATCCGAGAGGTTTGTATTGCTCCTCCCCATGCACAAACTTATTTCTACTGGTCCAAATGCACCATAGAACTGTCATTGCAATTGGCTTTTGTTCCACTGTCAGGAAGGTGCCCATCAGCAGGTCTTGTAACCAAGAAACTGGGTGTAGGCGCGGAATGGAAAAACCAAAGTGATCAAAGGCCGCTGTCCAGAACTGCTTTGCATGGACACATTGTAGGAGAGCATGATGAAGTGAATCTTCTTCATGACCACACAACTTGCATGTACCATTTTCCATAATATGTCTTCTAGCCAATTCCGCATAGCAGGGTAGGAGTCCTTTGATTGCACGCCAACAAAAGACCCTTACCTTTGGTACTACTCGGAGTTGCCATAATTTCTTCCATACTTGGGAAGAGCTCGACGATTCAGGAGTGTCAACCATATCCTGGACGAGCATACGGTAAGCAGACCTCACCGTGTATATTCCTTTCTTCTCCTCGTGCCATGCCCAGAAGTCAGCGCCCCCATTCCTTGGACGCGGTAGGCGAAGGGCCGCTTCGGCATCGAGAGGGCTCAGTGTTGCTGTAACTAGCTCTTCGTTCCACTGGCCCGTAGCCTGATCGATTAGCTCAGCTACCATCTTTTTTTCCGAGTCACCAGAGTTCACTAAAGGTTTTCGCCCCGGCACCCCTGCCAGCCACTGATCCTCCCAAATTAGGGTGTCAAGACCATCCCCAACTCGGCGAACAAGGCCTTTTTTGAGAACATCCCTTCCACATATGATTGCTCTCCATGTTCTTGATGCGCTGCGCGGGCACCCTGCCGAGAGGATGTCGCCATTTGGGAAATACCTCCCCTTCAGTACTCTCGCACATAAGCTGGTTGGATTCACCAGAAGACGCCAAGCTTGCTTCCCTAGCATTGCATCATAGAATTTCTGTAAGTCTCTAAAACCGAGACCCCCTCTTCCTTTCGCATAGGCCATCTTCTCCCAAGACTGCCAATGCATGCCTCTTCGGTCAAGTGATCCACTCCACCAGTATTTAGACGAAATCGCCGTTAATTTGGAGCATAAACCTTTTGTGAGTTTGAAACAACTCATAGAATAGGTTGATAGAGATTGGAGCACCGACTTTATTAGCACTTCCCTTGCTGCAAAGGACATCAACTTCTCACACCACCCCTGGGCCCGAGACCTCGAACTTTCCACTATGTGATCAAAGTTCTTATCAGTAAGTCTGCCCGAGGCAGTTGGAAGGCCCAGGTATTTTTCAGACAGAGCTTCCCGTTCAATTTGGAGGACCCCCAATGAGAGACGGATTTGACTACCTATTTGTGGTTGGATAGCGACTGCACTAGTAGGGAAACCCTCTTCTGTGGCGCACCAAAATCCTATTCTGTGGCGCACCCTGGGGCCACAGGGGTGCGCCACAGAACACACGCCACAAAAATAATTTCTGTGGCGCACCCAGCGCGTGCGCCACAGAAATTGTGGATTCTGTGGCGCACCAGGCCAGTGCGCCACAGAAATAGTCGATTCTGTGGCGCATCCTCTCCTAGTGCGCCACAGAAACTGGTGCGCCACAGAATTGTCCCATGGTGCGCCACAGAAACATCTGTAATATTTTGAAATTTAAATTGTTTCTGGTATAAATACCAGCAATATTACAGGATTTATACAGTTTGAATACAGGCAGTGATATTTCACAAATATATAAACATATAAGTGATATTTGACAAAGATATAAGTCACACATTACTCGATAATAACATAATATACAATAGTGATCCATAGTGCAAAAGTATCAAATTTTGTTCATCGAACATAGTGATACATCAAACATCATCGAACATGCCACCACATAGTTCATCGAACATGACACCACATAGTTACTCGATAAGGCCTAAGCTAAGATGAAATAGACTACAAGCACGGCGACGATGGTGAGCAAGAATGGTAGCTTGATGGAGGTCTTCATCTTGTTGTTCTGTTTCGACTGGTGGTCCCTCCACTTCGCAACTGCCTCGTGTCTAGTCTCGTATCCTTTATAGCAGTTGCCGCTGAACTTGTCAACCTGTGCTTTGCAGTCCTTCCACTCGTCATAGACTCCTGGAACCCGACCCTCGAACACCACGTAGTATGTCATCTATCTAGATAGACACAAAGCATATTAGTAAGTACTAGCTGAATGTCAAAACCACAGAATATAAATTATAACTGGAGAGATGGATCAAATAGTTGTCCTAATTTAGACAAAAGATGTCAAACATAACCGCGTGTGGTTTCTATTCATACAACAAGATTTATCAATTCTCTACATGGAATCAAAGAAATGACCATGCATACATCGAGTGAGTTCGAGTCTTGGTCTTACTTGACCAGTTACTTTCTCTAGATATATAGGTGGCTAAGAGAAATAGGTTGCTCTATTGGTCAGTTAAACCAATTACATCCATCTCACATGATTGATCAGGTTTAGTGTTGAGTTCACTTAGTTGGGCACCTAAATGCCTCATGTTCAGTTAAATGAGTATGCAATTCTGCATTTGATCAAGAAATAGGTTTGCAAGCTCATACCACACCTTGTTGCATGTGCACACAGAGTGGTCAAATGCTTCATGTTACACGCACGGCACAACAGGCACAGCTTCATCTTGCTGATGGACCATGCACTTAGAGCTATTCATCTTGCTGATGGACCAGGCACAGCTTCATGTTACACGTACGTGTGTATTCATCGTGTATTTAAATAAAGAATTAGGTCTGAAGATACCATTTACACTCATGCACTTAGAGCTATCTTTAGAGGAATCAAATTCCATTTAAGTCTACATTTCAATGATGTGGAAGTTGTACATTGCACTAGGGTTTGTTATTGAATTTATCACAGAAAACAACATTACTAGCCATGACAAGAACCCCAACAGAAAAATCCCCATAGATTGTTAATGATTGCCATGATCTAGAAACACCAACCAATTGTCATGCCACATAACTCCACAGATAAAACAAATGACAATCACGAGCAAGAACAGAAATATACCAAAACGGAAGCAATTTTTTTTGACTTCATTGAGTAGTAGCTAGGCTTATATAAGTTAAGCAAATTTTGTTAAACAAACTAATAGTAGCTAGCTACGCACACCTCGATCAACGATACCTCAACTGGAGCGGCGCCGGAAACGGCTTATATAGGTCCTTGGTCATCCACGTCCTACGATCAGCCTGCCGCTCTAGGCGTTCCTGGATATCCCTCTGGCATAACCCTATGGGTTGGTGCAAGGGCCCTCCCTTTTTGTTGACATCTTCAATGATTATCTCCGACAACTTGACTTTGATGCGATGAAAATCTTGTATAAGATCTTCCTGTGAGATTTCCCCCGCCATTTTGTTGGACCAGTCTCGGAGTCTAGAAGGATGATTCAAATTGTTTGCATCGCGGACAATCCCTTTGAGGTGATGGAGGGCATAGAAGGCCTCTTTCGTGCTCCAAGCCGGCTGCTTGATGCAGGGGAAATCGGTCACGTGCCTGAACCCGTATTTGCCAGTAGCCGGCCTGATACATTCTTGTTTCTTTTCGAATGTTCCTCCATTTTGGGCGTAGCCATTGATAGCCTCATCGAGAACACCCCTTATTCTGGTGTAGTCTTTCCTCTTCGTCACATTCGACGAGTCGAAGTATTGGGCAAGTGAATATTGTGGGCAAAGCACGATGAGTGTGCAGTATGTGTCCCTGCTCAACACATGCAATTGAATCCAGGATAAGCAATGGATGAAATCTAGAAAAAAAACATTAGCTAAGACGATTGCAAGACTTACTCGGGGAAGACAGGCAAAAGAATGTCCGTCTTGTTCTGACCGTTTCTCAACATGAAGCTCTCGAGGTACTTCACTGCCTTGGTCCGTGTACTTGATCCTTCCTCCAGCTGGCTATCACGCATGTAGTAGGGATCCGCTAACATAACGTGAGGGGGTAACTCTCGCTGGATCTGCAGCTGAGCATTTAGCGCGTATAGGCGGACCAAGTTATATATAGTCCAGCCGTCTCGAGTGAAACAGACTGAAGATATCCTCATACGCTATGAAGAACAGTCCCGCGGGGTCTTCGTTGACGAAGTCCGAGCCCTCTGGCACCTTGACCGTGAACACAGGGTAATTTGGACACTTGTCTTGAAGAAGGAGACCCTCTAGCATCACGATAATGTTCTGCAATGTGAGCATTGGTCCAGTTGCCCCATGTTGGCGATACAAGGGTGCAGTTTAACAATGACCAAACACATCTTCTGGTTAACTCTGTGAGTTTTAAAAAAGTTATGTAAAATTTGTGTGGATTTCACACACAACACATAATCATTGCTTTACATATTAGTCTACATCTACTCCAAGTCTGAATATTAGTCAAGAGTACCAATAGACAATGGCCATCAGTACTTAACCCTCAAATTTTGATTATAATGAACAACCCTTCAATGTTTCCTTGTACCAGGATGCGTCATAACGTCTGCATCTTTTCCAATTGGATAAACTTTCCCCGCACCACAGCTTTTTTATTGCTCATGTTGGTTAGCCAAAGCATAGCTAATACAAGCAGAAAAAACAGATGTGTACCTTCTAAATACCATCTGACAGCCTAACTGAATCGTCGACTGCCCAAAGTACCAACAATAATAAAGCTCAAATTTAACATCATAAACTTGAAAATCCAGCATCTCTGCTTGAACACGGCACATTTTAAGACCGTGGGAATAGATCTACACATGCTCCAGGTCCTGAAGGAGTTGTGGAGACTGCCCAGGAAATCACTTTCAGTTACAGAAAGCTTTATTCCAACTTAAGCAGAATCCAAGTGATGCTAGTCTACATCTGAGATATCAAACTTATTTATATCTTTTATGCATTGGAATGTCATGGAAAATATAGGATAATATCACTTAAAGTTTTGTAGCAATTACAACAAAATAAAAAATTGATACACCACAAAAACAGAATAGTCGACTATACAGTTCATAGAAGCACAATAGCATAAATATATAACATTCTTTAAGTACTACTGTTGTGTCAAAATGCACATTGCACTATTTAATTATGCATAACATTGCAGCATGACTACAGAGTATCATATTATTTCTCAATGAAATGATGAAATGTTTACAGATATATATTGTGCCAGTTCATACATTGGAACTTTTAACTACTACAGTATTACTTAGTTTGAGTTATTACATCCTTGCTAATTAGCTATAGCACCTTTCAATCATTCACAAACTTTAAGACATCCTAGAGTTACAAAATCCATGAGGCAATGACATCCTTCAGTCAGTTTTATCTGTCGAGGGAACTCGATCCAAGGTTCAAAATGGATTATGTTGAGTTTAGATTGAATAATTTGTGTGGGGTCACTGTAAGGGTGCAGGTTGTTGTCAAGTCTAACACAACTAGCTCATGGATAATTCAAAAACCAAAGATGTAAATTGGTTTTGCATCTAGCAGTTACAGTTGAACTGAGCTATTGACCACCAGGAAACTAGAAGTAAAACTACTAAGTATAAAAAAATTCATAGAAAAATTTGGCATGACCTTTGCTAATTTTCCTATGTCTAAGAGTGCCAGAAATTTGCTCGGAAGGAAATGAATCAACTTCCTCGCAAAACTTTGGCATCTCAAAAAGAAAAACCTGCACAAAAACATGTACATTCTCAACTGTGGCCTCTACGGCTGCTGCTGTAACAGGCTTGAGTAAGCTAGCAATACATCACAGTCCAAGCTGCCTGACTACAGAAAACAAAAGGACTGGCAAGCTGCTGCAAGTGCGTATCGATTTCTGTTAAACAAGCTCGAAGCTACGGTCCAAGCCATGCTCAAAAGTAAAAAATGTCCAGATAAAATATGTGATTAGCTTCAGTTAATGTGGACCTCATGACTCACGACTCCGACCAGGAAAAAATATTAGGGAACACACATCATATGGGCCACATTATGGAGCAAGCTTGCCCTGGCTTTGCTGAGCATCAGATGTTTGCATTGAATAAAACCGATAATATGATTTCTCAGGGCAATATACTTGCTCGTGTTCCTTCTCCACCACCATTAGCGTAACAAAATGTTGATAGAAGGACAAAACCGATGGAACACGAGGTTAAGAGTTCATGACTATCACATGGCAATGTGCATTATTAAGCGGATCCAATTCAAAACAAAAGAACACCTAACATGATCCAGTGCCAAGTCCTGGACAATCGATCTGAATTTCGCAAAAAGAAACCAAGAACTGACAAGAAATCGTACTCCTTATAGGGCAACGGGGCGGGGCGAGCAGCGAACTGACCTGGGTGGGCGCGGGGCGAGGAACCTCGGTGGGGCGAACGGCGGTGTCGAGGAAGACGGCGGTGTCGAGCGGCCGCGGTCGATGAGACGGCAACAGCACGGCTCCTCTCGATCCTAGCTAGGTCACGGCGCGCGCTCCTCCTCCTAGCTAGGTCCTGCACCTCCTCGATGCTCCTTCACCTAGCACCTCCACACGAATTCTCCACGGTGGCGAGCGCGAGGGAGAAGAGAAGGGGATCCAGATCGAGGTTCGGCGTCGCGCGCTTGAGAGAGATGGATGAACTGCGAAATTGGCTAAGTGTGGAAGATGGAGATGGGGGCCACATGTCATTGGCTGAGAGGACGATTCTGTGGCGCACCAAGACCCCGTGCGCCACAGAATTGTAAGAATTCTATGGCGCATCCTTTAAGGAGTGCGCCACAGAATTTCCTGGGCCTATTCTGTGGCCACGATGTGCGGGGCCACATGTCATTGAGTCTACGAGATTTCTATGGCGCATGTTTCCAGTGGTGCGCCACAGAATTGGGTCGGTAAATAAATAAAAAACGAAACGCTGTATATGTGACAACTATCTATTACTAGCCCAGTTGGTTTAGCTGTGAGGTACTTAAGCCTAATGGCCTGGGTTCGAATCCTGGTTGCCCCACATTTTTTAATATTTTATTTAATTATAAAGAAAGAAAGAATCACATACACATACATACATACATGCACATATATAAAGAATCACATACATACATGCACATATATAAAGAAGTGCTTGTCTGACATACATATATATAGAAAGAAGTACTTGTCTCACATACACACATACACATGCATGTATATACACACAAAAATCTTCTTAATTTGTCTCGATCTGTTCCGATCTAGCTTAATTAGCGTCTTTTTCCCTTTTTGTTGGCGACTGGATACTTTATACCGGCCACCTTGAGATTTCTTCGCGTGAACGGACAACCGTGTGTAGGTAGGGATGTCTTCCTTCTTACTTTACCAGTAGTAGGCATGTCGAAGTGCTTGTCGAACTCCTCCTCGATCTTCGGATCACCGTTCTTGTCGAAGTCTTCCTCGTTGGCGTCTCCTTCCATTCCGATGATGCTCCTCTTGCCCCTCCTCACGACAACACGGCTAGGCCTTGACGGGTCGGTGATGAAGAAGTATTGGTCAACTTGGCTAGCGAGTACCCATGGCTCATTTTTCGCGGATGCGTTCTTCGATTTAGCATCGGGTATAACCATTGTGGTGAAATACCGTCCTTCTTTCTTGACATTCTTGGCCCATCTCACACGGAACATTGGCACCACCGTCTCTCCGCAGTAGTTGAGCTCCCATATCTCCTCGATCTTTCCAAAGTATCTTTCTTCCACATTAGTCTCGGCATCGCCATATGATAGCATAGTTACTCCTGAGTTTTGATTTTCGCTACTCATGTCCTTGTCCTCGGTGGAGAATCTGTAACCGGAGATGTCGTACCCCTGATAGGTCCTTACGTTCTGCCCGGGGCCCTGTGATAAGATGTATATGAGTTTTTCATCTTCCGTAGAAGGCATTTTTCTCCGTGCTTCAATCAGTTGACTTTGCTTGAACCAACGCGTGAAGCCGGAGTTGTGCTCTTTGGTTACGTCTCCCATCTTCCTCGGCCCGCCCATTTCAATATAATTCTGATTGATTAAGCTTTTGTGCTCTTCCACGAAAGGCTCGATCAACTTTAAGTGTTGTAGCGCGACCCGGTGAGCCCTATCAAAGTCGTCGCGTCGTTTTTGAATGCCGACATGGACGTCGCGGCAGCCCTCGCGGTGACCGACTCCGTTGAGTCTGCCACGGTGCGTCCTGGTGGACAAACCGACATCCTGATCGTCTTCGGTGCTTAGGTAATTGTCGCAGAAAGAGATGCACTCGTTGGTTAGAAATCCTTTGGCCATGCTTGCGTCTGGACGGGCCCTATTGCGAACGTATCCTTTCAGGACACCATTCTGCCTTTCCATCGGCATCATGTAGTGCAGAAACGTCGGGCCGAGATGCCTGATGTCATCAACGACATGGAGAAGGAGATGTACACATATATCACAGAATGCCGGCGGGAAGTAAATCTCGAGCTCGCATAGTATCACCACGATCTCATCCTGTAGCATCTTGAGCTGCCTCACGCCGATCGATTTCCGGGTGATAACGTCGAAAAAGTTGCAAAGGCCAAACAACGTATCACGGACATGCTCGTCCATTATCCCTCGGATCGCAACAGGAAGTATCTGCGTCATGAGCACATGACAGTCGTGAGACTTCATCCCGGTGAACCTCTTCTTCGCTAAGTCCAGATATCTTCTTATACTCCCTGAGTATCCGTGAGGAACTTTGACTTCTACGAGGCACCTGAAAAACTGCTCAAGCTCCGGCGGACTCAATGTGAAGCAGGCAGCGGGAAGCACCACGGTGTTCTTCTTAGCCTTTTTGCGGGGAGGACGTTGAGTCCCTTCCGTCTTATCCTCATCGTCATCATCATCATCACTATCGGCGGGGACCTGTAGATTTTTCCTAATGCCAAAATGTTTTAGATCGTATCTTGCTTTCGGCCCATCCTTGGACTTCTCCGAATTGCAAATAGTGCCAAGCAGACTCTCCGTAACGTTCTTCGTAATGTGCATCACATCAAGGCTATGAGGCGCGTGGAGGACCGGCCAGTACTCCAAGTCGTGGAAAACAGACCTCGCTTTCCATACACCCAGCAGCGGCTCTGGCTTGGGTCGTTTCTTTCCCGGCGAAGGGCACTCGTCCCAATTTTTCAGAAGCTCGTCGATTTCTTCGCCGCTCCTCGTGCGCGGGGCTCCATCGGGCTCGTCTTTACCATTGAACAACTCACCGCGTTTTCTCCATGGGTGATCCAGGCGAAGCCACCTTCGAGCCCCTGGGTACACGGTTTTCGAAGACCCAGGATCCCTTGGTAGCTGGAGATGCGGGGTCCCGTCCATGCACTTCACGCAGCCGCAGAATCCGTGGCCGACCTGGGCAGATACATACGCGTAACCAGGATAGTCTGTGACCGTCGTCAGCAACGCGGCTCTCATATGGAAATAATCTCTAGTGTACGCGTCCCACGTACGGGGTGGCGTCTTCCACAACGTGTCTAACTCGTCTTTCAGCAGCCCGAGATACAAATGCATGTCGACACCTGGTTGTTTTGGCCCCTGGATGAGAATACTCAAGTGTATGTACTTTTGCTTGGTGCACAGCCACGGGGGTAGGTTGTAAGGCCATACAAACACGGGCCAGCTGCTATGTGTGCTACTCTGGTTGCCGAACGGATTGAGTCCATCGGTGCTCATACCCAGCCTGACGTTCCTCGCGTCGCCCCCAAAACTCGGGAAAGCTATGTCCAATGCTTCCCACTGGGCAGCGTCTGCAGGATGTGTCATGATATAGCCCTTCTCCGGATCTTCTTCCGGCTTCTCCCTTTTTGCGTGCCATTGCATGAGCTTTGCTTCCTTAGGGTCCACGTAGTACCGTTGAAGACGGGGAGTGATAGGAAAGTACCATACCACTTTTCGAGGAATTTTCTTGTTGTTGGTTCCACACTTGTATCGTCCGTGGCCGCACTTCGGACATGTGATTGTGTCCTTGTACTCCCCCCGATAAATTACACAATCATTGATGCAGGCGTGAAATTTTTCGTGAGATAGGTCAAGAGGGCACACGACTTTCTTAGCCTCGTTGATACTGCTTGGCAATGTGTTCCCCTCGGGAAGGCGATCGTGCCAGAATTTCAAGTTCTTGTTGAAGCTCGAGTCGGTCCATTTGTTTTGCGTCTTCATCTTCAGAGCAGCAAGCGTTACATGCAACCGCGTATCCTCGGGGCGGCACCCAGGAAACAACGGAGTCACCCCGTCTATCTCCATTTGCGCCAGTTTGGCTTTCTCCCTAGCTGCAGCTATGTCGTTGCTCGTCTCCTTAAGCAGCAGATCCTGAACATGAGAGTCCCGCAAGGCCGAAATTAGCGGGGTCTCCGTGTTCTCGCCTTCATCGTCATGTCGATCTTCTCCGCCGACATATCCTTCTTCATGATGATCTTGTTCGCCGTCATATCCTCGCTCGCCCTCCTCTTCGTGCACAACTTTTGCTGCCGGCGGCGGTGCCACGTGGTTGCGGTCGTCAAAGAAACCGCGTCTGAGAAGGTGCTCCTCCAATTGTCCGGAATCAGGGTCAATCCAGCGCACGAGTTTGCATGATCGACACGGGCATCTTATCTGCCGCCTGTTGCACCGAATCATGTCCGCCTTCGCGTCTTTTTTGTATCTAGCGATTCGAGCAGAGCTCATTTCTAGTACCATGGTTGCCTGCACAGACACATAGAGAGCAGAAAATTAGAACCACAACGTGCATGCATAGTCGCCGGAAAAATTCGGCATGACCTCTCCTATAAGTAGGACATATGGGGTGCAAAAGTTTGCCGAAATGGAAGTGAATCAACATTTCGGCAAACATCCATGCACCACCGCGCCCGCACGCGCGACAATCGATCGGTCCACCTGCACATGCATGACAAACACCCATACACATCGATCGATGGCCACACAAGACATATGCACCTCCAACTATACTCACCGAGTAGATTCGATACCGACACGCGAAAAGAGCGAGGGAGAGGGAGGGACCGGAGTATAGATGCAAGGTAATTAGGCCCCCCCAACAACAACAAACTTCACCAACAATTATACATCGAATAAATAGGTTCACCTACCTAAAAAGGAGAACTAAATGTGTAAAAATAGAGTGGAGAGAAGGGGGGGGGCGAGTGAGCAACATCCACTTGCAATGAAGTGAGTGGGGGGGGGGGAGAAAGGGGGCTGCCACCTTTATGTGCACAGTGCGCATATTTCTGTGGCGCACCAGTATGCTATTCTGTGGCGCACTGCGCGGGTGCGCCACAGAAACAACATATTCTGTGGCGCATTGGGAAGGATGCGCCACAGAATATGGTGTTTCTGTGGCGCACCATTGCAGTGCGCCATAGAAGTGTCCCTTTCTGTGGCGCACGCCCCAGGGTGCGCCATAGAAATATGGCCTCTGACACCCAGCCCAATGATTGATGTGGGCCCCGCACGCTTTCTGTGGCGCACGTCTACCACATTCGCCACAAAAATTGGTATTTCTGTGGCGCACCGTGGGCCATGCGTCACAAAATAATATTTCTGTGGCGCACCAGATAGAAGTGGCAATTCCCTACTAGTGCTGAAACTAGCAGCTCGCGTTGTGGGCCTGACGCTTAGCTAGTAATTATGTTTTCTGGTATAATTTTTTTTACGCCTAAGCGCCTGCGCAAGCGACGTGCGCTACACATGCCCTCACCCAAGTCGCCGGCGGCAGGTCCCGCCGCTGTGCCGAGGTGCCGAATGGACAGGCGGGATGTGCGAAGCTGGGACAGCGATGCGGGAGTCCGCGTCAGCAGCCATGCGAGTGGAGTGGCTCACCCTTGACGCAGCCGAGAGGCGCCCGCCGCGTGCTGGAAGGGAGAGCTCCTCCGGTACGCCGCCGCCCTGGATCCCTCACGCGAATCCTGGGGGGCGTATCGGAAGGTATTAGTGGGCTCCGTGCGGCGCGCGCGCGGAGCGTCGATCGATGGCAGCCTGGCAGGCGACGGAGCTTGTGAATCTGGACCAGTTCGTCGCGACGCCGGCGAGTCGGCTCGCCGCCGGCCCACGATTGGGTCGGCGGAGCGGATATGTGGCATGCAGCACTCCGTTCCCCACATCGTACAGGTAAATTTTGATTCAGTTGTGGAACTACTAAAATCTGTACCGTGTTTTGGCGCAACTGAATGTACATTCAGTGTTCAGAAATTGGAAATTTCTGTGGCCACAACAAGAAAATTAAATCCCGATAACAAGAGCTAGTAGATGGATACACATGATCAAAATTATGCACATATTATGTTCATGTTGCGTACCTATAATGGCATATGCTAAACCGGGTTAACTTATTACAGTCCTGGCAGCGTGTTTGGTTCGAGGGTATTAGACACAGGGAACGGAGTTTAGGCTATAAAGCCTTTTAAGCCATTGATTGGTTGGAGGGAATTAGTGAGAAGAGGAAGGGAAATTCACGTGTTAAAACTCTCGCTAATCTATTACCTAGGGGACCCTGGTAATTGAGATGGGGATAGGGAAGAGTCATGAATTTCCCATTCCCCTTCCCAGAGGTAGCCAAACAAGCTGTGGGTGGCAGAGATTGGTATTGCGCACCACAAAAAAAAAACATGTGCAGACGAAATGACAAACATTATCTCGCAAGGTCTTCGACCAGTTCAGACAAATCGATGGTCCCATGTGTCATCTCGTCGAAAGGGACAGCCATCGAAGATGATCCTCCATCATGGCGGTTGTTTTCACTTTTGGAAAAAAGGGTTTCACCGAGAAGATTGTTCCCCTGAGCACTAGTTCTGTTAGATTGGAGTCTTGTCATCATATGTAGCCTCTCTGCAACTTCCTTCATTGTTGGCCTGCCATCTCCCCTTGGGCTAAGGCAGTGCACTGCAAGTTCGGCCATGTCCTCGAGCACCCCCATACATGCATCTTCTAGAATTTCAGGATCCAACATAGTCTGGTGCTTCTTCTGGTGAAACTTCAAGGGAAAAATGTAAGACAGTGATGTCTTTTCATTGAAGTTGCCCTTGTATATAGCCCTCTTTCTCGTCATAACCTCCAGAAGAACCACCCCGAAGCTGTATACATCACTTTTGTCAGTGAGACAATGGCTGATGAAGCTTTCGGGGTCAAGGTAGCCAAGTGTACCGTGTACGAACATGATGAATTCATCTTCATCCATGGACTTCAGCGTTGATGCTCCAAAATCTGCAACTTTTGCGTTGAGCTGGCCATCCAATAAAATGTTTGCAGATTTGACATCCCCGTGTAAGATTGTGCGGGCTGTCGATGAATGTAAGTAAGATAGAGCTTCTGCTGATTGTGTAGCCATCTTCAGGCGAAGATTCAATGGGATTGGTGATCTTCCATAGTCAGTACTGTGAATAAGTTCAGATAATGTACCACGGGAGGCAAACTCGTAGACCAACATTGGGACATCTACATCCAGACAACAGCCTATTAACCTCACAATGTTCCGGTGGTTTATTTGTGACAAGACTATTATCTCGTTAACAAATTCCTCCCTGCAATCATCGTTAATTACCTTGGACTTCTTTATGGCTACCTCTTTTTGATCATCTAAAGTTCCTCTGTAGACCATCCCTTGACCACCACATCCAATAACTCGATCTTCACTGTAGTTGTCAGTGGCTCTCTTTATCTCTTTCTCTGTAAGTATGCGAATTGTGTCAACCTGCCTTGCTCTCATCTCATCATATAACTGGAGACCTCCATTTTGTTTGAAATACTCCTCTTTCTCCCTCTTGTGCCTTTTTCTTTGAAACTGCATGAGCAACAAGCATGCCGAGGCCATCACCACAGTTGCAGTAACACTGAGTCCTGCACAATTATGATTTATTATTAAAACTGATGCCAGTAAATTTCTAGTACAAATTGGAACGTTACTGTTTTTCTTTCGGTTCGAAGTACTGTTTGGAATTACTATATTTGTTACTATTACATGAGTGCCTGTTATCACAATACATATCTTAATGTAGATGAAGCTATGAAATAGATATTAACTCTAATAAGTGATGCTTACCAATAATCAATTTTTCGGATGCTGGATACCGAGACTGGCATCCAAAATCTGTACCATCAGGTCGTGCTCCTCCTTTGCATTTGCACAAGTACCTTCCCGGTGTATTGAGACAGACCCCATTTCTGCATGGATACAGATCCTCATACTTGGGATCCTGCTTACGCAATGTGCACTCGTCTATGTCTGAAGAAATAATAAAAACATAAACTTGGAGGAGTCAAACTAAATGAGAATTTCTTATGCTTTCATGATTACATGCCAGCTAATGGAAATTCAACAACTAATGAAACCAACTAGTCATTTCATTATGTAATTCTGCATTTTTTGCTGTCCATAACTTCTTCTAAATAAATTTTACATAACGTATCAATGGTAACTTAATTTGTACTTAGATGCTTAACTTTTTCTTGCACAAGTGGGCAAAAGTCTTGCGGACTTCTGTTCGTGTTGATACACAAGACAAAATTGAAACCCACCTATCTGTGAGTCTTAATATAAGTATTTCAGAAAGTGTATCTGGTTAAACTAACACTGAAATATGATTTGGAATTGTAACAGTTTTCAGTGCATTATCCACAGAAATCTGCACAAGTTAAATTTAAGTAAATAATTTACCTTGGCAGCCATTGAGAAGATAAGGATTGCCGTCGTATCCTTTGGAGCACTGGCATAAGTACCCTGGACCATTGTTTGCGGACACACAATAGCTGTTTATACTGATGCAAGCGTAGTCATTAGCTGTGACTTTCCCCTTCTCTGGGCATGAGCCATTCTTGATGGCCCAGTCAGCGATGATGGGGGCACCTTTATTGGCTCGACCATGGATGAACCCAAGTGTGCCGACAAGGTCTTGCTGGCTGAAGTTGTACCATCCAACCTCCGCCACCATGGCGTAGAAGCACGGGTTAAAATCCCATACCTTGCTCTGGTTCATTTGAAACTCGACCCCGAAGGAGGTGAGGTTGGCGGGGATGGCAGCCTCACAACAGCCCATCCCAGCACATGGCGCGCCTTCAGAGGTGTTGTTGATGCCCTCGCAGTAGGAGTAGCAGCCAGACACATACAGGTTCACAGTGTCTTTGTATCCGCTGTTGAGCCCCAGGGTGTTGCAGCCGATGACAGTGAAGCGGTTACGTGACGGTGAAGGGAGGAAGGGAGAGCTCTGCAGATTGTACCCGTAGGTGGAGAAGTTGAATCTATTGTTCGACTCGAAGCAGATGTAGCTGACAGGGCTGAGCACGCGCATCTCAGCGTGCTCCAGTGAGATGTCAACGATCTCAACTTGTCCTTCCGGGTCCCCAATCATTGGCCGTGGTGGATCTGTCGTGCTTTCGCAGGTGAGGTTGAAGTAGCTGTGCAGGTTGGTCGCGGCACAGTGCGCGCCGATGCCGAAGGGGTATGGTATGGGTACGTCGCCGCACTTGTCAGGGCATCCTGGCAGCGAAATGGAGTGTCCGAAAGAGGCGCTAGCAGGTGTTGCTAGTGCTAGGAAGAAGATGATCGCCATGGAGATTAACATGGCTGTTGATTCTCCTGGCATGGTTGGATGCCAATTTCTCATGTTTGATGTACGCAAACACAGCACATTAGCTTGACCGGGTTAAATAGATATGAAGTAGGTTTGTCTCTGTAAATAATTAAATGCATGTTGCGATAAAATACTGCTAGACTGGGTTAAATCAATATGAAGTAGATTGTCTCTAAAAATAACTAAGTGCATGTTGTGATACATACTGGCAGATATATAGTTATACACTTATACTACACGGGAGGGATTTCCATGGGTGCTAGTCAACTGCCATAAGTGATGTCACTATACCAGTGTACGTTAACACGCCAAGAAGACTTTGGCCTTGATTGGGTGTTGGCCTAAGCTAATTATTTTGTGGAGTTGTTCCCTTAATCTTTAACTGAACATCACTATTGATGACTACTGCTGGAGAAAGAATTCGGCCTCTTGGTTTTGTCAATGGTTTGCTTACGTTATATTTTTTTTTCCATTGTTGCCTCATTTATTTTTCTATTATCATTAGGGAACGAGTTGACCAAGTAATCGGGTGTTGATGGTAGCAGGCAGTAGAAGGAACCATCACAGATTGGCCAGTCTGAGCCTACACACTTTTTCTAAAATCAACAAGGTCAGAATACCCCTGTTTCAACTTCTCATTAGAAATCTGGAGCCTACACTTACTTAATTTCCCAATATTTTCTGGAGCTTGCAGTAATTTATACATGGTTTTGCCAGTGGTTTCATTCCCAATATTTTCTCATTCCATTGTTTGACTCATTTAGTATCAGTTGTTTCCAGGAAATGAAGTGTACTAACATAGGGGAGAAGTAACGATTGCAGATTGGCCGGTTGGAGCCTATACTTAATTGGAAATCAACAAGATCTGAACACGCATGTTCCCCGTTCCATCTTCTCATTGGAAAGAAGAAACTTGGGGCTTACACATGGTGGGGATTTTTATTTGGTCAGCTGGAGCATGTCAACATCCATGTGTTCGTCTAAAAAAATACACACGTATTGGTGAGATCAAGAGAGGGGAGCATGTGATGGGTTTCTAGATGGATGGGCTGGGAGGTCCAGTTGAGCCTATTTATCGCGGGGTTTGACAAATGCTCACCATCCGACCCAGCCCAACTTATACAAAATGGCTATGAGGTTCAATCAGAAAATCAATGGACATATGCTGTTGCGGAAACAGTGTTGCAAAAACAAAAGGCTATGGAATCAGCTGACTAGCTAAGAAAGTTTGTAAAGAAAAGGTTAGTATGAAGTCCTGCCAGCAACTCTAGCTGAAGTTATTTTGAGTGATCAGGAAGACTCTAGCTGAAGTTATTTTGAATGATCAGGAAGACAATACTTGGAGCAAAACAACCGTCAGTGTTGTTTAATTGGGTTGTACACATGTGGTAGAACCTGGGGATCTACCGGGTCGGGGACGTAGTCTGTAGGGGAAGGAGGGGGTTGTGTGGAGGCGAGGGGTGCGCGGCCGGCGGCGGGACGCCGTCGCGCGGGAGGAAGAGGGGGCGGCGGCTAGGGCTGGGGCGGCGGCGCACGGGAGAAGGCCGACTCCTTTGGGAGTCGGCAATAATGATTTGATTATTGCTTTCCTCAAACTCAACGGAATACATGTGTTTATATAGGAGGACGGCCTCCTCTAAACCCTAATTTACTTGGGCTAAGCCCACAACTAGCCACTATTGGACTTCCTACGTGTATACTGTATACCGACCATAACATCTCTCCCCGCCTTCTCAAACAGCTCGTCCTCGAGCTGAACTTCTGGAAACTGCTGGCGGAACTCGTCGAGCTTCTCCCAAGTTGCGTCACTCGCCGGAAGTCCTGTCCACTGCACCAGGACATGCCAGACATCACGGCGCTTCTGGGCCTTCAGTACCTCCTCCGGAGCTGGAAGAAGTCGCCCCCGTGCCGTAGGGGGTAAAGCTGGTGGTGTCGCAGGTGGGTCGCCGTGGTAGGCCTTGAGCAGGCCCACGTGGAAGACGTCGTGAAGGCGGGACCCCTCTGGTAGCTCCAGCCGGTAAGCGAGCGACCCGACGCGCTCCACGACACGGAAGGGACCCGCGTAGCGAGGTCCCAGCTTCCGCTTTGAGCGCGGGTCTAAGGACTGTGTAGTCCGATGCAGAAGACGGAGCCATACCAAATCCCCCACCGCGAACTCCGCGTCACGATGGTGTGCATCATAGTACTTCTTGGACAGCTGCTGTGCCTGAAGGAGGCGCTGCCGCGCCTCGTCTAATATCTCGTCGCGGGTGCGGAGCAAGTCTCCCGCGGCCTCAGTCCGGGCCGTCCCGTCCTCAAAGGGCAGCATGCGCGGAGGCGGACGGCCATAGACCATCTCGAAGGGTGTGGTGTGCAGGGCGGCGTGATAGGAGGTGTTGTAGCAGTACGCCCATGCCAGCCAGTCCACCCAAGCTCGTGGGCGATCTCCCGTGATGCAGCGCAGGTACATGGCAATCACCTTGTTGACCACCTCGGATTGCCCGTCGGTCTGAGGGTGGAACGCGGTGCTGAGACGGAGCTTGACGCCGGCCAACCGAAAGAGATCCCGCCAGACGTGTCCCGTGAACACCGGATCACGGTCACTGACGATCGACGTCGGAAACCCATGTAGCCGAACGACCCCGTCGAAGAAAGCTCGAGCCACAGAGGCGGCCGTGTAAGGATGACCCAACGCGATGAAGTGCGCGTACTTGGAGAAACGGTCGACCAACGTGAGGATGACGGACTTGCCGCCCACTTTGGGAAGCCCCTCGATGAAGTCCATGGAGATATCCGCCCACACCTGCGAGGGAACCTCGAGGGGCTGCAATAGGCCCGCCGGCTGCTGCGTCTCCGTCTTGTTGCGCTGGCACGTCACACACGCGCGCACCCAATCCTGCACCAACGCCTTGTCTCGCGGGATATAGAAATCAACGCGAAGGCGGTGGAGGGTCTTCTGAACACCCTCGTGACCTGATGAATGTGCCAACTCCAGGACCTGGTGGCGGAGATCGTCGTGGTCGGGCACAAAGAGGCGGCGGCCGTAGAGGAGCAGGCCGTCTGCCAGGTGCCAGGGCGCCTCCAATGCGCCGGTGTTCAGGCGCTGTTGGAGGTCCTGAGCGTCGGCGGCCGATGCCGTGGCCTGTCGGATGGCGTCGAGGAGAGCGAAGGACGGCCCGGAGCGAACGCACATGGCCGCTCCCACGGGAACCACGTCTTCCTCGAGGAGCTCGTAGTCGCGGCGAGAGAGGGCATCCGCCACCGTGTTAAGCCGCCCGGGGCGGTACTCGACGGTGAAGTCGTAGCCAAAGAGCTTGCTGATCCACTGATGATGTGGTACTGTAGAGAGGCGCTGGTCGAGCAAGAACTTGAGGCTGTAGTGGTCCGTACGGACCCTGAAGGAGCGGCCCCAAAGATACGGCCTCCAATGCCGCACGGCCTGGACGAGTCCGATCAGCTCGCGCTCGTACGCCGCGAGCTTATGGTGGCGGGCGGCGAAGGGTCGGCTGAAGAAGGCCAACGGCCCGTCGCCCTGGTGCAAGACAGCGCCGAACCCGGTGCTGGAGGCGTCGCAGTCGACCACGAAGGGGCTGTCAAAGTCCGGCATTTGGAGTACCGGCCCCGTCGTGAGGGCGCGCTGGAGAGCCTGGAACGCCTCCGTGGCCGCGTCGTCCCATGCGAAAGCGTCGCGGCGAAGAAGACGTGTCAGTGCCGCCGCAATGTTGCCGAAGTCCCGGATGTACTTCCGGTAGTAGCTGGCGAGGCCGAGGAACCCGCGCAGCGCCCGAGGGGACTGTGGGGTCGGCCAGGCGGCCACGGCTGCGACCTTGTCCGCGTCCATGGCCACGCCGTCCGCGGAGATGACGTGCCCCAAGTAGGCGACCGAGGCCGTGCCAAACGAGCACTTCGAGCGCTTGAGGTGAAGACGATGCGCCCGAAGCTCGTTCAGGATGATGGCCACGTGCTGTAGGTGCTCCGCCCAAGATGCACTGTAGATAAGAATATCATCAAAGAAAACAAGTGCAAATCGGCGTAAGTAGGGGCTGAGTATGTCGTTCATGAGGGCCTGGAACGTCGCCGGTGCGTTGGAGAGGCCGAAAGGCATCACCAAGAACTCAAAGTGGCCGTGGTGCGTGCGGAATGCGGTCTTCTCGATGTCGTCCGGATGCATCCGCACTTGGTGATAGCCGGAGCGGAGGTCGAGCTTGGTGAAGAAGCGCGCCCCGTGCAACTCGTCCAAGAGCTCGTCCACCACCGGGATGGGGAACTTGTCCTTGTAGGTGACGGTGTTGAGGGCGCGGTAGTCGATGCAGAACCTCCAAGTGCCATCTGGCTTGCGCACCAGGAGTACCGGAGCGGAGAACGGCGACGTCGAAATCCGGATAATGCCCTGTGCGAGCATCTCAGCCACTTGTCGCTCGAGCTCGTCCTTCTGGAGCTGGGGGTAGCGGTACGGCCGTACGGCGACAGGCGCCGTGTCCGGCGGCAGGTGGATGCGGTGGTCGCAGTGTCGAGCCGGCGGAAGGCCCTGCGGCCCCTCGAAGATGTCGCGGTGCTGCTCCAGGAGGTCGGCCAACAGGGGGTGCATCTCGTCGAGGGCTGCGGCCATTATCTTGAGCTGCGGGGTGACGGGTCCTGCCCCGCCGATGCCGGTCCACTGGACGCGACGGCCCCCCTCGCGCCAAAAGATGAGGGTGAGGGCCTCGAAGTCCCAGAGAATGCGCACGCCCCGGTTCGGCAGCAGCTGCTGCATAGCGTTGGCCCGCTGCTCGTAGGCCCGTGTGTAGTACATGGCGGACTGCAGGTCTTGAGGCTCCCTTAGCTCCACGTCGACGCGGATGTGGTCGGGCAGGCCCCCGACGAAGAGATCGGCTCGCTGGCGGCCCGAGATGTCAGGCGCGTGACACGCCAACGCCTGGAAGCGGTCCGCGAAGTCCTGCATCGTGCCGGTGAAGGTGAGGCGGCCGAGCTCGGCCAAGCGACTGCCGCGGACCGGCGGCCCGAAGCGGCGGAGGCACAAGTCGCGGAAGCGCTCCCATGACGGCATACCACCCTCGTCCTGCTCGAGGGCGTAGTACCATGTCTGGGCGGCGTCGCGGAGGTGGTACGAGGCCAACCATGTGCGGTCGGATGCGTGCGTCCGCTGTCCCCGGAAAAATTGCTCGCATTGGTTGAGCCAGTTGAGAGGGTCGACGGTGCCGTCGCACGTGAAGAACTCGAGCTTGGCGAAGCGGGGCGGCTGTGGCCCGTGGTGGGTGGCCGCGAAGGCGCCCTCGAGGCGACCCGGCGCGGCGGGGATGGACGGCGGGGTAAGGGACGCGTACGCCTCGGCGTACCCCGGAAAACCCCCGCGTGCGGCGGCCCCGCGGAAGGAGGCGCGGCGGCCCACGGCGGTAGCGTGGCCGGCGCCATGGCCGGCGCGGACGGCTGGCCGGGGTCGAAGGTGGGCGTGGTTGCCCATGACGGCAGCGGAGACGGCGACGACGGAAATTTCAGCGCGGTGATCGGGACGCCTTGCTTCGGCGGCGCGGAAACCGGCGGGGGCTTCGACCGCTGCAGGAGTACGGCGATGGCGTGCTTCATGTCGGAGACCGAGTCGGTGAGGTCGCGGAGGCCCGTGGAGAGCTCCTGGTTGGAGAGGACGGGGGCGGGCTCCCGCGCCGGCGCGGCCGGGGCCGCGTACGCCGACGGTGGCGCCATGGTGGTGGATGCTCCCGACGAGGCGATTGCGGCGGCGGTGGTGGGCGGTCCTAAGGACATCGCAACCGAGGAATCTGATACCAAACTGGTAGAACCTGGGGATCTACCGGGTCGGGGACGTAGTCTGTAGGGGAAGGAGGGGGTTGTGTGGAGGCGAGGGGTGCGCGGCCGGCGGCGGGGCACCGTCGCGCGGGAGGAAGAGGGGGCGGCGGCGCACGGGAGAAGGCCGACTCCTTTGGGAGTCGGCAATAATGATTTGATTATTGCTTGCCTCAAACTCAACGGAATACATGTGTTTATATAGGAGGACGGCCTCCTCTAAACCCTAATTTACTTGGGCTAAGCCCCTAATTTACTTGGGCTAAGCCCACAACTAGCCACTATTGGACTTCCTACGTGTATACTGTATACCGACCATAACAACATGAGACAGCGTGTTCTTCGGGGATGCCTCTGTACGCATCAGACAGCTTGTTCTTCTCCGACACAGCTGTTGGTTTTGGAGCACTATGATCGATTAAGCTGACCAAATCGTAGGTACCTTAGCTGATCGATATAGTACCAAAACCTGAGTAGTACGTGAGCTAGCTTCACATCAACGATCGGAAGTGTCCTAGCTGATCGATCTTGTGTCCGTACATGAACGTGAGTGCTAGTTCAGGTGACGTGAACCAGCTAGCTCAATCGGAACGATCGGAAACTTACAAACTAGGCCACGGAAGAAAAATACGGGAATCGATTTGCCACAGGCACGTATCGTGCCTTGCTCTTACCTCTCTCTTTTTATTTGATTTTCGTTGTGATTACAAGGAGTACATTGCCGATACTTTTATACATGGACAAGCAAGACTAACTAAACCTACTAGGACTAGGACTCCTAGTTCTATTAGGATTCTTTGCTAATCCTACTCCTACTCCTACTCGGACAAGACCAACAAGGTTACCATCTACATTCACCTCCTTAACCTTGTTGCCTAGCTTCACCTCTTGCACTCCGACTTTCTTCCTCATCTCGATGAACTTCTGTTTCCCGAGGGACTTGGTAAGAATGTGGGCTAGGTGGTCGTTGGTGTTCATGTGTTGAACTTTGATCATGCCCTCCTCAATGCACTTCCGGATGTAGTGGTACCGGGTGTCTATGTGCTTACTCCTCTTGTGAAGAACCGGGTTCTTGCACAATGAGATTGCAGCTTGGTTGTCGATCTTCATTGACACCTTCTGCACCTCCTTCTTCGTAAGATCAGCTAGAAGTCTTCTTAACCGCACACCTTGACAAGCCGCCGTGCTCGCCGCTATGACTTCTACCTCACAGGAAGACAATGTCACCACCTTTTGCGTCTCAGAGTTCCAGCTGATCGGATTCGGACCGAGGTAGAATACCATGCCCGATGTGCTTTTCCGATCATCAACATCACCTGCCATGTCGTTGTCTGAATAGCCGTGAAGGATCAATCCTTCTTTTCTCTTTGTGTACGCGCAACCAAGATTGATAGTGCCTCTCACATAGCGCAATATTTTCTTTACGGCGCCCATGTGCTCGGTCGTCGGTTTCTCCATGAAACGACTCACGACCCCGACTGAATATGCCAAATCCGGTCGGGTATGCACCAAATATCTTAGACTGTCCACAATGCTTCGGTACGTTGTGGTGTCCACCGGCGGATTTGAGCTATGCTTGCTCAACTTGTGAGGTTGGTCCATTGGAACTTGTGTCGCATTGCATTCTGCCATGCCGCACTTATCCAACAACTTCACCGCGTAAGCCGATTGACATAGGGAAATTGCTTCGGAGTTTTGCTTCACTTCGATGCCTAAGTAATAGCTTAGTAATCCCAGATCACTCATGCCAAACTTCTGCTTCATTTGCGCCTTGAAACTTTTAATTTCTTGCGCGCTATCTCCGGTTATGATCAGATCATCGACATAGACTCCAACTAGCAGGTTTGAACCTTTGTAGTGCTTCGTATAGACCGTGGGCTCGACGGGACATCTACCGAACCCGAGAGAGACCAAACTTTGGTCCAACTTTGAGGTCCAAGCTCTTGGCGCTTGCTTGAGCCCATATAGTGCCTTCTTGAGCTTGTAAACCTTCCCTTTTTCGTCTTTCTTCTCGTAGCCGAGGGGTTGTTCAACATACACTTCTTCCGTGAGATCACCGTTGAGGAAAGAGGATTTAACATCCATGTGATGAACCTTCCAATCCTCCTGTGCTGCCAAAGCTGTGAGCACCCTCATGGTCTCGAGTTGAGAAACCGGTGCAAACACCTCCTCATAGTCAACTCCTTGACGTTGTACGTCGCCCTTTGCAACGAGTCGTGCCTTGAACTTCACAATAGCACCCATCGTGTCCTTCTTTAACTTGTAAACCCACTCCAAACCAATAGTTTTATGGTTCGGAGGTTGGTCTACCAACGTCCATGTGCCATTGCTCTCAATCGCCTTCAACTCCTCATCCATTGCGTGCTTCCAACTTGGATCTTTGCTTGCCTCAACAAAATTCGTCGGCTCCTCAACTCCGAGCAAGCATAGTCCGGAGTACTCGAGCGTAACTGGCTTGGCGTGTTTGTAGACCGTCTTGAGGGTTTTATGGCGACGTGGAAAAGAGTCCATTGTGGCTTGCGAAGGTGGCGAATATCTTGGCATGCTTGGCGCTCGGTCATCGGCATCGGTGTCGTTGGCGTAGTCGTCGTGACCGTGACCATCATCTTCGTGGTCGTTATCACTTTGCGCCTCGTGGTGATCGTGACCACTATGCACCGCCTCAGCTGCAGCGTCCTTGCCAAGATCTTCTCCCGTTTCCGCATCATCGTCGTCGGTGTCCGTATCGTGGTGATTTTGATCACCTCGGTCACCATGGTCAGGCGTATCCTGCTTACCGGAAAGCTTAGGCGTCACCTTCTTCTCATGAAGTAGAACCTTCCGGTTTGATGTCACCTTCTTCTCATGAAGTGGCACCTTCTCGTTCGGTGTCGTAACCACCGTTTCGGCGAGATCGCAAACTTCGGCCATTAGAAGAGCTGGTTCGTCGTCTTCGTACTTCGCCAAATTTGCCCTCATCTCCCGCTTGTTAGGCTCCGGACATTCCTTGACAAAATGACCCATCTTATTGCAGTTGTAGCACTTGACTTTGGACATATCCAAATTCCGTGGCCTCTGCTTGCCGTTTCCGTTGCCTTTTTCTTTGTTCCTGTCCCGCTTTGAGTTGCTCGATCCTTCGTCATCACGCCTTCCTTTGCTGCTTGGGGCTTCCCAGTCAGCACGTGAGTAGAGCAGTTGATCGACGTCTTCTCCCTTGCCTTTCCGACAACCACGAGAATTTTCTTCCCACGTCCGCAAGCGTCCGATCGCTTCCGTTATGGTCATGTCCTCGATGTCGGTTAGTTGCTCAAGCGTGCCGATGATGTACGTAAATTTATCAGTCACCGAACTGAAAAACTTTTCCACAACCTCGACCTCTTTGAGCTTTGCACCAAGCGCGCCGATCTCCCCAACCAAAGTGGTGAGACGCATGGCATAGTCGTTGACCGATTCCGTTTCTTCCATCTGTAACTTGTGAAATTGGCGCTTCAGCACTTGTGCCCGAGCCTTCGTGACGCGATCTTCTCCAATCCTCATCTCCTTAAGTGCGTCCCATGCCTCTCTTGCCGTTTCATACTCCGCCAATGTCATTAGCACGGAATCCGGTACGGACTGGGCTATGATGGCCATGGCACCTTCGTCGCACGCGTCGTCGACTTCATCGTCGGTGATAGCCTGCCACACTCGAAGTGATCGGAGAATAATCTTCATCTTCATGGCCCAAACGCCGTAGTTGGTGTCGGTCAGCATCGGGTACTGCACCGGGATATTGCGGTGCGCCATGACGTTGGCACCGCTCGTCCTGCTGGTTGCTGCGTTCGCCTCTTTTTTCACCTTCTTGACGCCGTTCTTGTTCGCTTTGGAGTCGCTGGTCTTGCCGGACTTTGAGTTGACGGACTCGTTGTCGTTGTCGCCCATCGTCTTCTCGTCGCGGCTCTGATACCAATTGTTGGTTTTGGAGCACTATGATCGATTAAGCTGACCAAATCGTAGGTACCTTAGCTGATCGATATAGTACCAAAACCTGAGTAGTACGTGAGCTAGCTTCACATCAACGATCGGAAGTGTCCTAGCTGATCGATCTTGTGTCCGTACATGAACGTGAGTGGTAGTTCAGGTGACGTGAACCAGCTAGCTCAATCGGAACGATCGGAAACTTACAAACTAGGCCACGGAAGAAAAATACGGGAATCGATTTGCCACAGGCACGTATCGTGCCTTGCTCTTACCTCTCTCTTTTTATTTGATTTTCGTTGTGATTACAAGGAGTACATTGCCGATACTTTTATACATGGACAAGCAAGACTAACTAAACCTACTAGGACTAGGACTCCTAGTTCTATTAGGATTCTTTGCTAATCCTACTCCTACTCCTACTCCTACTCGGACAAGACCAACAAGGTTACCATCTACAACAGCTGCAGGCTCCAGGTACCAATGCCCCGTCTCGTGTAAGGCCCGACCGCTGGGGAACGTTGGTGTGTACGGGATCTGGAATGGGGATGCTGGTGATTCTGCCCACCAGCGTTTGGTTGCCAGCCCAGGTTGGAGCGGTAAAGAAAATCCAGCGAGTTGCAGGAAGGTACTCTGTTTTCCCCACCCAGCAACTGGTAAATTTGATTCAGTGGCGGAACCAACAGTATTCATATTCGATTATGTGTAAATGAATATATCTTCAGAGTTTAGAATGGGTCGATTCTCTGGACCATGACAAATAAATTAAATAGATCAATAAAGGCCTGGATACTAATAATCAAATTATACAAATATTATCCACAATGCAGTATGCCTGCAATGGCATTTGTTTCTATAGGAAAATAATGGCATGTGTGGCGATTTCAATGGCATTGCTCAGTACACTGGTGAACTTATTACAATAGTGGGTGGGAATTATTAGTATCATATACCCTAAACAAAAAAAAAGTTACTGTACATAGAAACATCATCTTTCAAGATCTTCAACTAGTTCGGACATATCAATGGTTCCCTCTGTTGTCTTGTCAAATGTGATGTTGACTGAAGATGATCCTCCATACTGACGTGCACAGTCGTTATTTTCTTGAGCATTGGTTGTGTGCAACTGGAGTTTCCTTATCATCTCTAGGCCCTCTGCAACTTCCTTCATCGTTGGCCTGTCTTCTCCTCTTGGGCTAAGGCAGTGCACTGCAAGTTCGGCCATGTTATCGAGCACCCCCCTACCTGCTTCGTCTATTACTTCAATGTCCAGAATAGCATGGTGGGTCTTTTGGTGAAACATCAAGGGAAAACTATAAGACAATGACTCCGATTCGTTGAAGTCGTCGATATATATTGCCCTTTTTCGCGTCATAAGCTCCAGAAGAACCACCCCAAAGCTGAACACATCACTTCTGTCCGTAAGACTATGGCTGATGAAGCTCTCGGGGTCAAGGTAACCAAGTGTTCCATGGACAAACCTGATGAACTCACTTTCATCCATGGACTTCAGTGCTGATGCTCCGAAATCGGCAACCTTTGTGTTCAGCTGATCATCCAAGAGAATGTTGGCAGACTTGACATCCCCATGTAGAATTGTGCGAGATGTTGATGAATGTAAGTAAGCCAGAGCCTCTGCTGACTGTGTGGCAATCTTTAGGCGAACATCCAAAGGGATTGATGATCTATGACCAGCACTGTGAAGGAACTCGGATAAAGTACCACCGGAGACAAACTCGTAGACCAACATCGGGACATCTACATCCAGACAACAGCCTATTAACCCCACGATGTTCCGGTGGTTGATTTGTGACAAGATTATTATCTCATTAACAAATTCTTCCCTGCAATCATTGTTGATTACCTTGGACTTCTTTATGGCTACCTCCTTTTGATCATCTAAAGTTCCTCTGTAGACCATCCCATGGCCACCACATCCAATAACTCGATTTTCGCTGTAGTTATCAGTGGCCCTCTTTATCTCTTTCTCTGTAAGTATACGAATTGTGTCGACCTGCCTTGACCTCATCTCGTCATATAACTTAAGACCTCCATTTTGTTTGAAATACTCATATTTGTCGTTCTTGTACTTTTTCCGTTGTAATTGCATGAGGAACAAGCATGCTAAACCCATCACCACTGTTGCAGAAACACTAAGGCCTGCAAAATAATTACTTTTGAGAAAATTATTGTACTAAAATTTGTATAATAAATTTAGACTTTGCTAGTTCTTGTTTGGTTTGAAATTTTAAGTAGTGTTCAGAGTTAATATTTTTAGTTATTTCTACACGAGTATTAATTGCATGTTAACATAGATGAAAAGTATGAAAGAGAGGTCAGGTGATCTTTAAGTAAATGATGCTTACCAATGACCATTTTGTCAGCTGAAGAATACACAGACCGACATCCAGAGTTTGTACCATCAGATTTGGTTCCTTTCTTGCATTTGCATAAGTAGCTTCCCAGTGTGTTGTGACATACCCCTTTTCTGCACGGATACAAATCTCCATACTTGGGGTCCTGCTTGCGCAGTGTGCACTCGTTTATGTCTAAGACAGTAATAGAAACATTCACTCAAAACGCTCAAGCCAAACATAATTCACTATATTTCTTTCATTAATACATGTAGGCTAAAGAAAGATTCAAGAAGTATAATCCAACTAGTCAATTTATTATGTAATGTTGCAATCCTTGCTGTTTATAACTTCCTCTAAATTCATGCCAGATAGAACACCATTGACTTTTCAGTTCCTTGTGGAGGTGTGGTGGAAACCAAATATAAGTGTCGGTGCCTTATGTACACATGTGCAAGAAGTTTCCTAAGTTTTCTATTGGTGTTGATACCGAAGTCAATGTTGAAAATCATCTATTAGTGAGTTTTCATTTGAATTGTTTCAGAAAAGCGTATCGAGTTGAACTAACATTGGGATATGGCTTAAAATTCTATCAGTTTTCAAAGCATTATGTGTGGAATATTTTTTGAATCCGTGCGGAAGATAAGGATTGCCAACCTTGACAGCCATCCAGAAGATAAGGATTGCCCTCATATCCTTTGGAGCACTGGCATAAGTACCCTGGACCATTGTCCGCGGACATGCAATAGCTGTTTGTACTGATGCAAGCATAGTCATTAGGTGTGTCCTTCCCTTTTGGTGGGCATGAGCCATTCCTAATGGCCCAATCAGCAACGAGAGGGGCACCCCTCTTGGCTTGATCATCAATAAACCCAAGTGTACCAACAAGGTCCTGCTGCCTGAAGTTGTACCACCCAACCTCGGCCACCATGGCATAGAAGCACGGGTTGAAGTCCCATACCTTGCTCTGGTTCATCAGAAACAAAACCCCGAAGGAGGTGAGGTTTGCAGGGATGGCAGCTTCACAGCAGCCCAACCCAGCACATGGCGCGCCGTCAGATGTGTTGTTGACGCCCTCACAGTACGAGTAGCATCCAGCCACGTATTGGCTTGCGGCGCTCTTGTTCCCACTGATGAGCCCTAGGGTGTTGCAGCCAATGACTGTGAAGCGGTTGCGTGACGGGGATGGAAGGAAGGGCGTGAGCTGCAGCTCATACCCTCCGGAGGAGATGGTGAAGGTTGTGTTTGACGTGAAGCAGATGTGGTTGACAGGGCTGAGCACGCGCATCTCACCGTGCTCCAGTGAGATGTCGGCGATCTCAACATTTCCATCGGGATCCCAGATCATTGGCCGTGGTGGATCTGTCGTGCTGTTGCAAGTGAGGTTGAAGTAGCTGTTCAGGCTGGTCGCAGCGCAGTGCGCCCCAATACCGAAGGGGTATGGGATGGACACATCGCCGCACTTGTCGGGGCAGCCTGGCAACGACATGGAGCGCCCGGAAGAGGCTCCTGTTGCTGTTGCCACTGCTCGAAAGAAGATGCATACTATGAAGACTAGTAGGGCTGTTGATGTTCCTGGCATTTTTGGTGCTAACTACTCATGTTACATCTATGCAAACAGCACACAAGAAAGTAGGTTTGTCTCTGCAAGTAAGTACATGCAAGTCGCAATACTGTACTGATTGTATATTTTGTTCATGGGAGAGATGTGCAAGGGTGTCATTTAAATACTGGAAGTGAAATTAACTATATCAGAGTGTGTTAAACGCGCACAGAGACTTTGACCTTGATTGTGTGTTTGTGTTTATCTTAGTCTTAACTATATTTTTTTTTGGAGTTGTTGCATTAATCTATAATTCCTGCTTACAGGTGGAGGAAGAACCGGACCATGAATTCCTGAATATAACAAGTCATCCATGTCTTTGTCAATAGTTTCATTCCGAGCATTTCCCCTTAATTTCCTTTGTTTGACTCATTTTATTTTGTGTTGTTTTTCAGGAAATGAAGTGTTCTGGCTGTGAGAAGATACAGGAGAAGGAACCATTGCAGATTGGCTGGTCCGAGCTTTAAAATAAGGTGAGAACGCGCGTGGCCCCTATCCCAACTGCTCTCTCTTTCAAGGGGAGCTTGGATCTATTATTTGGTCAGCTGGCGCATATCTAAAATAATATGCATTCTTGAGCATGAAGAGAGGGGAGAGTATGATGAGTTTCTAGCTGTGTGGGCCTAGAGATCAATTGGGCCTATTAACCCCAAAATGCACACCTTCTGATCAGGCCTAACTATGCAAATCGGCCATGCCATTATAAGTTTCTAGCTGTGTGGGCCTAGAGATCAGTTGTACCTATTTGCCATAAAATGCACATCTTCCGTCCAAGCCCAACTTATGCAAATTGGCCATGGCCTTTCTTTGTCAATCAGACAATCAATGAGAGAAATGGGATAATGCTGAATGTTTGTGCCCCC
This sequence comes from Alopecurus myosuroides, assembly GCA_028641055.1. Taxonomy (NCBI): domain Eukaryota; kingdom Viridiplantae; phylum Streptophyta; class Magnoliopsida; order Poales; family Poaceae; genus Alopecurus; species Alopecurus myosuroides. The sequence goes on from CM054057.1 coordinate 38,693,501, forward strand.
TTTTTTAATTTTCCATAATATTCTCACATTCATATAACTCATTATTATGTTCATATTTTAAGTTTCACAAAAGTCTTTACATTCATTTTTTTTTTCACAGAAAAGAAGCCACAAACCCAAACACCTAAAGAAAAAAAGAACTCCTTTCCGCTCCTCATTCTGATCATCCAAGGCGTTCAACTGTGGTTGATATCCCCTGATGTAAAACCTAGGCCAGGAGAAGCTTACCCTGTACATTTTTTCTTTGCCTCCCCTATTTTCCCTGTATTTTCTGTTGTAACTCGAATAATGTTCTCTTTCATCTATGAAAATCAGCAATCTGCTGCGTGTTTGTATCTGAAAAAAGCTCATCATTCTTGTTTTTTTAGGCAGACTACAAATCTACGGATTGTTCTTAATTTTTCTTAGATCTTCTTAAAAATATTTTGGTGAAAAAAGAGAACATGAGACGTTTAGTGCTGAAAATCCTCCTCCTATTGTTGTGTGGACACAGTTGGCGAGGTAAGAGATTTTGTATTTTTCTACCTAAAAAAATGGTTAGTATAGAAGTCCTGCAGGCCATTGCAGTTAAGTTAGTCTGAGTGATCAGGAAGATGACACTTGGAGCAAAACAACAACAGTCAGTGTTTGCTTAATTGGGCCGTACACATCAAGCAAAGCTGCACAGCTCGTTCCTGGCTGGATGACTACATGCTAAGCAATCAGTATGGTTTTGGACTGGTCTTCTGCTTAATCAGCACCATATTTGCACTCCAGTCCTGACATTCTTCCTTGCTTCGCCGCTGGCTCCTCCAAATCAAAGGTGCTGCTACCATCATTTGGTTCATGCTCGCTCTGCACAACTGTTTCAGCATGTTGGTTTTGGTGCTGAATTCTGAAGGTGACCAAAATCGACAGCTTTCAAGAAGCGAATGCGACGAGCTGAGTCAGCACCGGTTGGCATGAACACGTGTAAGATGCCATGTCCTCACTTGCCAATTTCGTTTTATCGCTGGAATTAAATGGATTATGTGCTTTAAATCATGATCAGTTATCGCCGTCGTCGACAGTGCTGAGTCTCTGATTGTTTTTGTCATGTCACTTCCAGGTCAGTGCATGTCGGCTCTATTTGTAGCAATAATTGAGAAGGCCAAGGTGCAATCGGCAAAAAGGGTCTTCCGCAACAATATAAAAACTCCTTGCGGTGGCAGCCTGTGTATTATTGTGCTTCAATCACACTTCACGGTTCACACCATTTGTTGGTGGTAATGGCCTCGGCGGAGGAGCCATCGCCGTCGTCGTCATTCAGGATGCCAGGGTCAGTCCCCTTCAGGTGGGAGCTCCGGCCAGGCATACCAAAGCAACCTGCAGGCCATGGCGACAACCTGCCAGCATCGCTGAAGCTCCCTCCAAGGCTTGCCGTGCCTCCTGCTGCAGCCATCGAGGTGCCGTCACTGCAGCTCCCTCCAAGGCTCGCCGTGCCTCCTGCTGCTGCCACCGGGGCGCCGTCTCTGCAGCTCCCTCCAAGGCTTGCACTGCCTCCTGGGGGCATCAATTCTTCTCCCCGCGTGGGCGCCCGCGTCCTCGCCTCGGCATCGGTGCGACGGAGCTGTGCGACGCCCTCGACGGAGACGACACCGCGGCACCGGAGGTCCATGTCCGCACGGTTCGCGACGTCACTGGCGCTTCCATTCACGGGGCCGCGGTGGCGGGGCCGGTCAAAGGACGAGGACGACGTCGCCTTTGCGGCCATCTACGGCGACAAGATCATGCCGTAGCTGATCGTCAGATTGTGATTATTACTCTGCCTTGCTGCAGTTAGGAATCGATGATTGGAATACTCGTGTTACTGCCTCTAGTTTGTATAGATTTCTTCGTAATTACCTGCTGCCAATCAGCATATACTGTGTGCATGCGGCAATCACAGATTAGCTGTACTTACCTGCAAAAAACTGCCTTCCAGGTGCCAAAAGCATCCATACACTGTCAGTGACTTATGTGCTTATAATTTTTTCCCTGAAAAAAAGTGGTCCTCTGTTCCAAAACACAAGGCCGTATATTTTTAGTTTAAAGTCAACTTCTTATAAGTTTAAGCCATAGTACAGACAAAAATATTAATATCCATGATACTGAATAAATACAGTATGAAAGTATATTCTATGGTCAATTTATTAACATTGATGTTGTATTGTAAACGTACATATTTTGCCTATAAAATATACTAGTTGACATGTACGTGCAACGCACGTTTTCATAACAAAAGGAACAATTTACAAATAGGAAAAAAGCCGTAGTAGGGTCTACACTGATTACTTCTTTTTGGTGCAACTCAATATTAGCATAGATATCTCTAGAATGTGGTAGCATAACTCGTCGTCTGCATAGAAGTCATGGCAACAAAGGTGACAAAAATGAACTTCTAGTTAAAAAACATCGACATGAACCTCATTGTCACACCCGTATCCTTCTGCATGACCTTAAGTGGCGGTATCTCCTCGGTCATTTAAGTGATCCGTCAACTAAAGCACTCAAGTTTCCGACAATTATTAATACATAAAGAATCTATCATGAAGTATATTATTCCTTATTCTCCAGAAAAAGCTAATGTGAAATAGCTTAAATTCAACACCGGGTTACTTTTTTTCCTTCCTCGCTTTAACTAACATACATGTGGATTCAATAATCGCATGCAACGGATCGTCCCAACGGGGGGGGGGGGGGGGGGGGGGTGGGGTTACAGTGGGCCCCACATGTGTATATGCCAACAAGGTCTGGTATGCCGACGGGGTCAGGTACGTCGATGGGGAAGGTGGCAACAGCGACAGGGGAAGACGGCGACGGCCGCCGTCGGCATCTTTAGTTAAAGATCGTGCGAGAGACCCAGAATTCGCCGGATTGTCCATAGATTCTTCGGTTATTCTGAAGTAGGTATCTTGTAACGCAAGTCGATGCATCATGTATTTCAAGAACCTACACTATAACATATTCTTCAATTCTTTCTCTCCCTCAAGCTAAGCCAAAATTCAAAAGTATGTTCATTGTTGTCTAAATTTAAAATATAATTCAGTATGTAGTCATTTGTGCAATACATAATTGTTAGTATCATGCCAGGTTAATAATAACAACCTAATTAAAAAATAAATATTATGTTCATATAACAATGTACCCTAACAAAAATAATGAGCAATGCAAGAGTTACCTTCTCACCTTGGACAATCATCATACATGACAAACTAATAATAAAACAACTTATCATCTCCTTAAATTTTCACTACAAGAAAAAAATTACTAAATCTGACCATAACTTGAAAAAAAAACTGAGATGTACCCGGCTGAAGTGACAAAGTTAATGGGGAAGTATAATGGTTGCTGAATATAATGCGAAATTCAGAAAAACATAAGCTGTGAAGGTATTTAAGCACCTGATGCATGTAATATTCGTTCAAAAGTTTGCAAAAAAAGCAGAAATATTTGCCATTTTCAACAAATCAATAATACTCAATGATTTTGTTTCCTTATATTCTTGTCCAACCAAATGTACCAGTTTTAAACTTCAAGTCAATTCCATATGAATACAAAATCTTAAACAATCACCTTTAAATATGAGTTTAGTCTTTACGTTAATGCCATGTCCATACTGAATGTTGGCATTTGTCTTTAAATATGAGTTTAATCTTTAGTTTGACGACATGAGCATACTGAATCATAGGCGAAATTTCCAATAAATATCATTTTGTTGTTATACAGCTAATTGCGCACGTGCATACAGAAGCTCGGACAAATTAACCTTTAGATATCAGTTTTACTCTTGTGACAAGTTAGAGTTGATTTCTCAATCATAGACTCGCACGGTGTATGCCAAAGCATGAGAGGCTTCCAATGGATACAAATCCAGTTCTCGAGTGAAAGCATGCTATCATACACAAAGCTGACAATCGATAGTAAAACACACACGCAAGCTACTAATCAGCGGCAGCAAACACGGGGAGCCGCTGCAATCTCTTTGTCTCGTCTCCCCTCTCAAGTTATCTTACACCGTCACGCAACATCGGTGCAGACCACGCCATGGTCGCTCCACATTCTCCTCACAACCCCTCCACCCTCACCTCCTCCATACCCTCCGGCTCCATTCCCTCCCCTTTGACCATCATCTCCCCCCCAATGGAGGTTACCTACTCCCCTCCTACATCAGGTGCTGGTCGTCTCCCTCCCATGACGGTGCTTGTTAGAGATATATTAGGTGTACGTATCTTTGATAGTTTAGGATTTGTATCAATCTCCTACTCTATCTCTACGAGGCTTCTTGCCCTTCAAGTTTGTACCCCAATATATACTCGCCCATGAGGCTCAATAATACATCTATCACATTCCGCCAATCTCATCCTTCTACATGGTATCAGTCTAAACACGATCTAACCTAGCCGCCGCCGCTGCCGTCGTCGCCTCGCGCGGCCCCCAGGACGGATCTATGATCGTCGCCGGGGGCCGCGCCGCCCGTACCTAGGGTTCGTCCGCCGGTCCCGTGGATCGGATGCCCTAGAGCGTCTTTCTCTCCGCCGGTCGCTTGGCCGGCGTTCTTTTTTGGGGTTTCCGATTCAAGATCGGTTTGCGTCGCCCGCCGCCACCGTCGATCCTCACGCGCCTCTACACCGACACCGGCGCGACTACCGGCCTCTTCACCGACACGGCGGAGTCACACGCCACGCGGCGGCCGTAATGGCCATTGTCCATGTGGCCTCTTCGCCGCCTCGGCGGCCTCGCGCGATGCGGCGGCCTTAACGGTCGCCTTCCGCACGTCTACCGGCCCGTCGCTTTGTGTCGGTCGTCATCGCCCCTGTTCCGATCGGGACTCCTCCACTACCCCGCCTTCACCGTGGCTGCCTCACGCACGGAGCTGCCTTGGCCGCTCAGGCACAGTGCTGCGTTCGCTGCTCGGCCTCCACTACCCAGTCTTACGTCATCATCATCGTGCTGAGCGGCGCATCCTCCACCTCGCGAGCAAGCGGATTGATCACCCGCCCGCCCGCGATCCGTTCCATCCAGGCTGCGCGGCCGACCTGTACAGTCGTCTGCATGCGCCTTCGCAGGTTCCCGTGAAGACCGTCCCTGAGTGTGCGTCTATCACCGATCGAGCAAACGGGCTGTTGCTGCGTCGCCCCATCGGGCCGTAGCGCCGCCGCCCCGTGGTTCTCACCGCGGCTGCATCACCCCGCGCGTCGCCGCTGCGTCGCTCCTCCGGGCCGTAGCGCTGCATCACACCGTCCCCGCCGTCGCCCCGAGCTGTTCCAGCGGTTCACTGGCGGTGCGCTGCCGCTGCGTCGTCCCTTCGGGCCGTAGTGCCACAGCACGCGGTGCCCGCCGCCACGAGGCCGTTCGCGCGGTTGCCCTGACGGCGTGCTGCCGCTGCGTCACCCCTTCGGGCTATAGCACCGCAGCACACGCGGTCCAGGTTGCCGCCCCGAGGTCTTCCCGTCGTCGCCCCGACACGCACGTCGCCGCTGCGTCGCTCTTCGAGCCGTAGCGCCACGACGTGCGGTCCACTCCGCCGTCCCCAAGCGTTGACCTCTTCGTGGTATGCGCCGAGCCGCCTCCCTAGGCACGGGAACGCCACCGTCCGCGCGTGGTCTTTTTCGAGTTGTTGGGTTCTTCCTCGCCTACTACGAGCATCGCCGTCGCGCTTCTACACGTGACCGTCGTGGCCCTTCGCGGGCTACCGCCGCCGTGTCGCTCCTAACGGCAACCGACATGGCCCCCCCACGGGCTTCCTTTGGTTCCGCCGACTACATCGCAGTCCACCTCTTCCTCTGCTCCGACAACCGTGGTTGACATCGGCACCTTCTCCCCCACGCCGACTGGCGCTGCAACCGTCGTCGAGCCTTCGTCCACGACGTGTCCCCGGGCCCGGGAAGCCTGGTGCGACGCCTCGTCAACATCGACTTCGTGCTTCTACGCATCGCCTTCATCTACCTCGACCACTTCCCTCTGCTCCGACTACCGTGGTTGACATCGGCACCTTCTAACCCCACGCTGACTGGCGCTGCAACCGTCGTCGAACCTTCGTCCACGACGTGTCCCCGGGCCTGGCAAGCCTGGTGCGACGCCTCGTCAACATCGACTTCGTCCTTCTACGCATGCCCGGTGCTGGCAACACTGGCGCGTGCCTTCGTCCACGACGCGTCCACGGGCTTGGCAAACCCGGCGCGACGCCTCGTCCATACCGTCTTCTTCCCGGCGCACCACTACTTCAACACCACTGTGCCTATGTCTAACTTGGCGCCTCCTTGCGCCCCGCGGCTACACGGCGACTACCTCGACACCGGCTACCCCCACTCGATATCGACCTCGGCAACCCTCGCACGACTACCTCGACCACGACTACACCACCCTACGCTCTCGGCTACCTCGACCTCGGCACAAAGGGCTATCATCTCGCCTTGAGCACTCACCAGCTTCCTCTACGGTCCAAGCTCCAGCGCCGTGACACCGTCCACGATGTCAGTCCACTGGATTCTACTTCGGTTTCTCTCCAGTCTGACCGTCCGCGACGCTCCTGTTGTTCGCAACGCTGCCGCTACGACTGCGGGGGGATGTTAGAGATATATTAGGTGTACGTATCTTTGGTAGTTTAGGATTTGTATCAATCTCCTACTCTATCTCTACGAGGCTTCTTGCCCTTCAAGTTTGTACCCCAATATATACTCTCCCATGAGGCTCAATAATACATCCATCATATTCCGCCAATCTCATCCTTCTACAGTGCTCCTTCCTCCACGGGCACGGCTCCGGCGAGCAGGGCTTCCTGCTCCACGGCGACCTTCAGCTCCATCCCCCTCGTCCCCTACAGCCTAAAGGCTACAAGGCGGCAGGCTCTGGATTGCACATGGAGGGCTCTAGATACGGGGGATATGAGCGCAACGATTCTAAGGGAAGCCAAGGAGCCACAGGGCGGCGGTAGAAGATTGGAAGGATGAAAGAGTCGACAGCTCTGCTGTCTACACGTTCAGAAAATCGTATAAAAATACCACAAGTGGAGAGGCGAATCGTTTTCCTTTTTACTTCACCCGTAATTTCGGTTTTTATACCCGTGTTGAGTTGAGCTCAACATTGAAGCCACATAGGCCGTTTGATCGACAATGTTTGACGACTCAGATTTAATGTATCTACGAAGTTTGCTCTTTTATAAGTAGTTTAGATTAGATTAGATTAGATGAGATTTACGAGGTATTGACTCCCCCCTCCCCCCTTTTTTTAATGGAAGGGGTATACCTTATAGTGTGCTTCCACGCTCTCTATCTATGGCTTTGGAGGCTAGATCTTCAAAAGTTACGGGTTGTAACGTAAATTTTTGGTGCACATGCGCATCACTTCTGGCTCACTAATTAGTTGTGAGCACTTAATACTTAAATTTCTCCATCCTTTTTCATTGATACCTCGCTCAGTTTGAGTCAATTCTGTGATACCCACAATTCTCTGGGTACCGTAGAACCGCTCAAGAAAATCATTTTGCATATGCTCCCATGTTTTGATGGAACTTGGCGCCAATTTTCTGAGAAAGCAGGTCCGGACAGTGTCTCTAGAAACTGCCACAACAGACGTGCCCCATTGTGAGCAGTGTCCTGGCAAGCTGCAAGGAAGTGTGATATGTGCTCATGCGGAATCCCATCCATTGAACTTGCTAAACTGTAGGCCGCCGATAATTGCTTGGGAAAGGCACGAGGTAAACGTCATTTGGATATGGCTTGACATAAACTGGCCTCATGTGGTGATTCTGCATTAGCTCAGTCTTCACCTATTCGGCGATCATTCTTTGGATCACCTCAAGGTTAAGTGCAGCTCCTCCTTGTTGGCTGCTAGCACTCATACTGACATTCTCTTCGGTGCCTTTGTTCTCATTATTGCTCATCTGACCTCGAAGGGCCACTATCTCATCTTGCTTCTGCTGGATTGCAGCTCTAAGGGTTGGCCAACTCCTCCTCGGCTGAACGAGTTCCGTTCGCAGCCATGACTAGCTCTCTATGATCTGCACCACTATTGCAACGTTGATCCATGTGGGCATCCGTCTCATACTCAGAGGGACAAGGGGTGCTAGTCTGATAGGGGATTATAAGATCCACCATAATTTGACCCCAACTCCTCATTATCTGACTACGGGTCTTGCGGCGAGGACCTTCCACAGTTTTACGTGCCTTCTTCCTCTTGAAATGTATTTATGTGGAACATGTTTCCCTCGTGTTGTCTCCAGCAGTCCTGACACCAACGGACATTGCTTGAAATAACTCAAATGAGTCACTCTTGGTCTTCCTATGAGAGGGCCATGGAGATAAACTTGTGTCCACCTTATTTGATGGATTTGATAGCCACTTGTTCACCTTAGCCCCGTTAATATGAAACGATGAAGACGGCTCTTCACCTTGCACTCTACTTGAACCAGATCTTGCTCGTATTGCTCGTATTGCTTGCTCTCTTTTTTTGAGTGATGCCCGTCTTGAACGGAGACGAGCAGCTTGGGTCACATACTCTTGATGCTCATGATGTTGCTGAATGAAATCTTCATACTCGGTCCTCCTCGCTTGGGCCTCTACCCGCCGCATGAAGGCACCATCCTCATCATTTTGTGACGTGAAAGCACCAAGAAGTTTTGACCTTGGTGTCTGACATATGCACTTGAAAACATATGAGTCGTCGGAATTTTGCACCCGCATCTTTGGACATGTGTATGATGACCAACAAGTATAGGGGGTGTATCGTAGTACTTTCGATAAATAAGAGTGTCAAACCCAATGAGGAGCAGATGGTGTTGACAAGCAGGTTGGATAGAGGATTCACCGTAAACACAAGCATACATGTTTTGGGTGGGATTTGATATAGCAGATGAATAAAGAGAGAGTAAATATAAGACAATAATAATAATTGCAGCGAGTGGCCCAATCCTCTCTAGAGCAAAGGACAAGCCGGTTGTTTTACTTATGATGACTAAACGTTCTCGAGGACACATGGGAACTTCGTCAAGCGCTTTCGTTTCATACAGTTGATTAATATTTATTGTTGTGATAGGTGTTGTGTGGGTGAACCTTTAGTAATGCACCGCCCAACTAGGACTAGTACATACTTGTGATTAAACCCCATGCAAGCATCCGCAACTACAAGAAGTAATTAAGATAAATCTAACCACATCCTTAAACTCTCGGATCCTACACTCCCTCGTGCATCGGTTTCCTAACGGGAGTTAGGTTTCTGTCACTCCGGCAACCCCACAATAGTAGCCAAACACACAATGCATCCCTCTAGGCCCATAAAAAGTGATGTCATGTAGTCGACGTTCACGTGACACCACTAGAAGAATAACACCACAACTTAAATATCAAACCATTAGATATTACTTCAATATTATTCCAATACTAACATCTTGACTTCTCCCATGTCCTCAAGAACTAAACAAAATACTCACAAGACATCATATGGATCATAATCAGAGGTGATATAATGATAAATAGCAGTATGGTCATAAACTGCAAACACCGATAAATCTCGTAAGTATCAAGTACTAACAAGTAATCCACACCAGGAGAGAGATCTAGTGGAAAACAACAATATAGAACCCTAATTGTTACAACGGGATGGAGGTGGACTGTGATGATGATGGTGCTGGTGGTGAGGATGATGACGATGATGATCTTGATGATGCCCGGAGCGATGGCGATGATTTCCCCTCTTCGGGGAGGAATTTCCCCGACAAATTTCTCCCTTCCGAAGAGCTTTTATCTCTTTGTTGTTTTCTGCCCCGTGGAGGCGGCGGAATATTTCCTGGATGTCTCCCTCGGGCTTAGGGTTCCCTGGGGATGAAGTACGCGAAATGGGTCGATCAGTGGTAGGCCAGGGTGGCCACACCACGTGGCGGCGCGGCCAAGGGGGGGCACCTGGTGGTGTGGGTCCCTTGTGGCTCCCTATGGCTCCCCTCGTGGCTCACTCCCTCTTCTGATGTTCTAAGACTCATCCGATGTCCCCCTTCTTCTTCTGGTCTTCATAAATAGGGCATCTTGACGGTGTTTTTGTCGACTGATTTCTGGTCCCGGTGATTATTCTCCAATAATTGTAAAACATGCAAAATAAGATGAAATAACATAAGTAATGTTGAGAATATGCCCTAGAGGCAATCATGTATGATGTATTCCCAATGTATTCATAAAGTTATTAAGTTGTCCTTGTTTTGAACATCTGATATATGTCACTGAATATGTGATTCGATTGTGGAACTATATATTCATGTTGTTCATACTAGATTGTCCTTGGTCATTAAGGTTGTGCTGGACACACACCCTAGACTAATGTGAGTGTTGGCTGATGACACGGTTCCCCTTGTCATGGGCATGGTGATGCCATTCCAACGTTCACAGACTTGGCTAAAGAGTTTAGCAAGTCGGACTGACCCAAATTGAGATGCAACGAGTAAGTCTTCATTTGCATGTCTCAATCAATGTAATCCTTAGACCCGAGGTTCTCGCACAATCCGAGTTTTGGATCACCGACTTAGGTTCTGTCAAACATTGTTCCGTGACAAGGCAGTTATAAAGACAGAGTTCGGGTCGAATGAGAAGCAAGCTGCGTGATGTGGATAATCAAGATGGGACTTTTGCCCCTCCGAATGGAGAGATATTCTCTGGGCCCTCTCGAGTGATATGATTCCGAAGCATGGCCATGCGCAACTCAGTTAAGTGTTAACTGAGTCTGTTGACTAAGAGTTAGTCAGATGAATCATATATCACGGACCGAGAAGAGAGTTGAACTATTTAAGGGATGACGATAAATCGCCTATAGTTTGACAAGGTATATCGTGAGGCAAAAGGGACTAAGATGAAAGTCACATTGAAGGTATGTCGTCATGACTCAATGGGACTTGGGAGTCGGCAAGTTCTGCTAGGATCCGCTACCGATTGATCGATTGGGAGTCGGACTCCAATCGTGTCGAAGTCGCCATGAGCCTGCAGGGTCGCACACTTAAGAGCGGGAGCAAATGTATTGGTTGGATTGGACCCGATCCGGAAATGGACTGAGTTTGTGAGGTGGACTCATAGAGGGAATGGGCCACAAGTGTTGTGAAGTCCACTACCATTCGCTATATAAAGAGGGGCGCAGGTTGCCCAGCGGGTACGTTACTCCACCCCATGCGTTGGGAACCCTAGCCCCACTCAGTCCAGCCGTCGCAACAGACCTAGAAGTCTTCCGTCGGAGCTCCTCCTCGTACGTGTGGATACCGGTAGAGGTGTTGTACATTCAGCACTTCGACGTTCGTGGGATTGGATCGGCTGGATCGCATTGTTGGACTCCACTGCATCGACGTGCTTCTTCGATAATCCGCAACCGCGCGTCTAATGGTAATCCTCGTGGCCTTCTATCTCGGCTAGATCTTGGAAGTATCGCGTAGGAATTTTTTTGTTTATCTCTACGCGTTCCAACAGTGGTATCAGAGCGGTAGCTTCTGCTTTTAGGCCCGAGACCTGCACATATGTGATATGTAGTTGGCGTTAGATGTGATCTAATTGCTGTTTTGGTGGTCGGTCTATGAGATAGATCAGTTTTGTACAAGGTTGATTGGATCAATCGTACTCGGGGGTAATGGATGATCTGATTTCTGTGATCATACTGCTAAGGTCGTGGAACAAGTTACCCCTACCGGTCGCTTTCCTCCATCGGGGTATACCGTGACACATAAATCCAGTTGTGGTGATCGAAGATCAAAGAGTTTGATCGAATCGGAATACGGATCAGATTTCGGTAAAACTGTTTTATCCAGTTACGGGACCGCCGACTTCGTCCTGTCGTAGCACCTTAGATGTTGTTACGAGTTTCACAACGCCGGTAGATATCGTGTCTATGCATAACTTGTTTTTGCAGGATGTTGTGAATGGTATGGCTTATGTGCATGTGATGTGTGTAATCCATACATGATCTGCGTATCATGTTTCCTGTCAGCTGGCTGGAGCCTAGGTGTTGTCATTTTATTGTATACCGGTCTGCGTGTCGGATTCTCTATGTAATTTTTCATTTACTAAGCTAGTGTAGCTTGTTGGAGAACCCGGATGACATGCAAGTCGATGTACAAGTCGGCTACATGGAGTAAGATGACACGTGACAAGAGTTGGCACGAGTCGACTTACAAGCTTTGTGGAGATGGAGATCACCATGAAGAGAGCCATACCATTTCACATTATAATTGCTTTATTTGTGTCATTGTTATGTCTCTTTGTTTTTACCTCTATTTAGATAGTTGGTAGATATTAATCCCTCAAAGAAGGTCTAGTCAGGTCGCCCCGCCAGTGCTGCACCATCACAAGTCAGACATTTTTGGTAGTGGGCTCATAAAATTGAGGTACTACCAATTCTTCTGATTAGGTGGGTTTGAGTCGGACTCTTACAGCGGAAGCACTTGGTAAGCTAGACGAGTCCATCACAACGGTTGTGGGGCTCGGGACGAGGTAGGTTGGGAGCCGGGGCATGTGATGCCACCCGACTAACAGGAGTCGTATTGGATACGATTGGCAAGGTGTTGCCTACCTAAATCACTTGACGGCTAGCGGTGATGCTAAAGCTCACTAGTCGGCTTGCTTATTTAGAATCTTGACTCACTTAGTAACCATCGGAGGGATGTTGGTTCTACTAGGAGCATAAGTATTAAAGCGTTTAATATGCCTGCTCTTTTATGAATACATTTCTTAAGTGTTTTTGCATATTTTCTGTTGTAGATCAATGGCACCTAGCAACCTTCCTCAGTTGTCCGCTTTTGCGTTGAGGTCAATCCTAGAGAAAGATAAACTTAATGGAACTAATTTCACCAACTGGTATCGTAAACTGAGGATAGTCCTCAAGCATGACAAGAAAGAACATGTTCTAGAAACTCCACTTCCAGATGAGCCAGATGACGATGCGACTGTCGCTGTCATGAATGCCTACCGTAAGACTAGAGATGAGTCTACGGAAATTAGATGTCTTATGCTTGCACACATGGAACCGGACTTGCAGCAGCAGTTCGAGAATGTTGAGGCCTACGATATGATCGAAAGTCTCAAAAGTATGTTCCAGGCTCAGGCAAAGACCGAGAGGTATCAAGTCTCTCAAGCTTTGCTGGGCTGTAAGCTCAAAGACGGCGATCCACTGAGTCCGCATGTAATCAAGATGATTGGTTACATACAGTCTCTGGATCGGCTGGGCTTCCCAATTGACGAAGAGTTCGCTACTGATATAATTTTGAACTCTCTTCCTAGTGTGTATGGTCCGTTCATCTCGAACTACCATATGCATGGTATGGTTAAGAGTATCACTGAATTACATGGGATGCTCAAAACGGCAGAGGCTGATCTCAAGAAAAACGCCAGTCAAGTGTTGATTGTGCAGAATATGGCTAAGTTCAAGAAGAGTTCTTGGACTAAGAAGAAGAAGGATAAGTCAGGAGGTAGCGCCCATGGCCCTGTCCAGAGTGCTTCCTCAAAGACTAAGCCATCTCCTACAGCCGGAGCCAATTGCTTCTATTGCAAGAAGGATGACCATTGGAAGAGGAACTGCACCAAGTATTTGGCTGACAGAGCCAAGAGTGGAGGTGTGACTTCCAACTCAGGTACGCTTGTGTGCAATGTTATAGACATTTATCTTGCTGATGCGCCTAATAGTTCTTGGATATATGATACCGGATCAGTTATTCACATATGCAACTCGTTGCAGTGACTGGTAAGAACTAGGAGCGTGGCAAGAGGAGAGGTTGATATTCGGGTCGGCAACAAGGTGAGAGTCGCTGTGTTGGAAGTCGGCACGATGCAACTTCATTTACCTTCATGATTTTTAATGGAACTGAATAATTGTTATTATGTTCCAGTGCTTAGTCGACACATTATTTCCGCCTCATGTTTGATGAGACAAGGTTATGATTCGAATATTAAGAATAATGGTTCTTTATATTTGAAAGATATGTTTCATGGCTTTGCACCCGTTTAGAACGAGTTGTTTATTTTGAATCTTGATAGTGAATCGGTCTATAACATAAATGTGAAAAGGTTGAAACCAAATGATCTGAATATGACTTACTTTTGGCATTGTCGGCTTGGTCATATAAGTTGGAAGCGCATGAAGAAGCTCCATGATGATGGACTTCTAACTTCGTTTGACTTAGAGTCATTCGAGACATGCGAATCATGCCTACTAGGCAAAATGACCAAGACACCTTTTGCAAGGAGTTGTGAAAGGGCGTCCGACTTGTTGGAACTAATACATAGTGATGTATGTGGTCCAATGAGCACGACAGCCAGAGGTGGTTATGAGTACTTCATTACCTTCACTGATGATTTAAGTAGGTATGGATATATCTATTTAATGAAACACAAGTCGGAAGTCTTTGAGAAATTCAAGGAATTCCAGAGTGAGGTACAAAATCAACTCGGCAAGAAAGTAAAGTTTCTACGGTCGGACCGTGGAGGCGAGTACATGAGCCATGAGTTTGATGACCATCTAAAAGGTTGTGGAATAGTTCCTCAACTCACTCCGCCAGGTACACCACAGAGAAACGGTGTATCGGAACGGAGGAATCAGACCTTGTTGGACATGGTACGATCTATGATGAGTCGGACATATCTACCTTTATCATTTTGGTGTTATTGTCTAGAAACTGCAGCGTTCACACTAAACAGAGTACCATCAAAGTCAGTAGAGAAGACACCACATGAGCAAGTTTTCTTTTCTTAAGATTTGGGGTTGTGAAGCATTTGTCAAGCGACTTCAGTCGGACAAGCTCACGCCCAAGTCGGATAAGTGTATTTTCGTGGGGTATCCGAGGGAAACCTTGGGGTACTACTTCTACAACCGGGAAGAGGGCAAAGTGTTTGTCGCTCGGAATGGTGTCTTCCTTGAGAAAGAGTTTCTCAATCAGGGAGTCAGTGGGAGCACAGGGCATCTCGAAGAAATTCGAGAGGAACCGTCTAGGGGCGAGTCGGCAAGGGCCTTGGAGGCTGAGCCAGTCGTGCTACCTACACCGGTAACAGCACCTGAACCACAGAGATCTGCCAGATTACAAAATGCTCGTGATGTTTTACTGTTAGACAGTAATGAGCCGGCAACTTATTCGGAAGCGATGGTGAGATCTTATTATGAGTCATGGTTTGGAGCCATGAGATCCGAGTTAAAGTCCATGGATGAAAACCAAGTTTGGAATTTGGTTGATCTGCCTGACGGTGCAAGACCCGTCGAGTGCAAATGGGTCTTTAAGAAGAAAACTGATATGCATGGAATATTTTCGTCTATAAAGCACGACTTGTCGCGAAGGGGTTTCGACAGGTTCAAGGAGTTGACTACGACGAGACTTTCTCGCCCGTAGTGATGCTTAAATCAGTTCGGATCATGTTAGCCATAGCAGGCTATTTCGATTATGAGATATGGCAGATGGATGTCAAGACGGCTTTCTTTAATGGAAATTTAACCGAGGACGTGTATATGATACAGCCCGAAGGTTTTGTCGATCCAGCTAACGCTGACAAGGTATGCAAACTTCAGAAATCTATTTATGGGTTGAAGCAAGCATCTCGGAGTTGGAACATTTGCTTTGATGAGGTAGCCAAATCATTTGGCTTCATCCAGAGCGATCATGATTCTTGTTTATACAAGAAGTTTAGTGGGAGCAAAGTAAATTTTCTAATCTTATATGTGGATGACCTATTACTGATTGGAAATGATCTCATGATGTTGCAAGAAACCAAAGAATCATTGGAAAAGAGTTTCTCAATGAAGAATTTGGGTGAGGCGACTTACATATTAGGAATCAGGATCTATAGAGATAGATCAAGGCGGCTCATTGGATTGAGTCAGAGTACATATCTGGACAAAGTTTTGAAGAAATTCAAAATGAAAGAGTCTAAGAAGGGGTTCTTACCGATGTCCCATGGAATAAAACTTAGCAAGACTTAGTGTCCTTCGACGACTGATGAGCGAAGTTGGATGAGTGTGATCCCGTATGCTTCGGCAATCGGATCCATCATGTATGCCATTATTTGTACTAGACCAGATGTTTCTTATGCTCTAAGTGTTACGAGCAGATACCAGGCTGACCCTGGCGAAGCCCACTGGGCAGCGGTTAAAAATATCCTTAAGTACTTGAGAAGGACTAAGGAAATGTTCCTAGTTTATGGAGGTGATGAGGAATTCAGCGTAAAGGGTTACACAGATGCGAGTTATCTCACCGACTCAGATGATTCTCGTTCGCAATCTGGATACGTGTTCGTAATGAACGGAGGGGCTGTAAGCTGGAAGAGTTCCAAGCAAGATACAGTGTCTGCATCTACAACAGAGACTGAGTATATTGATGCCTCGGAGGCTGCAAAGGAAACTGTTTGGATCAGGAACCTCCTAATAGATCTTGGTATGGTTCAGGGCGTGTCCAATCCTTTGGACGTATATTGTGACAACAATGGTGCTATTGCATAAGCCAAGGAACCTAGACAACACCAGAAGAACAAACATATACTCATGCGTTACCACCTCATTCGCCAGTTTGTCGAACAAGGTGATATCAAGTTATGCAAAGTACACACGGATGCAAACATTGCAGATACGTTGACAAGGCGCTACCACAACCTAAGCATGAGGCGCACATGAGAGGTATGGGCATTCGATGCCTAGGCATATGATGTCAGAATGATTGACTCTAGTGCAAGTGGGAGACTGTTGGGAATATGCCCTAGAGGCAATCATGTATGATGTATTCCCAATGTAATCATAAAATTATTAAGTTGTCCTTGTTTTGAACATCTGATATGTGTCATTGAATATGTGATTCGATTGTGGAACTATATATTCATTTTATTCATACTAGATTGTCCTTGGTCATTAAGGTTGTGCTGGACACACACCCTAGACTAATGTGAATGTTGGCTGATGACACGGTTCCACTTGTCATAGGCATGGTGATGCCATTCCAACGTTCACAGACTTGGCTAAAGACTTTAGCAAGTCGGACTGACCCAAATTGAGATGCAACGAGTAAGTCGTCATTTACATGTCTCAATCAATGTAATCCTTAGACCTGAGATTATCGCACAATCCGAGTGGTGGATCACCGACTTAGGTTCTGTCAAACGATGTTCCGTGACAAGGCAGTTACAAAGGCAGAGTTCGGGTCGAATGAGAAGCAAGCTGCGTGATGTGGATAATCAAGATGGGATTTTTGCCCCTCCGAATGGAGAGATATTCTCTGGTCCCTCTCGAGTGATATGATTCCGGAAGCATGGCCATGCGCAACTCAGTTAAGTGTTAACCGAGTCTGTTGACTAAGAGTTAGTCAGATGAATCATATATCACGGACCGAGAAGAGAGTTGAACTATTTAAGGGATGACGATAAATCGCCTATAGTTCGACAGGGTATATCGTGAGGCAAAAGTGACTAAGATGAAAGTCACATTGAAGGTCTGTCGTCATGACTCAATGGAACTTGGGAGTCGGCACGTTCTGCTAGGAGCCGCTACCGATTGATCGATTGGGAGTCGGACTCCAATCGTGTCCAAGTCGCCATGAGCCTGTAGGGTCGCACACTTAAGAGCGGGAGCAAATGTATTGGTCGGGTTGACCCAAACCGGAAATGGACTGAGTTTGTGAGGTCGGACTCACAGAGGGAATGGGCCACAAGTGTTGTGAAGCCCACTACCATTCGCTATATAAAGAGGGGCGCAGGTTGCCCAGCGGGTACGTTACTCCACCCCATGCGTTGGGAACCCTAGCCCCACTCAGTCCAGCCGTCGCACCTGACCTAGCAGTCTGCCGTCGGAGCTCCTCCTCGTACGTGTGGAAACCGGCAGAGGTGTTGTACGTTCAGCACTTCGACGTTCGTGGGATTGGATCGGCTGGATCGCATCGTGGGACTCCACTGCATTGACGTGCTTCTTCGATAATCCGTAACCGCACGTCTAGTGGTAATCCTCGTGGCTTTCTACCTCGGCTAGATCTTGGAAGTATAGTGTAGGAAAATTTTTGTTTATCTCTACGCGTTCCAACAAGTAATGCATCATAATATGAAATATATCGATGAATAACAGAAAATTAAAATATAAAATAGTGATACAAAAGACGTATCAACTCCCCCCAAGCTTAGACCTCGCTTGTCCCCAAGCGAAACCGAACTCAGTAAACATGACCACAGGTTTATGGAGTGAGGTGTCGATAAATAAAATACGAACAAGAAGCATCACATTTATCAATACACAAGTCAATCTAGACAACAACTTCCTCTCATATAACTCAACTTGAAACTAGTAGAGGGAGTCACAGTAAAGGTGCAAAAAGGAAATCATAATCGATGAAGGCAAACTTTGTTCTTGGTCAGAGAACAATTAACAGATTGTACTTATGTTTCAATCAGAGTCTTTATATTAGAACTTATATTGCATAGTTTGACATGCTCAATCATAACAGTCTCTTTGCAGTCATTGGTAACTTTCAAAGTGATACTCATTCAGATAAAAACATCATACTGAACAAGGAAGGATAAATACATGATTGAAGAAATCAACATATACATGGTTGCATCACAACAACTCAAATGCTTTCTTAAGACAGAAAGGAGTAGGTTTACTGACTCAACACAAAACTAAATGATAGGAACCTCGCAGAGGGAAGAAAGGATTAACTCACGTGCTTGAGCTTTTTGTTTGATAAACATAGATATTGAATTTTTTTGAGAATGGTGTATGTTTATTTCAACGAACCAGCAAGAAAATGGTACATTAAGTCACAAGCCAACTATACCTTACAAGAGATGCTCCCATTGAAGAACGCTACTGGTGTAGTAGATTATCCCTCTTCTCTTTGGTTTATAAAATTATGCTTTGACTGATAAATTAGGGCAAAAAAGAGTGAAGATAATTTATAGTCATTAAGTTTGGGGCTGGGAACCCCGTTGCCAGCTTCTAGTAGTTGGTCCAGTTGGATAAGAATATGTGCCACTAGTCGAGGTGTGTAAAGTCCAATTAACGAGTAAAATAAGACTGTCTACATACGTCCTCATGGGCTAAAACATGGGCACAAAACATGTATAATTTTGAAGGTTTTAAAGGTTGCACATGAGAAATTTACTTGGAGTGGCGGTTAAATACCACATATAGGTAGGTATGGTGGACACAAATAGCATGGTTTTTGGCTCAAGGTTTGGATGAACGAGAAGCATTCCCTCTCAGTACAGGTTTTTGGCTAGCAAGGCTGGGTAGCAAGCATAAGAGTTGAGGGAAAACAATCATGCGATCTTTCTTGTGAAGTACAAATGATCTTAACTTGAGAATACTAAGCTTATGAGCCAACAAGAAAGAAATATCATGGAACAATATATCTACATGCATCTCCCTCTTTTCTACTTAAGCCTCAAAGTATTGTTGCTACTGACCAATGCTACGTTTTCCAAAACCAAATAGATTAACTTGATGCTCCCACATCGATACCATTATTCAACCATATAACAGAAATTGCAAACTAGAATAAAGTGTCGAGAGTAAATGATGAAACTTCTCATTAATAATCCATAACTGCAACTCACACCAAGGGGTACATCGATAACCAACTAAAGCAAAGATACTTCCATACTGCAAACCATCCATATGATAACTTCTCTACTCATGATATGACTCTACTAAAAAGTAAAAAGGTGAAAAATAAAGGTGTGATACCGCGGCACTGCCCCAAGCTTGGAACAAGACAAGGGGGTGCCAATAACAATGGCGAATTAATTCTCCGGTGGTGGTGGTGAATTCTTCTCAATAAGCTTATCGATTGAATCCTTCAGATCAACAATCACGTAGGTAAGTATGTGTATCAGCTTCGTATTGTGCTCAATACGGTCCATGTACTTGTCCGACGGTGAGTCCCAGCTCTTGGAATTATTTCCCCACACCTCTTCAGATCGGGGGCTTTCCTCTCCTGCATTGTTAGAACGATCCATATCCCAGCAAGAAGGCAACTCGGCCTCTGGTACCCTCTTAAATTGATGCTCATGGATTAAAGTACGGAAAGGGTTTTTGATGCCTGAAGGTGGTGTCCTTGCAGCTAAGAAGTGACGTGGAACCTTCCCTCCAGTGCTCATCCGTGCCCCTTTCTTGAACTTGAAGGATTTTTCTACCACTCCAATGCCTGCGAGTGTGGCGTGTGGGTATACGCGCGGGTCTTCTTCTACATCTCCTTCGGTTCCACTGTCAATCTCCTCCTCCAGCTTCGGGCCTTGGAGATCATCTTCCGTAGGTTCCTTCCCCTTTTTGTTCTAGGCGGATACCATGGTGCTTCTAAAACTGAAAACAGATCCTGGCAGAAACATATCAAAATGAAAGCACAACGAGAAAATGATATACGGACCTCGGGGGGTCCGGGGGTTATATAGGAAAAATCTATGTAACAAAAGAAAAGTGCAGGTCAAAAACGGGTCAAAGACGGGCTCCGAGGCGCCCACACCATAGGGTGGCGCGACCAAGGGTGGGCTCGCGCCCCGTGGTGGTGTGGTGCCCTCAGGCACCAACTCCTACCCTTCTTCGGCTCAATATTTCTCATATTTTCCATTAAAAAAGTATAAGTTGGAAAGTAATACGCAAACTTTTTCTTAACAGAACTATTACCTATTCGAAAACAAACTCTGCAGTTTCTAGAAACTTCTCTTAAAATAAACTCCTTCAGATTCACCACTTGAATAGTATCAACATCTTCATCATAAGAATCCCCAGAAATATAATGTTTTAGTCTTTTCCCATTCACCACTTGTGTAGTGTTATCTTTGAGGGAAGCAATTTTAATTGCACCCGAACGATACACTTCTTCAATAATAAAAGGTCCTTCCCATCTTGAGAGTAATTTTCCTGCAAAAAATCTGAGACGAGAACTATACAATAGAACTTTCTCACCAACATGAAACTATCTTTTAAGAATTCTCCTATCATGCCATTTTTTAACTTTCTCTTTAAAAAGTCTAGCATTTTCATAAGCTTCACTTCTCCATTCATCTAAAGAACTCAAGTCAAGCATTCTTTTCTTATCAGCAAGTTTAAAGTCTCTATTTTGTTCTCTCATTGCCCAATAAGCTTTGTGTTCTAATTCTAAAGGCAAGTGACAAGCTTTTCCATACACCATTTTATAAGGAGACATACCCATAGGATTTTATAAGTAGTTGTATAAGCCCATAAAGCATCGTTCAACTTTTTAGCCCAATTTTTCTAGATTTATTAACAGCCTTTTGCAATACAGATTTTATTTCCCTATTTGATAATTCTACTTGCCCACTGGTTTGGGGATGATAAGCTGAAGCAATTCTATGATTAACATCATATTTAGCAAGGTTTTTTTTCTTATAAAACCACCATGAATAAAGTGAGAACCTCCACAGTCATAAGATATCTAGGCACACCATACCTAGGGAAAATAACATCTTTAAGCATTTTTAATGAGGTTTCACCATCAGCACTCTTTGTAGGTATAGCTTCTACCCATTCAATAACATAATCAACAATAGCAAGAATATGAGTGTAACCATTCGAAGGGGGAAACGAACCCATAAAGTCAAAACCCCAACAATCGAAAGGTTCAATAACAAGAGAATAATTCATAGGCATTTCATTACGTCTAGAAATATTACCAACTCTTTGACATTCATCACGAGATAAAAAAAAATTGTGTGCATATTTAAAGAGAGTAGGCGCATAGAAACCTGATTGCAGAACCTTTTGTGCGGTTCTATCTCCAGTCTGATGTCCTCCATAAGCACTACCATGGCACTTTCTCAGTATGTCTCGTTGTTCATATTCTGTAACACATGTTCGCATAATACCATCTACTCCTTCTTTATGTAAGTGTGGGTCATCCCAAAAATAATCCCTCAAGTCATATAGGAATTTCCTTGTTTGTTGAGCTGTAAATGTTGGAGGAAAATACTTGGAAACAATAAAGTTAGCATAATCTGCATACCAAGGACTATCTCGGGAGTTTACTTTTATTGCGGCCATTTGTTTGTTTGTAAAACTATCATTAACAGGAATAAGGTCATAAGCAATGTTTTCCAATCTAGACAAAGTACCAGCAACAGGATTTTCAGCATCCTTCCTATCCACAATATGCAAATCAAACTCTTGTAAAAGCAGCACCCATCTACACTACAAGAAATATGCTGATACATGACGCTCAATTTTCGTCACTAAATCGTCAACAAATTTCATCCATGACGATCTTATGACGAAATACAAATCGTTGAAAACCGAGCGTCAGTAATGGCTCACCACGACGATTTTGTAGGAATCGTCATGGATATCCACGACGATACAGGAACGTCATTAATCTATGACGATCCAAAATCGTCGTGAGTAGTCCGAGCAGGACACATCAGCTCCGACGTGGCTAGTCCTACGTGGCAAAATCATGACGATTTGAAACGTCGTGGATCAAATATAGCCCGGTCCATTTCTGTGATCTTCGTGGGCCTGGCCCAATAACTTTGACCTTTTTCTTTGTTTGACTTCCACATTTCTTTTGGGCCTTAGCCTTTTCACTTTTTTTTTTGCCTTTTCTAGAGCCCATATATTTTTTGGTCCAATACAGTAATCCGTTACTGATTGTTTCGGCCAGGGCTACTTTGGCCTTTTTGTTTGTTTCACTTCCACACTTCTTATGGGCCTCTCCAGCCCAGTAACTTCTGGTGCGTGACCAGTATAGATACAAAATAAATACAGCCCATATTTTTTCATCCAATTGAATAACGAGAATTTGATTCAAACAAGGTATATTACAATCAGGTATGGAAGTACAAGTAAATATCACAATCAGGTATTCAGCTATGAAAATACAACAAAATATCAAAACAACCAACTCCAACTATTACAATCATATAGTTCAAGTCAGCTATTACAATCATACAGTTCAAAATAACCAGATCCAATGAGCTCCCTGTCAAATTGAAGCTTTTAGTCCTTATCTTCCTTGAACAATCTGTAAAATTAGGGAGACGAGGTTAAGCACAATAAGATGCAGTTCAAAACTAAATCGATGTGTAGAGAACTACAAGAAAATTAACAATGGCGACCGTGCACTAGTACGTTCAGAACTGAAATCGGTTCACCAAATAAATAGCAAAGAAGCAAAACTGATTAAGGCATGTACTAGATCACGACAATCCAGAAAATAGCCAAGTTTTGAAAATTCAAATTAAACAGTATATTGTTGTATTCAAGTGCAAGTTGAAGACTAAATGAATAATGGACATCCGTGCCAGAATGACCAAACATTCCAGCCAGCAATAATACTTAGTAAGAGAAATAACAGATCCTATGTTCATTAGAGGCGGACAGAGCTTAATTAATGAGCATCAATCAGTTCACAAACACGAACAGTAGAAACAAGAGGAACCGGAAACTCTCACCAAAACTATGGAGATGAAGAAGAACACCGCTGCTATCGCACGGCATGGTGAACTCAGGGTGAATAAATCCTGCCAACAGCAAACCAAAACAAAGAGCCAAGCTCTGGATCAGCATCTGCCAAGCAAACAGATATTTTGTAAATCACTGTATGCTGATGCTGGAAATTCAGCAGCTACAATGCTCACAATCTCAGCAAGAAGCCATCCATTCAACCAACATGAACTAATAATACGTATGATGAAAGCTACAACTCATTGTCGCAAAAAAGTACATGACCAAAGATAACAAGAGGCCAGCCTCGAGAGCACAACCCTAGATAAACTAGATAGGGGGAGAGCTTTTTCTTCTCTTCACTGGGTGGTGGCTGTGGTGCCGATGATGTCCGAGTCACCTGAATGTTGTGGGTAATCCATCAGTAAGTTACAGGGTGCAGATTCAAAATAAATTGGAAGAAATTTATATTTATATGTTAACGAACCAGGATCGATGATGCTGAGACAGCCCACCCGAAAGTACTTTCCACAGGCAGTTCCAAGATCAACATTGTCTGAATGGAAAAAGGCATATTATTGAAGTGCATTCCAAAATTATGCATCAGCTGTTGGAATAGCAAAAAAAAATGCTATGCGTGATTCGGAAAGGAAAGAGTTATCTTACTTCGGTGGAAATGGTGCACGCATCTTTGCCAACATGGCGTAGTACTCGATCTCCGACTTCCTAAGAGGAGGGCAGTTGTTTGCAAGGATAATAAGCTTCCCTGAACATTAAAAACAAAATTTCCGAATTAGTATGCAGAATCAGAAGTTAAATGACTACACAAGATCAATACATCAATCATCCTGGAACCATATGTATATACGATTGCAAAGAATGCTGCAATAACGGATCCATTATACCATGAAATTCAAACAACACTATCCAAAATTTAAACTGGATCAATAAACAACATTTTCAGCATACAAGTATCTCAACCTCCCTATTGCAAGCCAGATATTAACATCTTGGAACAAGTCCTAATAGAGAGGCTGGCATCATTCTAGGGGATTGCATTCATCTCCAGGGCGACAAAAAGAAACCAAAGAGCCAAATTTCAGTCCCATTCTACTATCCAAAATCCAGTAACTTTGAAGCACAAACAGCAGCAAACAATATTACAGAGAAGCATATCACTGTAACAAAATTCCAGAAGAGCAAAGATATGCGAAGTCGTTCTTAATATACTTTGAAACAATACATGATACCAAGCATATGGAAAGAAGAGCTAGTGTAAGAATAAACTACTAATGAACAAGTGCTGAAACAGAGCCTTCTTTTCTATTTTTAGACTAAAAGTACCACTCCTAAGTGAGTGAGTGTCCTTACGTTGGTGTCATGTTTGGTGCTAATGAACAAGATGAAAGCATGGTTATCCCAAGGGAATCTGTACATCCAACAGGTTTGTCCACGCATTAGAATCCTAAATCTGCTCCCATATTTGGCCGGAACAGGGATGGGTAGCAGTTGGGAGCTCGAGAGTTATGCCCTTTTTTTTTCTTCTCCTCTGCCCTACCGCTTCCACATGCTTGGCACTAGCTCTCGCGCCTGGGCTTTTTCATCTTCTCATGTCAAGCTCCTGCCTAACTTATTCCCCCAATAGCATTTGTACTTTTCTTGTTTTAGTTTCTGAAATTTTGCTTCATCTGACCAAACAATATCCAGCTGGGTAGATAATGTTTACGAGAAAAAAAAGAAGATTCGCTAGAATTCAAACAGTTCCAGAATCTCTATCCAGATTTTGTCCTCGATGTACCACACAACTTCCGAACACAATCGCCTTGTTTCCGGTACCTCAGATTCAGGATACATGATCAGAGCGACACGGCCGATGCCAAACCAAAAACTGTTTCCTTGTGTCCGTGCAAACAGCTATGAGTTCTGAACTAATTCATTTTCAGGCTGTGGGCTTGTAATCTATAACATGTACAGTGATGAAGACGCCGTAGTAAACTGCCGACGAGTCATATACGGAGCTACCTGCCCCGCAAAAACACACAACAACAACAACAACAGCCAAGCCTTTCCGCACTAAAACACTACCGTAATCTCACATGATAGTACTCACATGGAAAGTAGACAAGAAAGGGGAGGAACCGGGGGCTTACCAACACCAGAAAATCGTGAAGATGGGAGCAGCAGAGGGTGAGGTCGTGAAGATGTGAAGACCTCGTCGGCAGATCTGGTGATGTAGGATGACTGGGCCACGGCGGCGTCGTCGGGCGAGGCCTTGGTGTCCAGGAAGATGACCCCCCGCATCGACTTCGATGTTGGTGTGGCCAGCGTCCAGGACGGCGGCGCCTCCGATGTCGAGGCTGGAGCTCGCTTCCGTCGGTGCCGTCGTTTGCCGAGGAGGTCGAGGTTGGCGATGGCGCATCGCTTGCCGAGGAGGTGGACGCAGAGGCGGGATGGGCCTGGGGCAGAGCTGTTGGATGAGGGGCACGGCTAGTAGGGGTGGTTGCCTCCGACATAGTCGTCGTGGCCGCCGTTGCCGCGGGGACAGAGGAAGGCCGAGGCGATCGGAGCAACTCTGCCAGATCTAGGTCATAATTTTCGGCAGCGAAATTTTTGCCGGTCTTGGCGGCCGCTCGGTGTAGAGGAGCTCGGGGCCGCTCGGTGCCTCTCGCTACGACAGCGAGACGCGGCTCCTGGCGGCGCGAGATGTGAATCCTGGCGGCGCTCGAGAGAAGGTGAGGGACGGGGCGGGTTAGAGGCGGTAGCGGCGGCCGCCACGACTGGATCTGGAGAGAGAGGGTTGCTCGCTGGCGAGTGAGAGGCACGGTGAGGAGAGCGAGGCGTGCGAGATGTGGGGAGACGGAAGATGCGGCGGCGGCGGTGAGGAGAGGGTGCGCGATGTGGGGAGTGGGGACTAGGGTTCGCCTCCGATAGTCCGATGTGGGGAGTGGGGACTGGGGACTATTGGTTCGCCTCCAATATTTCATAAAACGCGCGCTGGATTGCTCGATCCCGCTCGATCGCCTCCTCCGATGCTCATTTTCAGAGTGGGTGCAGGTGGCCTGTGGCCACCTCTTTTTTTTTCCGAAATTGACCCACACCAATTTTAATAAATACTAGCACAGATTTATCAAACTTAAAAACTTATAAGCTAAACTATTTGGCTATATACCATATGAAATATATTTTTACTTGACACGTGTTTTGTAATAATCCGAATTCAACGTAATACGAGAAAACAAGCATTACTGTGTTTAACTTGTAAACAACACAAAATGTGTGCCTATGTGTACCTAGGAAGATGAAATTACAAAATTCATATGACCGATGTTATATTTTATCTACAAATAACAAACTTATTACCTCTCAATAGCTCAAAATACACCTCTTTCGAAAAAGACAAATTTCTGCCGATTCCGCTGAAATCGGGCAAAATTTGAACTATAGGTGCCTCGTAGTTTTCTCTTTATTTTTTGCAAAAATCATTTTTAGGTACCCAAGTACCTATTTCAACATAGATACACCAAGAGTTCATCAATATTCAACACCTAGGTACGAACGGTCATGTCCCCCGTTTTGACCGTTTTCCGAAACCGGCTTTGAAAATTCCAGAAAATTCAAAAAAAAATCGAAACGATGCAAGATCTTCGCTTGGTGTTGTTATATATGTCCTAGTATCCACCAAAAATAATAAACTTGGAATACGACAGTTTGGTTGAAAATGTGTTCACAGAAATGAGCTATCTCGTACGAAGATTCATGGCTTTCGGGCGAAATGACGGATGTTTTGGCCACACCCATGGAATAGTTTGTTTAAATATGACCATATTCCACACAAAGATGCATATTGGTACAACTAACAATGTTCACGAAGAAACTTTTATTTTTCGTTGAATAAAAATACCATTTTCCATCTCCGGAGTGTCAAACCTAGGTTTTTTTGTGAAGCACATACACGAAATATGTTGCAAAAATGTACAAAGTAAAATTCTAAATATATTATGTCATATTTTATCTACAAATAACAAACTTACTACCTCTCAATAGCTCAAAATACGCCTCTTTCGAAAAAGACAAATTTCAGCCGATTCCGCTGAAATCGGGCAAAATTTGAACTACAGGTGCCTCGTAGTTTTCTATTTATTTTTTGCAAAAATCATTTTTAGGTACCCAAGTACCTATTTCAACATAGATACACCAAGAGTTCATCAATATTCAACACCTAGGTATGAACGGTCATGTCCCCCGTTTTGACCGTTTTCCGAAACCGGCTTTGAAAAATCCAGAAAATTCAAAAAAAATCGAAACGATGCAAGATCTTCGCCTGGTGTTGTTATATATGTCCTAGTATCCACCAAAAATAATAAACTTAGAATACGACAGTTTGGTTGAAAATGTGTTCACAGAAATGATCTATCTCGTACGAAGATTCATGGCTTTCGGGCGAAATGACGGATGTTTTGGCCAATCCCATGGAATAGTTTGTTTAAATATGACCATATTCCACACAAAGATGCATATTGGTACAACTAACAATGTTCACGAATAAACTTTTATTTTTCGTTGAATAAAAATACCATTTTCCATCTCCGGAGTGTAAAAACTGGGTTTTTTTTGTGAAGCACATACACAAAATATGTTGCAAAAATGTACAAAGTAAAATTCTAAATATATTATGTCATATTTTATCTACAAATAACAAACTTACTACCCCTCAATAGCTTAAAATACGCCTCTTTCGAAAAAGACAAATTGCTGCCGATTCCGCTGAAACCGGGCCAAATTTGAACTACAGGTGCCTCGTAGTTTTCTCTTTATTTTTTGCAAAAATCATTTTTAGGTACCCAAGTACCTATTTCAACATAGATACACCAAGAGTTCATCAATATTCAACACCTAGGTATGAACGGTCATGTCCCCCGTTTTGACCATTTTCCGAAACCGGCTTTGAAAATTCCAGAAAATTCAAAACAAATCGAAACGATGCAAGATCTTCGCCTGGTGTTGTTATATATGTCCTAGTATCCACCAAAAATAATAAACTTAGAATACGACAGTTTGGTTGAAAATGTGTTCACAGAAATGAGCTATCTCGTACGAAGATTCATGGCTTTCGGGCGAAATGACGGATGTTTTGGCCACACCTATGGCATAGTTTGTTTAAATGTGACCATATTCCACACAAAGATGCATATTGGTACAACTAACAATGTTCACGAAGAAACTTTTATTTTTCGTTGAATAAAAATACCATTTTCCATCTCCGGAGTGTCAAAACTGGGTTTTTTTGTGAAGCACATACACAAAATATGTTGCAAAAATGTACAAAGTAAAATTCTAAATATATTATGTCATATTTTATCTACAAATAACAAACTTACTACCCCTCAATAGCTTAAAATACGCCTCTTTCGAAAAAGACAAATTGCTGCCGATTCCGCTGAAACCGGGCCAAATTTGAACTACAGGTGCCTCGTAGTTTTCTCTTTATTTTTTGCAAAAATCATTTTTAGGTACCCAAGTACCTATTTCAACATAGATACACCAAGAGTTCATCAATATTCAACACCTAGGTATGAACGGTCATGTCCCCCGTTTTGACCGTTTTCCGAAACCGGCTTTGAAAATTCCAGAAAATTCAAAACAAATCGAAACGATGCAAGATCTTCGCCTGGTGTTGTTATATATGTCCTAGTATCCACCAAAAATAATAAACTTAGAATACGACAGTTTGGTTGAAAATGTGTTCACAGAAATGAGCTATCTCGTACGAAGATTCATGGCTTTCGGGCGAAATGACGGATGTTTTGGCCACACCTATGGCATAGTTTGTTTAAATGTGACCATATTCCACACAAAGATGCATATTGGTACAACTAACAATGTTCACGAAGAAACTTTTATTTTTCGTTGAATAAAAATACCATTTTCCATCTCCGGAGTGTCAAAACTGGGTTTTTTTGTGAAGCACATACACAAAATATGTTGCAAAAATGTACAAAGTAAAATTCTAAATATATTATGTCATATTTTATCTACAAATAACAAACTTACTACCCCTCAATAGCTTAAAATACGCCTCTTTCGAAAAAGACAAATTGCTGCCGATTCCGCTGAAACCGGGCCAAATTTGAACTACAGGTGCCTCGTAGTTTTCTCTTTATTTTTTGCAAAAATCATTTTTAGGTACCCAAGTACCTATTTCAACATAGATACACCAAGAGTTCAACAATATTCAACACCTAGGTATGAACGGTCATGTCCCCCGTTTTGACCGTTTTCCGAAACCGGCTTTGAAAATTCCAGAAAATTCAAAACAAATCGAAACGATGCAAGATCTTCGCCTGGTGTTGTTATATATGTCCTAGTATCCACCAAAAATAATAAACTTAGAATACGACAGTTTGGTTGAAAATGTGTTCACAGAAATGAGCTATCTCGTACGAAGATTCATGGCTTTCGGGCGAAATGACGGATGTTTTGGCCACACCTATGGCATAGTTTCTTTAAATGTGACCATATTCCACACAAAGATGCATATTGGTACAACTAACAATGTTCACGAAGAAACTTTTATTTTTCGTTGAATAAAAATACCATTTTCCATCTCCGGAGTGTCAAAACTGGGTTTTTTTGTGAAGCACATACACAAAATATGTTGCAAAAATGTACAAAGTAAAATTCTAAATATATTATGTCATATTTTATCTACAAATAACAAACTTACTACCCCTCAATAGCTTAAAATACGCCTCTTTCGAAAAAGACAAATTGCTGCCGATTCCGCTGAAACCGGGCCAAATTTGAACTACAGGTGCCTTATATGTTGCTCGTGATTTTTTTTAAAAATCATTTTTAGATACACAACTACCTATTTCAATAGAGATGTACCAAGATTTCATCAATATTCAACACCTAGGTACGAACGGTCATGTCCCCCGTTCTGACCGTTTTCCGAAACCGGCTTTGAAAATTCCAGAAAATTCAAAAAAACTTGAAACGATGCAAGATCTTCGCGTGATGTTGTTATATATGTCCTAGTATCCACTAAAAATAATAAACTTCGAATAAGACAATTTTGTGGAAAATAAGTTCACAAAAATGAGCTATCTCGTACGAAGATTCATGGCTTTCGAGCGAAATGACGGATGTTTTGGTCACATCCATGGCATAGTTTGTTGAAATGCGAACATGTTCCACACAAAGATGCATATTGGTGCAACTAACAATGTTCACGAAGAAAGTTTTATTTTTCTCTTAATAAAAATACCATTTTCCATTTTCGGAGTGTCAAAAAGGTTTTTTTTGTCAAACAACTACCAAAAATATGTTAGAGAGATGCACCAAATAAAATTATGAAGTTATTATACAACATTTCATGTTCAGAGATACACAAGAATATTATTGTAAATAATTTTACAAATTTTACAAAATTGGTTTCGGTCAATTTAAAGGTAATTTCAATTTGTAGAAAATGTAAACAGGAATAAAAAACAGCTAATATCTAGCCCAGCCCAACTACTTGTGAGAACCTGCTCCAGCACTAGCTACACAGGCCAAATTTCGGCCCATGCGCAGAGGGAAGCATTCCCCCGCCCGCCCCAAGAAAAAAAATGATGGGCTTGACCCACCAAGGCTCAAGTTCGCTTTCTTTTCTCCTTAAGTAGGCCGAATGGTGTGTATGGTCATCAATCGTGAGGTGGCCTAGTGGTTGTGCTCCTCTTAGGTGTGCTCGAGGTGGTGGGTTCGAGTCCCTCCACCAGCACATTATTTTGGCGAATAAACGTACCTGCGCTCGA
This sequence comes from Alopecurus myosuroides, assembly GCA_028641055.1. Lineage (NCBI taxonomy): Eukaryota > Viridiplantae > Streptophyta > Magnoliopsida > Poales > Poaceae > Alopecurus > Alopecurus myosuroides. The sequence continues at coordinate 38,724,670 of CM054057.1, forward strand.
GGCCAGCGAATATACGTACGTGCGCTGAGGCCATGCATGCGTAGGTGAGCTCGGGTCCAACCTGTCAGCCACGCGGTTCAGTAGCGGCACGGGCCTGCACACCTGTAATGTGTTGTACTGTAGTTTGTGGGGCTGGCCCCACATGTCATTGGCAGGCAAGTGAAGCTATGGATTGACACATAAGCAAGGAAATGGCAACTGAACATTACACGTAGGCAAAAATTGATGATCTGCTCATCCAGATCAAATAAATGTGTATACGTTGCAGCGTCCTCACGATTTATATTCGTCGTAATCTGTTAAAAAATAAAGCTTCGGATCACATGCACCATTTATGACGATTTCACCTTATACGGGTACGACGTTTTTAACTCAAATCGTCGTTATTTTACAGGGTTTTTATCCCCTCAAACAACTTACGACGGTATTGTTTGAAATCGTCACAACTCTATGACGATTCCGTCCACCGTCATTACGAGAACGTCATGTATCAACACATTTCTTGTAGTGCTAATAGGCCTAGGCTTAGCATCTTTATTTTCCATAAGATATTTAATAGAAGCATGATCAGTGTGAATAGTAAACTTTGAATCAACAATATATTGTCTAAACTTATCACAAGCAAAAACTACAACTAAGAACTCTTTTTTAGTGGTAGCATAGTTCATTTGAGCAGCATCAAGAGTCTTACTAGCATAATGAATAACATTCAATTTCTTATCTGCTCGCTGTCTAAGAACAGCACCTACAGCGAAATCACTAGCATCACACATAATTTCAAAAGGAAAATTCCAATCAGTTGGTTGAACAATAGGAACAGTAGTTAAAGCCTTCTTTAAAGTTTCAAAAGCTTCCTTGTAATCATCGTAAAAAACAAAAGGTACGTCTTTTTGAGGAAGATTAGTAAGAGGTTTTGATATTTTAGAAAAATATTTAATAAACTTCCTATAAAAACCAGCATGACCAAGAACACTACGGATACCTTTAACATCCCTAGGATAGGGCATTTTCTCTATTGCTTCCACTTTAGCTCTGTCAAATTCAATACCTCTTTCGCAAATTTATGTCCAAGAACAATTCCTTCATTTACCAAAAAGTAGCATTTCTCCCAATTAAGAACATGATTAGTTTCCCCACATCTCTGCAAAACTTTATCAAGATCGTGCAAGCAGTTATAAAAAGAAGTTCAATAGACGAAGAAATCGTCCATGAATACTTCCACAATTTCTTCACAAAAACCATGAAAATAAGCAGACATGCATCTTTGAAACGTAGCAGGAGCATTACACAAACCAAAAGGCATACGTCTATAAGCATAAGTTCCATAAGGACAAGTAAAAGTTGTTTTTCTTGATCTTGTTTCCTAACAACAATCTGAGAAAACCCCAAATAACCATCAATAAAGGAAAAATGAGTTTTCTTAGACAACCTCTCTAACATTTGATCAATAAAAGGTAAAGAATAATGATCTTTATTAGTGACTTTGTTAACTTTCCTAAAATCAATGCACATTCTAGAACCAACGACTAGTCTTTGAGGAATAAGCTCATCATTTTCATTTGGCACAACAGTCATTCCACCTTTCTTAGGTACACAATGCATAGGGCTTACCCATCTACTATCAGCAATAGGATAAATAATACCAACATCAAGGAGTTTTAGTACCTAATTTCTTACCACTTCCTTCATCTTAGGAATTAAACGCTTTGATGTTCAACTACTGGCTTTGCATATGGTTCAATATTAATAACATGCTGACATATAGTAGGGGAAATCCCTTTCAAATCATCAAGAGTATAACCAATAGCTCCACGGTGTTTCTTCAATATTTCCAATAACCTTTTTCTCTTCTTTACCTGAAAGTTCAAAACTAATAGTAACATGATATGTTTTCTTCTCATCAATATAACCATATTTAAGATCATCAAGTAAATGCTTTTGAATCAAAAACATGATCCTTCTTGGGTGATAATGTGGTACCCAAATCTTCCACATGTAAATTGTGTTTCAGCATCACTAGTTGACGAAGAAGAATATCGTCAATCTCATTTCTTTCTTCCTTAAAGACCTCACTTTCATGGTCCTCCATGTATTGCTGCAAATCATTCTTAGGGGCAAGAGCAATAGAGGCAAGTTGTTCAACTCTAAAGTCTTCATTAGGCAATTCAGTTTCATAAGGAGCTCTAGCAAATTTAGAAAAATTAAACTCATAAGATTTTTCATCAAATTTATTCAATATTTTCTCCTTCTTACAATCTATAAAAGTGCCACAAGTGTTCAAGAAAGGTCTACCAAAAATAATAGGACAAGTTTTACTAGCAGATATACCCAGTATTAGAAAATCAGAAGGATATTTGGTTTTACCACATGAAACTTCTACATATCTAACAATACCAATCGGAAAGATAGTTTCTCTGTTAGCAAGATGAATAACCACATCAACATCTTCAAGTTCACAAGAACAAATTTCATGCATGATTTATTTATAAAGCTCATAAGGAATAGCACCAGAACTGACACCAATATCACACAAACCATAGTAGCAATAATCACCTATCCTAACAGAAAGCACAGGAACACTAGTTTTCTTACATCTACTAGGATGTGAAACAAAATTAGAAGCATCATCACAGAATATAATGTGTCCATCCTCTACATTTTCAGAGACAAGGTCTTTAACTATAGCTACTGTCGGATATATGCCAAATAGGGGTATGTCCGGCATTGGCCGAAGGCCGGATTACTAGGCTGGCCCACATGCAACGGAACAGAGTCCATTGGGCGGCCCAGTAAGCTGACGCGCAGGAAGCCGGATTCTAGAAAAACCTGGACCACGGCCCAAACGTGGTGCGACTTGGAGAAGAAGTCGGATTCCTTACTTTCCAAGTTTAGATGCTTTCCGTAGTCTTCTAGGTTTCTTTCCTGTAATCCCTAGCCCGTCTATCTATATAAATCCTGACGGGAGTTAAAGAGAGAACATGTTAGATATAAGCCAACTCGCCAGGAAGTTCATCCTCGTCGAGTTAGCGAAACCATACTCACAATTGTACTCTGTATACTTCAGACTTCAGCCCTAATTTTATTGAGATTGCAGGAGTAGTAACGCCGCCTAGTTGCGTCGTCTGAATCTGGTAAATTGTGTCCTCGTTTCCAATACTGTGACGTTTCCACCCACGGTTCTACTAGTAGGTTATGGCACCTTCGTCCATGATCCTAACTACGACAACTACTGTAGGTTCTACAGTTATTTGTTCATCCGGTTCAATAGATTTTGTTATACTTTTTTTAACCACATTATCTATAATATAATGTTCCTTTACCTTAGTAGGGAAAGACCTTTTCTCAATATAAGGTTTTGGTATAACATGATTAACAATATAAATTTCATGTTTCTAGCAGGAACACAATTAACAGTATCTTTGTAAGGTGCATGGTACTTGTTCAACTTCTTTTTGGGAATATCAAGATAGGAGGCAAAGGCCTTAAAACAACTTGCAAAGATTTGAGAGTCAAGATCACAAACAACACTAACATTATAGAAATCATCGGTTCCCATAAAAGATTTAATGCATTCATAATCATAATTTATACCTGACTTTCTACCTTTGTCATTCTCCCATCATTCAGTATTTTATTTAATACGGTCAAGAAGGTCCATTTAGCTTCTCCTTTTATACGTGTGAATGATCCCGAGCAAGAAGCATCCAATAAATTTTTATCATGAAGAGAAAGTCTTGCATAAAAATTATTGATAACAATATTACTGGGAAGCTCATGAACGGGACATTTGAGCATTAATAACTTAAGTCTCCCCCAAGCTTGGGAAATACTCTCTCCATCATGAGGCCATAAATTATATATTTGATTCTGATATTTATGAATCTCACTGGGAGGATATAATTTAGAACAAAAGAGAGGTACAATTTCGTCCTCCCATCCAATAGATTGACCATTCTTCAGCATTTTGAATTATTCCGCAGCTCTGCCTTTCAGTGATAAAGAGAATAATTTTCTCTTAACTTGGTCCATTATAATACCTGCACACCTGGATAACTTGAATAATACATGTATACAGAGAAAATGAGCACCGGGATGGACAGTTCCATCTCCAAAATAGCAGTTATCCATAACACGTCCAACAATTTTCATGGATATTTTAAAAGGATCAAATTGAGCAGACAGTGGGTCATCTACTACATTAGTAGTAGCAGTAGTACTCCTAAACAGAGAACCATATGGACTCTCCATAATAAAATAAAGCAGCAGACAGAAATAAAAACAACTCTCACAGTAAAAGTTTCTCTCGCCAATTCCACTTACCAATAGCGCTTCACTCCCTGGCAACGGAGCCATAAAATAGTCTTGATGACCCACAATTATAGGGGATGTATCGTAGTACTTTCTATAAATAAGTGTGTTGAACCCAACAAGGAGCAGAAGGTGTTAACAAGCAGGTTGGATAGAGGATTCACTGTAAATACTAGCAGACACGTTTTTCGTGGTTTTTGATAGCAGATAAATAAATTGCGATAAATAAAAGACAGTAATAATAATTGCAGCGAGTGGCCCAATCCTTTCAAGAGCAAATGACAAGCCGGTTCTTTTACTTATGATGACTAAACGTTCTCGAGGACAGATGGGAATTTCGTCAAGCACTTTCCTATCATACAGTTGATTAATATTTATTGTTTTGATAGGTGTTGTGTGGGTGAACTTATGCTAATGCACCGCCCAACTAGGACTAATACATAGTTGTGATTAAACCCCTTGTAAGAATCCACAACTACAAGAAGTAATTAAGATAAATCTAACCACATCCTTAAACTCTGGGATCCTACACTCCCTCGTGCATCGGTTTCCTAACGGGGGTTTAGGTTTCTGTCACTCTAGCAACCCCACAATAGTAGCCAAACACACAATGCATCCCTCTAGGCCCATAAAAGTGAAGTGTCATGTAGTCGACGTTCACATGACACCACTAGAAGAATAACACCGCAACTTAAATATCAAACCATCAGATATTACTTCAACATAATTCCACTACTAACATCTTGACTTCTCCCATGTCCTCAAGAACTAAACGAACTACTCAAAAGACATCATATGGATCATAATCAGAGGTCATATAATGATGAATAACAATATGTTCATAAAGTGCAAACACCGATAAATCTCGTAAGCATCAACTACTAACAAGTAATCCACACCAGGAGAGAGATCTAGTGGAAAACAACAATATAGAACCCTAATTGTTACAAAGGGATGGAGGTGGACGGTGAGGATGATGGTGCTGGTGGTGAAGATGATGACGATCATGATCTTGATGATGAACGGAGAGATGGCCGTGACGACGGCGATGATTTCACCTCTTTGGGGAGGAATTTCCCCGACAGATTTCTCCCTGTCGGAGAGCTTTATCTCTCTATTGTTTTCCGCCCCGTGGAGGCGGCGTAATATTTCCTCAATGGCTCCCTCAGGCTTAGAGTTCCCTAGGGATGAAGTACGATAAAGGGGTCGACCAGTGGTGGGACAGGGTTTCCACACCACGTGGCGGCGCGGCCAAGGAGGGCGACACCTGGTGGTGTGGGACCCTGGTGGCCTCCTTTGGCTTCCCTCATGGCTCGATCCCTCTTCTGATGTTCTAAGACTCCTCCGATGTCCCCCTTCTTCTTCTGGTCTCATAAATAGGGTATCTTGACGATGCTTTTCCAGCTGATTTCTGATCCCGGTGATTATTCTCCTGTAATTATCAAACATGCAAAATAAGATGAAATAACACAAGTAATGCATCATAATATGAAATATATCGATGAATAACAGAAAATTACAACATAAAATAGCTGATGCAAAATGGACGTATCTGTGTTCTTCCATCTGCCCTTGACGGACTTTCCCCACATAACGATGTTGTCCTGCCGCGGCTTGATCAAATGAACCTTCGTAGAATTCTCGGGCTTTGGGTGCCTCTTTCAATGAAGAATCTGATATTTCTGATGTTGGATCTATGTGGCTAGTTTTGAGGTCCCGAGAATCAGGGCACACCCCTTTCCATTCAAGGGGACGTTTTTGCATTTCCGTAGAGCATTCCCCACTAGGTTTATGGGCTAGTGAGGGAAGAAACTCAGGAGCATCAGCTTGGAGTATGTCCTGACTATTTGTGGGCCTTCCTGTTGAAGACGACGCTGACGACAATATGAACGCGACATAGCCTCTTTTCTCAGGTAGCTTGCGACTAGGTCTCTCCACCATCTTCTCTTTTCCCTTGTAAACAAGTGGTGGAAATTCACGTTTCTCAAACACACTATGAAGTGGACACGTAGTATATTTTTACATTGCCCCATTTCCCGTCATCACATATTGACTCCCACATACTAAACGAATAAACTGTTGAACATGTTGTTTATTATGCAAATCTCCCATTACTCACGATACCGAATTTACCTGAGACTATTAATTTCGGTATTGCCTGTCAAAGAATCTCTGGTTGACTAATACCTTTGTCTCGTTATTCGGTAAGTTTCCTCTTTCTCGTTACTGTATTATGACATCCCATATGATGTATCGTCATCATGCATTATCTGCAGAACTTATGGATATCAAGAATACCGAGTGGGACCAGGTATGTATCTCTCTTTTTACGATGGAGTAATTTCCATATCAGAACATCGAGGTAATGTACTTATTTAGAATTACTCAGTAAGTACCTTCATGTTCAGCGAGTTTACGGTATGACTCTTGATAGCACCAAAGTAAAATCTCCAGAATATATTATCCCGATAACATCATGGTCAAAGGATGCACTGAATATAAATGTAATGTGATATGATTCTAAGAACAAAGATGTCTTACTGGAATCTCTTAGCATACCAATCTACTTAGAGAATACCCAGCCATATTGTTTCTTTCTAACAATATGCTATTCATTGATGTTGACATAAGCAATATCCATGACAAGGAAACCATAGTAATCAAACATCCAATGAATTAGTCGTAAAAGGCAAGACTATAGTTTTTTTATGTGTTCATGTTACTAGACTTGAGCGTGAGTTTTTCTCTAAATCTCATATCCAGCAACCACATATGTTATAGCATAGTAATTTGAATCATAATTACGAAACACATGTAAAATATTATTGTCTTTGGGGCATACATCCAACACGTCCGCCATCGACACCGATCCCATGGCACCAAGAGTTAGCAAGCCAACCTCTGCGGCAAGCAGGGGACAACCGATCACAAGAGTGCGCCGTCGAGAACCTCTAATTTAGAGTCTAAAACCCGCCGACCTAACGCCCCATATAGACAATTTGCAACGAGGGGCCGCGCTGCCTAGAGTATTATAGCCGACGCACACGCGGACACCTATGGTGGAAGCCCACATCGATGGATTGAGCACAACATGCGCAACCTCAGCTCACCTCCTTCAGGAATATGTGCCACCACTGCGAGGAAATGGAACCAAAGAAATCCATCATTATCACAAATCAGAGGGAGCCTCTGTGTAGACCGCCTTCACTAGAGCCGGTCACCGCACTTCCGTCAGCGATGGCGGCACGCCCCACCTCTCCACCACCAAAAGACACGGGACCGCCGCACTAACATGCAACATGCTAGCTCTACATCGCAACACACCGGCCGTGAGGGCTCCTGTAGACTAGCTGATGTTGCGGTCCAAGCTTTGTCTACCATCTTCTTCCGGCGGCGGTGAGGCGGTGGAGAGTGGAGACAGAAGCACGCATTATGGTTTTACTCAGCCACCGGCTTGGAGCAACTCAGGCAAATTAAGTGTCACGGCCTTACTCAAGTTGCCTCATTAGTCGACATTTATTTGGAATTTGCTCGAAATTATAGTTAATGTAGATGTAGATATCAATTTTAGGACACTTTATTTTTTTGACATGACTTGGACACTTCGCAATTGCAAGTCGGGTAAAAAATCAAACCAAAACATCGGCACCGTCCTTTTCCCCAAATCCTCAAAAGCCAAACTCAATGTACCACTTTGCCGCCAATAAATATATTCCATCAATTTGTTAAGAAGGATTAAGTTGCAAAAAAAAAAGGAACCCATTGATGAATTTCACGAAAATACTTATCTTTCTTCAAGAACATTTTTCCTAATTGGGACATGTGCAATCAGCCCGTGCAATGTACAATATTATTCCGGTATAAAAGCACCAGAGTTGTTAAGGTTCTTACAAGGCTCATTTATTTGGATATTGCTGGAAAATAGTTGATGCGTATGTCAGTTTGAGGACATTTTGTTTTTTTGACTTAATTTGAGCAAGCTTTGCAAGTGGGGTAAAATAAAATAAAAATCGAACCAAAACCGCAGCACCGTCCCTTTTCCCCAATCGTGAGACCCAATGCACGACCTCGTCGCCAGCCGCAGCGCCGCCTCGCCGCCGCCGCCGCATCGGATTATCCCGGACGACCTCCTCTTGGAGATACTCCTGCGCCTCCCGCCGGAGCCAATATACCTCCGCCGCGTCTCCCTCGTCTCCAAGCACTGGCGCGGCCTCGTCGAGGACGCCGGCTTCCTCCGCCGCTTCCGGGAGCTCCACGGGGGGACGCCTCCCGTGTTCGGCTTCTTCAACAACCAGCCGGGACCTCCCGTCTTCGTCCGCACCGCCGACACCTTGGCGGGCTCCGCCGCTGCCACGATGTCCCACGAGGAGTGGTGGGCTCTGGACTGCCGCCACGGCCTCGCCCTCCTGGAAAACCGCCACTCGTCGGCGCTGCTCGTCTGGGACCTCGTTACCGATGAGGCGAGCTACCTGCCCACGCCCCCGGCCCCGGACTGTAGGGGCATGATCAACGGCGCGGTTCTCCGTGCAGCCGGACAGGGGGATCGCCATTCCAGGTGCCCGTTCCTGGTGGTGTACCTGTGCAACCCAAGTAATGACGTGGCCTGTGCCTGCGTCTACTCCGAGACCGGTATCTGGAGTGAGGTCACCTCCATCGCTGTACCGTATCTATCAGTTGTCGATGCCAAGCCGACGGCTCTGGTTGGGAACACAATTTGCTGGCTATTGGATAATTCTAGCATCCTTGAGTTTGATTTGTACAATCATAGTTTGAGTCTGGAGACGGTTCCATACGACGTGCTAGATAGCTATGAGGGGGAGATTATCATCATGCCCACAGAGGATGGGTGGCTTGGTCTGGCCGGAGTAGAAGGTTTCAGTCTCCATTTATGGTCGACAGTGAAAGGCGTTGACGGGGTGGTAACATGGACACGGCAAAGGGTCATTGATCTCAACACCCTCATCGCGCCCCAGGTGTTGGAGACCTGTATGGTTGCAGTCGAGCCTATTGGTTTTGCTGAAGACGCTGGCGTCATCTTCATCTATGTGCAACCCAGCGTATATATGGTCAATATCAAGTCCATGCAGATCGAGGAGGTTCCAGAGAAAGGCACCTATGGCAGCATTTTTCCTTACGCGGGATTTTACTCTCCAGGTACTTCCATTTTTGCAATGTTAATCTTCCAAACTGAAGCTACATTGTCCATGTTTTGAATTATAAGAGCCATAGTTCATACTCTGCACTCTACAAACTATTGATTCCAAAACCCTCCTGGCTGCTACTGGTTGTCATAGAGCTGCTCATACATGTATTTTCTTATCAGTGGTACACCGGTTTACTCAGAACAAGTCACCCACACAGTGGAAAAATAACCCTTGCACAACTCAAAAATGCATTGGAAGTCCTGTCATCTTACTTGCATGTGTTCCATATACCAAAATCATACATTTGATTAATATACTGAACTAGTTAATTGTACAATGGACCAAATATTATTTTGATGTTCTGTTGGGCCATACATACTTAGGCCTAGACCAGAGTTTTCCATTGTAGTTAAATGTGCTTTTTCTTACCATAAATTTATATGGATCAATATAGACATTACTGTTGCCATGATGTGGTGTTGAATAAAATAATCACACCGACAACATGGCAATTACCAATTAGTCAATTAGGAAAGCAAAACTGACCTACTGTATCGCCTTTCTTCAGTGTTGCATACTTGCATAATATGGTGACACCCATATTATGGATCAAAATAGATATTACTGTTGCCTTGATGTGGTGTTGAATAACATGGTCACACTGGCAATATGGCAAATAGTCAATTAAGAAACCAAATGTGACCTACGGTGGTCTCGCCTTTCTTCAGTGTTGCATAATATGGTGACACCCAGTAACGATTCGATATAAAACTCTTTTTCTCTTTCAGTTTAAGCTCATGGATTATAACGTCTGCTTGGTACGTCCTTAAGCTTCATGTTATGTGGGGATTTAGGGTACTATATTTGTTTCTTAATTCTCTGTTGAGATCTTTTTTTGTCACGAGAGTAGGAAAGAAGGCATTTGTTATGGTATTCCTTGTTGTATCATGCACACAAACTCAAATACAAATGTATGCTCTTTTATTTTGCTTGACCTGAACAACGAGTGGGCTCACATCAAAACAACTCTACAAAGTAAAAAATGTTTTCTTGCGAGTAAACTACTGAATACGATACTCTTTGTTCAAAGGTACCTGGTTCACAGTGTCGCACTGAATTGTTTTAATCCTGTATTACATGTGATTCTTAATTTATTGAACTGGTCCTTAACTTATGGATAAAGTATTTTGTCCAACGGGAGATACATAATACTCGCTTTATTTTGGTGTCACAACTCATTCTTCTCACAGGCATCATTATTCGTGATGGAGATGATCAAGCTGAACTGATGAATAAAAATTGAGATGATTGTACTGGCATCCACTAACATGCTTTGCTGGTTGAAGAGGTGACGTAACATTACATTTTACTATGTTCCTGTACTTTTTTTGTTCGTATGATGACTTAATAATTTGTGGTGCATATGTTTGTAAAATCAACCGATCATAAACTCAGCATGCAGTGCTACAGTTAGAACCTTGAGGAATGTGATCTGGTTCTTGTTCTCTAGCACTTGTGTAACTATAGATCCCAGACCTTATACTTGTTATTTTGTTTGTTATCCTTATTTAATCTGAGTAGTTATCATATGTGTAATATAGTTTTTCATATTATATGTTTAAAAATATACCATGTATTCTTTCATGTGCTCAACCTACCTATGTATCCATGAACAGGGTTGTGGTGCATCACCATGTTATAGTTTTAATTATATTTATTATCCGAATAGCTAGTAAAGATTTTAACGGAATTGTGAGATCCATGCTACGTCTAACCTAGGATTTTAATTCTATTATATACTAGAAATACATCGGTAATTAATTAATCAGCCAAATACTGTGTGCTTCTTTGGCATAGCAAAAGTGCCAATGGCAACTCATTATGAAATAATATTTGCAAAATGAATTAGAATTATAAGAAAATACTAATGGGCATACTTAACAATAGGACCCCCGGGATTTATTGGTTCATGGCTCCATTTCTTTTTTAGTTTATTTTTTATTAGGAGGGAACCAAAACAAATATTGATGAAGTTACAAATATGACACAAGACAACAAATAAGACCAACAATAAGAGATAAGAAAGACATTAAGCAACAACCCCGCGGGGAGGGCCTTCAACCCTCCTCATCTCCCAAATAACGTTGAAACACTGGTGCACAATGATCTTCACAAGTCACGCGCGTGCTGCAGTACCGCACGCGGACTCTGACCTTGGCCTTCTACTTATAGAGCAACGTCGTCAGAGGTTAGAGGGGGAGACGGTTTGAAATTTCTATCTGGGCGGGAAAAAAAGGCTAGGCGGGAAGAAGGTATTTCGGCTCTCTTTTCCGCTCGTTTCCCGGCGTTGATTCCGATGGACGGCCGGATGAATGATAATTAAGCACTGGATTGATGACGTGGCACCAGAAGCCCGATCACCTAAAACCACACCAGCTACAAAATTAATCGCCTGAAATCGCAATGAGGCATGCTAAAAACACGGCACCTATCTACTCGCAGTCCGTGTATTTTCATTAATATATCGCCTAAAACCACGCCAGCTACCAAATACTAGGAGTACATACTACTTTACACGCACAAATCTGGATAGCCACCTCGTTTAATTCCCAGATTTAAAGGATCCGCTAAATCATGCATACTCTTGGTAAGTATTAAAATAAATCTCTCCGACTAATTGTTTCAGTATTTATTCTCTTGACACTTCCATTGTTTCAAAAAAAAAATCATACGGGAGGAAGCACATATTTCATGCCAAAGAAACGATCCAGTCTAGTTATTAATTAAAGACTTAAAAGAAACACACTCTCTGTACTCGATGCCATGCGATGTGTTATTGAGTCTGATGACCACTTTACTTTTACATCCACTACTAGAACAATATTGGATATTCCCTTGCAAAATCAGATAACTTGTTTACCTCAACTTGAATGGACCTTCTAAATTGTAAATATGGAGGAGATAGTAACACATATTCTCAAAACCTCCTCATAGCACACTTTGGAACGCAGCAGACTTTGTACAGAAGAAATAAAAATACATAATGTACCCCGCCAGCAAAGAACAAGCCTCATTTAGTTCAGTACACATAGATACACAATTGAACTCTCTACTTCAAAGTTTAACCTTATCGATAGCTCCCTGAGAAACAAAACATGTCCTACTCATATATATCCAGCTTTAACAGCCAAAATCTTTTGCCACCTGGACTTCCTATTTCTCCTATACAATGGATATGCTTCCGTCTATGCCTGTGACATGGAAATGCTACTCAAAACTTCAGCGCCAGCATAAGGAGGCAAAACCATGCATAGACGGCCGAGGAAGCAGAAAGGTGCCGGTCCCTCACCGCGCATGTCACCCTACAACAACAACAGATGCCTTGTCATTAGCTTCAGCTAGCTGGTTGCTTCTTACTCCTACTAGGTGTTCGGACCAAGGGCCAAGATTCCACCACGACCCTAATGAATTCAATAGCTTCAGGGATAGGCGTGCGGATCAAATATCGCATGAAAAAAGGCTATCAAGGAGTAGAGGGCTCTAGGACATGACTGTTGTCAACACCTACTAACTGGTACCATTCCCAAACTGAAGCAAAGAACAAGATATTAAACCACTAAGACTTTACCACCACATACCAAACCTGTAATGCACACATATAGACTGCTTGGCACCCTTGCCATGTCAGGGGTGGTTTTTTGCAAGAGAATCAACAATATGTCACACAATTGGATAGTATTGTTACATATTAGTAAGAATCTCTAAATTTTACCGGTCCCTAACAATAGAAAAGGCGGAAACGAAAGAACTTTAAGCATAGGGAAATACCAGAAAAATACAAAAAATCTATACTACCATAAGGAAACTACCAAAAAATTAGGAAAGCAAAAGTGACCTACGGTATCGCCTTTCTTCACTGTTGCATACTTACATAATATGGTGACACCCATTAATATTCAATGCTAAAACTCTTTTCTCTTTTAGTTTAAGCTAATTATAATATCTGCGTGGTACCTTGTCTAAGTCCTTAAGCTTCAGGTTATGTGGGGATTTAGGGTAGTTTCTTTGTTTATTAATTATCTGTTGATAAATTTTTCTTCAGGAGAGTAGGAAAGATGGAAGTTTTTATGGCATTCCTTGCTGTATAGTTCACGTAAAACTCAAACACCAATCTATGCTCTTTTCTTTTGTTTGACCTGAACAATGAGTGAGTTCTCATCAAAATAATTCTACAAAGTAAAATTTTATTTTCTGGCAAGTAAACTAATGAATACGATACCCTTCGGGCAAAGGTACATGGTTCACTGTGTCGCGCTGAAATACTTTAATCTTGTATTACATGTTATTCTTCATCTCTTCAATGAAAAAAAAATTATCCAATGGGAGATATATAGTTCTTGCTTTATTTTCCGTATCACCATCTCTTATAAGCTGTTCTCTTGACCATAATTTTGATCCCTTTTAGTGACTCATTCTTCTCACAGGCATCACTATTCGTGGTGGAGATGATCAAGCTGAACTGATAAATAGAAGTTGAGATTATTGTACTGTCATCAACTAACATGCTTTGCTGGTTCCAGAGGTGGCCTAAGATTACATATGTTCCTGTTCCTATGTACCTGTACCTATAAGAAGCTGAACCTATGTACCTGCATACTATGTTCCTGTTCCTTTTTTTTTCCTTTGTATGACGACTTAAACTTAATAATTTGTGGTGCATATGTTTGTAAAAACAACCAATCAATAACCTCTGTAGTGCTACACTTAGAACATTGAGCAATGTGATCTGGTTCTTTTTCTCTAGCAATTGTATAACTATAGACCCCAGACCTTAGGGGCCTTTTCACTCGCAGCTGATCTGCACACTACAGCGTGCTCATGTGCCCATGATGCCAATTATCATGCCAGAAAGCTTTAGATTGTTTCTTCAGTATTCTTTGGATTGGTAAGTAATATTACATCAATCATGAACATTACTCTGCATTTGAGAAAGTGCAGTGTGTTCACCTCTGGAGCGTATAGAACATTTGGTCCCTTCGTTTTTTCGTGCTGCTGAGATGTTGCGAAGTTATAGAACATGTTTCCTCTTTTTGTTTGAACTTGCGGTTATTGTTTGTTGTATAGCCAAAATTGTATTTGCTGGTCAGATTGCATGGTATGCAGGTACATAGGTTCTCTGCGTGTGTTGCCATGACAGCAGAAACAAACCTGCTCATGGAGGTTCTTCAGTCTTGTGCCTGATGATGCCGTAAACGTTGAATACTTATCGTCATAAGCAAGCTTCAAAGCATGCCCAATTAATCACGGATGCAGGCTGTCTTAAGTGATTTCTGTAGGCGTAAACCACATGTCTCGTGCTGTGAACTATTGCTGTTGATAAATCAGAAGAGCCGTTTGAAGTTCGAATGGCCTTTGGTGGTTGTCCATTTGTAACAAGTCTGTGCTGACCTGAACTGACCTGTTAATGCTATGGTATGAAATGTGTGGCACTAATGCAGTGTTCATAGGAAGTATTGATGCAAAATTTCCAGCTTCAATATGTGATTGCTTTTGCTGATACAGTACAGGAGGCAAATTCTTCACTGGGCTTACGACTCATGGTGCGCATAAATCCCGAAGCCCGAACCCGAAAATCCCGAACCCGAACACCTATTCGGGTGTCAATTCTAAAAACCCGAATTTTATATGGGAAATTCGGCTTTATACTTCTATAACCCGAATAACCCGAAGTAGATAAATAATTTTAGCCCAATACAATAAATTAAACTCCCGCATAGCCCAACAACGTGAATTAAACTCCCGCACAGCCCAAGAACGCATCATTGACCGCAAGCCTCAAAGCCTCAGTCGCTCAACTTTATGCACACGAACAGGCCACGACGGACCGAAACCCTTACCTGGCCGCCGCCTGCACGCGGTCGCCTTCCATGCATTCCCCCGCACCCGCCCTAGCCTGAGATGACAAGGAGCTATATCGTGTCGGCCGTCTCTCGCCGCCTACCTCGATGATGTGTTGTGGTGATATGCAGCGCCCGCCGTCTACCTTGACGACATGCTATGGTACAGCGCTGCGCAACGCCCGTTGCCTACCTTGACGGCATACTGTGGTACATCGCATCCCTGCCGCCTCCCTGGAGTGAACAACATGTTGTGATGCAGTGTTACTCTAGTGGGATCCTTATATTGCGTGTATGGG
Organism: Alopecurus myosuroides; assembly: GCA_028641055.1. Classification (NCBI taxonomy): domain Eukaryota; kingdom Viridiplantae; phylum Streptophyta; class Magnoliopsida; order Poales; family Poaceae; genus Alopecurus; species Alopecurus myosuroides. The sequence continues at coordinate 38,740,318 of CM054057.1, forward strand.
TGCAGCGTCGTGCCGATCGATCTGCCTAAGTCCTCCTCTAGTAGCTACGACTCTGATGCATTGAGAAATTTCTTTAAGTGATGCTCCTATTCGGATAAATTGGAAAAACCTGAACCCGAATTGTCGGGTTCTTATTATTTTGGCTAAATTTCGGGTGTCATTTTTTAGAACCCGAATAACCCGACCCGATTTTTTCGGGTAACCCGAACGCCCGACCTGACTTAGGACTTAGGAGGAGAGGCCTTGGGGGCTGTGCATAATTTGGCTGGTCTTTTCAATCCCCCACATTACACCATATCACAATTTGGAAGCACTTCAATTGGTTACCAATTGACAAGAATGTTGTTGAAGTGAAAGGGTATACAAAGTACGAAACATCAAGTTGTCTTGAGGAGTCTGCAAGATTTAATTAGTCACACTTATTGAGTGGCTAAATTTAATCAATGTAAAACGATTATGTATTTTAACTTCTAAAAATTGACTGTGGAAAATTAGATGGATAAAAAGTTGATGATGTGGGTAGTTGCATGTAGAGATAAATTACCATTAATGAAATTTAGTGGGATGCCATGACAATTGTGGCTAAAAGAATGGATGTGCCAAGAGAGACTATCATTAGTGAATGTTAGTGGGATTTTGTCCTATACACTAGTGCAGAACAGGGCATTAGCCCCGGTTAGGAAGGGCCTAATGCCCCGGCTGCCCAACCGGGTTCCGCAAACCTGGGCTAAAGGCCCCCCTTATGCCCCGGTGGGGTTACCAACCGGGATAAAAGGCGTGCCCCACGTCAGCTCTCCGTAGCGTGCAGGCACCCATCCTTTTACCCCGGTTGGTAACACCAACCGGGGCAAAAGGTTCCCTGCCGTGGCAGAGTTCTGGGTGTTTCTCTGCCGCGGCAGAGCTTTGGCATGTTTCTTTTGGGGCTGTTTTTCTATGCAGTTTTTTTCCGGTGAGGCTGTTAATAACATATTTTTTTGCATAATCATCATAAAAATCATTGCATGCATTGATATCATCAAAATATAATTACATTGATCTCAATTAGATCATTACATCCGAATAGAGTTATACACATTGAGATCATTACATGCAGATCATTGTTTATACTTAACAGTGCAATCTTCCATTTTCAGATATGACCTCCTTCAGCACAAAACCCGCAAATTCCTCTTGAAGTGGTTGTAAGCAGTCTGCCGGTAGGAGCTGCCTCTGGAGATCGTAGAGCCTTATATTTACTCTTCTTTCTAACCGCTCATTCACGATTATCCTTATGTTCTCCATGACATAGAAGCCACATAAATTTGTTCCATGTGGCTGCTGAGGACACTTTACGAGAAATATAATTGAGTCAAATAATGATCAAGGAATTAAAAAGAGATGCGTGAATGTAGAAAGTATTACTTACGATGAGTGTGTCAAATCTCATATTCAACTCCGTTAAACCGGGTTGTTGCTTCCTAAACCGGTTCCAAGCCCTGTCCGGGAAAAAAAATTATGGGTCATCGTACGATAATGATTGAACAAAAGGGGACGGTGTAGTGCGACAACTATTGAACTTACTTTATGAGCATTGACATAATGGTCTGTTACTCCTCTTGGCCTTTATCCAAAGAGTCCATGAGATCAACTATTCCGCTGTCAACGTGAATGTCGAAAAGAATCCAGTGAAAACTGCACAGGCGATTAACTCATCAATTACACTTAATTAACACCGACTTAGCAAAATAGAAATGTGAAGGAATATGCATAAGACCATAACACTCACTTATGTCTGTAAGAAAATAGTATTTCACTACAGTGAAATTGATTCCTCAAAAACATAACTATGTTATCCTCTCTATCTTCAGCGTGTTGCTTTAAAACGATATCATTGACGATATATGGGTCAATGAACCCAATGCCACCGTTTCCATTACATTCCAGAATCTTCATCCTGCATAATATATATCGTGCAGTGAGGATATAATATATATAAGAAGCAATGATCGAACTAGTTGAGGTAGATACTTACAGACAATAGGTGCTGATGATCGATTTGTCGAGAGCGTCGAGATTATAGAAGAAAAAAAAAGATCTTCAAAATCAATAAACATCGAGTCATCCTGGAAGTAATCCTGTTCTCTAATTTTTAGCATGAGTTGGTCTTGCACCTCTTTTGCGGTTTGGATATACCACGGATGCAGTTGGCGCTTCAATATTGTCATAGAGCTGAGCTGATCAGGTTTGACGAGAGACTTCCCACACTCATATTTTCATGCCAATTCAGCCTTTTCGAAGTTGTCGGATCGGCCTAGGAGTTGCTCAACTGTTATACCACAGTCTCTAGCAAACCTCTCAACTGCTTCCCGATCAACTTGAGCATGTACAGTGTCCGACACCTTGAGCGGGGGGGAGGGGGCGATTGTTTTGACTGCTTCCCAAGCTGGGGAATTGTTCTCCCCGCCTTCTTGGCTTTGGAATAACTCATCGTTACTCCGCGGTCATAGTCAATTGGAAGATTCATCTTAACTTGGGACGGCATCTGCAGCATATTCTTGAAGTGCTTCTTTACAGCCGGATCTATTGGTTCCTTTGGCGGCTCCGGGATTCTCTTTCCCCACGAATCCATCTGACGTTTCGTGTCCGCAGTCACCCATTCGTCTAACTCCTGGTCAGTCTTATGGTAAGGCAACACTTCTGGCAGCTTCTTGGCTTTCTTCTTCGTAGGAGGTTTCTTCTTCGGGGAAGACTTAGAGGCAGCAGCCTTCCGCTTAGAGGACTTAGTCGGCGGCGGAGTTGGCTCAGGCATCGGAGATCGAGCCAGACTCAGGCTGCTGACGTCCATGGCATCGTCGTGTGCTGGCGATGATCGAGCTGGGCTGTGTCTCAGAGAAGTAGGTAGTGGTGATGGCGGCGGTGGACTGCGTCTCGGAGAAGGTGGTGGTGGTGGCGGCAGTGAACTGCGTCTCGGAGAAGTAGCTTCTTGTGTTGGCGGTGGACTACGTCTAGGAGAAGGTTGCGGTGGTGGCGGCGGTGGACTGCGTGGGGGAAACACTATGCCACTCTTTTCCCATTGAATGATGGAATTGACGGCCTCTCCAAGTGTCTCTACCCCGTCACCTCCGGGGATGTCAAGCCGCAATATCCTCCAATCCGGCTGAACATCATCAACGCCGACACGAGCATAGCCAGGTGTAACCGGACGGCCATGCGAGGTCGCTCCCTCTACACGAGGTAAAGCGTAGCCATCCGCCACCTTGATTGATATGTTTGAGACCGACACATATAGCGCACAACTTGTCTTCTCCTTGATTGCATCCACGGCCTCCGTCTGTGGAGGGGCATCAACAAGCAGAACTGCAGCGGAATCCGGTACCTCCGTTGAAGCCACGCTGCTCCTGCATTGAGATGGTTCTGTTTCCTCGAATGTACTAGTGTCTTGCGTCTGGGAGGGCCGGCTAGTAAGCTCATTAATCTGTAGTTGCTGCTTCATCACTACGGCTTGCAAGGCACCAACCCGTTCTACGACCGCTGCATCCTTCTTTATCTGTCCTCTCGCTCGGCTTCTATATGGAAAAAGGCAATCTTCCGGCTTGAAGCCAAAGCACCACGGATACCGTCCTTTGCCTCGTGTCCAGCCGCCATGTTCTGCATTCCCGAGGGCCTTTGTAAGCTCGTCATTCTCTCGATCTGGCTTGAAATCTCCCTCTTTAACCTCCTTAAACACTTTCTCAAGTGCTGCAAAGGGGACCTTTATTTTTTCACTCATAATAAGGTGCCCTTGTTCGTCAAACGTTGCCCCATGCCCAAGCAACCAATTCCTTGACCTCCGCAGAAAATCCTGAGTACCTGGAATGATCCCCTTCTCTCGCAGCTCTGCCTCGAGTGCGTCAAACTTAGGCTCTACAACTCTGTAGCCACCTAAACCCATCTTATGGTGATATACCTTCCTCTTGGCATTTGCGGCATTCTTGGCTGACCTTAGCTTGCCCTTTTCTGATTCCTTGTACGCCAAAAATGCTGGCCAGTGTACCTTCTGCTTCTCAAGCGGGCCCTCGAATTTTGGGACTTCTTTTTTCTTCTGATATTCCTTCCATAATCTTTTCTTGTAAGCATTGAAAGCCTCGGCCATCTTCTTCAGAGCCCAGTGCTTCACTGTGTCGCGCAGTTCCTTCTGTGTCGTCTCGTCCTCTTCATCATCACATTCTGGAAGCCTGAAATGGCTCATCAGCTTGTCAAACATGAGTTGTTTGGACCGGTCTGCGACAAAAGAAACTACCATTCGTCCAGGATCGTCTTCTTCCTTTGCTGGCTCATTCCATTCTTCAATACTTATAGGGATCATGTCCCTAACAATAACTCCACATTGGCTTGTAAACTTAGTTGCTGTCTTGATGGGCCAAACAGGTTCGTCGGTTCGATAGACTTGCTCGATTAACAAATGCACTTTCGATCTCATCTCTTGAGCCGGGCCTCGTTTCGACCTCTTGCTAGACGCTATCGATGCAGCCTTCACTAAGGCTTGGTCATCACTTGCTTTCTCCGGTTCTGCATCTGTTCCTTGTAATTGCTCGTCTTCCTCCATTCCCTGACCTGATTCATTCAGGTACTGTGAGCCGTCGTCTTGATCACCTCCACCGTCATTGGATCCACCGGGGAGTGTACCTTCTTCTATTATCGCGAACACCTGTTCTTCACCCTCTCTGCCGTCCATAGCTCAACTAATAAAAATGGAAGATAAAATACTTTAGTAAGTTATAAATTCTCTTGAAATAATAATATTTCACTAAACAATCATCACAACAGTACACTTTAGTAAGGAGTATGACTAGCAGATCAGATCGAGTCATGCCGAGTAAATTTGCGACTCGAACGGGACATAACAGATGTAGCATCCCAGATTATCCAGTCATGTGTGAAAACATTGCAGATCACTTTCTCTTCTTCTCGCTGTTATGCACCTTTCGAGTCACAAGTTTACTAGGAAAGAGTGGATCTGTTCTGGTAGTTATACTCCTGCCTAGGCTGTAGTACTTTGACGCGTAGTGTTCGTCTCGGTTCCCCTCGGTTCCCTCTAGATATATAGCTAATTTCCCTAAAAAAATACTCCCTCCGTATCGAAATATAAGATGTTTTAGCTAGCATTTCCTAGACAATTTGTACCTAGACATGTTTTAGTGTAAGATGCATATGAACCTACACACTAAAACATGTCTAGATACATTATATCTACAAAATGCTAAAACATCTTATATTATGATACGGAGGGAGTACTATCTAAAAATTCTATATCATATCTTTATTTGAACAAGTCATATCTAAAAATTCCTAAGTATACTAAGTATATCTAAAAATTCCTAAGTATACTAAAAATTCCTAAGTATATCTTAAAATTCCTAAGTATACTAAAAATTACTAAGTATTTTGATACGGCGGTGAGCACTACGGCAAGCAGTACCTCGAGGGAGCTGAGGCGAGTCGAACGGCGACGAGGATCCCGGCGGCGAGCTATAAGGCGCGGGCGCGGTCTCGGGGCCGGGCGCGGGGGCGAGGGGAAGGGCGCGGTGGCGCGGGCTCGGGGGCGAGGGGAACGGCGCGGCGCGGTGGAGCTCTCTCCGACGGCGCGGAAATCCGGCAGCCCGACGGCGTCGTGGGGATTTCTGCGTCGCGGGACTTAGCGGTTTCTGCGTCTTCTGAGGGTTTGCCCCGGGCGGTTGCTCCGCCAGGGGTTATATAATGGGAGGCATTTTGCCCCGGTTGGTAACACGAACCGGGGCAAAAGAGTGTCTTTTGTCCCGGTTCGTATTACCAACCGGGGCAAAAGGGGGGGGGGTGTGAGCCCTCGCTTGCCCGCCCACCTCACCCCTTTTGCCCCGGTTGGTAATACGAACCGGGGCAAAAGCCCCAAAATTTCGTGTTTTGGCTTCCTGCCGCCATTTTTTTCCCCTGCCCCGTTTAAATACATTTTTAAAATGTTTTTTCAATTATATTTCAAATGATTTCAAATTAGGAGAAAGTTTCAATATGAAATGTGTTTAAAATTGGACAAAGATTTCAAACACATTTTCTGTTTAAAAAATTAATTATTCCAACTATTTAAACTAGTAACAATTTTTGAAATTTCAAACATTTTTAAAAACCTAGTTTACGAATGGTTTTGAATTTGAAGAAACTTTCAATATGAAAAGTGTTAAAATTGCGTAAAGATTCGAAATACAAAATCTGTTTAAAAAATTAATTATGAAAAGCGAGACGCGGGAGTTGTGCCTCGTGGCGCGGGAGACCTGCCGCGTGGACACGTGGCGCGGGAGTTGTGACGCGTGGCCACGAGCGCGCGGTATAAACTGCCGCGCCTCGAGCGTCTTCTCCTCTCCACGCACCATCGCGCCGCCACCATGCCTCCGAGGAGGAACAACACCACCGGCTTCCGCGGCGTCCGAGCACGGCATAACGGAATGTTCACCGCGCATATCCGCTGCGGGGATGACCGCATCCTCCTCGGCTCCTTTGCGACGGCGGCGGAGGCCGCCCGCGTCTGCGACGCGGCGGCCTGTCGCCTCAACCGCCCGCGGTCGCTGATGAACTTCAACGACTGTCACACCCTCTGGGAAGCGGAGGTCAGGGCGCCGACGCTGCAGATCGTCACTGCCGCCGACCACCGCAAGCTCAGGCACCGCGCGTTTTAGGGCCTAGTCGACGCCAGGGACGACCGCGTGGTCGGCGAGTATTACCGGAACAATCCATGGGAGAAGAGCGCTGGCGAGGACCTTTGGCAGACCCGCACGGCTAAGCGGGTGAAGCGGCGCCTCCAACGCCACCTCGCGTTAGATGCCGCTCGGGAGGCGAGGACGAAGGTGCTGCAAGAGCTCCGTCGGGCCGACCACGCCGGCAAAGTCTGGGCCTCCGACGATCCGAGGTGGGGGCCTATCTCGGACATACCATCATGCGCCTCCGACGACGACGAAGAGGTCACCGACGAGTTCGCCAACGACGACGACCAGGAGGAGGTCACCGACGAGTTCCCTGACGACGACGAGGAGTAGTGTTCGTCTATTTTCTGTTTTTAATAAAAAAATTGTATTCCGGGAAACTGCGGAGCGCTAGCGCATATGTTATCTGTTTTCTGTGTGATTCTTTCTGATTGGTGGGATTCAGACGCCAGAAAGAAACACACCCCTCATCCAACGACTCACATTAGGGAGGGGGTACATTTCGATAGATAAACAAGGCACGATACATAATGGAAGAGTGTATCTAAACCTAAGTGGAGAGCATAGATCTAAATAAACAAGGCAGTACATAATGGCAAGAGTGCATCTGATCTACTAGTCATACTCCTTCCTAGGCCAATAATACTCCGACTCGTAGTCATCGTAGTCGCCGCCGTCGTCGTCACTATCGTCGGACGGTGCTCTGGACTCCCTCGGAGGATCACGACCCTAGGACTGGGCGTGAGGGTAGCGCAGGCGGGGGTTATCGTTGGCCCTGATGTAGTTCATGACGCTCTGAAGTGTCCGTCCGCCGTCCCACCACGGCTGACGACCGGCCTCATCGAAGTTCGAAGGAGGCGGGCCGTTCTCCTCGTACCTGGCGAGTGCACTCTCACGCCGATTAATGAAGAAGACGTCCCAAGTAGGGCGGTAGTCGGGATTCCAACTGGGATTCCTCCATTGCTCCGGCATGATCTCATGGTAGTGGTGGTTCGTGATGGCCGTCCGACGCGCCACACCTTGAGGAACAGAAGGGACCGGCACTCCTCCGGCGCTCAGCATCCAGCCGGCGGGGACGCTGTAGCCGGGCGGGCAGGGGTAGTTCGAGGCGGAAAGTGCTTCCACCTGCAGGAAGGTTAGAGCGGGTACGGTAGAAGCCATGAGAGAGTGGTGAGTTTATATGTGTTTATGCCAATGGTGGCAATGCATGCATACATATATATAGTGAGAAGAAACATACCCCTTTAGTCCATGCATACATATATATAGTGAGAAGAAACATACCCCTTTAGTCCCGGCCCGTTTTACCAACCGGGACTAAAGGGTTACGGTTTCGTTGGGACCAATCACAAAGAATCACACGGATCGTGTGCTTCTTTCAAGCGCTTGTGAGTCGTTGGATCAGAGGTGTGTTTCTTTCGAACTCTTGTCAGCCGTTCGATCAGGGGTACAGTGTGTTTGTTTCGAGCGTTTGTTAGCCGTTGGATCAGGGGTGTTTCTTTCGAGTGCTTCTTAACCGTTGGATCGAAACCCTAGCACAATACTTTGTGAGCCAGAGGACCCTATATGTAGTCCACCTCTCGGAGTCCCTTCATACATCATTCAGTTTATCCACCGAATACAAATCATTCGGATTCGCCAGCATACGTCCTACCGTGCATTTGATATGCATATATGCACTCCAGGAGCCACGGTGGGGTTGTATGCTTTTTTTAAATAATAGTTGTATATTAATTAATTAAACTGTTCTTACAATCTTGCAAAACCAGTTCAGCAACACACGCTGGAACATTAGTTTGCATAACCCCTCCACACAACTCACTATGTCCAAGCTGGGCCGGATTATGAGCAACTCCATTAACCCTTCTACTAGCATAAGCTATTTTAACTAATCTGCCTGCTGGTTTTAACAAATCAAATTCCTTTGCAATAAAACTCACGGGCGATCTTTCCACCGATCGTGGATCAAAGATCTTCACTAAAGAGCTGCAATCAGTTTCAAATAGAAGGTTCCCCGAAGTGAGATTAATAGCAAGTTTTAGACTTTCAAGACAAGCAATTGCTTCGCCCATTTCCGCAGAGTGACATTGAGGAATTAAATCCCATGCTGAGAATAGAACAGAGCCATCATGGTCTCTTTCTACAGCCCCCCACGCTCCATTAGAGTTATCCTCTATGAACGAAGCATCCACATTGATTTTAATCCACCCAGATTCTGGTCTCTTCCAACATTGTTCAATTATGTCTGCCCCATTGTCCTCCACCACTTCTTGATGGCTATATACAGATATTTTACCTTTTTTATCTGTATCCAAGCACCCATCAGCAATTACCTGCAAAGAATTCCAGTAATTATTAATAAATCTCACCGAGTGAGTAATGCTTGCATCTCCTTTATCAAAAATTATGTTGTTCCCGTGATGCCAAGCCCTCCACCAGATAAACATAATCTTGGCCATAGTTTCCTGGTCAAAATTATTTAGTAAAATAAGGACCCAATCCTTTCCTGAATACATAAGGTCATGATCAGGAGGTAAGTTCCATATTTTTCTAGCTTCCCACCTGAGAGCTTTCGCAACCGTACAATTCATCACAGCATGATATCCATCTTCATTCTCCATGCCACATATCGAAAAAGTAGGGAGTAAATTTGGAAGGCGTCTGCTTCTATTCTCCTGTACAGCAAGCGAATTGGTAGCCCGTTTCCACACAAAAACTTTAACTTTAGGTGGTATCATTGCCTTCCAAATAGTATTCCATAGGATGCGATCACCGTTGGAACCATGGCTCGAGTTTGTATGGATAGCTAGTCTCTCATCAAGAGCAAGTCTGTAAGCCGATCTCACTGAGAAAACACCATTCTTTTCACTTGGCCAAGACACAAAGTCCTCGGTATCAAACTTTGGTAACCGAATCTTTAAAACTTCTTCAGCGTCATGAGGCATAAATATTTTTCTCACTATCTCCTCCTTCCAAGTGTGGTCATGTTGATTAATCAACTCGGATACCCGCCTAAAACGTGAGTTCGTAGAGTTTCTGGTAATCTTCAGATTTCCCCTAGGTATCCAATTATCTCTCCAAATGCGAATTTTCTTACCATCCCCAACTCTCCATAAAACCCCTTTTTTTAAAAGATCGAGGCCGTAAATAATTCCTTGCCAACCCGGAGAAAAGCTTTTTATAAAACTCGTGTCAGTTAACTCACCAGCAGGGTAATATTTTGCTTTCAAGAGCCTTGCACATAGGCTATCAGGGTAGGCAATGAGGCGCCACGCCTGCCTAGCAAGTAAGTCCTTGTTAAATAATTTCAAATCTCTAAACCCATTCCTCCTTGAGTTTTCCTTTTTGTTAAATTTTCCCAGCTTGTCCAATGGATGTGTCTTCTTTCTGTATCATCATTCCACCAAAACTTCCTAATCATCTGCATGAGTTCCTCGCATAACCCTGATGAGAACTTGAAGACACTCATAGTGTAGGTTGGAATTGCTTGCATGGCCGCTTTGATAAGAGTTTCCTTTGCGGCACATGACAGATATTTTTCCGACCAGTCCGTCATCTTCTTCTTATACCTCTCTTTAACAGGTTGGAATCGTCCATCTTTCATGCGCCCTTCCGGAACTGGTAGTCCCAAGTATATTTCTTCAAAGCTAGCAGTTTGGACTTGTAAAATCGACATGATCTGGTGTCCCATATTCTCTGTACAATTATTTCCCAATAGCATGGAACACTTCCCTGCGCTTAATAATTGACTTGTAGCTTTCTCATAATTACTTAGAACATTCTTAACCTTCTCCGCCTGTACAGTATCTGCCCTAAAGAAGAGCAGACTATCATCCGCGAAGAGTAAATGGGATATACCAGGGCTTTGTCTACAAATTCCCAACTCCTCAATCTGGTTGCGATCAATTTCATGTTGAATCAAACGAGAAAGTCCTTCTCCCACAAACAAGAAGACGTATGGCGACAGAGGGTCGCCCTGCCGGAGTCCTCTCGAGGGAACAAATTTTTGGAGGTAATTCCCATTGAGATGAACAGTGTATGTCACAGACTTCACACAAGACATAACCCACTTAATCCATCCCTCCGCAAAACCAAATTTTCGAAGCGTGCCCTCCAAGTAGGCCCAGTCAACACGGTCATATGCTTTTGCAAGATCAAGCTTGTAAGCACAGTAATTACCTTTCTTATCCTTACTTTTCTGGCAAATGCTATCAGAGCATTATCCGTAATTAATCTCCCTGGTATGAAAGCACTCTGAGTTGGCGAAATTATACTATCAAGAAGAGGTCTCAGCTGGTTAACCAAGCATTTCGACACAACTTTGTAAATAACATTACATAAGCTGATCGGTCTAAATTCACGGATTGACTCTGGATTTTGAGTTTTCGGAATTAGAAGAATGACTGTATCGTTGACCCCATCCGGCATAATTCCAGTAGCAAAAAATTCTTTTACTGCTCTCACAACATCCACCTTGAGAGTAGTCCAGTTCCTTTGGAAAAACCGCGCCGGAAGTCTGTCAATCCCAGGAGCTTTTTCGGGGCCTGGTGGGGCTGTATGCTGGCGGTACCGATTGTTTTGTTCTACACCCCCCCATTCAAGGTTTGACAAAAGGTTTGATACATCATTCAGTTCATCGACCGACTACGAATCATCCGGATTCACCATCATACGTCCGACCCTGCTTTCGATATGCATATATGCACTCATGAGCCACGGTCGGGCTGTATGATGGCGACACCGTTTGTTTTGTTCTATATATCTACAAATCCTCCAGTTCACATGCCCGACATGTGGAAAACAGATGGCATTATGCTCTCGGGCATTTCATCGAACACCTCTTATGCATATGAGGGAAAAACAAGTGAGCACACCACACCAAAAAGTGAGTGGCATAAGGAGTCAAGAACGCTGGCATGGTACTGTTTATAAAAATAGAAAAAAATTGGATTTAAAGAAAAAAGAATTCTATTAATTTTCATTTTCCATCTATTTGGTTAGTTTTTCTTAATGAAATATGAAATTATTAACTAAAGAGCAATATAGAAATAAAGAAACAACTTTTCATCTAGGTGGGGCTCATTTGCCCCGGTTGGAGCCACAAACCGGGGCAAAAGACCCCCCCCCCCCCATGACGCGGCCGCACGCAGCCTGCTCATTGAGGGCCTTTAGCCCCGGTTTGTGGCTCCAACCGGGGCAAATGACCCCCCGCCACGCGCCCTGCTCGCCCCGGTCCCACCTATGCAGTCTTTTGCGCCGGGTGGTGGCCGAGCCGGGACGAAAGGGGTGCTCGCCAGTGAGCAAAAGTCCCGTTTCCACTAGTGATAGAAGATATTGATAAGTAACGTTGCTGATGGCCTCGGTTTCTTGTCTGCTATCTACCTATCCATGTGTAACATGTGTAAATAGTGGACATGGAGCATCATCGTTCCACTCAACCAACACCAACCGCACGGCGCCTTGCATCATCGTTTCACTATCATGGGCGGTCGATAAAGTTGTCTCCGATCGTGTCTCCCATAAGAATGAAAATTATTGTAGAGAGTTCAACAAGGGCGTACACTCCTACTACAAGGTTTTGCAGTTGATGTGCCCTACAATGCAAGACATTTTTTAGCTTCGAAAAATTGTCTACTCCTTCCGTTCCATATTAGATGACTCTCAACTAGATATATGTAGTACTAAAATATGTCTAAATACATCTATATGAGAGTTATTCAATATGAAACGGAGGGAGTATTAATTTTTGTCCTCAACTGATTGCTTTTCTCGTTATTTGTAAAGAAGCTCTTGCACGCAGGTGTGCTCACACAGAGAGTATAAATTTCTACTACATAATACGACCAAGAAAAAACAATGGGAGCAACATGCCAACGACTCAATAGGAAGCTCCTCAAGTCCTAACACCTTATATGACAATGCGGTGGCTCTCTCTCAGTGTACTTAGGCTCGACCACGGGCTAAGGCTGGTCACAATGGGGAGTAACATACGTTAGTAACCAACACACTTTCCTAGACTATGTTCCTACCTCCACAATAGGGAGTAACATGTATGTAGTGTCATGCAACGATACATTTATTAGGCTATAGACTCATTGTTTCTTGGAGTGTGTGATGTTCCGGTAACTTAGCTAGTTACCACAAGCACCTCTCTCTTCATTAAATACGTGCCACATAAGCAAAGTTGTATTGGAACGTGTGATGTTACTGCTAAGTTTCTCCCCATTGTGACCAGCCTAAGGGGCCAGGGGCCTAGCTGGCCCCACTTATATGTAGAATATCTTTGTTGGCCCCCCTATATCTCAAACCTGCCTCTGCCCCTGACTGTAAGATTAGGGAAACCACACATTGTGGTGCCTTGTATTGCTCATTATATAGGAGTACAAGGCTAGAGTCCGTACCGTACAATACACGGACAGTTATACACAGACTACACATATACAACCATATATCTATACAAATACAATATGGTTATATATTCTAACACCCTCCCTCAGTCGCAAACGGGCGTCGACGAATGTTCAGACTGTCCCGAAAATCCAAGAAAAGAGGTGATGGTAGTCCCTTCGTAAAAATGTCCGCAAACTGGGAAGAACTCGGAACGTGTAGAACCCGGACCTCGCCTGTGGTGACTCGATCACGAACGAAGTGTAGATCAATCTCCACATGTTTGGTGCGCTGATGATGAACCGGATTCTGTGTCATGTAGACGGAGCTAACATTGTCACAGAAAACCACAGTAGCACCAGGCACCGGTCGATGAAGCTCCTGAAGAAGCTGCCGTAACCAACAAGTTTCAGCCACCACATTTGCAACCGCCCTGTACTCAGCCTCGGCGCTGGACCGAGAGACCGTGTGCTGCCGCTTAGCAGACCATGACACCAGATTAGCGCCGAGATAGACACAGTAGCCTGAGGTAGACCGTCGTGTGTCTGGGCAACCAGCCCAATCAGCGTCAGAATAGGCCGTCAACTTGTGTGAGCTGCGTCGGAACAAGGTGAGACCATAGTCTGTGGTGCCGCGGATGTAGCGAAGAACACGCTTGACAAGAAGCAAATGATTAGCCCGAGGATCATGCATATGGAGACAAATCTGCTGCACGGCATAAGAGATGTCTGGCCGAGTAAACGTGAGGTACTGAAGACCGCCTGCAATGCTGCGATACTCGGTTGGGTCTGCAACAGGATCACTGGACTTGGCTGAAAGTTTGGAAGCAGTATCAACTGGAGTAGAGATGGATTTGCACTGTAACATGCCAGCTCTGTCAAGAAGGTCCAATGCATACTTCTCCTGCGAGAGGAACAGACTGTCCTTGCTGCGTGTCACAGAGATGCCCAGAAAATAATGGAGATCGCCCATGTCCGTCATACTGAACTCAGTACGGAGAGAGGCAATCAAACTGTGCAACAATGCTGAGGAGGACGCAGTCAGGATGATGTCATCCACATAGAGCAGAAGATAGGCCATGTCAGCGCCGCGCCGATAGACAAACAAGGAGCTGTCGGACTTGGAGCCAATAAACCCAACTGATGCAAGGAACGAGGCAAACCGTTGAAACCATGCCCGAGGCGCCTGCTTTAAACCATAGAGAGATTTGTTGAGGCGACAGACCTTATCAGGGAACTTGGGATCAGTAAACCCAGAAGGCTGGCGAGCGTACACGGTCTCAGTGAGAGTGCCATTGAGGAACGCATTCTTGACGTCAAGCTGATGAATAGGCCAGTCACTAGATAACGCAAGAGAGAGCACCGTGCGAATAGTGGCTGGCTTGACGACAGGGCTGAAGGTTTCATCAAAATCAATACCTTCGCGTTGAGTAAATCCACGGAGCACCCAACGAGCTTTGTATCGTTCCAAAGAACCATCAGACTTCAACTTGTGACGATAGATCCACTTGCCAGTAACGATGTTAGCATTGCGAGGCGGATCAACGAGGTCCCAAGTGTTGTTGGAGAGGAGAGCACCGTACTCCTCAACCATGGCTGAGTGCCAGTTCGGGTCCTTGAGAGCACCACGATAGGTCTTCGGTATTGGAGATAATCCCTCAACATGAAGATCAAGAATCGTCTTGGGCTGCACAATTCCTCGTTTGGCACGAGTGAGCATGGTGTGAGATGGCGGTGGCGGCGGGTCCCGCACACGTCGAGGCGGCGGTGGTGCAGCCGCGGGCGCAGCACCAGGAGCGACGGGCGCCGGAGCCGCGGCGGGTGGCGGGGTCGCAGCGGAGGCGCGGACGCCTGCAGCGGCAGAAGGTGCAGCCACTGGCGCGGCCGTTGCCGGCGCTGCCGTGGCTGGGGAGCGGCAGGCTGCCGCTGCAGGGGTGTCGACGCGCGGCGTAGCCGCGGCAGAGTGCCGTGGCGAGGTCGCTGGCGACGGCGACCGTGGAGACGGTGACCGTGGCGGGGTCGGCGGTGCTGCAGTGGAGTCCGCTGCGGGTGGTGCCGTGCTGGGCACGGTGAACGGCATCGACGGCATCGGCTGCTCAGTATCCTGCAAAAAATCATAGGTATGCAGAGTAGGAGTAGTAGATGACGAGGATGGAGTGGAGGCGAAGGGGAAGGTGGACTCATCGAACACGACATGGCGGGAGATGATAATCTTTTGGGTAGAGCGATCAAGGCATCGATAGCCATGATGCTGGGATGGATACCCAAGGAACACACACGGGACGGAGCGAGGCGCAAGCTTGTGCGACGCAACGGCAGTGGTGTTAGGGTAGCAAAGACATCCAAAAACCCGAAGACCAGCATATGCAGGATCCACGCCAAGTAAAGCACGGAAGGGAACACGATCCGAGATTGCCTTAGAAGGCAGCCGATTATGCAACAAAACGGCTGTGTGAAGTGCCTCAACCCAGAAGCGAGGCGGCATGCTAGCCTGAACAAGGAGCGTGCGAGTAATGTCGTTAAGAGTGCGAATAATGCGTTCAGCTTTACCATTCTGTTGCGAAGTATATGGACATGAAAAGCGGAGTGCAATTCCATGGGTTTGGGCAAAAGAATGGAGGAGGGAATTATCGAACTCACGACCGTTGTCACACTGAATAGCCTGTAAGCGCGCACGAAACTGGGTGAGTGCCAGTGCGTGAAGGGATGACAGATGTGAGAAAACTTCTGACTTAGCCCGCAGAGGATAAACCCATGCATACTGAGTGAAATCATCGAGACACACGAGATAATATTTAAAGCCAGAAATACTCTCAACAGGAGATGTCCACAAATCACAATGAATTATTTGAAACGGAGTAGTGGTAACACGGTGGGTAGAAGAAAACGGAAGACGAACATGACGACCTAATTGACAAGCCTGACACAAGCTACTTTTATTCTTTTCCCTAGGAATAATGGAAGAACGAGCTAAGGACTCCATGACAGGCCGCCCCGGGTGCCCAAGCCGACGATGCCAGAGTGCAGAATCAACAACGAGGAGGGCGTGTGGCCGGCTGGTGGATGAAGGGCGGATGGAGTAGAGGGCTCCGAAGCTATTGCATCGAAGAATCTCGGTCCTGGTTTGCAGGTCCTTCACAGAAAAACCAAGAGGGTCAAATTCGACGGAAACACGATTATCAACAGTGAACTGACGAACAGACAAGAGATTTTTGACAATGTCAGGAACAACTAAGACATTACGAAGGTACAAAGGACGAGAAGAAGTGGAAATAGGAAAACGCGCATGTCCGGTACCGGTGATCGGAAGGGTGGAACCGTTACCGACAACGACAGCACGTCGAGAGAGAGAAGGAGGAGACACGGAGTTGAGCATACCGGGATCCGAGGCGAAGTGCGAGGAGGCGCCGGTGTCCATCACCCACTCCCTGGTGGGTGCTTGCAGTCCCATAGTCTGGAACTGGTTCATCAGCGCAGCCTGATCCCACGAGGCCGAGGAGGGTGCTGGAGATGCTGGGGCACCGTGTCCATAAGCGGGTGCGTACCCGTAGGCGTAAGGAGCCGGGGCGATGCCGTACGGGTTCTGGGCGTAGAACGCCTGGGGCGACGGCGCGTGGCGCGGCGCGTAGCTGGGAGGCGCGGCGTAGGCGGGCTGGTGGCGGCCGAGCATGCCGCCCTGGCCCCCGTAGGGCCACATCTGGATGGCGCCGTTCCAGGGGTACTGCGGGGACGGCCAGGAAGGAGGGGTGGCGGCGGTTGGCGCAGCGGAGGGCGCGGGTGGCGCCGTGGCGGGCGCGGCGTCCTTGGCGGCGTCTTTAGCAGGTCCCTTCTTCTTGTTCTTCCCCTTGCCCTTGGCAGGAGCACCAGTGTTGGCGACGAACGCCGTGTCAGTGTTACGAGCACGGCGATTCTTCCGCTTCATATCCTGAAGCGAGAGGAGCGAGCGGCACTTTTCGAAGCTGATCCCAGGCATAAGGGAGATGAGATCGGCTGCAGACTCATACTGCTCGGGGAGACCGTTGAGGCAATGGATCACCATCTCCGCATCATCAACGGGAGAGCCAAGATCAGCAAGCCCATCGGAGATCGACTTGACCTTCTGAAGATAGTCGGTCATGGTCATCTCGCCCATCTTGACGTCGCCGAGCTCGGCCGTGAGGTGGAGCTGACGGTTGATCTTGTGGTCGTTGAAGAGGCCATTGATGTTGTTCCAGAGTGCGACGGCGAGAGGATCGTCACCGGGCGTCATGACGGCGTCGAGGATACCGAGCGAGACGGACCCATAGAGCCATGAGACGACGGTGGCGTCGAGGAGGGACCACTCGGGGGTCGGCGCAGCAGGGGCGTCGGCGTCGATGTGATCCAGGAGGGCGTACTTGCGGCAGGCGGCGCGGAAGAAGGTGCGCCACCGGCGATGAACGCCGGTGTCAAGCGCGAGCTCGACGGGGACGTGCCCCTTGATGGAGGAGAGGCCGACGGCCTGGGCATGCAGCGCGGTCAGAGAGAAAGATCCGGGCTGCGAGCCCGACCCGGAGGCGGCGGCGCCATGGGAGGGCAGGACGACCTGCTTGGAGGCGGCCGCGGCCTCGGCCTTGGCCTTGTCGGTGGCGTCCTGGAGCTCCTTGGCTGCTGCGAGGGCCTTGGCGGCTTCATCGTCATCGGAGAGAGACATCAGAGAGGAGGTGCGGCGGGCGGCGCGGGCGTGCGGAGACGCGGGCGGCGACGGCGCGCGGAGGCGGTGGTCTCCTGGCGGCGGCGGAAGGTGGGGGCGGCGCAGGCCTAGGGTTTAGGGTTTTGCGTCTGATACCATGTAAGATTAGGGAAACCACACATTGTGGTGCCTTGTATTGCTCATTATATAGGAGTACAAGGCTAGAGTCCGTACCGTACAATACACGGACAGTTATACACAGACTACACATATACAACCATATATCTATACAAATACAATATGGTTATATATTCTAACACTGACCACTCGGAGGAGATTACCCGACTGGTCCCCAGAAAGGCGTGGCCGTGTGCTCGAGGTAGATCGAAAGAGTGACGAAGAGAGTGGAGCTCGTGGGTCATTAAATTGGCGACTTGCAAGAGGCATTGCCTGGGCGCTCCCCTCTGGGCAAGTTCGATCCCATGTACAACTTATTATAGTTTAAACGTGGCATGTACACTTTTTATTTTTCTAGTTTTATTTTCTTATGTTTTAAAAATCGCAATCAATATTTTTGGAAACAACGTATTACTTTTTTACTTTTTCTATTTTTATTTGCTTATGTTATCGAATCCACAATCAATATATTTCTGGTACATTACCGCTAAGTTTTTATAATAAAAGATCACGACCAACATAATTTGCTTATTTTTAGATTAAAATAAGGGTGTTGCTAGTTCTCAGCTGACTACGTCATGTTGTGCGGCTGTTGGGCTAATTGGCTTGCTTCGTAGGAAATGTCCCTGCAAAGTACAAGCCTATCTCGTAGGTACACATACTGTGCAAGTGGGCATTCAAAGTCTGGTTAAGCATCAAAGTGTTGTCCTGTTTGTTGTATTCAGGCAACGCGACTATGTTGCATGCATATCTCTCATATCTAAAAGAAAATATTCGTTCCTTCAACCGTTAAGAAAAAAATCCTGTCGTCAAGCCTCCCACATCCCGGTCAACCCATGTCCTATCGTCAATCGTCCATGGAATTTATTACCGAAAATCCCTCACCAGCTCCGCACGGAAATCCCACCAAATTAGGAGGCCCAAATCACGGGCGAAATCACGCGGTGTCCTCGCGTCATGTTTTGTACAGTATCTTCTGACCCGAATCCACCCTCCAATGCCCATTGTGTCATGTCGCCATCGCCGCATCCGCGTCCTCTCCGTAGCATAGTGGCGCTGCATCCTCACCACATCTCGAGGCGGGTAGAAGTTGCAGTTCGCGCATGGGCACATGAAGGAGATCTGCACTTCACTGCCTTCCGCGAGTGCTGCTTATACAGGCACGGGCACTACATCCTCCCTGCTGGCGGCTACAACTCCTCTGCACCGTCACGACCCACCAGAAAAGATCCGGCCCTCAAGCGCTTAAACGGCGGCGAGAGCTGCCCGATCTTCGACGGCCTCTACAACTTCTGCCGCCGGGATCAGATGTTTCCGCTGTCCAAGCTCGTGCACGACTTGGGCTCCTTCGGCTACCGACGAATACTCGCTTTCCTGAATCAGATGCCAAGAATGGTAACACCCGGCGGATATTCATCCCCACACCTACATGGATCTCCACGGCCTATCTCTGCCGTCCATCTATTGTTGGAGATTCGCGTGAGGTGTTGACTAGATTAGCTCGCCCCCGTGGATCACTGCACCAAGGCCCACCGTCTCCGCACGGAAGCGCGACGAGTGGAGATTAACCCCGTGGGTATTTCGGTAACTTCCTCTTGGTCGCATCTCACCTCTAGGGTTCCATCTCCCCATCCCCGAACCCCGATCCAATCCCAATCGCCATCCCCTGCTATCGCCCATGCCGTCTGCTCCTCCCACTTCGCCCCGAGTTCCCTCGCGCCAACAAGTCCTGCCCCGCGACGGCGCGGCTGGCTTGGTCGACGGCGCCGGCGTGCATCCGATTGACGGTGCACGCGGCTCCGTCGAGCCCGCCGGCCCGTGTCGCCGACGGAGTTGGGTGCGACGCCGGCCACCAGGACGCGACGGCGGGGAGGCGCATCCCATCTTCTTCGCCACGCGCAGCTCGGCGTCCCTCTGTCCGTGTATCCTCCGACGTCCTCGCCTGGAAGGCTGGAACAAGGCCCCGCCGTAAGGGAGGCCCCGCCAGCGTCGAGAAGGCTTCCTAGAGGAGCCCGTCGGAAGGACCCTGCTAGCCGCCGGGCAGGGAGGCCTCGCCGGCGTCGAAGGCTACAAAGGTGGGCAACGCCTTGGTCGGAGGCCGCACAGCCCATGCGCCGTACCTGCAGATCGCCGGCGACGCCGGCCAGCGGACGCGGACGAGGACGCGAACGCGGACGAGGCCCCATATGAGCTGAGAGGAAGATTCGTTCTTCTACCTACCGGGGCCTTTCTTGATCTGTTTTTTTTTTGCTTGTTCTTGCATCAGATCTGTTTTTGCATCTTTTTTTTTTACATGTTCTTGCATCAGATCGTTGCAATAGGAAAGGAACGAGAGGCCGATTTGCTTTTTCATGCTCATGAAGAAATTGTCCAGGGAAAGAATTCCCCAATTTTCTTGTTAAGATATTTGGTTTATACATGATTCTAAACGCATGATGCGTGGGATCTCTAGTAGATGTGTGGGATTCTTCCACTGTTTTTGCATCTGGCTGAAGCCATAAATGGGTACTTTTTTCTCTCATATTCATATTTCGTGTTCTATATATGTATGGCTGGTGATTTCGAATTTCTTACATTTTTTTTAATGTTCAGATCTGGAACAAAATGCATATATCGTGATTTTTTGCTTTTGGTAATTATTATAGAAATGATGGATCATGAATCCTTTTTGTGTACGTTTCTTTGAATGAGATTCTTCTAAAAATATTTGCAGTTAGCACATGAACCAAGCATCCACATATCCAGAAAAAAATGGAAAGAAAAAATGGCATCCAGGGGACAAGACCAATGCAGATTGCATGAATTTTTTTTTGCAATGCAAATATTGAGTTGCATTTTTTAATTTTTGGTAAATGCATTAACAGGAAATTAAAAGATATAGACTAATGCATGAAATTTCTGGATACTGTATACATCAAGAATTTTGCATCCTCTTAAGTATGGACAGATGCTTTGGTACCAGACTCAGAAAAATGATGTGACATCACGATACAATTTTTTTTATGCTAATCGAAAATATTTTTTCATTGGTTCTGAATCTGGCTATGATCCGGATGATACTGTTGTTCATGCATGATGCAAAATTTCGTGATTTTGTTAATACATGGTTTGTAAATTTCTCCCTTGTGCAAAAATATTCTCTGGAATTGTTGTAAATGGATTCAAAATGAATGGAAATATCTAGAAATATTTGCAGTTAGCACATGAACCAAGCATCCACATATCCAGAAAAAAATTCAAAGAAAAAAATGGCATCCAGGGGACAAGACCAATGCAGATTGCATGAAATTTTTTTTGGAATGCAAATATTGAGTTGCATTTTTAAATTTTTGGTAAAAGCATTAACAGAAAATAAAAAGATATAGATTAATGCATGAAATTTCTGGATACTGTATACATCAAGAATTTTGCATCCTCTTAACTAAGATGCGAACGTGATTCTTTGGGGAAAAAAAAAGAGCGCTCGTGTGCTGGTCGGAGAGGTTGATGCGAACGAATTTTAGCAAGGGGTATTCTGGGAACTGCTTGTGGGTCCGAGCATGCTTAGTCAGAGAGAGACAGATATTTGGGGGATGGTTACCTATATTAATGGAAGTCAAAGCTCTCCACTTGATTCGATAGGTGGAGATAGGTCTCTTGTATCCCAAGACAAACGAACGGTGCAGATAGTTAGGGGAGATCCATGTAGGTGTGGGATCGCCGCACTCAACACCCGGCCTACTTCTGCCCGTGCTCTTGTGATCAGCCTCACTTTTTTTTGCTAATTAATTTTTGTTGGTTAATGTGGTTCAGCCATCTCAGTCGGCAAGGAGACACAATCATAAAGAAGGTTTCCGTCTCGAGAACATGGAGCTCAGCAGATATGACACTGGGCTGCTTCATCAATCTGTTTATTAGAATCGTGGTGGAGCCACTTGCTATGAAGGCTGCAGAAGACCTGGAGATGAACGATTGATGTGACAATCTCTCTACTGATCGCGCAAGCAGCAGGCCGGTGAATTTTTTGATACTATGATCTCTTATTTGTGTCTATAAGTCTGTAACTGTATATAAGCATGAATTATTGCATTTCCTACATAGCATAGCAATGAGATAATGTGTGTTAGTGTACTTGCTGCACGAGGTCAACGTTTCTTCTGTTAGAATCATGACGAGTTCTTCATGATGGTTTGTTTGTTATCAGGTTAATTGTCAAATTCTTCAAAGGGAGTCTATGCAGCAAGTGCACATACATATTATGTCCTAATCACTCTCTTAGCAACTGGCAATGTAGGCACATCTTGAAACAATAGCGACCAGGCGTCTTGCATTGGTCTATCTTCTGTTTCAAATCGCTCAAGCCAACTGCAGTGTTATGATCCAACCATATACAGAGTTAGCAATATCACATCCTTCATATGTTTTCTTGATTCTTAAACATAGGTGTTGTGGAGAGCAGGAGAGGACATCACAAGGTAGCCATCTTCTGAACATAATAATTGATAACAGTATTTGTTCCCTACATGAAATTCTTGCGATGCAATTGTTTGCTTTGATCACCTCATCTCATCATAAGGCCCTTTTAAGTTTGTTGGGTTATGCCTTCTTCTTCACCGAAATTTCATTGTACCACTTTTGGGGTGCCCCTGATATTTCACCCCGCGCAGCAAGTAGATGAGATGAGATATGGTATGCGTGTAGAAGCAATCGATTGGATCTAAAGAAGCACGTGTGGTGTAGTGCTATAATGATGGCTGATTAGAAGCGGTGGAGTAATTAGAAGAGATTAGGTGGGATCAATACAAGATGGATGAAATGTTCGGTGCTTGTAGATAACAAAAACAGAACTAAGTCATGTCCTCGTGGTCATGACCACCGAAATCCATAGCTAAATCAGACTCTTAATTATGGATGGCTTATAACTAAATAAGAAAGTTGGCTTAAAATTGCAGTATGGATTCTTCTGGTGTTTGATCTGACTATACTTCCTTAATTGTGCAGGATGCCTACTACTATGTTCAGCTAATGGCAGTGTTGCCACCCGAAATAGAACTTTCCACTGCTCCAGTTTATACTTTGTCAAAACAAAGTTAGCCCATATTCATATAGGTGATTGACAACCCAGGTGC
Organism: Alopecurus myosuroides; assembly: GCA_028641055.1. NCBI lineage: Eukaryota > Viridiplantae > Streptophyta > Magnoliopsida > Poales > Poaceae > Alopecurus > Alopecurus myosuroides. The sequence continues at coordinate 38,763,329 of CM054057.1, forward strand.
TGTTACTCACAACTTTCTTCCCCTTTTATTTTCAGTCTTTATGTACAGTATAGCCATATTTGTTTTTTGCAAATTGTTAAAACAACCAGTCATCAGAAAAGCGCAACTTTGTGTTGGATATTCTGCATTTACACATGTCCTAAATAAGTCGAGGAAGATTCCATAAGGAGAAACTTTTATTCCTATCTTTGTTTTCACTACTCCTGCAATTGTTTATTGGAGACCTTTTTCTGAACCATATATGTTTCGATTCATCTTGATATCTTCCCATCACTTTTATACCCCTAGCTTAACCTCTAAGTTCAACATGATCATTTTAGAGGTACTTCTGAAAGGGTCATTTATCGAATTGCACACAGTGGACCACTTCTACTCAGTTTTACCCCTAGCGCCGAATGATGCTCAGTTTTGCCCCTAGTCCGTGTGCAACTACTATGGAGAGGCCGGAACGGTAAGTTTGGAGTCGAATCCGTTCCGCGAAGTGGGTCCGAGGAGTCAGACTCCGTTTCGCGAAGTGGGTCCGGGTGGGACTGCCAAGTTCTTTGAAACCGTCCGGAGCTTACAGGTGGGACCGCGCAGTTTGAATAGTCCACACCCAAGCTTCCCGATGGGTTCAGCGACGCGTGGGAAAACCGCGGGCCCCGCGTCGGTCAAAGACTGCCGGAGTAACGTCACGCGCTACAAAAGGCCCCTCGCCGCTCGCCGCTCTCCCCATTCTAACCGTTAATCTCGCCCTCACCGCACTCGCTCTCATCGCTGCATTTCCACCTAGATATCCCGAGACGATGCCTCGCCGGCTCCGTGCAAACCGCAACTTGCCGTTGTACTGCCGCCCCGCGGCCGCGATGCGGGGCCACAGTGACGCCGATAGTGACAACGAGTTCTTCTACGAGGAGAACGAGCAGCAGCCGCAGGAGGAGGCGGCGCCCGAGCAGGAGCCGCCGCAGGAGGAGGCTGCGCCCGAGCAGGAGCCGCCGCAGGAGGCGCGGCGCTGGAGGAGGCTCAGGAGGAGACAGCCTATCTGGCCCGAGCAGCACGCCGCCGTCTACTCGTTCGAAACATGGCGGAACGAGGAGGCGTTCCACACGGTCCGCTCCTGGCTCAAGGAGGCGGCGGCAGCGGCCGAGGCTGCCGCTGTTTGTGCATCCCTGGAGACCCACCAGAGGGAGCAGGCGGAGCGCCAGGTCTACCGGCAGCTCGCCGCAACCGCGGCGTCGGATGAGCAGCAGGCGGTCGTCGCGCTGTACGAGAGCGACCAGCGCAAGGCTGCCCTGCAGAGCGAGAGGCGGGACCGCCGCCATCCCTCCGAGCAGGCGCAGCTGCACCGGCTGCGGATCCGAGGCAGAGCGGAGCGGCATACGATCGCTACGCTAGCGAACCCATCTCCCTTAGCCAAGAACGACCACGAGGCGGGGCCCTCCAACATGCTGGCCTACGACGACAGCGATGAGAACAACGAGGAAGAGGAGTAGAGGACGACGTCTAGGAGGAGGGCGACGACCAGGCCGGGTGATCGCGGCGAGCCTCGGCCAACCGTAGTTTCTTTTAAGTTTTTTCAATGTTTTTAGTTAAATTATGCCGTCTAGCTTTCTGTAAAACTATCGTCGAATCTATGAATTTGAGCCTATTTCAACGAGTTCGCTATTTTTAATTAATTTTGAGTATTTCTGAACGAAATCTCGAGCCAGAATGTAGATTAAAAGCAAAAAGAATGTTTGAATAATGTTGTATGATGTTGAACTAAGTCATTCCAAAATTTTGGGCAAATGTGCTTCAAATGAGGTCTGAAGCTAGAGTACACACCCCCGTTTCAAATTTCATGAAAGATTCGACCTTGCCAAAATTATCCAAATAAATTTGAGGAGCAACTATATCCACTGTTCCAAATATCATCCGATATGCCGATTTATCGGCCGATTTATCGCTTATCGGGTGGTGACCGATAAGATAAATGAATATCGGTGGAATTTATCATTCGGGCCATTTTATCGGTCTTGCAAGCGATTTATCGGTCAATATGGCGATAAATCGGCCGATATATCGATTTTCCAGCACTGGAACATGTAATTAATGACATCCATCATAGAATTTTTAGTATTATCGAATACAATATATCCATATATCATAATATAGAGTTTTTAGTGCCGCTATAATATTTTTATGGCATATTTTAGATGTTTTAGTGCTACGATTTAGGATTTATAAGATAAATGGCCGATAAATAGTCGACCGATAAAATCGATTTATCGGCCGATAAGCCGATATATCTCTTATCATGGGCCGACCGATAAGTTAACGATAAGCGATATCCTGAACATTGACTATATCACATATAACAACATTGTGTGTTGGATTCATGTCATTTTGATTTTTTTTATAATTTATGCTCATTTGAAACCATCGCTCTATTCTCATGAGAAATGTGCTTCAAATGAGGTATGAAGCTAGGATAAATACCCCCGTTTGGAATTTCATGAAAAAATCGACCTTGTAAAAATTATCCGATCCAATTCAATTTGAGGAGCAACTATATCACATATAACAGCATTGTGCGTTGGATTCATGTCATTTTGATATTTTTATGAATTATTTATGCTCATTTGAAACCATCGCTCAATTCTCGTGAGAAATGTGCTTCAAATGAGGTCCGAAGCTAGGGTAAATACCCCCGTTTATAATTTCATGAAAAATTCGACCTTGCCAAAATTAACCAAACAAATTTGAGGAGCAACTATATCACATATAACAACATTGTGCGTTGGATTCATATCATTTTGAATTTTTTTTGAATTATTTATGCTCATTTGCAACCATCGCTCAATTCTCGTGAGAAATGTGCTTCAAATGAGGTCCGAAGCTAGGGTAAATACCCCCGTTTATAATTTCATGAAAAATTCGACCTTGCCAAAATTAACCAAACAAATTTGAGGAGCAACTATATCACATATAACAACATTGTGTGTTGGATTCATGTCATTTTAAATTTTTTTGAATTATTTATGCTCATTTGCAACAATCGCTCAATTCTCGTGAGAAATGTGCTTCAAATGAGGTCCGAAGCTAGGGTAAATACCCCCGTTTATAATTTCATGAAAAAATAGACCTTGCCAAAATTATCCAAACAAATTTGAGGAGCAACTATATCACATATAACAACATTGTGCGTTGGATTTATGTCATTTTGAATTTTTTTGAATTATTTATGCTCATTTGCAACCATCGCTCAATTCTCGTGAGAAATGTGCTTCAAATTAGGTCCGAAGCTAGGGTAAACACCCCCGTTTATAATTCATGAAAAATTCGACCTTGCCAAAATTATCCATAGAAATTTGAGGAGCAACTATATCACATATAACAACGTTGTGCGTTGGATTCATGTCATTTTGATTTGTTTTGAATTATTTAAATAACATGGTTTAATAGAAAAATCATATGTAAAACTGATAAAAATCATCGCTGTAGTAAATCTGAAGTTTCATTATATTTTTTTATTTAAATAACATGGCTTAATACTTAACAGCAAAGAAATCATATGTAGAACCATCGATCCCTGTGGCCAACGTACCAACCAATCAGAGCGCAGAACGAGCGTCACGCGGATCGCTGTGGCTGCGAGCGCATCCGTCCGATGCACGATTCCTTCTAGAAGGCGTCGATCCAACAGCCCAGGTCGAATATCTGTGTTTCCTTCTAGAAGCTTTTCGGGTGGTCAAACAGAGGGTTGACCAAGCTTGAAATGAGCATACATAATTCAAAAAAAAATCGAAAAAATATATTGCCGACGCACATAGTAGTGTTATGTCATATAGTAACGAGAAAAAAATATAAACCTGTCTTATAAAGAATGGAACGAAAAAGCCTTGTGTAACATGTGATATCTTGAACAGTCTAGTAGAGAGTTCAAGATAATGAGATGAGTTTCAAACCTTTGGAACTCAAATAAGGTCAAAATCTCACCAAAGCTTCATTTTGGTGTGACTAAGAAAGATCCAAAGTTATTTTTTCATTTTGAAGTTTTAAACTTGTTTTATTTACGATTTACGATTAAAACCATTATTATTCAAAAAATAATAATAATACGAATATTCATCCAATAAATTTTCAAGCTTCGGAATTGCATTATATAGGTCTAATACAAGTCTAGGAAAAATATAAATAGGATTTATAAACATTAGAACGAAAGCCATCACTAAAATGAGATTCCTCGAATACAGGAGTAGAGATTTCAAAGAATATGAGGTGGAAACATCCTGAATCTTCCGAAGAGGTGGGTTCTACCTTTTTGTTTTGTGTTCCTATGGGATATCCTAGCACAAGCAAGCAAATAGTTCCACATTTCTACCCCCTTTCGACGCAGTTACCGCGTGTTTCCGTATAAGTCCGGTATTTCTCCAGCGGGGCTAGGGTTTCACCGGGAGGGGGGCTACGGAGCGTCTGGATCCCAACACAAGCTAGGGGGTTCCATACCATGATAGTATAGGTGTGTTGTGTGCTTTGGATGTCAAAGATTGCTCTCCGGGGTGTGACCCGCTTCACCGGCATCCATTTCTCTCTCGTGAGAGCTTACATGGTGAAACTCCTGTATCGGACCAAACATCCTGAATCTTCCGAAGAGGTGGGTTCTACCTCTTTGTTTTGTGTTCCTATGGGCTATCCTAACACAAGCAAGCAAATAGTTTCACATTGCTACCCCCTTTCGACGCAGTTACCGCGTGTTTCCGTATAAGTCCGGTATTTCTCCAGCGGGGCTAGGGTTTCACCGGGAGGGGGGCTACGGAGCGTCTGGATCCCAACACAAGCTAGGGGGTTCTATACCATGATAGTATAGGTGTGTTGTGTGCTTTGGATGTCAAAGATTGCTCTCCGGGGTGTGACCCGCTTCACCGGCATCCATTTCTCTCTCGTGAGCGCTTACAGGGTGAAACTCCTGTATCGGACCAAACATCATGAATCTTACGAAGAGGTGGGTTCTACCTTTTTGTTTTGTGTTCCTATGGGCTATCCTAGCACAAGCAACCAAATATCTCTAAAAATGTCTAGAAATGACATGGCCGAGTAGTGCAGATGGTGAAAAGCGATCCTCTTACTTTGCCCACCTTATATTCTCTGACTTTCTCCCATGACACGTGGTCCGGTGTGTGATGGGCTCTATTTGTCAGTGATATAAAGTCAGAGGATCGCGTTCCCGCACAGAGAAGCGCTCGTCTCAGCGTCTGCAGGCCGTTGCCGCCGTAGTTTGCATGCATGGACTCGATCTGCACCGTTCCTTACGATCAAACATTTGAAAATGAAGCGGTGCATGGACTGGGTGTTTTTTCAGAGTAAACAACGTGGCAGAAGAAGAAAAGAGTAAACGTCGCGTCGCACTTGCAGCAGCCCTACACGCCTCGGTTCAGAAACACGAGTCGCGTCGCATTTGCAGCAGCCCTGAACCCTCCACGCCTCGTTTTCCGAAGATACGCATCAATGCATATGCAGCGAGGCAAGATTTGGCGTGAAACTTTGGACTTTCTTCTCTTCACCTCTTTAATACACGCATGCAACGTCGAATCACTTGACTGCCTAATGCACACGCGCTCGTACTCCGTATCACTAGCTGTCCTAGGCCTACGCCTACGCCTGTTCTACACCGCTTTGACCATGCATCGACTCTTCTACACTGCACCCAATGTTTTCACACTGTTTGCTTCATCTACCCCAATTAATTCACGTCTAATCGTGCCTTTAAATAGACCGTTTCACTCGTCCTCCATCTTCTCATCCCTCTCCATCCCTTTTGCGCTTCTCTCCCTAGCTTCAAGCCCGAACATGTCTTCCTACTCTCTACCATCTAGCCCCGAGTCGGTCTCCGACGAGGACAACCGCCCAAAAGATCGGCCTTGGTACGAGGCCGATTATACGTCGGAGGAAGTCGAATCTCCCAAACGGGAGAGATCGCCATCGCCGCGCTTCGTCCACAACCCCAAGCCCTCCCTCACCGCCCACAACGACCTCTCCCCAAGACGATCCGCCGCCTCAAGGAACTGGAGCGGCTGGAGAAGAAGGAGTTGAAGGCCGAGGAGAAGAAGCAGGCGAAGGAGGACGTGAAGGCAATGCGGGTCAGCATCAAGCGGGTCCGTGAGCGAGAGGAGGAGAGGATGCGGGCGGAGAACCGCCGCGTCCGCGTCAACAAGAAGATGGAGTACAGGGCGGCGGAATGGAAGTAGGGCGCCGGAGGACGGCAAGGGCTCCCGGGCGCCGGAGGGCGGCAAGGGCTCCCGCATGCAGCGCGGGAGCAGTTAGGGCTCCCGCATGCAGAGCGGGAGCAGTTAGTTTTTTTTTTTAATTAGATGTAATGTCCCTCGGGTCCCACTGATTATATGTAAAGTGGGGCCAGTTATCGAATTATAAGTATGTTTAGTTATATATAAAGTTATGTCCTTATATTTGTCCAAATATGTACCCACTATTTAGAAGTTTTATCCTTTCTAATTATCGCTTTTTTTAAAAATTATTTCTAATTATCGCTTTAAAATATGCACATTGTAAACAAAATTTATATATAAGAGATGTGATGCATTATGTTTTCTAAGATAATCTACAAATTTAAGTTGATCATAGTATATATTTTATATTATTAATACGAATAATTTGATGGTTTAATAAATGGATAATGTGTAGTCTGCATGTAGGGATTAATAAATATAAATGGATAATGTGTAGTCTGCATGTTGACATTGGGCCTCGTCAACAGCTGGGGCCCACATGCAGCGCCAGCCGTCAACAGTTGGGGCACACAAGCCGCGCCAACGCGCAACAACTGGGACCCATATGCCGCGCCAACGGTTCTATGATGGGTCCCACAGGTCAGCATCCTAACGGGGGCAGAAAATAACGGTGGGAGCAGCGAAAGGAGTCCTTGGCACAAACTAGGGGCAAAACTGAGGTCGATTCGGCGCTAGGGGTAAAACTGGGGTCGTGGTGCCAACTGGGCACCCTGTTAAATATCCCCTTCTGAAATGATAGTGGTGATTACCACTTCAGAAATTCTTAGTAAATGCCCTTCATCATAGTTTTCATGTATTTTACTATGGAAAAGTGAATGAGAGCAGGTTTGCATTAGTTACTTAGTTTAAATTATTAACACGAAAGCAAATGTTGAATAATAAGAGACCATCCTTGTAGAGATTATAAACGATGCACTAATAACTACCGGTTGTTCAAACTTGAAAGCAATAACAAATTAAGTTCCTAAAATCCCTGTTGGGCATTTAGTTGATGCATCGAGGACTAGGACTACGAATAATGGTTTGAACTAGATAACACAGTTGATGTCATTGCGGAAATGCGGACGTACAAACAATTCCTACCTGCCATCTTATTTCCCGCCTCTGATTGATGCAGTGCTTTTATGACGGGAATGAAGAGAGGATGCAGAGTGGCTAGGGATGCAGGACGTGTCTAACGGTAGCCCTAGATGGCACTTAAAGTGTTTGCGGGTGAATTAAGATTTAGCATGTATAGATCCTTGGAACTGTAGCAGAAAAAAATGCAGAGAGCTAATCCATCTTGAAAGAGCTGCTTCTCTGCAAGGAGATGAAAGCTTTCCGATTTCTGGTGACTAAGTTATTGCAGAGTTACAAAGAAATCTTTGACTCAATTTTTACTGCCACATTTTATTTAGCAACTGACTCTGTTTTGTATTGTAAGGACAAGGCCGTACAAATTTCAGAATTAGTTGTTGCTACACCTTTGCTCCTAACCTTGGCCATGATGTTCTGCATTTGCCATCTTACCATACACCAGGAACAGGTGGGCCATCTAATCATGCAACTCCATTTTCTAATTTTTTAACACTTCTTCTAAGACGAAGTGAAGTATTCATCATGGATGCTTCTTAATTATTTATTTGTTCCAACTTATGTAGGATGACGTTGAGATTTAACTGACATTCCATGACTTCTAAGAAGAATAGGAACGAAAATATGGAGCGAGGACGTGGTTGTTGATTTAATTGAGGTAGACTACTAAAGAGACGGTTGTTCGGTCTCTATGCCTGATTTTACTTTTTTGTGTGTAATCTAGCTGTAGCATAGGGTATACTCAAAGGAGCGACTAGGCAATTGTCATCCTTTTTATTTTACAGAAAACAATTGTCATCCTTCCTGTACAAAATCCACTGCAATTATTTTCTTAGAGAAACATGATGGGAATTGAGAGGCTTGCATGCTTGTTCTTTGTGGAATAGTGAAAACCTGTTGAATGCCGGCTCTGGGTGATGGGCGCAGGGTCCTCTTCTGGCTCGACGACTGGCTCGGGGGAGGCGCGATCTGCCGCAGGATGCCGGCCCTCTTCTCGCACGCTCGCCACCCCCTCGCCTCTGTCGCCGCCGTGCTAGCCTGCGGCCTCCGTGCTGCGCTACTGCCTCGTCGACAGTGGGGGAACGGGAGTTCCTCGCCCTCTCGCCCTCCATTGCCGCGGTGAGTTTGCCCGGCGGCAACGACTCCCGTAGCCTCTCCCGCTGCGTCAAGAAGGGTGGTGCCCTGGACGTTGGGGCGCTCTACCGCCTCCACCAGTTCGGCGGGGTCATGGCCCCGTTCGCCACATTCGTCTAGGATGGGTTTGCCCCCTCCAAGGCGAAATTCTTCGCGTGGCTCCTGGTCCAGTCGCGAATTCAGGCCCGCGCGGCCCTTCTGAAGAAACACGTCCTCGCCGAGGAGGAGGCGCTCTGCCCGGTCTGCGCGGCGCCGAGAGAGACGACCTGCCACCTTGTCTTCCACTGCCCACTCGTGGCGCGGTTCTGGACCCACATCGGTGTTCAGTTCCCATCTGATGCCCACGTCCGAAACCTGCACAACTACGGGCCTCTCGTCGGCGTTCCCAACTCGGCGTCGGCAACCTTCCTCATCCTATGCTGCTGGAACCTGTGGAAACACCGCAACGGGTGCGCCTTCCGTGCGGATCGGCCATCCCTTGCTCGCCCGCGAGGATGCTACCCTATGGAGGCATCGGGCTCCTCCTGATGTCCAACGCGACACGGATTGCTGGGACGCTGCTCTCTGCGCCCCAAGATAGCCCCCCCCCCCCCCTTTTTGGTGTGGTGTGAACTAGCATGGATATGTGAAATAGACCAAAATAATTTATCGATAAGTTTATTTTGATGCGTCGTAGCAACGCACGGGCATTCAACTAGTATCGTTAAAAAAGAAGAGAGAATCAAACCTTAGATCACATATTACATCTCGGTAATTGACAGTTGCCCAGTTTCAACCGAAAAAAGATTGAACTACAACTAAACATGTCAGTTGCAATTCTACATGTAGTTGTAACTTGTAACCGACATCCGAGAAAAGTCACTCGTGGGCTTAGTTGCAAGTAAAAAATTAACTCAGTTCTAATTGCAACTGAAACAATAAATTAGTTGCAGCCGTAATTATAATTCAGAAAAATCTCAGTTGCGACTGCACTTGCAACTATAAAAAAAACTTAGTTGCAATATCACATGCAAGTAGAAAAAAAAACTTAGTTGCAACTGAATAACAAATCTCAGTTGCAAACTTGCAATTCCGCTTGCAACTAAAAAATATATTCTAAGTTGCAATCTGAGTTGCAACTCAAGCATAATCTCAGTTGCAATCCCACATGCAACTAGATTTTTTTCCCAACTGCAATCCAACTTGCAACTGGAAAAAATATACCACTTTCAACTTGATTTGCAGATGAGTTGTAAGTGGGAAGAAAAAACTTAGATGCTCCGAGGAAAAATCTCAGTTACAACCCGACTCGCAACTTAAAAGGGCTTCAGTTGCAACCCCTGCAGCTATAAAAATTTACAATCCCGCTTGCAACTAAAAAGAGTCTCGATTGCAACCCGATTTAAAATTAAAAAAAATTACGATTCTACTTGCAACTAGAAAAAAAATGTCCCAATTGCAAGTCGACCTGCAACTAAATAAATAGTTCCAGTATTGAAAATACGCGCAAGCACAATAACTACATCGCTAAAAATATTTAGAATAATGGCAAAAAAGGCTTACCAACCCCAAATGAGATTTAGTAAAGAAAAATGAAAAATATAATGAGAAGACAATAAATAAATATGAGGAAACAAAACAAAACAAAATTACAAGAGTAGCTAGCTCCCTTCAAAAGAAAATCGACGAACACAATAAAAACTCCACGTGTATACATAGGGGCAATTTTGTTTACAAAAAAGAAAAAGAAAAAGAAAAGAAAGGCCCATCATGCAAAGGGGACAGGTAGAGAAAGAAAAAAGGCCCACGCAGTGCACATCCGGTCAAACAGATCGCTCCTAGCTACAGCGAACGAACAAAAAAGTGCACGAATCTCTATGCTAAATCGGATGCTTCAGAAGTTGACTGAGAAATAATGTAAACAAAAAAGGCCTAGGCAGTGCACATCCGATCAAACAGATCGCTCCTAGCTACAGCGAACGAACAAAGAAGTGCACGAATCTCTATGCTAAATCGGATGGTTCAGAAGTTGACTGAGAAATAGCAAAACCGTTAAAATAAAGTATTCGCAAAAAAGGATTGAAAAAAAAGTCAGGTGCATCTCAGCACACCTGGTCATGTGCGATGGGAATGAAACGGAAACCCTCGACAGTGGATATTGTTTTTTTTTGAAGTAATCCACTGCTAAACGGGAAAGTGGCTACAATTCGACTGAATCACATCAGTCAAAAATCCAGGCATTACATCAAAGCAATAAAAATCATCTATGCTAAGAGCTTCTTTGGCGCATAGCTGCGCCGCTTCATTTGCTTCCCTGCCGATATGAAGAAGCTTGACTTCCTGGAACCTAGAGCAAAGGTCTTTCATCTCGCGTACAACCTGTGCACCTTCCGATCGGTTTTGGCCAACTTCCTGCCACGTTTTCTCCAGCAAACTGCAGTATGTCTGTATGATGATCTTTTGAATCCCCCTTCTACTTGCAGCTTCAATGCCCTCTCTGCTAGCCAAGATTTCACTCATGAAAGGATCAGCAACATTTTTATGTTTTCTGCATCTTGCCTTCACAAAGACGCCTCTGTGGTCACAAATCACGTAACCTGACACCGCTTCACTTGAAACATAGTTCAGCGAGCCATCAACATTAACCATGCTCCAGCCCTCAATTGGAGGTGCCCACTTGCAGTCAACTTTGACAGCGATAGACTATCGCGGTGGTAATTCTAGCAGTGCAAGCTGCTCTTCAATAAGCTGCATGGATCCCACAGGTTTGTACTGTTCTTCACCATGCACATACTTATTCCGACTCGACCAAATACACCAAAGGACAGTGAAGGCGATCGGCATTTGTTCACTTGTCAGGGACGCACCAAGCAGCAGATCCTGCATCCATGTCAACGGGTGCAGTTTAGGAATGGTGAAACCAAAATGATCCAGCGTGGCCATCCAGAACTGCCGAGCATGTACGCACTGAACCAAAACATGATACAACGTCTCATCTTCATGGCCACATAACTTGCACGTGCCATTATTCATGATATGCCTTCTGGCCAGCTCGGCATAACATGGTAAAAATCCTCTCAGGGCACGCCACCAAAAGATCCTCACCTTTGGTATTTGAGTTTCCAGAGTTTCTTCCATTGATGATCAGACTCCGAGCATCCAGGCAAGGCAACAATGTGGTTAACCATCTACCGGTAAGCAGATCGCACCGTATAAATTCCTGATTTTTCCTGACTCCATGCCCAAAAATCCGTCCCTCTATGCCTCGGCGAGGGAGGCGCATGACTGCTATTGCATCTAGCGGGCAGAGATGTGCATTAACAATCTCTTTATCCCATTCCCCTGTGGTCTGATCCTTAAGCTCCGAAACAAAGGTCAATTCTGTACCCTCTACACGTCTCAATTCATCTCGGGCAAGTGGCTTCGGACCCGGTACCCCTGTAATCCATTGATTATGCCATATGCGGGTGTCTTGGCCATCACCAATGCGCTTCACAAGGCCCATAGAAAATCACCATTGGGAAAATATCTTCCTTTCAACACCCGGGCACACAAGCTCGTTGGATTCTCAATCAATCTCCATGCTTGCTTTCCTAGCATTGCATCATTAAAATTTGCGAGATCTCGAAACCCTAGGCCTCCTTTGCTCTTTGCAATTGACATCTTTTCCCAAGTTTGCCAATGCATACCGTTTTTGTCTAATGATCCACTCCACCAGTACTTGGACGAAATCGCCATTAATTCGGAGCATAAACCTTTTGTTAGTTTGAAACAGCTCATAGAATAGGTTGGCAGGGCTTGAATCACCGACTTAATTAGCACTTCCTTCGCAGCAAAAGACAACAACTTCTCACTGTATCCTTGGACCCTTGACCTGGATCCTTCAACCACATGATCATATTGTCTATCCGTCAGTCTACCCGAGGCTGTAGGGAGCCCTAGGTATTTTTCAGACATAGCCTCTCTATCAATGTGTAGAGCATTTCTCACTTCTGCTCTGACCGAGGCCAGACAGTTTGGGCTGAAATATGTTGAGCTCTTCTGTTTGTTTACTTTTTGCCCCGACCCCCTGCTATATATCTCCAAGATATCGTCGAGGCGTCACGCACTGCTGTTATCAGCCCTCATAAACACTAGACAGTCATCAGCAAATAACAGATGTGAAATCCAAGGCGCCTGATAACTTACTCTAATACCCCTGTCAATCCATCCAGCATCATAGTTCCTTAGTAGAGAGGAAAGACCTTCTCCACATATCAAGAACAGATACGGAGAAATCGGATCTCCTTGACGAAGACCCCGACATGGCCTAAACGAAGGGAGCAATTCTCCATTTACTTTCACCTCTAGGCTCACTGTTGTGACACACCTCATAATGAGTGAGATCCACGCCTCAGCAAACCCCCAACTTCCTCATAATCTCCTGCAAATAGGGCCACTCCACTCGATCATATGCTTTCATCATATCAAGTTTTGCCGCACAAAAGGCGATCTTCCCCCTCTTCCTCCTCATGGAGTGAACGCACTCATATGCAGTAATAACATTGTCTGTGATAAGCCGTCCGGGAACAAAAGCACTTTGCTCCTCGGATATAATATCATCCAAAATCACTCTAAGCCTATTAGCTAGGACCTTCGAGCACATCTTGTAGACAACATTGCATAATGCAATAGGACGATATTGGGTAATGTCTTCTGGATTCTTTACCTTTGGGATTAGCGGATTAGCACAATTACTGTTTTGTTTATGATTTCCGGTAAAAGACCTCCATTTAGAAAACCCAAGACTGCAGCAGTTATCTCATCCTTGATAAGAGCCCAGTGTTTTTGATAAAAGTGAGCATTAAAACCATCTACCCCTGGGGCCTTTTGAAGGACCCATAGAAAAGAGAGCCTTCTCCACTTCACTCTCGTCATATGCACGGCATATGTTCAGATTCATCTCCTCTGTGACCCTCGTCGGCACCAATTGTGTTATCGCATGTACATCCAATACATCTTGTGACTTGAACAGATCTGTATAAAAAGATTGTACAATTCCCTTTACCTCCTCTTTCTCCATACACACCTTGCCTGTATTGTCCTTTAGAGCTTGTATTTTGTTTCGCCTTTTCCGTGCTGATGCTTTTGCATGGAAAAAGGCCGTATTCCGGTCCCCTTCTTTCAACCAGTCCACCCTTGATCTTTGCTTTGCCATCACTTCTTCTTGTCTCAACAATTCAGCAATATTGGCAGCAAGCTGTTTCTCGCGGTTAGACGGTCCTCGACAGAGCGCTCGCAGTCTCTCCTTTTCAAACTCAGCCCGTGCCTTTCTCAATTTTTTTCGCACATTGCCAAACTTCTCGTAGCTCCACTTCTTCAGCGTCTGCTGCATGTGGCCCACCCTCTCAGCCACCCCTGCCAGACCCAAAATTGTGGGGTTTTGAGAGTCAGACCAACCTTTTACTACCGTGCTCTCATAAGAGTCATCACGGCCCCATACATTCTCATAGAGGAACAGGGTGGGGGCCCTATCGCCTGTCTCAGCCAAGACGCGGAGCTCAGCAACCAGCAGGCAGTGGTCTGATTTTGGAGACGGAACATGCCTTACTACTGACTCCGGGAAAATTCCAAGCAAGCCAGGGGAGGAAAGGACACAGTCAAGTCTAGCTTTGACGTTCGCTTCTCCCTGCTGCTTGTTATCCCATGTGTACGGAATTCCCACATAACCAAGGTCTTGCAGTCCGCACTTATCCACCGCTTCACGAAAGCCATTCATTTGCCATTCAGCTCTGTCGTTTGACCCAAAATATTCTGCGTTTTCTAGTATCTCATTGTAGTCACCACCGCACAGCCACGGTAGATCGCTCTGACCGTACAACCAATTTAGTAAGTATCAACTCTCTTTTCTATCTTCCCGCCGCGGCTTCCCATAGAAGCCCGTCAATCTCCATAGAAGCTTGTCTCCTTCCAGATTTTTTACATGAACGTCCATATGTGAGTCTGATGGAGATTGTAACACGATCTCAACCGCGCTGGTCCAGAAGAAAGCCATACCCCCACTTAATCCAACACTATCCACCGCCAAAAAACCGGCAAAGCCCAGCACTTGTGTCAAGCCACGAACTCTCTCACCCGAGATTTTTGTTTCAGACACAAAAATCACGGAGGGCGCTTCCTGCCTCACAAGGTCGTGAAGCTCACGAACTGTCTCAGGGTTCCCAAGCCCGCGACAGTTCCAAAATATGCACCTCATTGCGACAGGCGCGGCTGATTAACAGCCTCCGCTAAGTTTTTTTATTGCCATATCATCTTCACATTCCGAACTATCTCCCATCTCTGTCGCTTTCTTTTTCTTCGGGTCTGAAGCATCCGCACCAATTTTACTTGGTGAATTAATTATTGCATTTCTTTTAGTGCCTTGACTATCAGCCCCAATTGAGCTTGATCATGCATCCTTTGGTGCATACATTTGATTCTCCATATTCAATTTGCGGCTAACAATCTTCCTTTGATCTCCTTTTCCCCCCGCCTTGTGCATTGAACTGCATACCATTCTGATTACCCGATTGAAAAGAGCTCAACATCAGATTGTTATTGAAATTGTTCTTCCCCGACAAATCATTATACACTGGTTTGTAATTGAAAGGTCCTGATGGCTGCGTGGGGGGCATCTCCCTTCCCACATTCACATGTTCTCCTGATTGCCAATGTGATTCCTTCTTCACCCTTCGTGCTTCCGGGGCCCGTACCAACGAGTCGTACGGCCATGCACCGTCCTCATCTCTCTCAGCCGGAGTAGGACAAAAACCTGCAGAGTGACCCACCTTTCCGCACGAGAAACAAAAATACGGAAATTTCTCATACAGAATAGGGTACGGGGTCAACTCGTTCCTCTTCTGCGAGTTGATCGGAATAAAACGCTGGATTGGTTCATCAACATTGAGCCAGATTCTAGCTCGCAGACTCTGACCCCATCCCCTGCTATTTCCAGATGTATCCAGCCTGATAAATTCACCAATCTTCGATCCTTCCTCGAGGATCTTTTGATAGTCTGGATATGGAACATCGAGGGTGCCAGCACCTTCCCTACCACAGCAATCTTCGATCCTTCCTCGTCCTCCATCATGAGGACTTTCTTCTCTTTCTCGGTTAACACCATCTTCTTGAACTTCTGTGCGAAACTTGCCAGCGACGGGCCACCATCGCTCCCTGACTCCTTCCCCAAGCTCGCCATCCTGAGGTGGAGGGCCTGCCAGCTGATGGATCGCGGATGAGCCTGCCGATTGCGCCGTGGAGATTGGATCGCCACACGCCGCCAGGAGCCACTCGAAAACCTAGGAAAACGTTTCGGGGCTAAAGGACAGTGGATTATTGTTTTGCCCCCGAAATCCCCAGCCTCATGGACGAACTTGCCCCCGACAACCGCAGCGCCGATTCGCCGCCGCCGTCGCTCCTGCCCCTGCCCCTGTCCCTGCCGGACGACCTCCTTCTGGAGATCCTCCTGCGCTTCCCGACGGAGCCCATCAACCTCCACCGCGCCTCTCTCGTCTCCAAGCACTGGCGCGGCCTCGTCCATGACGCCGGCTTCCTCCGCCGCTTCCGCGAGTTCCACGGAGGGACGCCTCCCGTGCTGGGATTCTTCAACAACCAGCCGGGGCCTCCCCTGTTCGTCTCCACCGCCGGCAGCTTCGTGGCCTCCACCGCCTGCCAATATGCACCACGAGGACTGGTGGGCTCTGGACTGCCGCCACGGTCCTCGCCCTCCTGGAAAACCACCATTCCTCGGCGCTGTTCGTCTGGGACCTCGTGACAGGCGACGAGCGCTACCTGCCCGAGCCGCCGGCCCCAGACTGTGGGGGCGTGCACAACGGCGCTGTTCTCCGCGCGGCCGGCCGAGGCGACTGCCACTCGCGTCCGTTCCTGGTGGTGTACGCCGGCAGTCCAGACTATTACGTGGCATGTGCCTGCCTCTACTCCTCCGAGACCGGCGCCTGGACCGACATCACCACGATCGATATACCGGGCTGTTCAGTTGATGCCAAGCCGACAGCTCTTGTTGGGAACACACTCTACTGGCTATTTGACAATTCTTGCATCTTCCATTTTGATTTGGAGGATCATAGGCTGGGTCTGACCGAGAGGATTCCGGACGACGAGGTTTGTAGCTACGAAGGGGAGATTCTCCTCTTGCCGACAGAGGATGGGCTGCTTGGTTTGGCCGGTGTCGTGGGCTTCAATCTCCATCTCTGGTCAATGGTGAAAAGCGTTGAAGGGGTGGTGACATGGACACGTCAAAGGGTCATTGATCTCGAGAAGTTCATCCCACCGGAAGTGGTAGCAACTTGTACAGCTGGAGTAGAGCCAATTGGTTTTGCCCAAGACGCCGGGGTGATCTTCATTTATGTGGAGCGTAACGTCTATATGATCCATCTCAAGTCCATGCAGATGAAGGAGGTGTCACAGAAAGGGACATACGGCTGCATTTTTCCTTACGCGAGTTTCTACTCTCCAGGTAGTACTCCATTGTTTGCGATGTTGCAAATCTCACTTTAATCAATCTTCACACTTCACCTAAGTTGTGCATTATAAGATCAACAGTTCATACCCTGCAATCTACAAACTATACAGATTAGCTGTTATTGTTGCCTTGATGTGGGGTTGAATAACATAATCACACTGAAATCGTGGGAATAAGTTAACTAAGAAAACAAAAGTAACACATGGTCTGCCTTCCATCAACGTTGCATAACATAATAACACCCAGTAACTATTAAAAAACGTGACCAAAGGGGGAATAATCCCTCCCTTGATACTACGTTGTTAGGTAGATGGGATCCCGGTTTATTCGAGCATACCCCACCATAGCTGGGATTCGAACCCGGGTGGCTTGGCACGCACTCGCAGCCTCTAGCCACTGAGCTAGCACTCAGTTTCCCTCCCAGTAACTATTTAAGGTGCAAGTAAAAAAGAAGTTACTGGTCAATGTGAAACTGCTTTCTCTTTCGGTTCAAGTGCATGGATTATAATGTATGAATGATGCCTTGTCTAAGTCCTGAGTTTCGTGTCATGTGGGGATTTAGGATAGTATCTTTGTTTCTTAATTCTCTCTTGAGTACTTTTCGTTCAGGAGAGTAGGAAAGAATAAAGAGGTGTCTGCTCTGGTATTCCTTTCTGTATCGTGCACAAATGTATGCTCTGTTCCTTTGCTTGACTTGAACAACGAGTGGGCTCACATAAAAACACTTCTATGAAGTAAATATATTTTCCGGACTGAATACGATACCCTTCATTCAAAGGTACATGGTTTACAGTGTCGTGCTGTATTTCTTTAATTTCGTGCTGCATGTGATTCTTCATTTCTTCAATTGTTCTTGTCGCCTTGATGTGGTGCTGAATAACATGATCATACTGACAACATGGGAATCAGTCACATGAGAAAATGGAAGTGATGTATGGTCTGCCTTTCTTGCGTTTCTTCACTGTCAAGTAGGGATTCAAGAAAAAACTCGATTTCTCTTTTAGTTTAAGCTAATGGATTATAATTCTGCACCGTGCCTTGTCTAATTGCTTGAGCTTCATGTTATGTGGGAATTTAGGGTAGGATATTTGTTTCTTATTTCTCTGTAGGGTATTCTTTTTCCAGGGGAGTAGGAAAAAGGCATTTGTTGTGGTATTTCTTGCTGTATCCTGCCAATAAAACTCTATGTATGCTCTGTTCGTTTGCTGAACTTGAACAACGAACGGGCTCACATCAAAAGAAATTATTAAAAGTAAAAAATGGTTCTTGGCAAGTAAACTACTGAAATTGTTACCCTTCGTTTGTAGGTAGATGGTGGACAGGTGTCCTGTTGAATTTCTTTAATCGTGTATTAAATGTAATTCCCTTATTGAATTCTTCTTGTAGCCATTCATGGTGGACCTCATCAAGCTGAACCCTTGAACAACAGTTGAGATGATATGGAGATCACTTCTGCTAACATGCTTCATTGGTTGAAAAGGTGATGTAGTATTTTACTATGTTATTTTGGGTTGTATGACTTGATAATTTGTGGTGCGTATATTTGTAAAGCAACGGATCAGTATTCTCTGCTGTGGTAAAGAAACTGCAGTGCTACACTGGATACAGTTTGAACCTTGAAATATGTGATCTAGTTCTGTTTCTCTAGCCCTTATGTAAATATATCTCCAAGACCTAATTGGGCCTTTTCTCTTCGAGCTTTGAAACACTTCATCAGTGATCTGGACACTTCATTGTGCTGATGTGCAACACTTCTTTTGTATTCGTTTGCTTCATAGTGCATCAATCATGAACGGTAGCTTGCAGTTGAGAACATACAGTGTTTGGGAGGTTTCAACTTTCTATGTGATGTCAGGCTCACACTTGTACAGGTTTGATAAATCATGCTATTAATCGTCATGAGTCAAAATATAAGTAGAACCCAGCTGTTCTTCTACTTGGTGTGCCTCTTGTATACAACGCTTGTCATATACAAATGTACCACCACACATGACTGGTAATATTTGGTAGCACAGTGTCGACCTCTTCATGTTTTATTTCTACTGAGATGTTGCCCACGTGTTGATCAGATTATTCTCATATTGCAGGTACCTTGGTTATCCCATGTGTTGATCAGATTTTTTTTCATATTGCAGGTACCTCGGTTATCTGTGTGTTGCCATGACCCAGAAACATCCAGATGCTCAATGTAAACAAGCTTCTATTGCTTGCCAAATGTGGAATTGATGATGAGATACTATCTTGAGGAACTTCTGCGCGTGTTAAACAACTGAACCTGTGGTTTGGTAAAATTTATCTCATGCTGTGAAATACAGTTGTCGAAGAAAGCCGTTTCAAGTTGGACTGGCCTCTTTGGTGGTTTATTTGCTGCTTTAATAATTCTTCCAAACAAACTGTTAGCAGTTTGTGGATGTGGCGATGCAAATTTTCCATTCGCAAAAGAAGAATTCTAGCTTCTGTTTTTTTTTCCTTATCTTCTGCTGAGTCTCATGCAGTCTATTTTTTTAAAAAAAAAGAAAAAAAAAGGAAGAAAGAGTCACACATTCAGTGCGGAACAAGTTCTTCAGACACTAAGGGTTCAGACTTGTGATGCCCGTCATGCTGGGCCACGGAGAAGAGAAGCTTAGGGCGTGTTTGGTAGCCCGTATGGGCTTTCTCTTCTCACACGTGCCCACTCCATCTATGCTGGCTAGGTACAAGTGGGTTTTTATTGCTATGTTTGGTTGCCCGGATGGGGTAAGATGTGCCACTTAGAGAGAGTGTTTGATTGCCTATACGAGCTGAGCCAGGCCAGACAGGAAAAAAAAATGCAATTGAGTCTCTAGACGCAATCGGGTCCCTGGCGCCATTGTCAACCTCTATCCTTGCGGATTTCGCCGAGCTCGGCCTCGGAGGAGGACCGGCGTGTGCCGCGTACCGGACCCTCTCATCCTGTTTCTCGGCTGCCATTGCTGGAGTGCGGCGTGGACGGCCTCGCGCGCGGCACAGACGGTCAGAGTCCATGGCTTGCACGCTAGGAAGATGGCAGGCCACAGTGGTGGTCGTCTCCTGAGCTGGGGGTTCCTCCGTGGACTCAAGGCGGCGGCTCTTCCCTCCGGCATGGTGCGGCGCTAGGCTCAGGGGCGGCATGGGACGACGGGGCGGGGCGGCGTCGGGTTCGACGACAGGAGCGAGCACTGGAGAGAGAGATGCGGGGAAAATGGGAGGAATTTTCGGTCGGTCTGGGTGACGCACGGCTCGGGTGGGCCTAGGCGTGGAATTTTTCGGTACGAGCTCGACCCGGCTGAGTTGAGAAGCTCGATCTGAGCTTCTCTTCTCTGCACGGCTGAGACATTTTGGGGCGAGGTGGGCAGGGCGGAGAGGCACCACACATGGGTGCGAGGAGATTATCTGAGGGTAGCCGGCCTACACGCCCTTAGTAGGCTATGCGGCCCATGGGTAGAGAAGGGTAAAGAACGCAAATCCTAGGAGAAGTATCAACATTCACTAAAGGAGGGAAAAAATATCGACAAAAAAATGCCAGCCCGAGCCATTTGCATTAGGAAATAATGCTCCCTCCATCATCATGCACGGGTTGAGGTTGTTGTTGTTGTTTTTGTCCTCATCGCGGTAGATTAGGTTAAAGTGACCGCAAAGCATCCAGGGACCGTCGCAATTGGAGCGCACGTCGGGGATTAACCATCAACTTCGGTGGCTTATCATTTTGCGTGAGACAACAAGCGGGACCATCGATATGTTTGAACTAGTTGAAGATCTCATGAGATGATATTTGTATGCACAACTGATTCCTTTGTTCGGGGTGTCCATTACTGAATATTTAAACCACCCAGAAACCCACTGTTGAGTAAGTTTAGCTGATTTACGGAAACAATGATCCTAATATTCGATTTCACATGCCAGAGATATCACCACATACACCATTGTTTCTCCGGTAAAACACATACACCGGTGTAGGTATAGATATGCAGCATGTATGTGTGTACTTCGACTATGAGTAAATGTATCCAAGTCTCGATTTGGACAATGGTTCGTTGTGGCCATGGGAACTGCTTTGCATTCTGAACTCTCAAGATATATTCAGTTACGCACAGCACAACAGGGATTTCATTGGTTACGCAACCGAATCAAAAAATTACCTGTTCTGGGTTGGGACTGGGTAGCGACCAACGGATCCAAAATTAGTTCACCAGCACCGTCGTTCGCCACCAGTCACCGTGCTGCGCGGAGCCCTCCCTCTTGGCGACAGCCACCGCGGTTCATGTGACCAAGCGTTGGCACTAGATACCTGCAGCCATGGGCCCCTGCTGGCGACTTGGGTGGGGGTCTCTCGCTCAATGGAGCAGCAGTGCACACAGTGAGCGGATCCAGTAAAGCGTATCCTGACTTCGAAAGCGTATTATTGTTTAACGCTTTGGCTTCTTGTCACCGAGCTTCTGGATTTTCTAATAAGCATATAAATAGTGTTGTGTTAGATATGCCTTCCAGAATCCGATTCTCATATCTTCTTCCATTGCTCTCGCTTGCTCGAGCAGTTTAGTTCTTTTCATTTTCAGATTCGAAGACGGATTTATTTGCCTGTAACATTTAACTCAATTATTCTCAGAAACACTAACCAGGATCTTTGCAATGCAAAAGTAATAATAATAATAATCAACTCTTTCATAATTTGGAAAGTTCACAACAAACTTCTTTTCAATAGAAAAATAATTGGACTGTGATGCAGGTTATCATATGAAGTAGATGCTTTGTATTGATTATCAAAAAAATCAATACTTCATCCACCAACAGAGATTTAATAAATCGGATTGTTAAGCCAGACAAAAGGTGGATCGGTTCTCACTCGTTCAGCAATAGCGTGAGCTACCCTATTAGCTTCATGGGGGATAAAAAGTTACCTTGACAAATTCAGGAGCTTTGTAATAAGCATTCATCAAAGATGGCTGCAGCTGTGACGGTTGAAACTCCTCATGCTTGCATGGTATGGATGACAACCTGGTTATCCAAAATGACAGTGATACAAAATCAATAAACTGTTGATTAAACACTGGACGAACACATAATTGTCTATTTTAAACCAACGAAAATACACAATTTTCTATTTTTTAAAGGCAAATGCATAATATACTTTATAGCATCCAGCAAGGAACACACGGTTGGATGTGTACAGCAGAATTGAGCAGCATGACTGTTGTTATTTTGCTCCAAATGTCGGTCCTAATGATTGATCAAGTTAACTTCAGCTGGAATAGTCAGCCAAATTTTGCAGTTTATCCTTTTAGATAGAGAAATGTGTACTCTTCTCATTGGCTATAGCGGACTGATTCCACACACTTTTCTTATTTTGCAAATCTATGTCCATATCAAACTAGACTGATTTTATAGAGACTAACTTCATCGTTTTTTATTGGCACATAAATATAATAGTCGGTTTGCATACTATGTCAGACATTAATTTATTTGTTTTCTCCAAATAACCATTAGTATGCCCCAGCTGACCAAATTAATGATTCCAAACCTCTGAGATTGCAAGCAACCAGTTCATCAGCGATTGAGAGTGTAAATGTATGAGAAGTTGAAACAGGGGTTTTCTGACCTTGTTTATTCTTAAAATGTGTAGGCCCCAACCAGCCAATCTGTAATGGTTCCTTGTCCGGCCTGCTACCATCAGCACCAGAGTACTTGGTCAACTTGTTCCCTGATGAAGATACAAAAATAAAATGAGGCAACAATGGAGAAAAATATAACATAAGCAAACCACTGACAAAACCAAGAGGCCGAATTCTTCCTCCAGCAGTAAGCATCAATAGTGATGTTCAATTAAAGATTAAGGGAACAGCTCCAAAAATAATTAGACTTAAGGAAACACCCAGTCAAGGCCAAAAGTCTCTTTGCATGTTAGCATACACCGAATAGCGATATCACTTGTGGCATTTAACTAGCACCTATGGAGAATCTCTCCCATATAGTATACCTATATCTCATCAGTACTATATTGCAACATGGATTTAGTTATATACGGAGACAACCTTACTTCACATCGATTTAACCAAGTCCAGCTAATGTGCTGTTTGCTTGCATGTAACCAGCCATGCCAGGAGAATCAACAGTCATACTAATTTCCATGGCAATCATCTTTCTCTCAGCAGGGCCAACACCTGCCGGAGCCTCTTCCGGACGCTCCATGTCGCTGCCAGATTGTCCAAACAAGTGCGGCGACGTATCCATCCCATACCCCTTTGGCATTGGCGTGCACTGTGCCGCGATCAACCTGAGCAGCTACTTCAACCTCACATGCGACAGCACGGTAGATCCACCACGGCCAATGGTTGGGGACCCCGGAGGACAAGATGAGATCGTTGACATCTCACTGGAGCATGGCGAGATGCGCATGCTCAGCCCTGTCAGCTACATCTGCTTTGAGTCGAACAACAATTTCAGCGGTTTCACCTTCCGGTACGATCTGTATGACTCTCCCTTCCTCCCTTCACCATCGCGTAACCGCCTCACGGTCATCGGCTGCAACACCCTTGGGCTCATCAGTGGCTACAAAGAAAACGCAGGCCATTACGAGGCTGGCTGCTACTCCTACTGTGAGAGCATCAACAGCACGTCTGAAGGCGCACCATGTGCTGGGATGGGCTGCTGTGAGGCTGCCATCCCCAATAATCTTATATCCTTGGAGTTCGTGTTTGAGATGAACCAGAGCAAGGTATGGCACTTCAACCCATGCTTCTACGCCATGGTAGCGGAGGTTGGATGGTACAACTTCAGCAAGCAGGACCTCGAAGGCACACTTGGGTTCATCAATGGTCGAGCCAACAAGGGTGCCCGCACCGTTGCTGACTGGGCCATCAGGAATGGCTCTTGCCCAGAGAAGGGGAAAGACAAACCTAATGACTATGCCTGCGTCAGTACAAACAGTTTTTGCACAGCCGCAAACAATGGTCCAGGATACTTGTGCAAGTGCTCCAAAGGATATGAGGGCAATCCTTATCTTCTGAACGGCTGTCAAGGTTAGTCATTTACTCAAATTTAACTTCTGCAGATTTTTGTGGACAACTGCTCTGAAATCTGATAGAACTATAAACCATATCCTATTGTTAGTTCAACCAGATACACTTCCTCAAAATTTATACAAGACTCACCAATAGATGGGTTTCCAATTATATCTTGTGTATCAACACCAACAGAAATACTCAAAAAAAAATTCGCTGTTCAGCAACCACAAGTTTTGGACACCTAAGTACAATCTTTTTTTTTGCGAATTCACCTAAGTAAAAGTTAATCTAAAGTTTTTTTAACCAGTTAATTTACATATGTGAATCATTAATAAGTGACGTAATATTTATTTAAAAGAAGTTATAAACAGCTAAGGTTCATCATTAGGGTATCTCAGAACTGTTTGCCCCATCTGTCTTGTGTCTTCCCCATCTTGTGCAAATGAGGGGGCTTCCCCAGACATATGGAGAGTAAAAAAGGCATGGTACCTAATGGTTCTCCTCATCTGTGCGAAGTGAATTCCCTACTTGACTTTGTAACTTGTTAAACCTTTCTTCAGATGACATATATGATACTCCCTCCGTATTGAAATGTAAGATGTTTTAACGTTTTCTAGACTACACGTACCTAGACGTGTTTTAGTGTAAGATGCACATGAATCTACACACTAGCACGCGTCTAGATACGTGTTGTCTAGAAAACGCTAAA
The DNA here is from genome assembly GCA_028641055.1 of Alopecurus myosuroides. Classification (NCBI taxonomy): domain Eukaryota; kingdom Viridiplantae; phylum Streptophyta; class Magnoliopsida; order Poales; family Poaceae; genus Alopecurus; species Alopecurus myosuroides. The sequence goes on from CM054057.1 coordinate 38,787,989, forward strand.
ACATCTGATACGGAGGTAGTATAATAATTAAAGTCATATGCTTATATCATCATATTTAGTTTGCCACTTCTAAGTGCTTTCATTAATGTCTTCAGACAGAGATGAGTGTGAATTGCGTAAGCAGGACCCCAAATATGAAGATTTGTATCCGTGCAGAAAAGGGATCTGCCAGAACATACCAGGAAGCTATTTATGCAAATGCAAGGGAGAAAAAATAAATGATGGTACAAATTTTGGATGCAAATCTCTGCATTCTCGGTCTGAAAAGTTGGTTATTGGTAAGCATGATTCATTTAATAAGAATTAGCATATATTCCATACTTTCATCTACATTAAGATGTGAAAATATGTTTCCGGGGAATTGGAACACTACTTAGAACCGAAAGAAAGCTTATAAGTCCAAATTTGTAAAAGAAATTACTAGCACCAGTTTTAAAAGCATATTTTTGCAGGACTCAGTGTTTCTGGAACTGTGGTCATGGCTTTAGCATGCTTGTTGCTCATGCGATTTCAAAGAAAAAGGCACAAGAGGGAGAAAGATGAGTATTTCAAACAAAATGGAGGTCTCCAATTATATGATGAGATGAGAGCAATGCAGGTCGACACAGTTCGCATACTTACAGAGAAAGAGATAAAAATAGCCACTGACAACTACAATGAAGATCGAGTTATTGGCTGTGGTGGTCAAGGGATGGTCTACAGAGGAACTTTGGATGATCAAAAAGAGGTAGCCATAAAGAAGTCTAAGATAATCAATGATGGTTGCAGGGAAGAATTTGTCAACGAGATAATAATCTTGTCACAAATCAACCACCGAAACATTGTGAGGTTAATAGGCTGTTGTCTGGATACAGATGTCCCGATGTTGGTCTACGAGTTTGTTTCCCGTGGTACATTATCTGAATTCATTCACATTGTAGATAGTAGAAGATCACCAATCCCATTGGATCTTTGCCTGAAGATAGCCACACAATCAGCGGAAGCTCTAGCTTACTTACATTCATCGACATTCCGCACGATCCTGCATGGGGATGTGAAGTCCGCCAACATTCTGTTAGATGATCAGCTCAACGCAAAGGTTGCAGATTTTGGGGCATCAACACTGAAGTCCATGGATGAAGATGAATTCATCATGTTCGTACACGGTACACTTGGCTACCTTGACCCCGAAAGCTTCATCAGCCATTGTCTCACCGACAAAAGTGACGTATACAGCTTCGGAGTGGTTCTTCTCGAGCTAATGACAAGAAAGAGGGCTATATATAAGGACAACTTCAACGAAAAGCAATCATTGTCATACAGTTTTCCCTTGAAGTTTCACCAAAAGAACCACCAGACTATGTTGGACCCTGAAATTATAGAAAATGCAGGTATGGGTGTGGTTGAGAAGATGGTCGAACTCGCTGTGCACTGCCTTAGCCCAAGGGGAGATGACAGGCCAGCGATGAAGGAAGTTGTAGAGAGGCTTCATATGATGACGAGACTTCAATCCGACAGAACTGGTGCTCATGAGCACAGCCGTCCAGGAAGAACCCTGTTTTGTAAAAGTGATAACAACCGCCCAGAAAACTACGGAAGATCATCTTCGGTTGTTGTCCCTTCCGATGAGATGACACGCGGGACCATCGATATGTCCGAACTGGTCGATGATCTCGCAAGATAAATTTTGTGATTTCGCCTCCACATGTAATTATTTTGTTTTTTGGTGTGCAATACCAAACCCACCCGGTGTTGTAATAAGTTAAATCGGTTTAACATACGCCATGATATGTGTGCAACTCGTACATAATAAGTGCATAACTGGATATGTGTATCCATCTCTCTCATGGTTTGTCTATTTTATTTGTTCGTTTTGGCCATAGAATTATTCCCATTCGGTTTAAGGAGCAATGACCCTAACATTTGATCTGGCCTGCTGCCAGAGAAATTGCGCATACGCCATTGTGGGTATCCATCTAGCTCTTGTATTGGGCATTTGATTTTTTTTTTTTGTGGCCATAAAATGTTCCTATTAAGAACTCTGAAGGTGCATTCAGTAACGGCAGAACACACTACCGATTTTACTACTTCCATAACTGAATAGAATTTTACCTGTGGTCCTGTGCTATGCGGGGAATGGAGCGTTGCCACACATCCTCTCCGCCGATCCAATCGTTGGCCGGCGGCGAGCAGATTGATTAGCCGGCGTCGCGATGAACTGGTCCAAATCCACCAGCTCCGTCGCCTACCACAGATCGGCGCTCGGCGCCTCGCCGCACGGAGCCCACTGATCCTTCGCGTGAGGGATCCAGGGCAGCGGCCTACCAGAGGAGCCCTCCCTTCCAGCACGCGGCAGAGTTCGCGCGACGGAAGCCCGCGCCCCGCGACGGCGTCCCGGGGGAGCCGCTCCGCTCGAATGGCTGCTGACGCAGGCTGCCGAATCGCTGTCCCAGCTTCGCACTTCCCGCCCCGTCCGTTCGGCACCTCGGCACGGCGGCGGGCATGCCGGCCGGCGACTTGGGTGAGAGACTCGCACTCGCGGGAGCGGTGGAGCGGGGATTTTTTTTACTAAATGAAAACCGTATCTTAACTTCGAGAGCGTATTAATCGCAGGCGTGTTCATATCTGCTATGTTCTCTTTCCTTTTGGCCGTCCGTTTCATAAAAGTAGCGACAAATAGTAAAAAGTTTTCCTTCTACATTTTGCAATGTACTTTCTCCGTCTCAAATTAATTGTCGCAAAGTTTTATAAAGTGGATGTATTTAATACTCCCTCCGTCTCAAATTAATTGTCACAAAGATGTATAAAAGTGCATGTATCTAGACATAATTTAGTGTTACATACATCAACTTTTATCTAACATAATTTAGTGTTACATACATCAACTTTTATCTAACTTCGTGACAATTAATTTGAGACAGAGGAAGTACTAAATTATGTGCAGATACATCAACTTTTATCAAAGTTTGCGACAATTAATTTGAGACCGAAGCAGTAAAAAGAAGGCGATGTGACTCTCTTTCGCCATCAAGGTCACTGGTGGAGAACAGGCCAGTAGCACCGGTTTGTAAGGGCCTTTGGACTCGGATACAAAACCGGTGCTACGTATCCGGGACTAAAGCCCCCCCCCCCCCCTTTAGAACCGGTCAGTCACCAACCGGTTCTAAAGGCCTCCACGTGGGCGCCGAGGAGAGCGCGCAGGCGGAGGACCTTTAGAACCGGTTGGTAGTACCAACCGGTCCTAAAGTTTTTTGTCTCTTTTTTTTTTTTTCTTTTCAGGGTTTCCAATTCCGTATTTAGGGTTTAGGGTTTAGGGCGTGTTCCGTATCTTCAGGGTTTCCGTTTACGTGTTTCCGTTTCTGTTTGCGGTTAAATGTTGATGCACCAAATAGTAGTACATATATATATACATGTAACACGAAGTAATCGACCGATAATTACATAATCTGAGGTTCGTTTTGAATAGTTGTATACTTGCATAGAGCTGGCTATAATTGGTTCATAGGATGGAAAAATTCTCCGTCTTCTGCTATGACTTGCGTGAGAAGAAATCCTGCCAATTCCTCTGCAATAGCCTTGCAACGGTCGATTGGTTTGAGCTGCGCCCGCTTTCGTGCCATCTTGAAAAGAAGTAGATGAAAACAATTAAGTTATGAACAAAACTAAACATAATTAATGGCAACATAAATAAAGTTGTGAAGATCCGGTTACGTACCTCTAGAGTTCTGGTAGTACGGGATTTCTCATTGATCCTCCTGTGAATGAACTCGCGGACGTAGTATCCACAATAATCAGTTCCCTGTGGTTGTTGCGGGACTTTCTATATACGAGAAACATAATTCAGTCAAATTAATAATAATCAAGAGAATGGTAATGGTATTTAAATCAGGGTACGTAGTACTACTTACTGTGTTAATCTGAAAGTTGAGCTTGTCTGCCCATGTACCGGGTTCTTCCTTGATGAACATTTGCCAAACCCTGGGCGACAAAAGAAAAATGAATAGAAGAGTTAATTATTACTTACTTGATATCAGGGAATGAACGAAAAAGAGGCCGATGAACGAAAGAGGCTGATATATATATACTTTTGAAGCATCTGACGCGCGCTCTTCCATCTGTCAGCGCCCCAGTTTAACGAGTCCCAGACTTCAACTTGTCCTCTATCGATTCTAATGATGAACAATATGAAGTGGCCGCTGCGCACGTGTACACACGCAGTCATGCATACTCATCAATTACACTTAACATCAGGTAAGCAAAATGGAATGTCTACAAGACAGTAACACTCACCTGAATGCGTAGGGCCAAAGTATTTCTTTTTTGGTATTTTGTCGCTTCAAAAACCTTAGCAAATCATCCGGTGTAGTCTTGTTGAACGTTTCTACTGTGGTTTGATGATACGAATACGGGTCAATGAACCCAAAGTCCCAGATTCCTGCCAGTCTGCATTCACGAATCTTCATTCTGCATAGTAGCGTACAAAAAGAATGTCGTCAGTGATAATTATACGGGCAACGAACGCGAGCTTAACTAAATAATTAAATTACACAAATAAATCACTTACAAACAGTAGCAGCTGAGGATAGACTTGTCGAGGGCACGTTGATTGTACATCTGGAAGAAATCATCGAACCCAAGCTCGACACCGTAATCTCCGAAGTAGTGTTGATCCTGAATTTGAGCCATGATACAGTCTCTCTCCTGCCTTGCGGCCTCCAAGTACCAATCATGTAAACTCCGTAATTGGGTTGTTAGAGCAGTAGGATCTTCGACCAGAGGGTGCCCGGGCTTGTATTTATATACCACATCAGCAATAGCGTAACCCACGTCGCCCATGCGTGGACAGGACACTGAAGCCGCGTCAGATAAGACCTTGAGCGGGCCAACTGACTGTGCTTCTTGTTGTCCGAGCTGGGGAACTTGTTTCCCGCATTTCGTCTGCTCCGCCTGCTTCATCTGTGCGGCGTGCTTCTTTTCAATATACCGTTCATAGTCTGAAAGGGGCGGCGGTGGCGGCGGTGCAGGATAATATAAGTTGTCGATGGTCCGCTCAATTTTCCACTTTGGGATGTCCTTCAGAGTTTCCTTCCAGACGTCTGGAGGGGGCTTCTGGGGAAACTGTGCGAACCATGCCTTGGTTTTGGATGCCACTGCATTGGTTAGTTCCTCCTCAGTCATCAAGCCTGGTAACTTCGGGGGACTCTTGACTTTCTTGGATTTCCTTGGTCTCTTCTTGGGAGGAGTCCCGTTTCTTCTGAACTGCAGCTTCCGCTTTGTCGTACCCGTAGTGGGCGCTTCCGTCGGCTCACGGGAGTGCACGGGCGATGGACCCTCGGCCTCGGGCTCCGGCCAATCTTCGTTGTGGGGTGGACTTGGAGGTTCGTTGGGGGGTGGACTTGGAGGTCGTGCATTCTCTGTACGAATGTGAAAAAACTATTAAAAATAAGATAACATGTGGTGCAACATTCAGTAATGGATGGAGGTATGGTGCATTCGTACCTGGAGGAGTCGGTGGCCTTGGCGCCGAGTTAGGGAACACGATGTGTTTCTTATTCCACAAGATGATACCAAGCTCCATTTCTCCCAGTGTCTTCTCGCCCTCACCTCCAGGAATACTGAGCTCAATTGAATGGCATCCCGGCGTAATTGTTGACAACCCGACACGGGCATGGGATGCTGGAATCTGACCACCATGGTAGGTTGCTCCAGGTTGATTCGGTAAAGCATAGCCTGACGCCACCCTGAAGGATATGTTCCCCATTGGCATATGTATCTCACAGTTTGTCTTCTCCGTGATATCATCCACGGGGTAGTGAGGCGCCGACGGTTCGACTGCACGACCGTCTTCTAGCTGCAGGTGCGTGGAACCCACGCTGCTTCTATGCTGAGATGGGACGGCATGATCGTCTTCTATTTGCAGATCAGGTGCAGGACGATGTTCTACCTCCTCTTCAGTGTCAGGTAGAGGGTGTCCCCCTTTCTTCAAGAGAAAATCCACCTTTTCTTCTAATGTCGATATCCGTTCACTCGTCTTTTTCTTGCTTCTATCACGGCTTCTGTAAGTGGCAATGTCCGCTGCAAACCCTTGGCTCCACGGGGTATCCGCTCCAAAGCCTCGTGTTCGTCCCCACTTTTCGGGGTTCCCGAGTGCCCTCGTCAGCTCGTCGTTCTCTCTATCGGGAACAAAAGTTCCTTTTCGAACAGCTTCTATTGCCTTCCCTAGTTCTGCTACGACTGTTGTTATTTTTTCCGACCATGGTCCCTGAGCAACAATCATCCCAGTCTCAGCGTCCAACGTTGCCCCATGCGCGAACAACCAGAACTTGGACCTATCGGGCCAGTCATGTGTCTGTGGAATGATACCTCTTTTCACAAGCGCATTTTCATAGCTTCGCCACCTAGGCAGGGCAGTCATGTAGCCACCTGACCCCAAAATATGGTGATATTTCTTCTTCTTCGCATTCTCCGAATTTTTGGCCGATCGGGATGCAAAGACACCCGATTTCTTGTACGCCTTAAAATCATCCCAAGCGTCTCTTATCTTCACTAGGTTCCCAGTGAAAACTGGATCTTCTTTCTGATATTTCTTCCACAGTTCTTTCTTCCACCTCTGGAATTGTGTGGCCATCTTCTTCAAAGCCCACTTCTCGACTTTCTTCTTCTTATCTTCCGCTACGCTGAAATTTTGCCATAGCGTTTCGCAAAGATTTTTTTTCAATCTTTCATCGACATAACTAGCTCCAACGTTGGCCCCGGTCTTCGGCTTATTCCATTCTATTAAGTTGATCGGGACCAGGTCTCTTACAACAACTCCGCACTGATTTACGAATTTGCGATAAGTTTCTGGGGGCTGCAGTGGTTTGCCATCAGCAGCAACTGTATCAATCGAGAACCTTACGGTATCTTTCAACCTTGCGGCCGGGCCTCGTTTGGACTTTGTCTCAGTACTTGCGCTAGCTGTTCCGGAGGGCGCCTAAACGGGAAAATAATGATTCGTTAGTAAGTGCAAAACAAATTAATTGTTGCGTGAACAGTGACTTGAGATATACATTGGCAGAGTTTGTTCTGGAGGGCACTTCTTCATCCTCGACGTTGTCGTCGTCATCATCTACTACATCTTCTATATTCTGATCTCCGTCGCCGGAGTCGTTCAAAAATTGATTGCTAAACGCCTGTCCATCGTCGTCATCACGATATATGGCCGTTGCATTATCAAAAATCATCTGGCACACGTATCTTTCCTTCTCCGCCTCACCCATTCCGGCGAGCTGATCGGCGTGCTGATCATGTACAGGTTCTTGGGAATCCATAGCTCAACACCTGCTAGTAAAATTTATAAAATGAAGAACACTTAGCGAAATTTTCATCGGGCACTTGGCGAAATTATTTTATCGGACAGTAATAAAATAATAGTTCTGGACATATTAATGAAATAATAGTTCTGGACACACCAAGAGTTATACATAGCTCGGGTTGATTTTTTTAACCCTAATACATCACGATCGAATAATATCACTTATACATAGTCTCGTGACATCTCTCAAAATAATTAACTCCGACCGGGTCCTAAGCCGCGGGGTGCTGAGTCACGGGTGCTACGCATCCATAGATAAGGAACCCTCCTAGGGTCATAGCTCACGTGGTAAGGAACCCTCCTAATAATCGACCAACTGCTGCTATACTGCCTATACTGCCTATCGAGCAAGTACATGTAGCGACGGACGTGCTCGTCCTCCTCCCTGATACGCTGTTGTACCACCTCCTCAGGGGCCGGCTCTCTCCGCACCGAGCGTGGCCCACGCGATGGCCACCAAAGAATATCCGGGTCGACCACGTCACCCGGATTTCTCACCAAGCCGCGTGCCCCGGTACTAAGGAGCTCCCAATGCCAGCCTGGCGGGGCCCAGTCCCGGACATCCCCCGGCGGGTCCAACAAAGACATGAACTAAAAACCTGCCCGGACTAAGTAAATATTCCATAACTTAGTAAAAAATAGTAAATTGAGAAATATAACAGAAATAAGATGAAAGTTAAACAGGAACAATATGGTAACTTAGTGAAAAATTTTAACTTACTGAAATTATATAGTTATTCTAACTTTCTGAAATTTTCTAACACTAACTTAGTGAAATTTTCTAACACAACATTCTAACAGAAAAATTCTAACAGTAAACAAAATTGTAAAAACAAAATAAAGCACTAAAAAAAATCTAACACTAACTCTAAAAATTTCTAACACTAAATTCTAACACTAACACTAATAACTCTAAAAAAATCTAACACTAATTAAATCTAAAAATTTCTAACACTAACTCTAAAAACAATCTAACACTAAACAATCTAACTAATAACTCTAAAAAAACTCTAACACTAAAACAAAATTGAAAAAAAAGAAATTAAAACTTAATTACCGTACGTGGCCGGCGACGGGGCGACGGCGATCGAGGGGCGAGAGGCGGGGCGGCGGAGGCGGAGGCGAGACAGACGCGCGACGGAGGCGGACGGCGCGACGGCGCGACGGAGAGGCGGACGACGCGCGACGGAGGCGGACGGCGCGACGGCGCGACGGAGAGGCGGACGGACGGGGCCGCACGGGGGATCGACGGCGACGGCGATGGACGCGGGGTCGCGCGGAGGCAGACGGCGACGGAGGCGCGGCGGACCGAGGACGCGGAGGCAGACGGCGACGGCGACGAGGCGGACGGACGGCGACGAGGCGGACCGCGCAGGGCTTCTCCGTAGCTAGGTAGAGGAGAAGACGCGCGAACGAAATGAGGCCAAAATTTCACAAGTCCTGGAGATATCGCCCCACTATAGGCCTTTAGCACCGGTTTGTGTTAGCAACCGGTGCGAAAGGGTCTTTAGCACCGGTTGCTAACACAAACCGGTGCTAAAGGCCTGTAGTTGGGGCCACACCCAGACTGCGCGCCCACTACAGGCCTTTAGCACCGGTTTGTGTTAGCAACCGGTGCTAAAGGTCTTAATACAAACTGCTCGCCTCCCGCGCGCGGCGGTTTTATTGCTACAGTGCGCACCGGCCCGATCGCGAGTCTCTGTTTCTTCTCTTCTTCCTCTGTCTCTTCTTCTTCCTCTCTTGATCTTCCTCCACTAAGCACCATGGCTGAAGTTTCTAAGAGATATGATGTGCCCACACCATGCGGCAAAAGTCTCGACGTGTTCTACACCAACAACTGCGAGGAGCTCCCCGGTGCTATTGGGTATTTGACCAATCTGTATTTCTCCTCTCCCGAAGAACACCGGTTTTTCGGGCTTGATTTAGAGTATACGGCGGATAAACGGAATGTTGCAGTCATCCAGATTGCGTTCAAGGAGGCCGTTTTGGTCTTCCAATGGTCAAGGTAACGCACACGTACAATCTTGCATCTTCGATTTGTTTGTTGCATGTGAAGAATACATGTGTTGCCATATATCTAACACGTACACGTATCAAATTTTTGTTGTTGCAGTAGTTCAAAGCATTCTCCGGCACTTGTTGATTTTCTTGTCAACAAGGGGTATGACTTTTGCAGCGTTGACAACACGCAAGACCGTCCGAAGTTGATGCGCTTGGGTATTGTGATACCTGAAGATCACTACATTGATATTCAGGGTCTTATCCATTTGAACGGGCCAAAGACCGGTATGGCTCGCATGGCAAGTGCCTTCATCCACGAGGGCTACGGAACCATGAAGACTGATTTCCCCTCGAAGAATCACTGGTTGTGGGAGAAGAACCCACTGGACTGGACCAACATCACGTATGCAGCCATAGATGCATACGTCTCCTACGAGTTGTTCCGCTTCTACTCGACGGATCCATAGATGTTGTTTGTGTACCGCCTCTTGTGTTCGATATATGCATGTAATGGATATATTAGTATGTAATGGATATATTATCATGTAATGTATATATTATTATGTAATGGATATTATTTCTATATTAATTCCTAGCTAAACTATTTCTATATTATGTCAAACACACATTTCAAAACAGACAAACAAAAACACATCAAGAAAACAAAACAGAAAAACTACTGTTTCTGTATATGTCATCACTTACCCCAGACGCACTTTACACAAAATGCGCCTGCGGTAAATCTCTTATCCCAGGCGCATTTCCTTACTGTGCGCCTGCGGTAAAGTTACCCTAGGCGCATTTTGCTGTTTATGCGCCTGTGGTAAGTTAGGGTGGGTAATGAGTAAGGCAACGAGAAGTGAGAGCGCAAGTGATACATCGAGCATATATATCGTGGATACATATATATAGATTGATTTAGCGAGATACCATACAGATTGATTTAGCGATTGCCGCAGTGTCGCCGGAATACAAATTCTTTTATTAAAAAGAGAAAACAGACGAACACTACTCCTCGCCATCGTCGTCGGGGAACTCGTCGGTGACCTCCTCCGGGTCATCATCGTCGCCGAACTCGTCGGTGACCTCCTCGTCATCATCGGAGGTGCATGATGGTATGTCCGAGATAGGCCCCCACCTCGGATCGTCGGAGGCCCAGACTTCGCCGGCGCGGTCGGCCCGACGAAGCTCTTGCAGCGCCCTCGTCCTCACCTCCCGAGCCGCATCTAACGCGAGGTGGCGTTCGAGGCGGCGCTCCGCCCGCTGACCCGCGCGTGTCTGCCAGAGCTCCTCGTCGGCGCTCTCCTCCCCCGGGTTGTTCCGGTAATAATCGCGGACGACGCGGTCTTCCCTGGCGTCGACTAGGCCCTGAAACGCGCGGTGGCGGAGGTGGAGGTGGTCGGCGGCAGTGATGATCTGTGGCTTCGTCGCCCTGGCCTCCGCTTCCCAGACTGTGTGGCAGTCGTTGAAGTTCATCAGCGACCGCGGGCGGTTGAGGCGCCAGGCCGCCGCGTCCCAGGCGCGGGCTGCCTCTGCCGCCGTCGCAAAGGTGCCGAGGGGGATGCGGTCGTCCCCCCAGCGGATATCTGCGCTGAACATTCCGTTCTGCCGTGCTCGGACGCCGCGGAAACCGGTGGTGCTGTTCCTCCTCGGAGGCATGGTGGAAGCGCGACGGTGCAGAGGGATGGAGAAGAAGCGCTCGAGGAGCGACAGTGGCTACTGGGTGCATATATAGGGTCCTCTGGCTCACAAAGTGTTGAGCTAGGGTTTTGATCCAACGGTTAAGAAACATCCCAACGGCTCACAACAGCTCGAAAGAAAAACACCGTAGCCCTGATCGAACGGCTCACAACAGCTGGAAAGAAACACACCCCGGATCCAACGACTCACAAGCGGTTGAAATAAACACACGATCCGTGTGATTCTATCTGATTGGTCCAAACGAAACCCTAACCCATTTAGTCCCGGTTGGTGTCCCCAACCGGTACTAAAGGGACGATCCGTTTCTATTTGTCTTCTTGTCTTTCTTCTGATTGCGCCGTAACTATGGAACATCTTCATCATTTAACTGAATGCTACGATCATCTTTGACTTTGAAGGGAGGAATTTCATCAAATTTAAAGTAATCTGATCAATTACCCCAGGCGCACATTGCACACCATGCGCCTGTGGTATAGCTCTTAGCCCAGGCGCATATTCTGTCTATGCGCCTGCGGTAATGTTACCCCAGGCGCATATTGTAGTCTATGCGCCTGTGGTAAGTTAGGGTGGGTAATGAGTAAGGCAACGAGAAGTGAGAGCGCAAGTGATACATCGAGCATATATATCGTGGATACATATATATAGATTGATTTAGCGAGATACCATACATGTAGATTGATTTAGCGCGATTGGTATACTAGCCCGCTGGTACTTTGTTTCTCACTTTTAAAAAGTACATACATATATTGCGAGTATTTTCCTCTGTCAACCTTTCATCACAATCTTACGCTTGCCTTTCTTGGTTGATGTTGAATACGTGACTGCCATACCGTGACTTCTTCTGTCTGCCTCTGTGACAACCGGTCGTCACAATCTTACTCTTGCCTTTCTTGGTACCGGTTGCGGTTAACAACCGGTGCTAAAGGGTCTTTAGCACCGGTTGTTAACGGCAAACCGGTTGTTAACGGCAACCGTTGCGAAAGGGTCTTTAGCACCGGTTGTTAACGGCAACCGGTCCTAAAGGCCTGTACAGGGGGGCGCACATTTCTTTTTCTTCTTCTTTCTGTTTCCAAAGGGGGGTGTAGAACAAAACAAACGGTATCGCCATCATACAGCCCAACCGTGGCTACTGGGTGCATATATATATGCATACCAAATGCACGGCTGGACGTATGACGGCGAATCCGGATGTTTTGTATTTGCTCGATGAACTGAGTATATGATGTATCAAACCTTAAGGGGGGTGTGGAACAAAACAGACGGTATCGCCATCATACAGCCCGACCGTGGCTACTGGGTGCATATATGCATACCAAATGCACGGCCGGACGTATGATGGCGAATCCGGATGTTTTGTATTTGCTCGATGAACTGAGTATATGATGTATCAAACCTTAAAGGAGGGTGTAGAACAAAACAAACGGTATCGCCAGTATACAACCCCGCAGTGGCTACTGAGTGCATATATGCATACCAAATGCACCGCGGGGCGTATGCTGGCGAATCCGGATGTTTTGTATTTGGGAGATGAACTGAACGGTGTATGAAGCTGGGCTATATATAGGGTCCTCTGGCTCACAAAGTGTTGAGCTAGGGTTTTGATCCAACGGTTAAGAAACATCTCATCCAACAGCTCGAAAGAAACACACCGTAGCCCTGATCGAACGGCTCACAACAGCTGGAAAGAAACACACCCCGGATCCAACGACTCACAAGCGGTTGAAACAAACACACGATCCGTGTGATTCTATCTGATTGGTCCAAACGAAACCCTAACCCATTTAGTCCCGGTTGGTGTCCCCAACCGGTACTAAAGGGACGATCCGTTTCTATTTTTCTTCTTGCCTTTCTTCTGATTGCGCCGTAACCATGGAACATCTTCATCATTTAACTGAATGCTAGGATCATCTTTGACTTTGAAGGGAGGAATTTCATCAAATTTAATGTAATCTTCTGACATGTCTGTCTTGTCCTCGACTCCCACGATGTTTCTTTTCCCTGAAAGAACTATGTGGCGCCTTGGCTCATCGTCTGATGTATTCGTTTCTTTATCTTTTGTTTTTCTCGGTCTGCTAGACATGTCCTTCACATAGAAAACCTGAGCCACATCATTGGCTAGGACGAATTGATCATTGTCGTACCCAAGATTCTTCTGATCCACTGTTGTCATTCCGTACTTCGGGTCTACCTTCACGCCTGACAGGTTGAACCATTTGCACCAGAACAAAGGGACCTTAAAGGAAGGTCCGTAGTCAAGTTCCCATATCTGCTCTATGTAACCATAGTATGTGACCCTTTGCCCGTTGTCGTCTTTTGCATCAAACCGGACGCCACTGTTTTGGTTGGTGCTCTTTTTATCTTGTTCTGCCGTGTAAAATATGTTACCATTTATCTCGTACCCTTTAAAGGTCAATACAGTCGAAGATGGTTGCTTGGCCAACAAGTATAGCTCATCTTCAACAATGTTGTCATTAATCAGACGTCTTTGCAACCAACCTCCGAAAGTCTTCGCGTGTTCTTTAGCAATGAAATCTTCAGGTTGCTCCGGATATTCCGAGCGTAAAATATCCGTGTGTTCCTGGATATATGGAGCCGCCAAGCTGGAATTAACTAGAACTGTGTAGTGTGCTTGACTGAAAGATTGCTCGTCCATACATGTTGTTGATTTCTTTCCTAGCGTGCCTTTTCCACGCAGTCTCCCCTCATGGCGCGACTGAGGAACCCCGATCGGGTTCAGGTCAGGAATAAAGTCAACACAAAACTCAATGACCTCCTCTGTTCCATAGCCCTTGACCATGCTTCCTTCTGGTCTAGCACGGTTTCTAACATAATTCTTCAAGACTCCCATGAACCTCTCAAAGGGGAACATATTGTGTAAGAATACAGGACCGAGAACGGAAATCTCTTGGACTAGGTGAACTATGAGGTGCGTCATAATATTGAAAAAGGTTGGTGGGAACACCAACTCGAAGCTGACAAGACATTGGACCACGTCCTTCTGTAAACTTGGTAGAGTTGCTGGATCGATTGCCTTCTGAGAAATTGCGTTGAGGAATGCACATAGCTTCACAATGGGTACTCGCACGTTTTCTGGTAGAAGCCCCCTCAATGCAATCGGAAGTAACTGGGTCATGATCACGTGGCAGTCATGAGACTTAAGGTTTTGGAACTTTTTCTCTTCCAGGTTTAGTATTCCTTTTATGTTCGACGAGTAGCCAGACGGGACCTTGATACTACTCAGGACTTGGAAAAAGATCTCCTTCTCTTCCTTGGTAAGAGCGTAGCTGGCAGGACCTTTGAAATTCTCTGGATTCATCAGGTCGTCTCGTTCGTGCATACGTTGGTGGTGCAGCCGTGCTTTTGGTGTATCTCTTGACTTCTTCCCATGCACGCCCAATAAGTTTAGCAGGTTCACGCAAATATTTTTCGTCACGTGCATCACGTCGATCGCAGAGCGAACCTCTAGGAATTTCCAATAGGGTAGTTCCCAGAATATAGATTTCTTCTTCCACATGGCTACGTGGTTGTCGGCGTCATTTGGAACAGATTGTGCGCCAGGACCCTTTCCAAAGATTACTTTTATATCTTTGACCATGTCATATATATCAGTACCTTTAGGGAGGGTTGGCTTCCTCCGTGTATCTGCCTCGCCTTTGAAATGCTTTCCTTTCTTTCTTACGGGATGCCTGTCTGGAAGAAATCGACGATGCCCCGGGTACACATTCTTGCCTATATGTATACTTTCTGTCTCGCCTAAACAGTGTGTGCATGCGCTGTATCCCTTGTTTGACTGTCCTGAGATGTTACTAAGAGCGGGCCAATCATTGATGGTAACAAACAGCAACCCTCGTAGGTCAAATTCCTCTTGTTTGTACTCGTCCCACACACGTACACCTTCGTCAGCCCACAACTCTAAAAGTTCATCAACCAGTGGCCTCAGGTACACATCAATGTTGTTGCCGGGTTGCGACGGGCCTGGGATAAGCACTGGCATCATAATGAACTTACGCTTCATGCATAACCAAGGAGGAAGGTTATAGATACATAGAGTCACGGGCCAGGTGCTATGACTGCTACTCTGCTCCCCAAATGGATTCAGGCCATCTGTACTCAGACCAAACCTTAAGTTTCTTGCGTCACGTGCAAAGTCCTCGTACTTATCGTCGATGTTTCTCCACTGCGACCCATCAGCGGGGTGTCTCAGCATATCGTCTTCCTTACGGTCTTCTTTGTGCCATCGCAACAACTTGGCATGCTCTTTGTTTCGGAACAAACGTTTCAACCGTGGTATTATAGGAGCATGCCACATCACCTTGGCAGGAACCCTCTTCCTGGGGCGATCGTCGCCCTCAACATCACCAGGGTCATCTCGCCTGATCTTATACCGAAATGCACCGCATACCGGGCAGGCATTTAAATTCTCGTGCTGGCCGCGGTAGAGGATGCAGTCATTGATGCATGCATGTATCTTATGCACTTCCAATCCTAGAGGGCAGACAACCTTCTTTGCTTCGTATGTACTGCAGGGCAGCACGTTATTTCTTGGAAGCATCTTCTTCATTATTTTCAGCAGGTTTTCAAATCCCTTGTCAGATAATCCATTCTCTGCCTTCCATTGCAGCAATTCAAGGGTGGTGCCCAGTTTTTTCTGGCCATCTTCGCAAGTTGGGTACAACAATTTTTTGTGGTCTTCTAACATGCGCTCCAACTTCAACCTCTCGTTTTCACTTGCGCAGTTTATCTGTTCTTCACGAATGACCTGACGAAGATCATCATCAGACTCATCAACAATGTCCTCAAGTTCAGGCTCATCTTCCCCCATTTCAGTATCACCGTGTTCATCGAACATAGGATACTCATCATTATCCTCTTCTTCTTCATTGTCTTCCATTATAACCCCTCTTTCTCCGTGCTTGGTCCAACAAAAATAACTGGGCATGAAGCCTTCTTGCAACAGGTGGGTGTGTATGGTTCTTGAGCTAGGGAAATTCCTCTTATTCTGGCATTTTTTACATGGACAAAAAATAAATCCATTCTGCCTGTTTTTCTCAGCCACATTGAGAAAACTATGCATGCCATTAAGGAATTCGGGACGACGTCGATCACTGTACATCCATTGCCGGTTCATCTGCATTATATAAATTTATCAACAACCATTATATATGCTAAATCATCATGACTAAATTAGTTAATTAATACAAAAAGTTCATCACACGTTAATACCAAACTAGCGTATAGTGACCATATATACATATATAGTTCTCAGAAAAATACACACTGAAACCATCCATAAAAATTCTCTCTAATTAATGCATTTAAAAACAACAACAAATGCGATCAAAATCGCAACAAAGGTAACAATTGACCCGACGACATAATGATACCAAGCCTCTTTACTAATTGCATATTTCCTAATCTTTCTAATCTTCAGGCGCATTGCGTCCATCTCGCTCTTGTGACTATCGATGACACCGGCAAGAACCTTTTCCAAGGTCATCTTCTCTCTTTCAGTTTTTTCCAACCTTTCTTCAGTTTTTTTCAATCTTTCTTTCAAGCCAATATTTTCTTGTTCAACTAAGTATAACTTCTCAACAATAGGGTCGACTGGCATTTCCGGTTCCACTACCTCCTATATAAAAATATCTATGTCAAGTTGGTCGGCGTAAGTAATTGTCGTATAATCAGGAAATGAAAATATGTAGTGAAAAAAGATAATATACCACATCCGAATCATAGACTGGACGAGGGCCAACGGGGACGGATATCAAAACCATGGCTCTAGAAAATTATATACAAGTAAATACGTAAATCATACAAATCAAAATTTGTTTTGGTAAATAAAAACAATAGGCTCACCAAGGTTGTGTCGGTGATGGGGCGATTGACGGTAGTGAGTAAGGGGACAAGGCGCGCGACACTAAAAAAAGCACAAATCATAATTAATTTTGAGCTCAAATTGCATCAATTTGTATACATAACAAAATGAATAACAAATTCTAGCTTAGCTAGGCATTTCATCAAACACCTAGCTAGCACAACAAAAATGAAATGAGCAAGAAAACGAGCAAAACCTGCAATGCCGGAAGAGGGAACGTTGATGCTAACCGTAGAACCGATGGGTACCAACAATCTTGACAAATGGTGGAGAAAATGGGGATGGATTAGACCTCACAAGAGGAAGAAGAGAGCAAAAATGGAGTTGAGCTCGAGCTGGAAAAAATGAGCTGAGCTCGGGGTGGTATGTAGGGTTTAGGGGAGGGATTTAGGACCGGTTTGTGTTACAAACCGGTTCTAAAGGTTATGACAGCGGGACCCGCAGTGGCTGCAAAAAATGAGAAAACCTGTAGAACCGGTTTGTGATACAACCCGGTTCTAAAGGTTCTGCCCCTGGGCCCCCCTCCCTGCAGCAAATGGCCCGCAAGTCCTTTAGGACCGGTTTGTGTTACAAACCGGTCCTAAAGGCCTTGCGGGCATTTTGCTGCATGGGTGGGGCCCAGGGGCAGACCCTTCTGAACCGGTTTGTATCACATCCGGTTCCATTGGGCTTGGCTCAATGCCCTGTTTTCTACTAGTGGGTGATGCCAAGTGCGGCACTTTAAAAGTGGAGGTAATTGCACCACTGGTAAAGACTTCATATTCGCTTCGTCTCAAAATAGGTATCATAGAACTAGATGAATTTTGCAATAAAGTACATCTATATATATTCATCTCAAGAATACTTATTGTGAGAAGGAGCGAGTACAGAAAGTTACAATGTGTACTGAGTTGGTACAGCAACTTTCACTCTGTGTGAATGTTTCATACAAAACGAACCAGTAGGTGCACATGTCCCTACTAGAGTGGAAAATGTGAATTTACTTAGGGCGTGGAAGATTTTCATGTAACCCCATCCCATCTTTCTTTTATGCCCTCAACTGCTCACACCTCTCGCAGGGCCGGATGGAGCCACCGAGTTGCATGGGACGGGGCCTCTTCTGTTCCACGTCGAGTCGGGCCCTCCCCCGGTCCCGTTGAAGCATGGCGGAGCAAAGGTCGCTCTGGTGGAGCACCGCTCGGGATAGCGACGGGAGGCCAACTAGGAAAGCGATGGGGTGCGCAGCCGGGCACAGAGGAGGATGAGCGGAGGGAGGCCGCCATGGACGAGGATGACCCCGGAAGAGGCAGGAGGACGATGAAGACCGAATGCCGGCAGCGAGTGTGTCGTCCACGAGGACGGGCTTGTGGTGCTCGCGCGAGGATGGATGGTCGGCGGGGCTAGCCACGAGAGAGGGCGAGGACAGCGGCACAGCTGCTGGCTACCACATGCCATCATCGAACACCCAGTTGCTCTTGTCCTCCGATGACAGCGACTTGAGGAACATGGAGAGCTTGCTAGCGCCGTGAAAGGGATAGGATGCAGCAGCCGCAGCTTCACCATCACAAGCCCAAGCTGTCCCTCTCCGGCTCCGCCTTCATCAACGGTGAGTTTCTTGGACAGGCTATTCATTTAAGCCGGCACTTGCTTGCTATCTTAGTTTAGCTATCTGATTTCCGTTGGCTGTAATTGGGGAACCAAATGTTGATGGTGAGCTCACGAGTTCGTGCGCGGGCGAGCCGGCGATCGAGGCGAGAGGTAGCCGAGAGCCGGAGTATGGCATAATGTGTTGTGACCGGAGCCACTACCACATCGACGTCTTCTACCTCCGCGGCCATGCGCGCACGGACTCCACTAGTGGAGGGCAACTCTTTTGCGCCGGTTGGGGGGCTTACCAACCGGGGTAAAAGGGGAGCCCACGTGTGCTGTGCGCAGTGTGCATGCAGGCACACTTTTATCCCGGTTGGTAACACCAACCGGGACAAAAGGATCTCTGCCGCGGCAGAGTTTTGGCATGTTTCTTTTTGGGTCTGTTTTTTGGGATGTTGTTTTGTACTCTTTTTTTCCCAGTGAGGATGTAAATGACATATTTTTTGCACATCGATAGTAATCATCATAAAAATCATTGCATGCATTAATATCATCAAAAGATAATTACATTGATCTCAATTAGATTATTACATCTGAATAGAGTTATACATATTGAGATCATTGTTTATACTTAACAATTTAATCTTCCATTTGGAGATATGACCTCCTTCATCAGAAAACCCGCAAATTCCTCTTGAACTGCTTGTAAGCAGTCTGCCGGTAGGATCTCCCTCTGGAGATCGTAGAGCGTTATATTTATCCTTCTTGCTAACCGCTCATTCACGACTGTCCTTATGTTCTCCATGACATAGAAGCCACATAAATTTGTTCCCTGTGGCTGCTGAGGGCACTTTACGAGAAATATAATTGAGTCAAATAATGCTCAAGGAATTAAAGAGAGATGCGTGAATGTAGCAAGTACTACTTACGATGAGTGTGTCAAATCTCATATTCAACTCCGTTAAACCAAGTTGTTTCTTCCTGAACCGCTTCCAAGCCCTGTCCGCGAAAAAAAAAGGGGTCATCGTACGATAATGATTGAACAAAAGGGGACGGTGTAGTGCGACAACGATTGAACTTACTTTGTGAGCATTGAAATAATGGGCTCGTACTCCTCTTGGCCTTTATCCATAGAGTTCATGAGATTAACTCTTTCGTTGTCAACATGAATGTTGAAAAGAATCCAGTGAAAACTGCACACGCGATTATATACATAGTCATGCATAACTCATCAATTACACTTAACACCGACTTAGCAAAATAGAAATGTGAAGGAATATGCCTAAGTCAGTAACACTCACTTTTGTCTGTAAGGAAATAGTATTTCACTACAGTGAAATTGTTTCCTCAAAAACATAACTATGTTATCCTCCGTCTCTTCAGCGAATTGTCGTAAACGATATTATTGATGATATATGGGTCAATGAACCCAATGTCACAGTTTCCATTACATTCCAGAATCTTCATCCTGCATAATATATATCGTGCAGTGAGGATAATATATATAAGAAGCAATGATCGAACTAGCTGAGGTAGATACTTACAGACAATAGGTGCTGATGATCGATTTGTCGAGGGCGTCTAGATTATAGAAGAAAAAAAGATCTTCAAAATCAATAAACATCGAGTCATCGCGGAAGTAATCTTGTTCTCTAACTTTCAGTATGAGTTGGTCTAGCCCCTCTTTTGCGGTTTGGATATACCACATATGAAGTTGGCGCTTGAATGTTGTCAAAGAGTTGAGATGATTAGGTTTGACGATAGACTTCCCTAACTCATATTTCCTTCCAATTCAGCCTTTTCGAAGTTGTCGAATTGGCCTAGGAGTTGCTCAAGTGTTATACCACAATCTCTAGCAAACCTCTCAGCTGCTTCCCGATCAACTTGAGCCTGTATAGTGTCCGACATCTTGAGCGAGAGGGCGGGCGATTGTTTTGACTGCTTCCCGAGCTGGGGAATTGTTCTCCCCGCCTTCTTGGCTTTGGAATAACTCATCGTTACTCCGCGATCATAGTCAAAACTTTGGACGACATCTCCAGCATATTCTTGAAGTGCTTCTTTGCAGCCGGATCTATTGGTTCCTTTGGCGGCTCCGAGGTTCTCTTTCCCCACGAAGCCATCTGACGTTTCGTGTCCGCAGTCACCCAGTCGTAGATCTCCTGGTCATTCTTATGGTAAGGCAACACTTCTGACAGCTTCTTTGCTTTCGTCTTCGTAGGACGTTTCTTCTTCGGGGACTTAGTGGGCGCCGGAGTCGGCTCAGGCATCGGAGATCAAGCCAGACTCGGGCTGCTGACGTCCATGGCGTCGACATGAGCTGGCGATGATCGAGTCGAGCTGTGTCTCGGAGAAGTAGGTGGCGGTGATGGCGGCGGTGGACTGCGACTCAGAGAAGGTGGCGGTGGTGGCGGCGGTGGACTACGTCTCGAAGAAGTAGCTGCTTGTGTTGGCGGTGGACTGCGTCTAGGAGAAGGTGGCGGTGGTGGCGTCAGACTGCTCGGGGGAAATACTATGCCACTCTTTTTCCATTGAATGATGGAATTGACGGCTGATGCATGTAAAATGCATAGATGAATTTTGCATACTTTCACATTGTTTTCTATTACATATTGCATCATATAAGGGTATAATTCAATGTTTTATAGTATTTTGGGGTTAAATTACAAAGTCCCCCAACTTTGATGGAATTAACCCTGCCTGTCAGAAACCCCGTTTTCTATATTTTTGACGTTTCAGGGGGCAAACTTCCGCGAAATCACCTGAAAATCTGCGGGGGTCATTTTCTTGGAAGGAGAAGACTTGTGGGCGAAGGATCCACGAGAATTGGGCAAGGAGGCCCAAAAGAGGACCCTCCACGCGGCCAGATTCCTTGGCCGCGTGAGAGGTCCCCTTTTGGCCCCTGTGGCCCCAATTCCTCCATCTTCGACTTACCGACTCCGTCTTGACCTAAAACCGACTATAAAAAGGGTCCGCGTACCCTTACGGAGGAGAGCGCTGCCGAAACACCGAAACAGAGACCTGGAGTTCCAGATTGGAGGGGGAAAACTCCGGCGGGGCGCCGTCGGTGTGATCTCCTACCCCTCCAACGTCATCTTCATCGACATCTCCATGAAGAGGGAGTAGTCCACCCCAGGGCTATGGGTTTGTGGAAGTGGCACTTGTATCTCCCTCTCTATGTGCTTCACTAATTAGATCCGTATGAGCTGCCTCACATGATTACGGGCACCGTTTTAATTCCTATGTGGTGGATCTTTTCTATGAGTTATTGAATCTGAGATTGCAATTGTTTCTCTTGAGTTATTTGAGTAGATGTATCTTATGTACCCCGTTCTTATTTGCTAGCTTTGATCAATCTAGTTCTTGAGAGCGTGTGTGGGGTGATGGGTGCATTAGTTGGAGCAACGGGGGGTGGCTAGTGCTGTGAAAGTGACAGAAGTTCAGCGATCCACTTAGGTTTTGTTAAACCTTTCTTAGTTACCTCACTAGGGATAAAGAGGAGTACCTTGTTACCGGGGATTTAAAGTGACACTAATCAATCTCCATGACTAGATCTAGCAAGTTCTTACTTCAACTTCATGTCACATTGCTTAAAGCTATACTCTGGTTTTTCCTTAATTATCGAGGTGTTATGATTTATTTCGCATCTTGGTGGAGTATAAGAGGGATCAATATGACCGTAGAGATCTCTATGCTAGGACGTGATGCCCATATGAAAGTACTCAATGTTAAACATGTTATTGTAATCTCACATGTAATTCTTTATGTCCACCGTCTACCACTTTATTTGAGAGAATGCAAGTGTGAAACCATGAACCCCGGTCCTATTTTAATTATAAGAAAACACTCTAGTTACTTTGCTGCAATTACTTACTTGCACTTTACTTACTTGCATCTCCAATTCGAATTTACATTATCTCCATCACCACTTGCATCACAAAAATACAAAAATAATCCATTGCATATTTATTTTCTCATTTGCATTTAGTAGTAGATTTAATTATTGCACATTTACTTTCAGTTTTGCATTGCAATTTAGAAGTCTCACACCTTGTGCTTGACAACCACTTGGTGAGGTTGAGGGCACAAAATTCTCTACTTGTTTGCAGGATCCTGGAGGAAGCTTGGAAGACTACTGCTGAAATACTGGCTCCCCAAGAGTTTGATATAAACCCTCGAGTCACCCTCGTGGGGATGAAGGCTTGCCACTAGCTACACACTCTGCACTTGGAGTCTCAACCTAGCCATCAAGCGTTTTTCTGGCGCCGTTGCCGGGGAGCCATAGGTGAAGGAGTTGTCCAAGGGAGCTCACAAGAAGTCTTCATCACCAACAAGGTGTGCAAACACCTAAGCTTGGGGAGGTTGCACCTACGTGCAATCATAGACTCCAAGGAAGGGAATGTCAAGTTTCAGTTCCCTCACAAGAAAAGCATGGAGCATTTCCCAAGGAAGAGGGGCACGCTGAAGAACAAACTCCCTCATGAGCTTTATCCCTCTTGATTATCAAGTAAGTAAAGCCTAGCTATATGGCTATAAAGAAAACGCTTTGCGGGAGGCAACCCGGTTGTTTTTGTTTGGAATTTCCTAGTTTCCTCTTGATGTCTCAAGAGATTAGTTTTTTTGTTTTAATTCTGGAGTTTTCAATAAAGAGTCAAGTGAAACCCATTTGGACTTATAAGTTGCTATCCTAGTGCATGAAATTTCTGTTTCAGCACGAGTCTGCTCACCGTATGATTTTACGTTTTTTATTGGTATGTCGGATTGAGCTAATATTTTATTATGTTCTGCAAATTTTCGTCCTCTGTAAGCACAAAAATTGGCTTAATTGTTTGACGAGTCTAGCTTAGGGAAAAACGTTCGTTTTGCTGCTGCTGCTTTTCTGGACAGATTCTGCCTTCTTTTGTTTTATGCACTCTTTGGGCTTGGGAATCGAATTTCCATGATTCTTTCAAGCAAGAGAGTGAACATACAACATAATGAACCTTATTGTCTATCTACTGGAGCATTTTATTTGGAATTTTGCACAACAAGCATGTGATTTGTTTGTCCCTGTTAATCTCACCCCACAGAAAAAGAATGGGAGAAACATGTTTTGTGAAGTTTTTTCACAGGGAATAGAGGAGCTGCGTCTCAAGACATCCAAGAATGGTGAATTCCATAAGCTTGGGTATGTGATGAACACCCCACTGAAGCTACACTCTTTTGGTTAGCACACGTCTACTTTATGTTTTTCTAAGCAAAGCATTTATCGTAGAGACTTGAAGCGTCTAGTTTTTGTTTTTGTTTTTGTTTTGATAAGACCACCACCATCATTTTATATGAGATTGAGCTACTGGAGTTTGGGGTTGGAATGTATTGGATGCTAGTATTATGACTTGGAATAGGGATGCCATGGTTGATTTGAATAGCTACATATGTTTGCATGATTTATAGGCTTTTTATGTGTAGAAATTTGCAATAATGTTGTCTCGAGCTATCTCTTATTCATGTCCTTGATGTTAATTGCTGGTTTATTTAGTTTGTCATGAAATGAGTAGTTCTATGGACATATGCATGCATAGTAGCTGGTCAACTATCTCCCTCTTGCTAGCCCAAAAATTCAAAAATTCCAACACGTAAAAACTTGTTTCCAACACTCCTTAGCCAAGTATTTCCAGTGAGTCCACCATATCTTCCCATTAGCTTCATTGCTATTCCGAGTATGTTAACCATGTTATTGTATTATTTATGTTCTAAATTAAGATATTCACTTTATTAATTGTCATGGGTTGAACTTGGGATAGGACTCTCACGAACTTTTGAAGGCACACTTAACTTTTTATGCATCTAATAAACATGACCCAATAATGGGAGCCACAAGTTTTGCGTTTGACAAGTGTGTGGTTGGGAGCTAGCTATAAACGTGTATCACCGGAAAGCTTTCAATATTGCACAAAAAATTTACATTTGGTTGATATCATGTACTTTTGTTTTTGGACTCCTGCCATGCCGAAATGAAATAGAGGAATAGTAAGTTTTGATGAGTAAGTATCTATATGACTAGAGAAATGCATTGGGCCGCTAACCCAAGCCATGCTTTATCATGGTGGAAATTTACTTACAGCTTGAGTGACTCTACTACACATCCTATAATAAAATAAGAAGCTATGCATAATAGTGAATGAAAATAAAAATTATGATGAGTCTACTCCGTTTGTTCATCTTGTCATTGTAACATGGGCTTGTTTCCATGTCATGGGGCAAGAGGTACCTCTTTGCGGTTCTCTATGATGTCATTAATACTTATTATGATTGTACAAAGCTTATTAGGAATCTTAAGCTGAGTAATCATGGAGTAGGTTTTCACACTCACGGGGCATGAGGCTTTCAACCACCTTGTCATTCTCATTACTTCGATACTGAGAATTTTAAGATGCTAGTGATAAAGGGGCAATGAGAGTCCTAGATCAATGGATACCACATTTCAATTAGTAATTTTAGTTGAATAATTTAGAGGCTAAATAAGACTTGGTCATTTTTACCTCTACTCAATTTTCTCCAAAGTGTCCACCATATTTTCTATTCTCCATTATGCTATTCTTTGACCAATATAGGATTTTATTTTTCATTTTGTGTATGCATTTGGTCCATAGTGCTTTTATTTCATTATACACATTGTGAACTTTCATGAAGCATCTTTGCTTGCATATTTGATATTTCTTACAACATGAATTGTATATTGCTACTCATTTCTAGTATTAATCATTTGATTATATGTAGCATGAATAATCCTCCTTTATATCCCATGATTGTTTCAATATGGAAAACCCACCTTAGTTTTATCACCTTCATACTCGAGGACGAGTATGGGTTAAGCTTGGGGATGTTGATGCATGTAAAATGCATAGATGAATTTTGCATATTTTCACATGGTTTTCTATTACATATTGCATCGTATAAGGGTATAATTCAATGTTTTATAGTATTTTGGGGTTAAATTACAAAGTCCCCCAACTTTTATGGAATTAACCCTGCCTGTCAGAAACCCCGTTTTCTATATTTTTGACGTTTCAGGGGGCAAACTTCCGCGAAATCACCTGAAAATCTGCGGGTTTCATTTTCTTGGAAGGAGAAGACTTGCGGGCGAAGAAACCACGAGAATTGGGCAAGGAGGCCCAAAAGAGGACCCTCCACGCGGCCAGATTCCTTGGCCGCGTGAGAGGTCCCCTTTTGGCCCCTGTGGCCCCAATTCCTTCCATCTTCGACTTACCAACTCCGTCTTGACCTAAAACTGACTATAAAAAGGGTCCCCCGTACCCTTACGGAGGAGAGCGCCGCCGAAACACCGAAACAGAGACCTGGAGTTCCAGATTGGAGGGGGAAAACTCCGGCGGGGCGCCGCCGGTGTGATCTCCTACCCCTCCAACGTCATCTCCATCGACATCTCCATGAAGAGGGAGTAGTCCACCCCAGGGCTATGGGTTTGTGGAAGTAGCACTTGTATCTCTCTCTCTATGTGCTTCACTAATTAGATCCGTATGAGCTGCCTCACATGATTACGGGCACCGTTGTAATTCCTATGTGGTGGATCTTTTCTATGAGTTATTGAATCTGAGATTGCAATTGTTTCTCTTGAGTTATTTGAGTAGATGTATCTTATGTACCCCGTTCTTATTTGCTAGCTTTGATCAATCTAGTTCTTGAGAGCATGTGTGGGGTGATGGGTGCATTAGTTGGAGTAACGGGGGGTGGCTAGTTGTGACGCCCCGAGATCGGGCACTATGCAGATTTCAGCATTCCCGCCAAATCCGCATAATAACCGATTCCAGGTTGCCACTTATGATAACATTACAACAGTTCACGAATATTCCAGAATTACAACAGAAACAGATAGATACAAGATGAATCAAACGAGCCAGGGATACAACTGATACAATACAAAGATCCAACTAACAGCGGAAGAAACAACATAACGTCCGGCTACGGACAAGATACAAATTGGACTAAGAGTCCTGAAGTTAACCGAGAGCGTCCAATCCCTGCCCAGGCCAAGCCGGAGGGATTCCCAAGCTAACGTCGTCAGACTTCAAACCTGTTGACTGCAATGTTGAATATGCAGCCACGAAAAAGATTCGTGGGTCAGTACGGTTAAGTACTGGCAAGTGGATAAACCATACTCACAAGTTACCGGCGTAGCCAGTCATCACAAGATACAAATACTTTGGGATCAACGGAAGAGGAAGGGGTGATTGCAAATAAGCGACAGCAGGCTGCACTAACCAACTACAGAGAGATACTACAACTTCCAACTAACAGAAAGGGGATAAGATCGAGTATCGTGACCAACCTATCAACTAACCTCAAACAAACCCATCCTGGATCTCGCCCCTCATCCAAAGAAGCAATCCGAGGATAACTCACACAGTTGGATTAATGATGGTTCAGATTATTGTGTCAATAAGCCTGTTACTAGTCAAGGTGTTAATCATGGGGTGAAAGATTGTTAAACATTAGGTTTAAGTTGTCCTGAGTACTTGTTAGCCAGTACTTTCACCAAGTAATCCATAACCGCGGAAAACACGGCTTCTCGAGAAGATTATCCCTGCAGGGTTGCACCAATTTAGCCGTACACGCAAGAATAACCCGCCAGATGGGGAGCTAACCCACCAAGCGAGGTACTCTACACAACTCAACTCTTCTTCGCACCAAGCCCAAAGCACCACGTGCTGTGCGTGCGCGGCTAATCGAGCCCCCGAAGAAAAGGGGACCCTCATAGCACTGGAAGACCACGCCGCCCTAAATGCCGACTACGAAAGTTCCACCCGGGTACCAAGGGCTCGCAAGATCATGCATGCAGCAAATGGAACACCCGAACTAAATGTGGCGATTTGGACGAGATGCGAATCGAGTCAAATTGAGGGGGGCGCCCATACTCGCTTCCCACATGCGGGTAGTGCGCTCATCATGGATCAGTAGACAAGACCCTTTTCCTATTAGGGTCGACACTAGCAGGCCTCAAAACCACAAAGGGCCTCCTGCCGGTGCCTTATCATCAAATTTATTATTAAACAATAACAGTAGCATGATTGATTGATTAACCATCGAGCCCCCAGAACATAATGAAGTAATAACAGAAAGTGACGGGTAACAGACTCGAGCAAAACAACCTAAGCATGATAGTAAGACACGGGCAACAAACAATGGTTATGGGTATGGAGGTGAGGCAATATCAAGGTTAAGGGATTCATGTGATTGGTTCGTAACAGAAACAACTACTACTAAGGCTAGCAGAACAGAACAACGGAAAGTATCGGTAACAAGTGATGAAAGGCAGCCATTTGGCAGCAAGTGAGTATACTTGCCTGAGATCCCGCAAGGTAGCAGAACTTGTCGTTGCTCACATCATCTCAACGTCCTATCCGGGAAGAAGCAACGAACCTCGAACAAACACCGGATGCAACAATTACTACTACGGCAAAAGATCCAGCATGATCAAGATATGGATGCATGACAATTTAATTGATGCATAGAAATAAACTAGTTGACAAGATAAACAGATTTAAATGGACCCATATGCAATTTGAGTTGCATATGAAAAGCCCATGAATTATGGTTAAATTATTTGTTTTCCAACTAATCAACAGGTGAAGGTGGATTAGCATGATGCATGTATGAGGAAAACAGCAAAATAACAACAATAGAAATAGTTGGAAATAAGGTTTACCAATTTTAGAAATTTATTTATTAAGTTAGAAAATTTTGGTTCATTAAGGTTGTCACACAAACAATTGTTGTTTTCATCAAGTTAAAGTGTTCAAAACAGATAACAAAGTTTATATTTGAAGATAACATCAAATTTTAGTTGGAATACATGTTTCAATTATTGAAATTGGAATTAGGATAATTTAATTATGAATTAAACAATATTAAACAAGTTTTAATTGAATTTAAAACAAGTTTGAATATTATTTGAATTTTATTTATTCAAAACATAATTTCAAACTCACATTTGAAAAGTTCACACTTTGATGGTTTGAAAACATATTTTGCATGTTCAAAAATATTTTATTTTGAGCAAGTTATGATTTTTATCAAATTTAAATGAATTAAACAAGTATTAAATTATTTAGGCAATTTAAATTATTCAAACAATGAAACAAATTTTATATTTGAAAAGGTTATTCAAAATGGTATGGAAAACATATTTTATTTGTGGAAATTGGATTTAAAATGAGCAAGTTATTATTTTGGCAATTTTTAAATGCAATAAACAAGAAACAGTTGTTTTCAGCAATTTAAATTATTCAAAACAGCAAACAAAATTTATATTTGGAAAGTAGATGAAAAATTGATTGGAAAACATATTTAGTTTGTGGAATTTGAAATTTTTATGAAGAAGTTATGAATTTTGCAAGTTTAAGTGAATTTGACAAGTTTTCAAATTTTGCACCAATTTAAAATATTCAAAACAGTAAACAAATTTTATATTTGGAAAGAACATTTAATTTGGGACAGAAAACATATTTAAAAAGTTAAAATTGGAGTTGGGATGAATTTCTTATGCAATTTACAAAATTGGGTGCAATTCTGCCATTTTTAGGGAACCAGGGGCTTAGAAATAATTTTGCAGGGGTCTAGATTAATTACCAGGGGCCTATTGGTGAATACCAGAAAGTTCTGTGACCAAAATATTGAAAAATAAAAAGATTTGTGTTTTTGGGGCGCAGGGGGATCGAACCCTGCACCTCCTGCTGCGCCAAGGGGTGAGGAACCAGATGGGCTGCGCTGACTTTGTGTGTAGAAGGGGATCTCGGGGAGGATAAGCTGTTGCGTGCGCCTCTTTTTCTTCTGAACTTAACTGAACCCAACCGGTACTACAGCGGTTCAGTTCGAGAGGGAGATTTGGCCGCCGGCAGGGCTCGCCGTGGCCGGTGATCTGGTGCGATTGTGCGTGCTGGTACCTGCCGAGCGTGAGGCGTGCTTGGGTGTGGAAGCGAACGGTACAGAAAAGGGCGAGGGAGGGGAAGAACAGGGCGCACCTGCCACTGCTGCTGTCGCGGTACAGCCACGGCGGAACTTGCCGGCGACGGCGCGGCCACCGTGGTCCCTCCCGGCAAGCGACGAGGGGACGGGGAGACTCCAGAGACTGCCGCGGTTCCATTCCCGGGATCCGTGGCTCCTCGAGGTGACCCTGGCTATCGGTGGTGAGGGGAGGCGATGGTGGTCTCGGTGGTTCAGTTAGGTTCAGGCAAAGAACTAGCAGAGAGGAGGGGGAATAGAGAGGACGGCGGCGATGGGGAGGGGAACTAGGGTTTCTAGGGCTAGCAGAGGGGTGAGGGGAGATATATGGGGAGTAGCTCCTGTACGGCAGCTCATCGGAAGGGGTGGGGATCGATCAGAGGGTGGAGGTTCTGTCGTACTGCCAGACAGCGACAGGAGGAAGAAGGGTAACAGGCTGGAAAGAAAGGTGGGCTTAGGGGGAGGAATAAGGGGAAGGGGGTGGGCTGCCCTCTCTCCTTTGCTATTTTCCCTTTTTCCTTTTTTTTTGTAATGAAAAGAAAGAGAGAGAGATGAATAGAAAAGGTTTGGGGTTTAATCTTTTATAATTATGTGTGATACTTTTCAAAAACAGGAACTTAAGCAATGTCAACATATTTTTCACAAGATTGAAATTCTAATTGATTTAAAGTTGTTTAGTTAAAATTGTCAAATAGGGTGTGAGGGTGTTTAGTTGATATTTAAAGTTTATTAATTTGCAAGACAATAATTAAAAGCAAGTTTGGTTATTTATTTCAAGATTGGTAATATTAGTTTGATTTTCAAGTGGTTAGGTGAATTTCAAATAATGTTTTGATTTTGGGAATTTTGGAAATAACAAATTTTATTTAATAAGCAACAAGCAATTATACAAACATTATTGAAATTAGTTTGTTTGCCAAATTTTAATCTTTAAACCCATATTTAAATATGATGAGTAGGATTGATTTGAGTTGGAGTTTTGAATTTGCCATTAGGGTTTTAATAACAGGGAAAATTTTATTAACAAGCAATTTGATTAGAACAACTCCAAACTTTTGAAAAACAATTGAGTGGTTTAGTTTGCAATTTTGAAATTGGAAATTTGAACATGTGGGAAAGTTTCAATTGTGTTTGAATTTTTGAGTTGCTTTGAAAAACATAATGCAATGCTCATGTGATGCATATGATGCAAAGCAAAAGGAAACAAACACTTTCTACCAAAGGTAACACCCCAGGTGTTACAGACGACACCACTAACAAGGGATTGCGCCCTCGCAATCCACCTGCTAACCCGGGAGGGGAAAGAAGTTCGACTATCGATTCTTAATGCTTCCAGTTGATCTCCTCGACACCACTAACAAGGGCTTCTCGACACCACTAACAAGAGATTCTTGCTCGGGCTGACGACGTTGTTCTGCCACCAGGAATCTTCCGATGATCGAACCTATTAGGTTAAGGGCTCAGAAAACGTCCACCCACGTAGGATCCTAACACTTTGAAAGATAGACAAGGGGGGAGACTCCAAAACAAATGAGATGGGAGGGGAAATAGAATAGAGATAAGGAGAAAACAAGAATCCTATTGAGATGTTTTTCCAAAATAGTTTAGCGGAAATAGTTTTTGACACTCTAGAAACAACGACCGTTAGCGAGGTTAACCTACAGGCTTTGCGGACCCGTTGCTTCGATAACCATTCGTATCGAAACAATCTCGGGAATCGGAACCAAGGCTCTGATACCATTTTGTGACGCCCCGAGATCAGGCACTATGCAGATTTCAGCATTCCCGCCAAATCCGCATAATAACCGATTCCAGGTTGCCACTTATGATAACATTACAACAGTTCACGAATATTCCAGAATTACAACAGAAACAGATAGATACAAGATGAATCAAACGAGCCAGGGATACAACTGATACAATACAAAGATCCAACTAACAGCGGAAGAAACAACATAACGTCCGGCTACGGACAAGATACAAATTGGACTAAGAGTCCTGAAGTTAACCGAGAGCGTCCAATCCCTGCCCAGGCCAAGCCGGAGGGATTCCCAAGCTAACGTCGTCAGACTTCAAACCTGTTGACTGCAATGTTGAATATGCAGCCACGAAAAAGATTCGTGGGTCAGTACGGTTAAGTACTGGCAAGTGGATAAACCATACTCACAAGTTACCGGCGTAGCCAGTCATCACAAGATACAAATACTTTGGGATCAACGGAAGAGGAAGGGGTGATTGCAAATAAGCGACAGCAGGCTGCACTAACCAACTACAGAGAGATACTACAACTTCCAACTAACAGAAAGGGGATAAGATCGAGTATCGTGACCAACCTATCAACTAACCTCAAACAAACCCATCCTGGATCTCGCCCCTCATCCAAAGAAGCAATCCGAGGATAACTCACACAGTTGGATTAATGATGGTTCAGATTATTGTGTCAATAAGCCTGTTACTAGTCAAGGTGTTAATCATGGGGTGAAAGATTGTTAAACATTAGGTTTAAGTTGTCCTGAGTACTTGTTAGCCAGTACTTTCACCAAGTAATCCATAACCGCGGAAAACACGGCTTCTCGAGAAGATTATCCCTGCAGGGTTGCACCAATTTAGCCGTACACGCAAGAATAACCCGCCAGATGGGGAGCTAACCCACCAAGCGAGGTACTCTACACAACTCAACTCTTCTTCGCATCAAGCCCAAAGCACCACGTGCTGTGCGTGCGCGGCTAATCGAGCCCCCGAAGAAAAGGGGACCCTCATAGCACTGGAAGACCACGCCGCCCTAAATGCCGACTACGAAAGTTCCACCCGGGTACCAAGGGCTCGCAAGATCATGCATGCAGCAAATGGAACACCCGAACTAAATGTGGCGATTTGGACGAGATGCGAATCGAGTCAAATTGAGGGGGGCGCCCATACTCGCTTCCCACATGCGGGTAGTGCGCTCATCATGGATCAGTAGACAAGACCCTTTTCCTATTAGGGTCGACACTAGCAGGCCTCAAAACCACAAAGGGCCTCCTGCCGGTGCCTTATCATCAAATTTATTATTAAACAATAACAGTAGCATGATTGATTGATTAACCATTGAGCCCCCAGAACATAATGAAGTAATAACAGAAAGTGACGGGTAACAGACTCGAGCAAAACAGCCTAAGCATGATAGTAAGACACGGGCAACAAACAATGGTTATGGGTATGGAGGTGAGGCAATATCAAGGTTAAGGGATTCATGTGATGGGTTCGTAACAGAAACAACTACTACTAAGGCTAGCAGAACAGAACAACGGAAAGTATCGGTAACAAGTGATGAAAGGCAGCCATTTGGCAGCAAGTGAGTATACTTGCCTGAGATCCCGCAAGGTAGCAGAACTTGTCGTTGCTCACATCATCTCAACGTCCTATCCGGGAAGAAGCAACGAACCTCGAACAAACACCGGATGCAACAATTACTACTACGGCAAAAGATCCAGCATGATCAAGATATGGATGCATGACAATTTTATTGATGCATAGAAATAAACTAGTTGACAAGATAAACAGATTTAAATGGACCCATATGCAATTTGAGTTGCATATGAAAAGCCCATGAATTATGGTTAAATTATTTGTTTTCCAACTAATCAACAGGTGAAGGTGGATTAGCATGATGCATGTATGAGGAAAACAGCAAAATAACAACAATAGAAACAGTTGGAAATAAGGTTTACCAATTTTAGAAATTTATTTATTAAGTTAGAAAATTTTGGTTCATTAAGGTTGTCACACAAACAATTGTTGTTTTCATCAAGTTAAAGTGTTCAAAACAGATAACAAAGTTTATATTTGAAGAGAACATCAAATTTTAGTTGGATTACATGTTTCAATTATTGAAATTGGAATTAGGATAATTTAATTATGAATTAAACAATATTAAACAAGTTTTAATTGAATTTAAAACAAGTTTGAATATTATTTGAATTTTATTTATTCAAAACATAATTTCAAACTCACATTTGAAAAGTTCACACTTTGATGGTTTGAAAACATATTTTGCATGTTCAAAAATATTTTATTTTGAGCAAGTTATGATTTTTATCAAATTTAAATGAATTAAACAAGTATTAAATTATTTAGGCAATTTAAATTATTCAAACAATGAAACAAATTTTATATTTGAAAAGGTTAT
Organism: Alopecurus myosuroides; assembly: GCA_028641055.1. Classification (NCBI taxonomy): domain Eukaryota; kingdom Viridiplantae; phylum Streptophyta; class Magnoliopsida; order Poales; family Poaceae; genus Alopecurus; species Alopecurus myosuroides. The sequence goes on from CM054057.1 coordinate 38,821,631, forward strand.
TCAAAATGGTATGGAAAACATATTTTATTTGTGGAAATTGGATTTAAAATGAGCAAGTTATTATTTTGGCAATTTTTAAATGCAATAAACAAGAAACAGTTGTTTTCAGCAATTTAAATTATTCAAAACAGCAAACAAAATTTATATTTGGAAAGTAGATGAAAAATTGATTGGAAAACATATTTAGTTTGTGGAATTTGAAATTTTTATGAACAAGTTATGAATTTTGCAAGTTTAAGTGAATTTGACAAGTTTTCAAATTTTGCACCAATTTAAAATATTCAAAACAGTAAACAAATTTTATATTTGGAAAGAACATTTAATTTGGGACAGAAAACATATTTAAAAAGTTAAAATTGGAGTTGGGATGAATTTCTTATGCAATTTACAAAATTGGGTGCAATTCTGCCATTTTTAGGGAACCAGGGGCTTAGAAATAATTTTGCAGGGGTCTAGATTAATTACCAGGGGCCTATTGGTGAATACCAGAAAGTTCTGTGACCAAAATATTGAAAAATAAAAAGATTTGGGTTTTTGGGGCGCAGGGGGATCGAACCCTGCACCTCCTGCTGCGCCAAGGGGTGAGGAACCAGATGGGCTGCGCTGCCTTTGTGTGTAGAAGGGGATCTCGGGGAGGATAAGCTGTTGCCTGCGGCTCTTTTTCTTCTGAACTTAACTGAACCCAACCGGTACTGCAGCGGTTCAGTTCGAGAGGGAGATTTGGCCGCCGGCAGGGCTCGCCGTGGCCGGTGATCTGGTGCGATTGTGCGTGCTGGTACCTGCCGAGCGTGAGGCGTGCTTGGGTGTGGAAGCGAACGGTACAGAAAAGGGCGAGGGAGGGGAAGAACAGGGCGCACCTGCCACTGCTGCTGTCGCGGTACAGCCACGGCGGAACTTGCCGGCGACGGCGCGGCCACCGTGGTCCCTCCCGGCAAGCGACGAGGGGACGGGGAGACTCTAGAGACTGCCGCGGTTCCATTCCCGGGATCCGTGGCTCCTCGAGGTGACCCTGGCTATTGGTGGTGAGGGGAGGCGATGGTGGTCTCGGTGGTTCAGTTAGGTTCAGGCAAAGAACTAGCAGAGAGGAGGGGGAATAGAGAGGACGGCGGCGATGGGGAGGGGAACTAGGGTTTCTAGGGCTAGCAGAGGGGTAAGGGGAGATATAGGGGGAGTAGCTCCTGTACGGCAGCTCATCGGAAGGGGTGGGGATCGATCAGAGGGTGGAGGTTCTGTCGTACTGCCAGACAGCGACAGGAGGAAGAAGGGTAACGGGCTGGAAAGAAAGGTGGGCTTAGGGGGAGGAATAAGGGGAAGGGGATGGGCTGCCCTCTCTCCTTTGCTATTTTCCCTTTTTCCTTTTTTTTTTGAAAAGAAAGAGAGAGAGATGAATAGAAAAGGTTTGGGGTTTAATATTTTATAATTATGTGTGATACTTTTCAAAAACAGGAACTTAAGCAATGTCAACATATTTTTCACAAGATTGAAATTCTAATTGATTTAAAGTTGTTTAGTTAAAATTGTCAAATAGGGTGTGAGGGTGTTTAGTTGATATTTAAAGTTTATTAATTTGCAAAACAATAATTAAAAGCAAGTTTGGTTATTGATATCAAGATTGGTAATATTAGTTTGATTTTCAAGTGGTTAGGTGAATTTCAAATAATGTTTTGATTTTGGGAATTTTGGAAATAACAAATTTTATTTAATAAGCAACAAGCAATTATACAAACATTATTGAAATTAGTTTGTTTGCCAAATTTTAATCTTTAAACCCATATTTAAATATGATGAGTAGGATTGATTTGAGTTGGAGTTTTGAATTTGCCATTAGGGTTTTAATAACAGGGAAAATTTTATTAACAAGCAATTTGATTAGAACAACTCCAAACTTTTGAAAAACAATTGAGTGGTTTAGTTTGCAATTTTGAAATTGGAAATTTGAACATGTGGGAAAGTTTCAATTGTGTTTGAATTTTTGAGTTGCTTTGAAAAACATAATGCAATGCTCATGTGATGCATATGATGCAAAGCAAAAGGAAACAAACACTTTCTACCAAAGGTAACACCCCAGGTGTTACACTAGTGCTGTGAAAGTGACAGAAGTTCAGCGATCCACTTAGGTTTTGTTAAACCTTTCTTAGTTACCTCACTAGGGATAAAAAGGAGTACCTTGTTACCGGGGATTTGAAGTGACACTAATCAATCTCCATGACTAGATCTAGCAAGTTCTTACTTCAACTTCATGTCACATTGCTTAAATCTATACTCTGGTTTTTCCTTAATTATCGAGGTGTTATGATTTATTTCGCATCTTGGTGGAGTATAAGAGGGATCAATATGACCGTAGAGATCTCTATGCTAGGACGTGATGCCCATATGAAAGTACTCAATGTTAAACATGTTATTGTAATCTCACATGTAATTCTTTATGTCCACCGTCTACCACTTTATTTGAGAGAATGCAAGTGTGAAACCATGAACCCCGGTCCTATTTTAATTATAAGAAAACACTCTAGTTACTTTGCTGCAATTTACTTTACTTGCATTTTACTTTACTTGCATCTCCAATTCGAATTTACATTATCTCCATCACCACTTGCATCACAAAAATACAAAAACAATCCATTGCATATTTATTTTCTCATTTGCATTTAGTAGTAGATTTAATTATTGCACATTTACTTTCAGTTTTGCATTGCAATTTAGAAGTCTCACACCTTGTGCTTGACAACCACTTGGTGAGGTTGAGGGCACAAAATTCTCTACTTGTTTGCAGGATCCTGGAGGAAGCTTGGAAGACAACTGCTGAAATACTGGCTCCCCAAGAGTTCGATATAAACCCTCGAGTCACCCTCGTGGGGAAGAAGGCTTGCCACTAGCTACACACTCTGCACTTGGAGTCTCAACCTAGCCATCACTAGCCTCTCCAAGTGTCTCTACCCCGTCACCTCCGAGGATGTCAAGTCGCATTATCCTCCAATCCGGCTGAACGTCATCAATGCCGACACGAGCATAGCCATGTGTAATCGGACGGCCATGCGAGGTCGCTCCCTCTACACAAGGTAAAGTGTAGTCGTCCGCAAACTTGATGGATATGTTTGAGACCGACACGTATAGCGCACGACTTGTCTTCTCCTTGATTGCATCCACGGCCTTCGTCTGTGGAGGGGCATCAACAAGCATAACTGCAGCGGATGCCGGTACCTCCGTTGAAGCCACGCTGCTCCGGCGTTGAGATGGGTCTGTTTCGTCGAATGTAGTGTCTTGCGTATGGGAGGGCCGGCCAGTAAGCTCATTAATATGTAGTTGCTGCTTCATCACCACGGCTTCCAAGGCACCAACCCGTTCTACGACCGCTGCATTCTTCTTTATATTTCCTCTCTCTGGGCTTCTATATGGAAAGAGACAATCTTCCGGCTTGAAGCCAAAGCACCACGGATATCGTCCTTTGCCTCGTGTCCAGCCGCCATGTTTTGGATTCCCGAGGGACTTTGTAAGCTCGTCATTCTCTCGATCTGGCTTGAACTCTCCCTCTGTAACCTCTTTGAACACTTTCTCAAGTGCCGCAAAGGAAACCTTTATTTTTTTCAGTCATAATAAGGTGCCCCTCTTCGTCAAACGTCGCCCCATGCCCAAGCAGCCAATTCCTTGACCTCCGCGGAAAATCCTGAGTACCTGGAATGATCCCCTTCTGTCTCAGATCTACCTCGAGTTTGACAAACTTAGGCACTGCAACTCTGTAGCCACCTGAACCCATCTTATGGTGATATACCTTCCTCACCGCATTTGCCTTATTCTTGGCTGACCTCTTCTTCCCCTTTTCTGATTCCTTGTATGCCTTAAATGCTGGCCAGTGTGCCTTCTGCTTCTCAAGCGGCCCCTCGAATTTTGGGACTTCTTTTTTCTTCTGATATTCCTTCCATAATCTTTTCTTGTAAGCATTGAAAGCCTCGGCCATCTTCTTCAGAGCCTAGTGCATCACTGCGTCGCGCATTTGGTTCTGTGTCTTCTCGGTATCACATTATGGAAGACTGAAATGGTTCATCAGCTTATCAAACATGAGTTGTTTGGCCCGGTCTGAGACAAAAGAAACTGCCAGACGGTCAGGATCGTCTTCGTCCTTTGCTGGCGCATTCCATTCTTCAGTACTTATTGGGATCATGTCCCTAACAATAACTCCACATTGGCTTGTAAACTTAGTTGCTGTCTTGATGGGCCAAGAAGGTTCGCCAGATCGATAGACTTGCTCGATTCGCAGATGCACTTTCGAGCTCATCTCTTGAGCCGGGCCTCGTTTCGGCCTCTTGCTAGACGATGTCGATGCAACCTTCACTAAGTCTTGTTCATCACTGATTTTCTCCGTTTCCGCATCTATTCCTTGCAATTTCTCTTCTTCCTCCATTCCCTGACCTGATTCGTTCAGGTACCGCAAGCCGTCGTCTTCACCTCCACCGTCATTGGGTCCACCGGGGAGTGTGCTCTCTTCTATTATCGCGAACACCTGTTCTTCATCCTCTCTGCCATCCATAGCTCAACTAATACAAATGGAAGATAAAATACTTTAGTAAGTTATAAATTCTCTTGAAAAAATAATATTCCACTAAACAATCATCACAACTGTACACTTTAGTAAGGAGTATGACTAGCAGATCAGATCGAGTGTTGCCGAGTAAAGTTGCGACTCGAACGAGACATAACAGATGTAGCATCCTAGATTATCCATATCATGTGTGAAAACATTGCAGATCTCTCCCTCTTCTTCTTGATTGGTGGGATTCAGACGCCATCCAAGGAAGAAAAAGAGGAAGAGATCTGCAATGTTTTCACACATGACATGGATAATATGGAATGTTGTTATGCCCCGTTCGAGTCACAAGTTTACTAGGAAAGAGTGGATCTGATCTGCTAGTCATACTCCTGCCTAGCCATGTAGTACTCTGACTCGTAGTGTTCGTCTCCGTTCCCCTCGGTTCCCTCTCGGTTCCCCTCGGTTCATAAACTTCGTGCTTGTTACGAGGTAGTACACGTGATGGCAATGCGGGGGAAGGAAGGGTTTCTGGACTTCCTTGGAACTAAACAAAATCATATTTCTAATATAGTGAGATCCGAAAAAAATTGGACTCTTTTGTGCACATCCATAACGGCGACATTCTTCATAGCCCCGGACGGGATTTCTGAGGAATGTCACCATTACGAATGTCACCAAAGGGTTCAACTTCGTTCGGATCTCACCAACCATATAATATTACATATGTGACGTTATTTAGTTCCAAAGAAGTCCAGAAATCCTCACATTCGTTCCTTTCCCCGGATCACCACCGCTTTTATATACACAATATTTCTAGACCCATTCCGGGGACTTCTAGACGGCATCGAAGCTTAACTACCCATATGTTTTTAGGTTCTACTTCTGCCAAAATATGTTTATGTATCTATTTGTGCAAAGTGGTTACATTTTGGTTCTACTTCTGCTAATAGCTAATTTCCTTAATAGCTAATTTCCCTAAAAGAATACTATCTAAAATATCTAATGGTACTAAAATGCTAATGTACTAAAATGGTACTTATAGCTAATGCCCTAATAGCTAAAAAAATAGTGCTTAAGAAAATGTTAACACTAATGCAATAATAGCTAAATATGTTAACACTAAAAATGTCCTAATAGCTAAACATGTCCTAATACCCAATGTTAACACTAAAATGTCCTAATACCTAATGTTAATTAACACTAATGTCCTAATAACTAAAACAAAAAAAATTAGAGTAACGATGGTGAGCAGTACGGCGAGCAGTACCTTGAGGGTGCGGACGCGAGTCGAACGACGAGGATCCCAGCGGCGAGCTAGGCGCGGGCGCGGGGGCGAGGGGAAGGGCGCGGTGGCGAGCTAGGCGGCGACTTCGAACGCGGGGCGGTGGACGCTCTCCAGCGGCACGGCGCGATGCGGCGTGTCCGGCGGCGCAGAAATCTGGTAGCCTAACGGCGTCGTGGGGATTTCTGCGTCGTCGGGACTTAGGCGTTTCTGGTTCGTCTGAGGGTTTGCCCCGGGCGGAGCAACCGCCCGGGGTTATATAGTGGGAGGCCTTTTGCCCCGGTTGGTAACACGAACCGGGGCAAAAGGCCCAACTTTTTTGTTTATTTGTGTCCTGCCGCCTTTTTTTTCCTGTCCCGTTTAAATACTTTTTCAAATGTTTGTTCAAATACATTTCAATGATTTTTAGGAGAAACTTTCAATATGATATGTGTTTAAAATTGAACAAAAATTTCAAACATATTTTCTGTTTTAAAAAATAAATATTCTAACTATTTAAACTAGTAACAATTTTTGAAATTTCAAACAATTTTAAAAACCTAGTTTATGAATGGTTTTGAATTTGAAGAAACTTTCCATATGAAAAAGTGTTTAAAATTGCGCAAACATTTCAAATACATTTTCTGATTTAAAAAATAATTATTCTAACTATTTAAACTAGTAACAATTTTTGAAATTTCAAACATTTTTATAAACCTAGTTTATGAATGGTTTTGAATTTGAAGAAAGTTTCAATATGAAAAGTGTTTAAAATTGCGCAAACATTTCAAATACATTTTCTGTTTTGAAAAATAATTACTATAACTACGAAAAGTTATGCGCGAGAGTTGTGCCGCGTGGCGCGGGAGTCCTGCCGCATGGACGCGTGGCGTGTGGCCACGGGCGCGCGGTATAAACTGCCGCGCCTCGAGCGTCTTCTCCTCTCCACGCGCGCACTCCTCTCCACGCACAGTCGCGCTGCCACCATGCCTCCGAGGAGGAACAGCACCACCGGCTTCCGCGGCGTCCGAGCACGGCAGAACGGAATGGTTACCGTGTATATCCGCTACGGGGACGACCGCATCCCCCTCGGCTCCTTTGCGACGGCGGCGGAGGCCGCCCGCGCCTGGTACGCGACGGCCTGGCGCCTCAACCGCCCACCGTCACTGATGAACTTCAACGACTGCCACACCCTCTGGGAAGCGGAGGCCAGGGCGCCGCCGCCGCAGATCGTCACTGCCGCCGACCACCGCCACATCCTCCACCGCGCGTTTCAGGGCCTAGTCGACGCCAGGGACGACCGCGTTGTCCGCGAGTATTACCGGAACAATCCGGGGGAGGAGAGCGCCGACGAGGAGCTCTGGTGGACCCGCGCGGCTGAGCGGACAGAGCGCCGCCTCGAACCCCACCTCGCGTTAGATGCTGCTCGGGAGGCAAGGACGAAGGTGCTGCAAGAGCTCCGCCGGGCCGACCACGCCGGCGAAGTATGGGCCTCCGATGATCCGAGGTGGGGGCTATCTCGGACATACCATCATGCAGCTCCGACGATGACGAGAAGGTCAGCAACGAGTTCGTCGAGGACGATGACAAGGACAAGGTCACCGACGATTTCCCCAACGACGAGGAGGAGGAGTAGTGTTCGTATGTTTTCTATTTTTAATAAAAGAATTTGTATTCCGGCGAACTGCGGCGCGCTAGCGCGTCTATTTTCTGTTTTCCGTGTGATTCTTCCTGATTGGTGGGATTCAGACGTAGAAAGAAACACACTCCTGATCCAACGACTCACAAGAGCTAACATTAATTAGGGAGGAGGCCGGTACAGTTGGATAGATAAAATAGCAGTACATAATGGCAAGAGTGGATCTAAACCTAAACGGAGAGCATAGAGATCTAGATAAACAAGGCAATACATATTGGCAAGAGTGGATCTGATCTGCTAGTCATACTCCTGCCTAGGCCTATAGTACTCCGACTCATAGTCGTCGTAGTCGCCGCCGTCGTCGTCACTATCGTCGGACAGTGCTCTGGACTCCCTCGGAGGATCACGACCCCAGGACTGGGCGTGAGGGTAGCGCAGGCGGGGGTTATCTCCGGCCCTGATGTAGTTCATGACGCTCTGAAGAGTCCGTCCGCCGCCCCACCACAGCTGACGACCGTCTTCGTTGAAGTTCGAAGGAGGCGGGCCGTTCTCCTCGTACCTGGCGAGCGCACTCTCACGCCGATTAATGAAGAAGGCATCCCAAGTAGGGCGGTAGTCGGGATTCCAACTGGGATTCCTCCGCTGCTCCGGCGTGAGCTCATGGTAGTAGTGGTTCGTGATGTCCGTCCGACGCGCCACAGCTTGAGGAACAGGAGGGACCGGCAATCCTCTGACGCTCAGCATCCAGCCGGCGGGGACATTGTAGCCGGGCGGGCAGGGGTAGTTCGAGGCGGAAAGTGCCTCCGCCTGCAGGAAGGTTAGAATGGGTATGGTAGAAGCCATGGGAGAGTGGTGAGTTTATATGTGTTTGTGCCAATGGTGGCAATGCATACATATATATAGTGAGAAGAAACAAACCCTTCAGTCCCGGGCCGTTTTACCAACCGGGACTAAAGGGTTACGGTTTCGTTGGGACCAATCACAAAGAATCACACAGATCGTGTGTTTCTTTCAAGCGCTTGTGAGTCGTTGGATCAGGGTTGTGTTTGTTTTGAGCTCTTGTGAGCCGTTCGATCAGGGGTACGGTCTGTTTCTTTCGAGCGCTTGTTAGCCGTTGGATCGAGACCCTAGCACAACACTTTGTGAGCCAGAGGACCCTATATATAGCCCACCTCTCGGAGTCCCTTCATACATCATTCAGTTCATCCAACGAATACAAATCATTCGGATTCGCCAACATATGTTCTACCGTGCATTTGATATGCATATATGCACTCAGGAGCCACGGTAGGGCTGTATGCTGGCGATACCGATTGTTTTGTTCTACATCCCCCATTTAAGATTTGACAAAAGGTTTGATACATCATTCAGTTCATCGACCGACTACAAATCATCCGGATTCGCCATCATATGTCTGACCGTGCATTTGATATGCATATATGCACTCATGAGCCACGATCGGGATGTATGATGGCGACACCATTTGTTTTGTTCTACATCCCCCATTTAAGGTTTGCCAAAAGGTTTGACACATCATTCAGTTCACCGACCGACTACAAATCATCCGGATTCGCCATCATACGTCCGACCGTGCTTTTGATATGCATATATGCACTCATGAGCCACGATCGGGATGTATGGTGGCGACACCGTTTGTTTTGTTCTATATATCTACAAATCCTCCAGTTCACACACACGACAGTGATGTTGATATAAAACATGTGGAAAATAGAGGTGGACTAAATCAAATACATGAACCATACAGGTTTGGTACATTATTACACAATAGTCTAGCAATATTATATGTTTGTTTTCTGCGAGCTTAGATGGCATTATGCTCTCGGGCATTTCATCGAACACCTCTTGTGCATATGAGGGAAAAACAAGTGAGCACACACCACACCAAAAAGTGAGTGGCACGAGGAGTGGAGAACGCTGGCATGGTAGTGTTTATAAAAAATAGAAAAAAATTGGATTTAAAGAAAAAACAAGAATTCTATTAATTTGCATTTTCCATCTATTTGGTTAGTTTTACTTAATGAAATTGAAATTATTAACTAAAGAGCAATATAGAAATAAAGAAACAACTTTTCATCTAGGTGGGGCTCATTTGCCCCGGTTGGAGCCACAAAACAAGGCAAAAGATCCCCCCCCCCACGATGCGCCCGCACGCGCCTTGCTCGTTGAGGGCCTTTCGCCCCGGTTTGTAGCTCCAACCGGGGCAAATGACCCCCACACCACGCGCCCTGCTCGCCCCGGCCCCACCGCTGCAGCCTTTTGCACCGGTTGGTGGCCGAGCCGGGGCGAAAGGGGTGCTCGCCACCGAGCAAAATCCTCGTTCTCCACTAGTGCTCCGAAATCATCTGTTTGAATGTGGTTACATATAAAATTTGTTCTATCATATGCCGCGTGTGACAAGTAGCGCGGCATGGAAGTTTTAGTGTAGCTAACATTGTTATGTCAGGAAATTTCAGTAAAGCTACATTTTTGTGGTCTATTGATTATATCTTAACGTGATGTGGAAGAACCAAATGTGTTGTTCGAGTCTAGGCAATGAGTTTTGTCGGGGTAATGAATACCAGTGCACCCAGACCCCTCTGACAAGTCTCAATTAAAGATCCGTGGGATCCAGTCATGAGGCATCACCGAAGACAAGGCCTCGCGAAGAATTGACCCTTGCGAGGGAGCTCGCAGCCTTGTGACTTAGAGCATCTCCACTGGCACCCCCCCCACGAGTAGGCGTATGAATCAATGCTTGGACGAGCCCTTTGGGGGCTGGGTTTAGGTTTTCTGTCTCTAGCGATATCTTGCCCTCAGGCGGCTCCTCGTCCTGCTTTATATAGGCAGCCGGACTAGGTCTTACGGGAAGAAAAAAACATGAAGTCTAAAGGAAGTATTACTATTCTTGATGAGCAAGATGTCCATCTTCTTCTCCAAGCCGGATTACGCATTGGGCCATAATCCGGATTCTTCTAGAATCCGCCTTCCTGTGCGTCAGGTTACTGGGCCGCCCAATGGACTATCGCTCCATTGCATATGGGCCACCCGGGTAATCCGGTCTTTGGCCAATGCTGGATGCACCCCTATTTTCCTTATACTCTACAGTAGGCCCAAGAAAAAATTAAGACCTCCATTCTTCATCTTTTCACAAAAACTATGAATTAGAAAAGGCGGCCTTCGGTCTTGAATCTACTTTTCCCAAACAGTTTCATGCCAAAGCCGTCTTTTGGGGAGTCCGGCATTTCTTTGCAAGCTTCGCCCGGAAGGAACCCATTAAGCATATGCGATATCCTGGATTCTCGGCAAGACACGTGACACACATCAAACGGCTAAATCAGCCGTTGGGACAATCTCGATGCAAATGGTCTATAAATATCATTCAGTCGCTTGACTTTTCCTCTTCTCCCACTCCTGCTCATTGCGAACTTCCTAAGACAAACCTAGAGCAAAAACGAGAGAGCTTCCTTCGCCGGAGTGCAAGAACGGAAGCGAGAGATTCTTCACTGGAGTGAATCCGCCATCGGCGGCTCGGGCTCCCGTCCGGCCAAACCTCCCTCCGTGATGGACATCGAAGGGTATCCTCGCGCTCCAATGCCCATCGGATGCCCGCGACTGCTTCTAGGGGGGCTCCGTCGACCGCGACAAGCTCTTCCGTGCCTCCATTAACTACTCCGGGGGTCTCCATTTCTGTGCTGGAGATCTTCGCGGGCGCGTTGGCGGCGGAAAACCCTAACCACCCCACTGGATCTACACCGACCCCTCCTTCCACCACTCTGTCGCCCTGTCTCGGAATCAGGGGGCGAGGAAAATGTACCTTGCACCTATAAGGGCGCAGAAGGTGAAGCGGCCGCCAGAGCTGAGGAAGAAGACGAAACGGAAGCTGGAAAACGGATACTTTGCTCCATCAATTCAGCTCTCCTCCAGAGCTTGGAAATGGACGGCTTTATCTTTAAGGAGAAATGGTGACTCGAGGAGGACGACGAAGAGACAAAGCCGGAAAGACGGGGAGCGAGTGGTGATCGCATCTCACATTCTCCGAGGTCTGGGTTTCCCGCCTTCTTTTTACAAGTTCATCGCCATTACGGTGTCTAGCCTCATAACCTTTTCCCAAACTCCATTCTCTATCTTTCCGACTTTCAAGCCTTGTTCGAGAGATACCTAGGAATAGAGCTGATGGTGTAGTGGACGTTGGTAAACCCCAAGAGAAAGGTTATCAAGAGCACAACGACAAGTTTTCCATCAGAAAAAAACCAAGGTTGAATCGACCAGTAGGAGGACAAGCAATCTCTGAAGGTTGATGCAGCTGAGGTGGCAGGGCGCACTACCGGTTAAGCAGCAACATGGAACCTACACAACACAATCAAATCACTTTGCCCCAACAAAGCAGTGAGGTTGACAATCTCAACGGTTTTGCTGAATACAAAGAGGTTAAACGTATAGTGTGGAAAACAATATGAGAACAGTATGAAAACAGTAGTAGCAGTGTGAAAACAGTGGAAACAGTTTGTGTATTATCAGTATGACAAAATGGACCGGGGTCCACAATTCACTAGTGGTGTCTCTCCGTGAAAGATAAATAACATGTGTGGTGAACAAATTATAGATGGACAATTGACAGAAATGAAGGCTGCACCGTAGTGCATATGCAGAACATAAAGATTACTATGTGATTCATGCGGGCATTACAACAAGATACATATACCGTCATCCAACTGCATCAATGACTAATAATCCACCCTCCGAATATCATCCGAACAAACATTGGGTATTAAGTTGCAAGCAACAGATAATCGTAGTAAGCAAAGTGTGTAATGTAAACAATGTAAATGAAGTAAACATCGTTGTTTTCTCCCTAATGGCAACAACACATCCTCTATCCGCCGCATTTCTGTCACTCGAGAACAGATGCAAAGAAGGCATGAACCCACTAGCGAGCATAAGTACTCCCTCTTGGAGTTACTAGCATCTACTTGGCCAGAGTATCTACTAATAATGGAGAGCATGCAAGATCATAAATAATATATGCATGAAGATAACATGATAGATTGATAATCATAAGACATAGCATTCAACATTCATCGAGACCAGCAAACACAACATGTAGCATTACATAAATATGATCTCGATCATGTGAGGAAGCTCACGACATCTAAACATGAGGCATAAAGTGGACGAGACAACCATCTAGCTATTGCTATGGACCCGTAGTTCAGGGATGAAGTACTACACATCATTTCGGAGGAGAGCGTGGTAGTGTAGACCCCTCCGGTGATGAATTTCCCTCCCGACAGGGTGCCGGGGAGAGCTCCAGAACCCTCCCGATCTCGGGATGACGATGACAGTGGCCTCAGGTGTTTCTTAGAAAAAAGTGGTATATTTTTAGGGTTGATGTATCGGGGGGAATAAATAGGCGAAAGGGTGATGGTGGTGGGCGTCCAAGGGGCCCATACCACCCCCAGGCGCGGCCAGGGGGCGCCGCCCTATGGTGTGGCCCCCCTCTGGGCCTCTTCGGGACTCCGTGGAACCTTCGAGATTTCTAAGACTTCCGGGCTTCGAATTTTCCAATTACGCGAATATTTCCAGAACAACTTTTCTGAAACTAAAAACGGCTGAAAACAGGGAACTGACTCTGTGGCATCTTGTCAATAGGTTTGTCTCGGAAATCGATAAAAATGACATAAAGTGTGTAGCAGACATGTAGGAACTAACATGAAAACAACATGGAACATCAGAAATTAAGGATACGTTTATGACGTATCAACATCCCCAAGCTTAGTTCCTACTCGTCCGCGAGTAGGTAAACGATAAAAACACATAATTTCTGAGGTCACATGCTACTAACATAAACTTGATCATCAATAATGTAAAAGCAAATGTAAGCTAAGATCATAGTACTTTAAACACAATCAGGATAGATATAATTCTAGTAATAAAACATAACAATCACTTTGCATAATGAGAAGTAACACAAATAAAAGACCATGAATAACAGTGCATCGAAAGTTATACGTTTGTTTCAAGTATAGATAAAGCATGGCAAAGTGATATTTCGCTTGTCCTTAAGAGTGGGGCAAAACATAAATTTCAGGACTCCTTCAAAGTTTATGAGGAAGACTAGAACAAATAATTTGAGAACAAACAATAACACATCATGAATCAATTAATAATGTTTCTGGGAAAAATGCATATTAAACTCAGAATGGCAACTATGCTCTCTCAACTGTGCATAAAGTTAGAAGATGGAGACTCACCATAAAAGTAAAAGAAAGGCCTGTCGCAGAGGGAAGCATGGATCACTCATGTGCTAGAGCTTTTATTTTATTAAACAGAGGTATAAAATGTTTGACACTCCTCCCAACCATCTTACACAAACCATGGCTAACCGAATCCTCGGGTGCCTGCCAACAATCACAAACCGTGGAGGAGTGTCTATTTTTAGAGAGGTGTATGCTTATGTCAACGAATGGTAAACAGAAAGTACAGTTAGTCACAAGCCAACTAGACTTCACAAGAGAGGCTCCCATTGAAGGACGCAACTGGTGTAGAAGGTCATCCCTATTTCTCTTTTGTTTACACAATTATGCTTTACTAATAAATCAGGGGGAAAAATAGTGAAGAGAATTTGTTTGTATTAATTTGGGGCTGGGCACCCCGCTGCTAGCTCTTCTATCAATTGGATAAGAGGATGAAACCACTAGTACAGGGTGTGAAAGTCCAAACAATAAGTGAGATAAAGATTCTCTATTTACGTCCTCATGAGCTAAAACAGGAACACAAAACGAGAGCAATTTTGAAAGTTTTAAAGGTAACACATGAGCAATTTACTTTGGAGTGGCGGTTAAATACCACATGTAGATAGGTATGATGAACACATTTGGCATACTTTGGTTTTTGGGAGTTGGATGCACGAGTAGAGCTCATACTCAGTACAGGAGGAGGCTAGCAAAAGACTGGGAACAACAAAACAAGAGAGTAGTAATGGCCGTAATCATGCATAGAGGAAAAAACATCATTAATCAAAGCATAAGTGGACCACAAGTTCAAAAACTAAATTATCATAGAGGTTATAGGTGACTGGTTTGTAGTCATAAACATGGTGTAAGCATGCGCCAAGTCAGCCAAATAAAACATTCAAAGGAGAACGCCACAAATTTATGGTTCAATATGACAAGAACAACTCATGATTTTTTCAATGGCACATTAAACACTCTCAGCTATTTGAGACAAATCATGCTACAAAATAACCACTATGCTTTAAAATTAAAATAACATCTAGCATGATATGAAAAAGTCTAGTCATAGTCTATACAAGCTTCTATTTGCATCTCTACTACTATTAAAAGAGGAAACATTATCTTCGCTATGCGCACCTCGTCTAAGATACACGAAGCAATCTAGGCCTTGGGATCAAACCCACTAATTGAGATATACGCGTCAAGATAACAACTAACCTACAACTTGTGTGTGTCTAGCAATTCTTATGGGCGGACGAAAACTCTGCCAACGCCCACCTATCTCAACTCCCCAGTCCCCATCACGTTAATCCCGCGTCCCCAAATCACGGGACCATCTCTCTGATTCCCTCGCGATTGTATCTTATCGCAAAGAAAAAAATCCCTAACAAATCACTAGACCACGTAACATCTCCATCGACACCTTGCACATCGGCCTCCCATCAGCGTCCCGACGGCGGCCTTCTCGCAAACTCCGCCAGCTTCTTCCCCACGGGCGTCCACCCCAACAAAACCTCCGTCCGTCCTTCCCCAAGGCAGTGATAACTAGCATTCTCTAGCCTACTCGCCCCACCACCACCATCAAGATACAGGTTTTTGCTTTATTTCTCATCTCTCTAACTTTCTATTTGTCTTCTCGCCGGGAAGGAGAGTACCCGGTGCCTGCCGGAGAAGGACGGAAAGGCGAAGGAGAATCTACTCGCCTATCATGTGCCTGCCAACACTGCAGCGAATCACGCCAACCCTCCAACCCTGAACTTATTACTCCTCGAGCAAAGGCCCCCACTCACCAATGTCGCTCCACGCGACCCTGGCGCTCGACGTGACGCTTCTGATCCTAATGGTGAGGAGAATCCATCTTTAATCTCACTTTGAAATCGGATTGACATTACCGAATGTGTATGCAATATCAGCCAGTTCGAATAGTTAGCGTGAATTCTTAGCCTTTTCCAAATTTTTGGAACAAAAGATTTGGGATTTGTGTATTATTTGCTTTCCAAATCTCCGAACCCTCCAACATATTAGTACCAGGATAGCCAAGAAAAGTTCATGGTTAAACTGCAGCTGATAAACTGAAAGAGTTAAACCCCAATTTAGTTCATCAACTTGATGTGAATGTGCGCTTTGGTCACCAAGTTGTGAAACGTGAATTTCAGGTCACGAAGTTGCCAAACGCGAGCGTTTTGGTCACTTTATGACGTGGCAGATTGGGTTTTTTACGAATCGCCCCCTGAATTTTTATTATTCCAATTTCTAGGTCATTTTCAATTGTTTTTTGTTTACCTGTTAGGGGGGACTTTGTAAAAATATAAAAAAATCCAGGGGGCGATTCGCAAGAAAATAGACTGCCACATAACGGAGTGACCAAAGTGTTCGCATGTGGCAAGTTCGTGACCTGAATTTCACGTTTTGCAACTTGGTGACCAAAGCGCACATCCACATCAAGTTGGTGTACTAAACTGGGGTTTTACTCAAACTGAAATGCTCTATATGCTTGCCGTAAGCTAATTTTTCTCATGTAAATTTATTTCTCTTGCAATTCCTGTTTTGTTTTGTATGGGCACAAAACCTTGGCTGTACGTAGTATGATTTGGAGGCATATATTATTGGTGTACTGTTGTATTTTTTATTCCTAAAGCTCTGGATAAACCTAGCTTGGTTTGGAGTTGCATTTCCTTGATATCTTGTTTGGTGCTGAAAGTGTACTTTCCTCATCGTTCAGGTAAGAAAGAGACTAATGGGACAAGAATTCGAAGGCCATCTTCTGCATTATTTGATCTGTAGTTTACTCCAATGTGGATATTTTACAAAAATCAACCACTGCTCGCACGACCCTGTACACAGGAAGGGGCGCTAGCTGCTCAAACTCTGGCCTGCCGTACGTGAACTACGCATCGGTAATCAGGTTCAGGATGTTGTGCTGCCATTCACCCCTGTTTTTACTTCTTTCGTTGCATTTGATCTCGATGACGAAATGATTCTCTGAAACTCCAGAATGGTTTTAATTTGACCATGGAGACGAGCTGGTGTTTTAATATTCGGATGAAAATTTGATCCTTTCTGGATGGATCTAACTTGGGATGGCTATTTTAATCGGATTTAAGCAGTTTATTGGAAAAGGGGTATAACTACTCTACACTGGAAAAATTTATAGGGTGGAAGGAAATGCATATTTACTCCAGTTGGGATTTTCAAGCTTCACGCAATGAAGATTCTTTATCAGACTGTTGTTGCTCAACTAAGGGTAGCAGCTTAATCATAAGAAATTGATTTTTTTTTTTGAGTTTTCACCGGGTGGAAGGTAACCCCCACTTGAATTTTTGTATTCATATCGGGCCCGAAGGCAAAGTGGAGTTTTGCAGGGTGGTTACATATATAGAGAGGGAGGGGGGAGGGGCGCCACATTCCGCTCTTAATCTTGATCTGATATCGAAGCCAGTCGCCAGCGTCCGCGCGTTGCACAACAGGGAGACGGTGGCGCCACACCGATGCGTCCATACGACCCCATTTCGATGCTTCCATACGAAGATGATTTTCTAATGGCTTCACGTCATTTTTATTTTTGCATATTCATTGTTTGGTTTCATTAGCACGCTTAACTTCCGATTTCCATCCCGTCCCGAATCCAAGTGTTTCTCACGCATGTATATGATAGTAGTATCATATCAATCTTATTAACATGTTGGCCGAAGCCATATTTCTTTATTGTTTGAATTTCAAATAAATCTTTTAATAAACAAAAGTAATGATGTAATTAATAATTTTGAATAAATAAATAAACATTAACTTTTAATTTGTATTATTTCTAAAAATACAAATAATATATCCAAAAATTGAGAAAAATAGAACTAATTCATTTTAAAATCTTAAAAATACAAATAATATATCAAAAATGAAGAACAATAATACTAATTCATTTTAAAATCTTAAAATACAAAATATATATCAAAAATTAAGAACAATAATACTAATTCATTTTAAAATCTTAAAAATACAAATAATATATCAAAAAATGAAGAAAAATAATACTAATTCATTTTAAAATCTTAAAATGAAAAAATATATCAAAAATAAAGAACAATAATACAAACAATATTCATTACATGCATAGAGTCGATCACACATAACACAAACATATATAGAGTCGATCACACATAACACAAACATAGAGTCGATCACATTTCATAATTAACATATATATATAGAGTCGATCACAAAAGATATCCATTACATATATATACTACTAATTAGATACCCATTACATGCACATAGATATAGAACGCATGCATACATCATCTATGGCCCCGCCGAGTAGATGCGGAACAACTCGTACGCGACATATGCATCTACGGCCGCATACTTGAGGTTCGTCATGCGCAATGGGGTCACCTCCCAATAGAAGTGATTCTGCCGGGGGAAATCAGTCTTCATCCTTTCATAGCCCTGGTGGATGAAGGTGCTTGCCATGACAGCCATCCTGGTCTTTGGCCCGGTCAACTGGATAAGATTCTGAAGATCAACGTAGTGATCTTCAGGTATCATAATACCGATGCGCATCAACTTCACACGGTCTTGCGTGATGTCCACGCTGCAAAAGTCAAACCCCGAGTTGACAAGAAAATCAACAAGGTCCGGGCAATGCCTCGAACTACTGTAACAACAAAAATAGGATATGTGTTAGATATGTTGCAACACACGTATTGTTCACATGCAACAAAAAAACTCGAAGATGGCATGCAAGATTGTACACGTGTGCTATATATATATAGCTTCTACCTTGACCATTGGAAGACCAACACCGACTGCTTGAACGATATCTGGATGAGGGCAACATCCTTCTGATTCGCCGTGTACTCCAGATCGAGCCCAAAGAACCGGTGTTCTTCGGGAGCTTCAAAATAGAGATCGGCCAAATGACCTAGAGCTTCATGCAGCCTCGCGGTACTGTTGGTGAAGAGCACGTCCAAATCCTTGCCGCACGGTGTGGTACCATTGTATTGCCTCCAAACTTCAGCCATTTGCGTGCGTGTGCTTGGATCGAAAAGAACAGAGAGCGAGAGAGGAAGAACAGAGAGCGAGAGGAAGAACAGAGAGCGAGCAGTGGAATGGCGCCCTTCTGCCTCGCTCGCGAAATAAAAACCGCCGCGGGGGAGGCGAGACGCTTGATGTTTAGTCCCGGTTGGCCACGGGCACGGGGAATAAAGGGCCATTGGTCCCGGTTGGCCACGGGAACGGGGAATAAAGGACCAATAGTCCCGGGCGGCCAGGTCAACCGGAATTAATTCCCTCCACGCGTCGCAACGCGCTTCCCAACCCGCGACGTCTGACCTTCTGTCGCGGGTCTCCTCCCGACCCGGGACTAAAGACTCATTGGTCACGGTGCGCAACGCTTGGGGACTGATGCTGGCATACCGAAGGCCTTTTTTCTACCAGTGTTCCAAATTAGACATTAGTTGTCGCATTACATCTATCAACTTGCATTCCGTTAAATATATTGGATACTAGGACTGCTAAAACTGCTCAAGATGTTTTCACTGGTTACTTTTTGTACCATTGAAGGAATGGAAATAACTTTCTGCTTTGCAAAATCTGAAATCATTCACTTGTACTTTGAATATGCTAAGGAAAATAAGAAAAGGGTTAATTATTGTTCCATTTTCTTTCCATACCCCTGTTTCATCATCTCTTTGATTGCTTCATTGAATACTTTTATGAGAAGGAGAAAAGTTCAAAGGAGAAGTGCAGTTTTTAACACCTTTCCATTGTTATTTTCACTAACATAAAAATGAACATCTGCGCGGTAGTCCACACTTCTGTCTTTGTGGGGGTTCAGCCATCACCTCTGCTGGAGCTATGCCATCACCCTTTGCCTACCTATGCGGCGCATGTGGCATAGATAGCGATAGGGAATCTACGGACGAGGAGAGGAGGTACAAGGTCAGACACACCGACATGTTGTATGCTCTCGAATTGTATTGAGATAGGTTGAGCTTACAGTTATGCGAGAAAATAACCAAAAAGAAGTGAGATAAACTTCCTCTTGGGTCATTAGAAAATAAAATTCTTCAGTTCTTGGTTCTGGAGAGTTGAGGTTGCAGTTGTACATGAAGATAACCAGCATACATTTGCCTATATTTTTCTATATTTTCTAACAAGGTTAGTGACAAGCTATTGAAGAGATTGTTACTGTTCATAGGTTAGCATTATCTAAGTTATAACATATTATTAACACACTTCCTTTAGATCAGTAACAGATGGTGTTTTCTGATCAAGTAGTAATGCAATGATTATGGTTGTGCTTCTCATCTCGTTGGTGCACAGGTGGTGTTTATTATTTATGCTCCTTCGACTAGGAAAGTTCCCACTGGCAATAGATCTTGTCAGATCATTTGATAAGCCCGAGATGCTATTGTATGTTTAGTACCATCAGATTTATCACTTTGTTAAGTGATCATGTAGGAGTCCCTCAAAAAAATGTGATCATGTAGGGGATACTAATAACATCTCCATATTGCTACTTCATTGTCATATTTTTTTTTGTCAGGAAGCAGTTTGCCTTGGTATTTTGCTATCGCTCTCTTCCTTGGTCAATATATGTTTAGTTAGTTGGTAATTCACCCGGTTGATTTCGAACAGAGAATATGTATACAGATTGATTTGGTTTGTGTAATTAGCTTGATTGGTGGCTTGCAACTGCATCGAGGCCGTCTATGAAAGCAACCACTCCACCTCGGTATATATACTTCCTTCATCCATGTCTTCCTATAAATTATGTCTGAATTTTGTATGATCTAATTTTTGTACCAGGGTTGCACCGGGAGAATAGGTGGTGTTGGGAAAATTGTGAATGAAGAGAGCAGAGCTACATGTTTGTATGTATCCACAGAAAATATCTGTTATAGAAGATTGTTAATATCCGGCATGCCTTCCGTTCTGTGGGGCATAAGGACACATATCCTCCATAATGGTTTCTATACACAAGTCAATAGAATATGTGATGTCCCGAAAACCCCCGTTTATGTATTTACAATGTTGATGGACAAAATTGGACTATTGTTGTTGAGGCTAGCGCTTGAGTAGTGTTTGAGCATAAACAGTTATTTGATCGGCAGGTTAGTTTTGTGGTTTCGTATCTAAAATGTTGAGTTAATATTACAAAGCCCATTAATTCCATCTGATGTATCTCTTAACAAAATATACAGAAACCGAAGGTAGTGGTTTCTCTTCATTTTAATCGCTCTTGGGTGAAACTATTACGCACTTCAAATCACAAGTTAATATACTCATACTTCCTCTCAATCAGTGTAAAATAGAAATAAAGATATGCTTGGTTAAAAATTTATAAATCTATTGCTCGCGCAAATCCTTTTCATGCATTTTTCTTTCACGATGGCTATGATTTACAATTTCTACATTTTCTCACTATAAAACACAAATTTAATGAATAAATAACTCATTATTTTTTGTAAAAATATGTAGCTTATAAATACTATTATTTTAATTTATAATAGTTGAGGCGTGCGTTGCACGTGCACATTTACTAGTCGTTATAAATCCTACTACATGCAGCAGTTTCTTTTCCCAACAAGCACCATACAAAATATGTTTTAACAAAAACTCTCTAAATGATACAACAAGAAAACATGAGAGTAATTACATAACACTACTAAAATTAACATCTCTGAATAAGAGATGCAATAAAAACAAGAGCTAAACAGGAATTTTGCAGCAGCTAGAAGAAAAATTAAAAATATGAGCATAACGAGTATTCAAATGAAAAAGCAGAGCATGTCTCACTCCCAAACAAGGATGTTAGGTTCCAATGATATTATTGCAGCAAGGAAAAAATAAAATAAAAAAGAAAATAGAACGAAAAATAAAAGACGCTCCAAGTAAATTTCATATGATGTGACCGAATAAAAATATAGTTTCACTAGAAGTGACATGATAAATTGTTGATGAAGAAGGGGATGCCTTGGGCATCCCCAAGGTTAGATGCTTTAGTCTTCTAAGAATTTGCTGGGATGAACCACGGGGGCATCCCCAAGCTTTGACCTTGCACTCTTCTTGATCACATTATATCACCCTCTTCTCTTGACTCTTGAAAACTTCCTCCACACGCACTCAAAGAGTAATTCACATTAGAGGGTTAGTGCAACAATAAAAAATCCATGGAATCTGTATGGGAACAAGTTCTATTTATACTTTTAAATACTAGCTACAACCACTGATGTTTCGTGAAGAAAGAAATCCACTTGACATTGTAAAAGAGAAAATGCAAGAAAAATGGCAGAATCTGCCAAAACCAGAACAATCTGTAATGACGAAATTTTTCGGGGCACTTACGTTGCTCAAATAAAAAAACATAAAGAACGAAAAAGTTTAGGAATTAACTGAGGAATAAGGTCAAAAGGTTTTAGGTCATTTCGATGTTTCTGTGAACTATACGATTTTTTACGGTGGACAGCAAAAATCTGTTTCATGCGCAGAAATCCAAAAATAACTCCAACTTTCGTCAGAAACTTTAGTTGGCACAACTAATACATGAAAATAAAGATAAAAAGGATTTACTACAGAAGTATACAACCCCTTTACTCAAAGAAAACAGATAAAAACAAAGCAAAAAATAAAACCATGGGTTATCTCCCAAGAAGTGCTTTTCTTTAACGCCTTTTAGCTAGGTCTAGAAAAGTAGAATCGAGTATTTTTTTAGTGAAGAAGCATCTACATTGTAATTTGTTCGAATAATAGAATCAAAAGGCAACTTCATTATATTTCTAGGAAAGTGTTCCATACCTTTCTTGAATGGGAACTGAAATTTAATATTCCCCTCTTTCATATCAATAACAACACCAAAAGTTCTAAGAAAAGGTCTTCCCAAAACAATTGGACAAGAAGAATTGCATTCAATATTCAAGACAACAAAATAAACGGGGAAAATGTTATTATTAACCATGATAATAACTTCATCAACTCTCCCCAAAGGTTTCTTTCTAACATTATCAATAAGACAAACATCCAAATAACAGGGTTCCAATGGTGGTAAATCAAGCACATCATAAAGTTTCTTAGGCATAAGAGAGATACTAGCACCAAGATCACATAGAGAATTGCAATAAAAATCATTCACTTTAATTTTAATGATAGGTTCCCATCCATCATCTAACTACCTAGGGATAGAGGTTTCACATCTTAATTCATCCTCTCTAATTTGCATGGGAGCATTTGTAATATGTTTCGTGAAAGCCAAATTTATAGCACTAGCATTAGGACAACTAGCAATATTTTGTAAGACCTTAATCACTTCAGTTATGTTGCAATCATAAAAGTTAAGACCATTTTAATCAAAGGTAATGATACCATTGTCTCCCATGTTTTTAAAAATTTCAGCACTATTATCAAGAGCATTTTTAGCAGTTTCAGGCAATTTTGCAATTTTAATAGCAGAAGTGGGAATATTGCAAACACCAATTACTTTACCATTGATAGTTGAAGATTTACTAGCATGAGAGGCTTCAGTTTTACTAGTGGTGGTAATGGTGCAAACATTAGCTATATTATTCTTTCTAGCTATTTCATCTTCTCTTTCCCATCTAGCATGCAATTCAGCTAACATCCTAACATTATCATCAGTTCAAATTTGTATGGCATTTAAGGTTTTGCTTTCTTTAACATCATGAGGCATAACCTTTAGTTTCAGAAAATCAACAGCGAGAGAAAGGCTATCAACTTTAGAAGCAAGAACATCAATTTTGCCAAATTTTTCCTCAACGGATTTATTAAAAGCAGTTTTGTACTAATAAAATTCTTAAGCATGTTCTCAAGATCATAGGGTACACTTTAGTTGCTGTTGTAAGAATTACCATAAGCATTATTTTTATTAGGAGGCTATGGCCTATAATTATTGCTACCAAAATTACTCCTATAAGCATTGCTGTTGAAATTATTATTTTTAATGAAGTTCACATCAACATGTTCTTCTTGAGCAACCAAAGAGGCTAAAGGAACATTGTTTGGATAAATAGGAGCATGGCCATTAACAAGCATAGACATAATAGCATCATGTATATCACTCAAAGAGGAGGTTTCTTCAATATAATTTACCTTCTTAGCAGTTGTAGCTCTCTCAGTGTGCCATTCAGAATAATTTACCATTATATTATCAAGAAGCTTTGTTGCTTCCCCAAAGGTCATGGACATAAAGGTTCCTCCAGCAGCTGAATCCGGAAGGTTTCTTAAAGAAAAAATCAGTCCTGCATAAAAGGTTTGGATGATCATCCAAGTAGTCAGTCCATGAGTGGGAAAATTCTTTACTAAAGATTTCATTCTTTCCCAAGCTTTAGCAACATGCTCATCATCAAGTTGATTAAAATTCATAATGATACTTCTTAAAGATATAATCTTAGCAGGAGGATAATATTTTCCAATGAAAGCATCTTTACACTTAGTCCAACAATCAATACTACTTCTAGGCAAAGATAGCAACCATTCTTTAGCTCTTCCTCTCAAAGAGAAAGAAACAATTTTAGTTTAATAATATCTCCATCTAAATCTTTATATTTTTTCATCTCACATAGTCCAACAAAATTATTAAGATGCGCAGCAGCATCATCACTACTAACACCAGCAAATTGCTCTCTCATAACAAGATTTAATAGTGCAGGCTTAATCTCATAAAAATCAGCAGTAGGAGTAGGTGGAGCAATAGGTGTGCTAATGAAATAATTGTTGTTGGTGCTAGTAAAGTCACACAACTTAGTGTTCTCAGGATTAGTCATTTCAGGAAGATTAAAAACAGGATAAAAGTTACAACTAGAATAAGAACTAATTTTTTTGTGTGTTTTTGATACAGAGAAACAAACAAGAAAAAATAAAATAAACTAAGAAAAACTAAAACAAAGAAAAGAGATTGGAGGTGAAGACTCCCCTTGCGGAAATTCTCTTCCTCCCCGGCAACGGCGCCAGAAAACTTGCTGGTGTAGTCGACGTTGGTAAACCCCAAGAGAAAGGTTTTAAGAGCACAGCGACAAGTTTTCCCTCAGAAAAGAAACCAAGGTTGAATCGACCAGTAGGAGGACAAGAAATCTCTGAAGGTTGATGCAGCTGAGGTGGCAGGGCGCACTACCGGTTCAGCAGCAACGTGGAACCTACACAACACAATCAAATCACTTTTCCCCAACGAAGCAGCGAGGTTGTCAATCTCACCGGTTTTGCTGAATACATAGAGGTTAAACGTTTGGTGTGGAATAAAATGAGAACGGTATGAAAACAACAGCAACAGTGTGAAACAGTGGAAGCATTTTGTGTATTATCAATATAAGAAAATGGACCGGGGTCCACAGTTCACTAGTGGTGTCTCTCCGTGAAAGATAAATAACATGTGTGGTGAACAAATTACAGCTGGGCCATTGACAGAAATGAAGGTTGCACCGTAGTGCATATGCAATACATAAATATTACTATGTGATTCATGCGGGAATTACAACAAGATACATAGACCGTCATCCAACTGCATACATGACTAACAATCCACCCTCTGAATATCATCCGAACAAATGTTGGGTATTAAGTTGAAAGCAACAGATGATCGCAGTAAGCAAAGTGTGTAATGTAAACAATGTAAACGAACTAAACATTGTTGTTTTCTCCCTAATGGAAGCAACACATCCTCCATCCGTCATGTTTCTCTCATTCGAGCACATATTCAAAGGAGGAATGAACCCACTATCGAGCATAAATACTCCCTCTTGGAGTTACTAGCATCTACTTGGCAAGAGCACATACTAATAACGGAGAGCATGCAAGATCAAAAATAACATATGCATGCAGATAACATGATAGATTGATAATCAGAAGTCATAGCATTAAACATTCATCGGATCGCAGCAAACACAACATGTAGCATTACATAAAGATGACCTCGGTCATGTGAGTTAGCTCACGAGATCTAAACATGAGGCATAAAGTGGAGGAGACAACCATATAGCTACTGCTATGGACCCGTAGTCCAGGGATGAACAACTCACGCATCATTTCGGAGGAGGACATGGTGGTGTAGACCCCTCCGGTGATGAATTTCCCTCCCAACAGGGTGCCAGGGAGAGCTCGAGAACCCTCCCGATCTCGGGATGACGATGACAGCGGCCTCGGGTGTTTCTTGGAAAAAAGTGGTATATTTTTAGAGTTGATGTATCGGGGGGGGGGGAGGGATAAATAGGCAAAAGGGTGATGGCGGTGGGCGCCCGAGAGGCCCACATCACCCCCAGGCGTGGTCAGGGGGCCGCTCAATGGTGTGGCCCCCCTCCGGTCCTCTTCAGGACTCCGTGGAACCTTCGGGATTTCTAAGACTTCCGGGCTTCGAATTTTCCAATTCCGCGAATATTTCCAGAACAACTTTTCTAAAACTAAAAACAGCAGAAAACAAGGAACTAGCTCTGTGGCATCTTGTCAATAGGTTAGTCCCGAAAATCGATAAAAATGATATAAAGTGTATAGCAAACATGTAGAAAATAACATGAAAACAACATGGAGCATCAGAACTTAAGGATACCTTTATGACGTATCAAGAGCCTAGGTTAGACTTTTTCCAGTATTGCTTTTACGTAAAACGCAATGCTTCGGACGGTCTTCCTCCCATCTGCGGGACCATTACTTTAAACATGCACCGTGCCAAGGAGGAATTGCTCCCGGAAATCAAAACCAATGAATCTGTCAAACATTGGACGGGTTAATTCTTTTATTGTAAGGATATCCCACTACTGCAGAAAAGCTAATGCGTGGCGCATCCAATTTCGTTATGCGTGGCGCGCCGGGGTGCGCCACGCCTCTCACACCGCGCCTAACAAAATAGGCGTGGCGCACCACGCTCCCGTGCGACACACTTACTTTTTTTTCTCTTGGCGCACCACCTGTTTGGTACTTCTCGTCTATGGTGCGCCATGGCTATTGTTTGGTGTGTCACGGCTATCAATTTCAAATTTCAAACAAACAGGGCGGGACAGATCGAGATCTGGATCTGGCCGCCCAAAATTTTCAAATTTCAAAAACAATAATGTTCTATTTCTGGCGGTGAGAAGGTGGTGGTGGCCGGCGAGGAGGTGGTGGACGACTTGCAGGTGTGGTAGCCAGCGAGGAGGTGGTTTCCATCTTGGAGGGGGTGGTGGCCGGCGAGGAGGTGGCCGGAGAGAAGAGCAGCATCGTCGGTAGGAACGATGGCCGGTGAGCTCCTCGTCGGAGATGTGGCCATGGAGGGCGCGTGGAGGTGGCCGCAAGGACGTGGATGTGGTGATGGAGAGGGAGGGAGAAGAAGGAAATAATGGAGGGACAAGAAGAGAGAAGGAATGGAGGGAGAAGAAGAGAGAAAGAATGGAGGGAGAGGGAGGGAGAACAAGAGGTAAAGAAGGGAGAAGGGAGGAGAAGGGGTATATATAGGTGGAGGTTCCCTCCCGGATCCGAAATTCAAAAATCCCGCCCAGACTTAGCCGTGGCGCACCAAAGATGTGGTGCGCCACGGCTATATTTTTTTTCATTTATTTTTTTGATTTTGTAAAAAAAATCTTATTTTGAAATATCTTTTTTCCTTTTGGAATTTTTCGTCTGCCGCATACCCGGCCATCTCCGGCACCGTCCCAGCTCCGTCCGCCCCGTCGCCGGCCACACCATCCCCGTCGCCATCCCCGTAGGCCCTGCTGCCAGTTCTGCTCCAATCATGCCGCGTCGCAACCTACAACGCCACCACTGTCCGTCTCCTTCCACCATCGGCGTCCCTCCATCTCTAGTTGTCTCCTCTCAGGCCCCTGTTGGTCCTCGTTTTCGTCCTCTACCGATCGATCGATCTCGATGTGGTTGCCAGTTTTCACCGATCTGTTTCTGTAAAAAAAAAAGAGAAAAAATGTCCCCATCCTGTCCAGATGCTTTCAGTGCTCCCCCGCGGTCCTCGTTTACTCTCACACCCTCTGTGCGTGGTTGTGAAAGCTCTACTTTGTCTTCATCTCCTCGCGGTTCTATGTAATCTTTGTCTATATCGACTTGCCTCTATACGTCGACTCTCGCGGCTTCTGCCCCCTGTTGTGGCTGCTCTACGTCGACTCCGTTTATGTCGACTCTCGCGGCTTATGTGCGTGGTTGTGGCCGTTCCACGTCGACTCCGTCTACGCAAAATCGTTGCTCTACGTCCACTTTGTGTATGTCGACTCACCGCTCTACGTCGACTCTTGCGACATCTGCACATGGTTCGGGTCGCTTTTTGTCGACTCCTTGTGTGGCTTGTGCAAGCACTTGTGACCGCTCTCCGTCGACTCCCCGCGTGACTACCACGCGTGCTGGTGATTGGTCCTCCTTGGTTGACGCGTCTGATACGTCATAAACGTAACCATAATTTCTGATGTTCCATGTTGTTTTCATGCTATATGCTACATGTTTCCTATAGACTTTATGCCATTTTCATCGATTTTCAGGGACTAACGTATTGACAAGATGCCATAGAGCAAATTCATGTTTTCTGTTGTTTTTAGTTTCAAATTTTTTCCCTGGAAATATTCTCGAATTGGACGATTCGAATCCCGGAATTCTTAGAACTTTTTGCGCACATGGAGTCCGGAGGGGGTCACCGGGGCCCCACACCATGAGGCAGCACACCCCTCTTGGCCGCGCCCAGGGCTGGTTGATGGTTCGGATCTTGCACTCGTTGGGGTACCCCAAGAGGAGGGTGTGATGGGCACATCGGTAGGAAGTTTTCCCCTTAGTTAAGAACCAGGGTTATCAATCCAGTAGGAGAAGGAGGACCTTCGGAAGGTTGATGCCACTAACGGTGGTGCTGGCGCTTCACCGCTATCAGCAAAAACGTGGAACCTGCACACAACACAACCAACATACTTTGCCCCAACGGTACAGTGAGGTTGTCAATCTCACTGGTCTTGCTGAAAACAAAGATTAGACGTATAGTGTGGAAAAACAGTAATTGCTTGCGGTAAGTAAAGAAAGCAGGAAATTGTTGTAGTTTGTTTAATAGTGTGGAAAATGGACCGGGGTTCATAAGTGAATTTTCACTAGTGGTGTCTCTCCATAAAAGATAGCATGCTTGGGTGAACAAATTACAGCTGGGCAATTGAAAAATAAGTTGCACCGTAGTGCACAATATGACATGAAGATTACTATGATATTTAGTGCGGGCATTACAACAAGATACATAGACCGACATCCATCTGCATCTATGACTAATAATCCACCCTCAGGTTATCATCCGAACACCCTTAGGTATTAAGTTGCAAGTAACAGATAATTGCATTAAACAAAGTGTGTAATGTAAGCAATGATTATGCACGCGGGCAATCTCACCGCTATGAACCCACTATCAAGGCAACAAGGAGGCATGAACCCACTATCGAGCATAAATGCTCCCTCTTGGAGTCACTAGCCACTACTTGGCCAGAATAACCACTAGCAACGGAGAGCATGCAAGATCACAAATAGGATATGCAATAAATACTATAATCAACTTGTCATAAGGTCAATATTCATCGGATCCCAGCAAACACAGCATATAGAATTACATAAGATCAATCTCGATCATGATAGGCAGCTCACGAGATCTAAACATGGAGGCATATGAGGAGAAGACAACCATCTAGCTACAGCTACGAACCCTTAGTCCAAGGATGAACTACTCACGCATCACTCCGGAGGCAGGCATGGTGATGTAGAAGCCTCCGGTGATGATTTCCTCTCCGGTAGGGTGACGGAAAACAGCTTCAGAACCCCCCTGATCTGGGGTTGACGGTGACGGCGGCTGCGGGACTTTTTTGGGGATTTTTATCAGGTGTCTAGAGTTTTCCATCCGGCGGGCTTAAATAGGCGAAAGGGCAAAGGCGGTGGAGACCAGTAGGGCCGCGCCACCCTATGGTGTGGGCCCCCTGTTGCCCCTCTTCGGTCTTCTGGATGCTTCCGGGGAAAATAGGACTTCACAAGAGCGGCTCTCATGGTGAAGGACGCAACTGGTGTAGAAGGTCATCCCTCTTTCTCTTTTGTTTACACAATTATGCTTTAACTGATAAATCAGGGGTAAAAATAGTGACGAGAATTTGTTTTTATTAATTTGGGGCTGGGCACCCCGCTGCCAGCTCTTCTATCATTTGGATAAGCGGACGAAGCCACTAATCCATGGTGTGAAATCCAATCAACAATTGAGATAAAGATTCTCTATTTACGTCCTCATGAGAAAAAACAGGAACATAAAGCAGGAGTAATTTTGAAGGTTTTAAAGGTAACACATGAGCAATTTACTTGGAATGGCAGTTAAATACCACATGTAGGTAGGTATGGTGGACACAATGGGAAATTTTTTGGTTTAAGGGAGTTTGGATGCACGAGTAGATCTCATACTCAGTACATGTGGAGGCTAGCAAAAGACTGGGAGCGACAAATCAAGAGAGCATAAGAGCCATAATCATGCATAGCGACATAAGCATCATTAATTAAAACATAAGCAGTATCACAAGTTCAAAAACTATGTATTCATGGAGGTTATTCATGACTGGTTTGTAGTCATAAACATGGTGTGAGCATGCGCCAAGTCAACCAAAATAGAACATTCGAAAGATAATACGATATATTGATGCTTTACTATGACAAGAACGACTCATGAATCTTTCAGTACACATTAAACACTCTCAGCTATTTGAGGCTAATCATGCTACTCAATAACCACAATTCTTTAAAACTAAAATAAAAATTAGCATGGCATGAAAAAGTCCTAGCCACAGTCTATACAAGCTTCTACTAGTACTGTTATAAATTCTACTTCAAGCAGCAGTTTTGTTTCTCCCAACAAGCACCATACAAAACATGCTTTAAGAAAAATACGCTGTATGATACAGAAAGCAAACATGAGAGTAATAAAATAATACTACTAAAACTAACAGCTCTAATAAGAGATGCATGCAAAACAGGAGCTAAATAAATGCAGCAGCTAGACAGAGACTAAGAATACAACGTATTCTCAAGAAAAAGCGGAGCGTGTCACTCTCCAATAAAAGAATGCTGGGGTCCAACCAAGCTTATTATGGAAGTAAAAACAAACTTAAAGCAAAATCTCTTAAAACAAAAATAAAATACGCTCCATGTAAAGCACCTAATATGCGACCGAATAAAAATATAGCTTCACTAGAAGTGACCTGATAATTTGTTGATGAAGAAGGGGATGCCTTGGGAATCCCCAATCTTAGACTCTTGAGTATTCTTGGAATTTGCTTGGATGTACCACCGGGGCATCCCCAAGCTTAGGCTTTCACTCTTCTTGATCACATCATATCATCCTCTTCTCTTGACCCTTGAAAACTTACTTCACATCAAAATTCTCACAATCTTCATTAGCAACGTTAGTGCAATTGAAATAAGCAATTCACATGGTTCAGTTCAACACAAGTCTAACACTCGAAAACACATTAACTACTGTCACAACTTCTTTCAAAACTCTTTTTCTCAAAAGAACACCAAAAGAAAGAGATTAAGATGTAAATGCGATAAATGGTAGAAATCTGTCAAAACATAACAACATGTAAATATCGATTTTTCAAAACTCTTCTGTTGCTCAAATCAAAAAGTTTTCTTCTAAGAAAACTTGCGTACATAACTCAGGATTAATAACAAAAAAGCTCAGGTCATTTTGAATTTTCTGAACGGAATTAACAGTGGACAGCAGAAATATGTTTCCTGCGAAGAAATCCGAAATATAGTGTCAACTTTCCACTAGTGGCTTTACTTGGCTCAACAAAAACACAAAAGAAAAGATACATAGGGATTCTAAGGAAATAAACAACACCTAGGTGCAAGCACACCAAAGAAAACAAAGGTAAACTGAATGAAAACAGCAAAATAATACGGGTTGTCTCCCGGTAGCGCTTTTCTTTAACGCCTTTCAGCTAGGCATAAAAAACAAAGATGCTCACATAAGAAATATGAACTGAAGCAAAAGAGAGCATTATTAATAAATGTAAAACAAATTTACGTCTAACCCACTTCCTACTCATAGGAATCTTGTAAAGAAATAAATTACAGAAGCTTAAATTAGAAATCATGGGAAGGTAGAACAAGAGAACTTCAAAACATTCAACAAAAAGAGAGGTGTTTTAGTAACATGAAAATTCCTACAACCATATTTTCCTCTCTCATAATAATTTTTAGTAGCATCATGAACAAACTCAACAACATAATTATCACATAAAGCATGTTTGTCATGGTCTAAAATCACACAATTCATATCAAGCTCAAAAATAGTGGGATCAATATTTAAAACCAGCTCCTCTTTTTTCCCACTTTTAGCAATAACAAAGCAAGATGATTGATCACTCATAAAAGGTATAGGACACATTATAGCAATCCTATTTTCAGTAGCATTATAATTCATAACATCAAGTAACATAGGACCATCATCAAGAGCATTATCATAAGATTTATCCAAGTAGGATGGATTATCATAAATAACAGTAGCAATATCATTCTCACAAGTTTCATTCATAGTAGTATCAGGGTCACAAGTATAGAAAGTATCAATTTCATCAAATAATGTATGAGTTCAAGAGTTACTATCATTGGGAGGTTGACATGGGTAGCTCCATTCTTCCTCCTCTTGATCATCACTCTCCTCCTCTTTTTCATCCAATGAGCTTCCAGATTCAGCAATTTCTTCTTCCATAGGCTCCTGCAAGGCATTAGTCTCTTCCTTAGGTTGAGAGCATTTATTAAGATATTCCATTATGTAGTAATTACAATCCTTGTAATTATCAAAGAAATATTCAAGTATAGCATAAATCTCGTATTTATAAGGTGCACCATCAATACTTTCAAGTAAATAGGCAATTTCGAATGCACCCTTCCAAGCAATAAATTCTTCAATTTGTTACACATAATATAATTCATAATTTCCCTTAACATAAGAAGGTATGGTAACATCATCATTATACTCACATTGAAAAGAGAGGTGTTTATACCTCCTACAGCAGCAAGATTTATCAAAGCAATAAGTAGCACTATGAGTAGAGCACAAGTTTTTAGCATAGTCATGCGATTTATTAATTTGCTCCCATAAGTGTATCCCTTTTTGTGACAAGCGGTGTTACTTATAATGTTTTTGTTGTTCATCCGTGAACCCACCTTGCCTAAAAGATCTAGTTTCAAAGACATCGATAGCAAGCATGATAAAGCAAAAATAACAACTAGAATAAGAACTAATTTTTGTGTGTTTTTGATAAAGAGAAGCAAAACAAGACAAAAATAAAAATAAGACAATAAACAAAATAAAGAGATTGAGAGTGAGAGACTCCCCTTGCGAGAAGACTTCCTTCTCCCCGGCAACGGCGCCAGAAAAAGTTCTTGATGGTGCAGATTTTGCACTCGTTGGAATACCCCAAAAGGAGGGTGTGATGAGCACAGCGGTAGGAAGTTTTCCCCTTAGTTAAGAACTAGGGTTATCAATCCAATAGGAGAAGGAGGACCTTCGGAAGGTTGATGCTTGATACGTCATAAACGTATCCCTAATTCCTGATGCTCCATGATGATATTATGCCAATTGCTACATGTTTTCTCCCTTCTTTATGTCATTTTTATCGATTTTTCGGACTAAACTATTAACAAGATGCCACAGAGCCAGTTCCCTGTTTTCTGCTATTTTTTTAGTTTCACAAAAGTTGTTCTGGAAATATTCTCGGAATTGGAAAATTCGAAGCCCGGAAGTCCTATTTTGCCCGGAAGCATATAGAAGACCGAAGATGGACAGCAGGGGGCCACAACATAGGGCGGCGCGCCCCCCTGGCCGCGCGAGCTACGGGTGTGGGTCCCCCGGCCTACACCGCCTTTTCCCTTTCGCCTATTTAAGCCCCCCGGATGGAAACCCTAAGCACCTGATCAAAATCCCCGCAAAAGTTTCGTAGCCGCTGTCACCATCAACCCCAGATAAGGGTGTTCTGAAGCTGTTTCCGGCACCCTGCCGGAGAGGAAATCATCACCGGAGGCTTCTACATCACCATGCCTGCCTCCGCAGTGATGCGTGAGTAGTTCATCCTTGGACTACGGGTTCGTAGCTGTAGCTAGATGGTTGTCTTCTCCTCATATGCCTCCATGTTTAGATCTCGTGAGCTGCCTATCATGATCGAGATCGATCTTATGTAATTCTCTGTGCTGTGTTTGCTGGGATCCGATGAATATTGACCTTATGCCAAGTTGATTTTAGTATTTATTGCATATGTTATTTGTGATCTTGCATGCTCTCCGTTGCTAGTGGTTATTCTGTCCAAGTAGTTGCTAGTGACTCCAAGAGGGAGTATTTATACTCGATAGTGGGTTCATGCCTACTTGTTGCCTTGCTCGAGTGAAAGAAACGTGTAGGGGAAGGATGTGTTGTTGCCAGAGAGAAAACAGCGGTGACAGTGCCCACGTGCATAATCATTGCTTACATTACACACTTTGTTTAATGCAATTATCTGTTTCTTTCAACTTAATACCTAAGGGGGTTCGGATGATAACCTGAGGGTGGATTATTAGTCATAGATGCAGATGGATGTCGGTCTATGTATCTTGTTGTAATGCCCGCACTAAATACCATAGTAATCTTCATGTTATATTGTGCACTACGGTGCAACCTTTATTAGTCAATTGCCCAGCTGTAATTTGTTCACCCAGCATGCTATCTTTTATGGAGAGACACCACTAGTGAAACAATGAACCCCGGTCCATTTTTCCACACTGTTAAACAAACCACAACAATTTTCTACTTTCTTTACTTACTGCAAGCATACACTATTTTCCTACAGTATATGTCTAATCTTTGTTTTCAGCAAGACCGGTGAGATTGACAACCTCACTGTACCGTTGGGGCAAAGTATTTTGGTTGTGTTGTGTGCAGGTTCCACGTTGTTGCTGACACCGGTGAAGCGCCAGCACCACCGTCAGAGGCATCAACCTTCCGAAGATTCTCTTTGTCCTACTGGATTGATAGCCCAGGTTCTTAACTAAGGGGAAAACTCCTACCGCTGTGCTCATCACACCTTCCTCTTGGGGTTCCCAACAACGCAGAAAAAGGATTCAACTCTGCCAGCAACAAGGACTTTTCTAGCGCCGTAGCCGGGGAGAAAGAAGTCTTCTGGCAAGGGGAGTCTCTCACTCTCAACCTCTCTAATTTGTTTATTTTCTTGTTTTTCTTCTCTTTATTGAAAACACAAAAAAATAGTTTACTTCATAGCTGCTATTTATTTGCTTGCTTTTATTCTGCTAAAATGAGTTCCTCTAAGAATACTAAGTTGTGTGACTTCACTAGCACAAACAACAATGATTTTATTTGCACACCTATTGATCCACCTGCTCCTACTGCTGCTTTATATGAGATTAAACCCGCTTTATTAAATCTTGTGATGAAAGAACAATTTTCTGGTATTAGTGCTGATGATGCTGCTGCCCACCTTAATAATTTTCTTGAACTATGTGAGATGCAAAAATATAAAGATGTGGATGGAGAAAGTATTAAACTGAAATTATTTCCTTCTCTTTGAGAGGAAG
This sequence comes from Alopecurus myosuroides, assembly GCA_028641055.1. Lineage (NCBI taxonomy): Eukaryota > Viridiplantae > Streptophyta > Magnoliopsida > Poales > Poaceae > Alopecurus > Alopecurus myosuroides. The sequence continues at coordinate 38,856,835 of CM054057.1, forward strand.
AGCTAAAGAATGGTTGCTATCTTTGCCTAGAAATAGTATTGATTCATGGACTAAGTGTAAAGATATTTTCATTCGAAAATATCATCCTCCTGCTAAGATTATATCCCTAAGAAGTGATATAATGAATTTTAAGCAATTTGATAATGAACATGTTGCTAAAGCTTGGGAAAGAATGAAAACTATGGTGAAGAATTATCCCACTCATGGACCGACTACTTGGATGATTATACAAACTTTTTATGCAGGACTAAATTTCTCCTCAAGGAACCTATTGGATTCAGCTGCTGAGGTACCTTTATGTCCATCACTTTGGGCAATGCAACAAAGATTCTTGATGATATGATGATAAATTATTCATACTGGCACACTGAGAGAGCTCCACAAGGTAAGAAGGTAAATTCTATTGAGGGAACCTCCTCTTTAAGTTAAAGTCTTGATGCTATTATGTCTATGCTTGTTAATGGTAGAGCTCAAGTTGATCCAAATAATGTTCCTTTAGCCTCTTTCGTTGCTCAAGAATAGCATGTTGATGTAAATTTATTAGAATAATAATTTTAACAGCAATGCTTATAGAAATAATTTTGGTGGAAACAATTATAAGCCCTACCCTCCTAATAATGGTTATGGTAATTCTTATGGGAACTCCTACAATAATAATAAAATCTCTACCTCTGATCTTGAAAACATGCTTAGAGAATTTATTAGCACACATACTGCTTTTAATAGATGTTCTTGCCTCTAAAGTAGATAACGTTGCTATTGATGTTGATTTTCTAAAACTAAAGGTTTTGCCACAAGATGTTAAACAAAATAAAACGTTGAATTCCATCCAAGTTCAAATAGATAATAATGTTAGATTGATGGCTGAATTACGTGCTAGGTGGGAAAGAGAAGATGAATTGGCTAAAAAGAATAATATTGCTAGAGTTTGTACTATCACAAACACTAGTAAAACTGAATCTCCTAGTGCTAGTAAACCTCCTACTATCAATGGTAAAGTAGTTGGTGTTAATAAAGACCCTACTCCTTTGGTGAAACATGCTAAATTGCCTCAAACTGCTGAAACTACTTCTGATAAAAGTGCTGAAATTTTTAGAAATGTGGGAGATAATGGTTCCATTACTTTTGATGATAATAATATTGATTTTGATGATTGCAATATATCTGAAGTTACTATGTTTCTACAAAATCTTGCTAGAAGTCCCAATTCTAGTGTCATGAATATGGATTTTACTAAACATATTTACTAGTGCCCTCATGAAAGTTGGGGAAGAAAAGTTAAAACTTGAGACTTCTATCCCTAGAAAATTAGATGATGGTTGGGAACCTATCATTAAGATAAAAGTAAATGATTTTGATTGCAATGCTTTGTGTGATCTTGGTGCTAGTATCTCTTTTATTCCTCATAAGCTCTATGATATTCTTGATTTACCACCGTTGGAACACTGTTATTTGGATGTTCATCTTGCTGATAATGCTAAGAAGAAACCTCTTGGTAGAATTGATGATGTTCTTATTATGGTTAATAATAACCTTGCCCCTGTTGATTTTGTTGTTATGAACATTGAATGCAATGCTTCTTGTCCTACTGTTTTGGGAAGACCTTTTGTTAGAACTGTTGGTGCTATTATTGATATGAAATAGGGGAGTATTAAATATCAACTTCCCCTCAAGAAAGGTTTGGAACACTTTCCTAGAAATAATATTAAGCTCCCTTTTGACACTATGATTAGAGAAAAATATGATGTTGATGCTTCTTCACTTGAAAATACTTGAGATTCTCTTTTAGGCCTAGCTGAAAGGCGTTAAAGAAAAGCGCTACCGGGAGACAACCCGTTTTATTTCGCTGTTTTCACTCAGTTTTCCTTCATTTTCTTTGGTGTGATTGAACCTGGGTGTTGTCTATTTCCTTAGAAACCCCTCTGTATCTTTTCTTTTGTGTTTTTGTTGAGCCAAGTAAAGCCACTAGTGGAAAGTGGACACTATATTTCGGATTTCTGGGCAGGAAACAGATTTCTGTTGTCCACTGTTAATTCCGTTAAAAATCACAGAAAATGTCAAAATGACCTGAGCTTTTTTTTTGCCTTAATCCTGAGTTATATACGCAACGTTTCTTAGAAGACCACTGTTTTATTTGAGAAACAGAAGATTTTTGAAAAAATCGATCTTTACCTGCTGTTCTGTTTTGACAGATTTCTGCCATTTATCGCATTTGCATCTTAATCTCTTTATTTTTGTGTTATTTTGAGAAAACGAGTTTTGAAAGAAGTTGCAACAGTATATAATGTGTTTTTGAGTGTTAGACTTGTGTTGAAACTAGACCATGTGAATTTCTTATTTCAATTGCACTAACGTTGCTGATGAAGATTGTGAGAATTTTTATGTGAAGGAAGTTTTCAAGGGTCAACAGAAGAGGATGATATGATGTGATCAAGAAGAGTGAAAAGCCTAAGGTTGCGGATTCCCCGGTGGTACATCCAAGAAAATTCCAAGAATAATCAAGCGTCTAAGCTTGGGGATGCCCAAGGCATCCCCTTCTTCATCAACAAATTATCAGGTCACTTCTAGTGAAACTATATTTTTATTCGGTCGCATCTTATGTGCTTTGCTTCGAGCGTCTTTTATTTTTGTTTTCAGTTTTTTTTTTGCTTTTTCTTTTAGTTTGTTTTTACTTTTTCAATAAGTTTGGTTGAACCCCTGCATTCTTTTATTGGAGAGTGACACGCTCCACTTTTTCATGAGAATACGTTGCATTCTTAGTCTCTGTTTGGCTGCTGCATTTATTCAGCTCCTGTTTTGCATGCATCTCTTATTAGAGATGTTAGTTTAAGTAGTATTTTGTGAACACACTCATGTTTTCTTTCTGTACCATAAATAGTATTTTTTAAAGCATGTTTTGTATGGTGCTTGTTGGGAGAAAGAAAACTACTGCTTGAGGTAGAATTTATAACAGTACTAGTAGAAACTTGAATAGACTGTTGCTAGAACCTTTTCATGCCATGCTAAATGTTATTTTAGTTTTCAAGCCTTGTGGTTATTGAGTAGCATGATTAGCCTCAAATGGCTGAGAGTATTTAATATGTATTGAAAGATTCATGAGTTGTTCTTGTCATAGTAAAGCATCAATATATGGTATTCTCTTTCGAATGTTTTATTTGGTTGACTTGGCGCATGCTCACACCATGTTTATGACTACAAACCAGTAACGAATAGCCTCCATGACCACTTAGTTTTTGAACTTGTGATACTTCTTATTTTTTAATTAATGACGCTTATGTCGCTATGCATGATTATGGCTCTTATGCTCTCTTGATTTGTCGCTCCCAGTATTTTGCTAGCCTCCACCTGTACTGAGTATGAGCTCTACTCGTGCATCCAAACTCCCTTAAACCAAAGTTTTTCCCATTGTGTCCACCATACCTACCTACATGTGGTATTTAACTTCCATTCCAAAGTAAATTGCTCATGTGTTACCTTTAAAACCTTAAAAATTACTCCTGCTTTATGTTCCTGTTTTTGCTGATGAGGACGTAAATAGAGAATCTTTATCTCACTTGTTGATTGGATTTCACACCGTGGACTAGTGGCTTCATCCGCTTATCCAAATGATAGAAGAGATGGCAGCGGGGTGCCCAACCCCAAATTAATACAAACAAATTCTCTTTACTATTTTGCCCCTGATTTATCATTCAAAGCATAATTGTGTAAACAAAACAGAAAGAGGGATGACATTCTACACCAGTTGCGTCCTTCACCATGGGAGCCGCTCTTGTGAATCCAGTTGACTTGTGACGTACTGTATTTTCTGTTTACCATTCGTTGACATTAGCATACATCTCCCAAAATATAGACACTCCTCCACGGTATGTGATTGTTGGCAGGCACCCGAGGATTCGGTTAGCCATGGTTTGTGAAAGATGGATGGGAGGAGTCTCAAACTTTTGATACCTCTGTTTAATAAAATAAAAGCTCTAGCACATGAGTGATCCCTGCTTCCCTCTGCGAAGGGCCTTTCTTTTACTTTGATGTTGAGTCTCCATTTTCTAACTTTATGCACAGTTGAGAGAGCATTTTTGCCATTCTGAGTTCTATGTGCATTTTTCCCATAAGCATCAATAATTACTTCAAGATGTGATATCATTTGTTCTTAAATTATTTGTTCTAGTCTTCCTCTTGAACTTTGAAGGTGTACTAGAATTTATGTTTATCCACACTCTTAAGCACTATCGAAATATCACTTTGCCATGCTTTCTCTATACCTGAAACAGACGTTTACCTTTCTTTGCATTATTATTCATGATCCTTTATTTGAGATACTCTTCGTCATGCAAAGTAATTGCTATGCGTTATTATTAAAGTTTTATTTATCATGCCTGTGTTTAAAGTTTTATGATCTCAGCGTGCATATGCTTTTACATTAGATTGATCAAGTTTATGTTAGTAGCATGTCACCTCAGAAATTATTGTTTTATCGTTTACCTACTCGACGACGAGTAGGAACTAAGCTTGGGGATGCTTGATACGTCATAAACGTATCCCTAATTTCTGATGCTCCATGATGATATTATGCTAATTGCTACATGTTTTCTCCCTTCTTTATGTCATTTTTATCGATTTTCCGGACTAACCTATTAACAAGATGCCACAGAGCCAGTTCCCTGTTTTCTGTTTTTTTTTTAGTTTCAGAAAAGTTGTTTTGGAAATATTCTCGGAATTGGAAAATTCGAAGCCCGGAAGTCCTACTTTTCCCGGAAGCATCCAGAAGACCGAAGATAAGTCGAAGAGGGGCAGCAGGGGGCCCAGACCATAGGGGGGCACGACCCCCTTGGCCGCGCCAGCTATGGGTGTGGCCCTCCCCCCCCCCCGACCTCCACCACCTTTGCCCTTTCGCCTATTTAAGCCCCCGGATGGAAAACCCTAAGCACCTGCTCAAAATCCCCGAAAAAGTTCCGCAGCCACCGTCACCATCAACCCCAGATCAGGGGGGTTCTGAAGCTGTTTCCGGCACCCTACCGGAGAGGAAATCATCACCAGAGGCTTCTACATCGCCATGCCTGCCTCTGGAGTGATGCGTGAGTAGTTCATCCTTTGACTATGGGTTCGTAGCTATAGCTAGATGGTTGTCTTCTCCTCATATGCCTCCATGTTTAGATCTCGTGAGCTGCCTATCATGATCGAGATTGATCTTATGTAATTCTCTATGCTGTGTTTGCTGGGATCCGATGAATATTGACCTTATGCCAAGTTGATTATAGTCTTTATTGCATATGTTATTTGTTATCTTGTATGCTCTCCGTTGCTAGTGGTTATTCTGGCCAAGTAGTTGCTAGTGACTCCAAAAGTGAGTATTTATGCTCGATAGTGGGTTCATGCCTCCTTGTTGCCTTGCTCGAGTGACAGAAACGTTAAGGGGAAGGATGTGCTGTTGCCATTAGGGAGAAAACAGCGGTGAGAGTGCCCGCGTGCATAATCATTGCTTACATTACACACTTTGTTTAATATAATTATCTGTTGCTTGCAACTTAATACCTAAGGGGATTCGGATGATAACCTGAGGGTGGATTATTAGTCATAGATGCAGATGGATGCCGGTCTATGTATCTTGTTGTAATGCCAGCACTAAATACCATAGTAATCTTCATGTTATATTGTGCACTACGGTGCAACCTTTATTTGTATATTGCACAGCTGTAATTTGTTCACCCAGAATGCTATCTTCTATGGTGAGACACCACTAGTGAAACTATGAACCCCGGTCCATTTTTCCACATTGTTAAACAAACCACAACAATTTCCTGCTTTCTTTACTTATTGCAAGCATACACTGTTTTCCACACTATATGTCTAATCTTTGTTTTCAGCAAGACCGGTGAGATTGACAACCTCACTGTACCGTTGGGGCAAACTATTTTGGTTCTGTTGTGTGCAGGTTCCACGTTGTTGCTGGCACCGGTGAAGCGCCAGCACCACCGTCGGTGGCATCAACCTTCCGAAGATTCTCTTTCTCCTACTGGATTGATAACCTTGGTTCTTAACTAAGGGGAAAACTCTACCGCTGTGCTCATCACACCTTCCTCTTGGGGTTCCCAACAATGCAGAGAAAGGATTCAACTCTTCCAGCAACAATGCCACTAACGGTGGTGCTGGCGCTTCACCGGTGGCAACAACAATGTGGAACCTGCACACAACACAACCAAAATACTTTGCCCCAACGGTACAGTGAGGTTGTCAATCTCACCGGTCTTGCTGAAAACAAAGAATAGACGTATAGTGTGGAAAAACAGTAAGTGCTTGCAGTAAGTAAAGAAAGCAGGAAATTGTTGTGGTCTGTTTAACAACATGGAAAATGGACCGGGGTTATAGTTTCACTAGTGGTGTATCTCCATAATAGATAGCATGCTGGGTGAATAAATTACATCTGGGCAATTGACAAATAAAGGTTGCACCGTAGTGCACAATACTACATGAAGATTACTATGATATTTAGTGCGGGCATTACAACAATATACATAGACTGACATCCATCTGCATCTATGACTAATAATCCACCATCCGGTTATCATCCGAACCCCCTTAGGTATTAAGTTGCAAGCAACAGATAATTGGATTAAACAAAGTGTGTAATGTAAGCAATGATTATGCACGCGGGCACTCTCACCGCTGTTTTCTCTCTAATGGCAACATCACATCCTAATGATTATGCAATAAAGACTATAATCAACTTGGCATAAGGTAAATATTCATCGGATCCCAGCAAACACAGCACAGAGAATCACATAAGATCAACCTCGATAATGATAGGCATGTCACAAGATCTAAACATGGAGGCATATGAGGAGAAGACAACCATCTAGCTACAGCTACGAACCCATAGTCCAAGGATGAACTACTCACGCATCACTCCGTAGGCAGGCATGGTGATGTAGAAGCCTCCGATGACGATTTCCTCTCTGGCAGGGTGCCGGAAAACAGCTTCAGACCCCCCTGATCTAGGGTTGACGGTGACGGCGGCTGCGGAACCTTTTCGGGGATTTTGATCAGGTGTCTAGGATTTTCCATCCGGGGGGCTTAAATAGGCGAAAGGGAAAAGGCGGTGGAGGCCAGGGGGCCCCACACCCATAGCTGGCGCGGCCAGGGGCGCGCCACCCTATGGTGTGCCCCCCTTGCTGCCCCTCTTCGGCTCCTCTTTGGTCTACTGGATGCTTCCGGGCAAAATAGGACTTCTGGGTTTAGAATTTTCCCATTCCGAGAATATGTCCAGAACAACTTTTCTGAAACTAAAAACAGCAGGAAACAGGGAGCTGGCTCTGTGGCATCTTGTTAATAGGTTAGTCCGGAAAATCGATAAAAATGACATAAAGAAGGGGGAAAACATGTAGCAATTGGCATAATATCATCATGGGGCATCGGCAATTAGGGATATGTTTATGATGTATCAGTTGTGTGGGCCCCCTGTCCACCCATCGACGTTTCCCTCGTGCCTATATATTCTCCTTGAAAGATTAACCGTAGATATCAGATCCTTGTCCACGAAAAACATCCGTAGCCGCCACCATCGTCAACCCTAGTTCGGGAGGGTTCTGGAGCTCTCCCTGGCACCCTACCAGGAGGGGGAATTCATCACCGAAGGGATCAACACCACCATGCCCACCTCCGGAATGATGCGTGAGTAGTTCATCCTTGGACTACAGGTCAATAGAAGTAGCTAGATGGTTATTCTCTCCTCTGTATTCCTCATGTTTAGATCTTTTGAGCTGCCCTACATGATCAAGATCATCTTATTGTAATGCTACATGTTTTGTTTGCTGGGATCTCATGAATATTGAATGCTATGTGATGACTACGCACGCTTCTATTCTTGTAGACAGTGTTGGCCTCCAAGTGCAGAGGTTTGTAGAACATCAGCAAGTTTCCCTTAAGTGGATCACCCAAGGTTTATCGAACTCGGGGAGGTAGAGGTCAAAGATATCCCTCTCAAGCAACCCTTGCAATCAAGATACAAGAAGTCTCTTGTGTCCCCAACACACCCAATATACTTGCCAGGTATATAGGTGCACTAGTTTGGCGAAGAGATAGTGAAATGCGAGAAATATGGATGGTTATAAGTAATAATAGCAATCTGAAATAAATATGGCAGCAAGCAAACATGTAGCAGAACAGGCGGAAAATGGTGTTTGAATGCTTGGAAACAAGGCATAGGGATCCTACTTTCACTAGTGGACACTCTAAAAAATGATCACATAATTGAATTAATAAATACCATCTCTTCACTATGCTACTCCAAACCACTCTCCGATCGAATAACAACACCAATCGATGCGTAGGGCTTTAACAACACTCCTTAGAGTAAGAACTTTCCCAACTAAGTAACCCCCATGCTATCACCATGGGACCCAGATGGTTCCACGCAAACACCACAATTTCATAGGGTTATCCAACACAAAATATAAATATAATGCTAAACCACACGGTGCACACACTGTCACCTTTACACCGTGATCAAAGTGTTTACGGATACCTCATAACAAAAACCACTTCAGTATCATAATAGATGAAGAATAATATCTACGAATTCAACTAGATTACAAAGCTCACGATCACATATAGATCACACCATGGGAGAGAGAGATGAACCACATAGCTACCGGTAGAGCCCTTAGCCTCGGGGGAGAACTAATCCCTCGTCATCATAGGAGACAGCAACAGCGATGGAGATGGCGGTGGAGTCGATGGAGATGTCTTCCGGGGGCACTTCCCCGTCCCGGCAGGGTGCCAGAACAGAGATCTGTCCCCCGAAACTTGTCGGTGGTGGCGGCGGAGCTACGGATGTATTTTGTGGAAAAGGTCGATCCTTCTAGGGTTTTCCCTCGGAGGAGTATAAATAGGCGAAAGGGCAAAGGCGGTGTAGCCTTGGGGGCTCCACACCACCCCTGGCGTGGCCAGGGGGCCGCCACCGCATGGTGTGGGCCCCTTGGTGCCAGTCTTCGACTCATCTTCGGTCTTCTGGATGCTTCCGAGGAAAATAGGAACTTCGGGATTTGTGGGGTCCAATTCCGAGAATATTTCCAGAACAACTTTTCTGAAATAAAAAACAGCAGAAAACAGGGAATTGGCACTTGGCATCTTGTTAATAGGTTAGTCCCGAAAACGTGTAAAAATGCTATAAAGAAGGGAGAAACCATGTAGCAATTGGCATAATATCATCATGGAGCATCAGAAATTATAGATACGTTGGAGACGTATCACTATGTCCAATGATGATCAATCTATCATGTTATTTTCATGCTTATGTTATTTATGATCTTCCATGCTCTCCTGTTATTAATAGATGCTCTGGCCAAGTAAATGCTAGTAACTCCAAGAGGGAGTCTTTATGCTCGATAGTGGGTTCATGCCTCCTTCACACCTATGCTCGAGTGACAGAAACATGAAGGATGGGTGATGTGTTGTTGCCATTAGGGAGAAATCAACGATGTTTACATGGTTTACATTGCACACTTTGCTTAATGTGATTATCTGTTGCTTGCAAATTAATACCCTAGGTTTGCTCGGATGACATTCCGAGGGTGGATTATTAATCATAAATACAGTTGGATAACGGTCTATGTATCTTGTTGTAATGCCCGCATGAATCACATAGTAATCATCATGTCATGCATATGCACTACGGTGTAGCCTTTATATCTATCAATTGCCCAGCTGTTATTTTTTTACTACACATGCTATCTATTAGTTTTGGAGAGACACCACTAGTGAAATGTGGACCCCGGTCAATTTTCCTCATACTGATAATACATCCTATGCCATCTCTATTTTCATACTGCTATTATTATTTTCCTACTATTTTCCACATCATATGTTTAACCTCTTTGTTTTCAGCAAAACCGGTGAGATTGACAACCTCACTGCTTCATTGGGGCAAAGTGATTTGATTGTGTTGTGTAGGTTCCACGTTGCCCTGAACCGGTAGTGCGCCCTGCCACCTGAGCTACATCAACCTTCGGAAGTGATTTCTTTCTCCTACTGGTCGATTCAACCTTGGTTTCTTTCTGCGGGAAACTTAGTGTTGTGCTCTTCATACCTTCCTCTTGGGGTCTCCCAACGAACGTGTGTTACACGCGCATCAAGCTATTTTTCTGGCGCCGTTGCCGGGGATTTCGAAGTCAACAAGAAGCACGCACTCTCCCGTCAACTCTTGCACCATCAATTTTTATGGCGCCGTTGCCGGGGATAAAGAGGATTTCTGCAAGGGGAGTCTCTCACTTCCAATCTCTTTACTTTTTTAGTTTTCTTAGTTTATTTTATTTTCTCTTGTTTGCTTCTCTATATCAAAAACACACATGCTTCTTATCAATGTTTGATGCCTTTGAAACTAGATCTTATTGGCAAGATGGGTTCACAGAAGAACGACAAAAATATTATAAGGAATACCGCTTGTCACAAAAAGGGATACACTTATGGGAGCAAATTAATAGATTGCATAACTATGCTAAAAACTTGTTCTCTACTTATAATGTTCTTTATTGCTTTGATAAATCTTGTTGCTTTAGGAGGTATGAACACCTCCATTTTCAATGTGAGTGTAATGATAATTTTACCATATCTTCTTATGTTAAGGGAAATTATGAACTTTATGATGTGGAACAAACTGAAGAATTTATTGCTTGGAAAGGTGCATTCAACATTGCTTATTTGCTTGAAAATATTGATGATGCACTGATAAATGTATCTATAATTTCTGATGTTCCATGTTGTTTTCATGTTATTTGCTACATGTTTGCTTTACTCTTTATGTTATTTTTATAGATTTTGTGGGACTAACCTATTGACAAGATGCCTCAGAGCCCGTTCATGTTTTCTGCTGTTTTTAGTTTCAGAAAAGTTGTTCTGGAAATATTCTCGGAACTGGAAAATTCGAAGCCCAGAAGTCTTAGAATTCCCGAAGGTTCCACGGAGTCCCGAAGAGACCCGCAGGGGGGCCACACCATAGGGCGCCCCCTGGCCGAACCACCAGGTGGTGTGGGCCCCTCGGTCTCCCACCGCCATCGCCCTTTCGCCTATTTATTCCCCTCGGATACTTAACCCTAAAAAGATACCACTTTTCCATGAAAAACACCCGAGGCCGTCGTCATCGTCAAACCAAGATCGGGAGGATTCTGGAGTTCTCCCCGGCACCCTGCCGGGAGGGGAAATCATCACCGGATGGCTCTACACCACCATGCGCGCCTCCGGAGTGATGCGTGAGTAGTTCATCCCTGGATTACGGGTCTATAGCAGTAGCTAGATGGTTGTTCTCTCCACTTTATGCCTCATGTTTAGATGTCGTGAGCTGCCCTACATGATCGAGATCATCTTGTTGTGATGCTACATGTTGTGTTTGCTGGGATCCGATGAATGTTGAATGTTATGTATCTTTATTATCAATCTATCATGTTATCTTCATGTGTATGTTATTTATGATATTGCATGCTCTCCGTTGTTAGTAGATGCTCTGGCCAAGTAGATGCTAGTGACTCCAAGAGGGAGTATTTGTGCTCGATAGTGGGTTCATGCCTCCTTTGCATCTGTGCTCGAGTGACATAAATGTGACATATGGAGGATGTGTTGTAGCCATTAGGGAGAAACCAATGATGTTTACATTGTTTACATTACACACTTTACTTAATGCGATGATCTATTGCTTTAAACTTAATACCCAAGGTTTGTTCGGATGATATTCTAAGGGTGGATTATTAGTCATAGATGCAGCTGGATGACGGTCTATGAGTCTTGTTCTAATGCCAGCATGAATCACATGGTAATCATTATGTCATGCATGTGTCAATATCTATCAATTGCCCAGTTGTAATTTGTTCACAACGCATGTTATATATCTTTTATGGAGAGACACCACTAGTGAACTATGGACCTCGGTCCATTTTCTCATATTGACAATACAATCACTTCAATTTCTGTTTTCACACTATTTCCACCGTTTTCACACTGCTCTATTTTTTCACATTGTTCTCCTACTTTTTCCACACCATACATTTAACCTCTTTGTTATCAGCAAAACTGGTTAGAGTGACAACCTCACTTCTTTGGGGCAAAGTGAATTGATTGTGTTGTGTAGGTTCCACGTTGCTGCTGAACCGGTAGTGCACCCTACCACATCAACTGCATCAACCTTCAGAGATTTCTTGTCCTCCTACTGGTCGATTCAACCTTGGTTTTTTTCTGAGGGAAAAGTTGTCGTTGTACTCTTCATAACCTTTCTCTTGGGATTTACCAACGTCAGCTATCAACAAGTTTTCTTGCACCGTTGCAGGTGAGGAAGAGAATTTTTGCAAGGGGAGTCTCTCACTTCCAATCTCTTTACTTTGTTATTATTTTGCTTAGTTTATTTTATTTTATCTTGTTTGCTTCTCTATATCAAAAACACACAAAAAATTAGTTCTCTTTACAATAGTTTTTTTTCCATCATGTTGTTTCCTAAGTTGTCCCTGAAAGGTCTACCAGTAGGTAGCGGTTCTATACTTGGGAAGGACACCATTAAAGAATTATTTAATCACGAAACTGCTGCAACTTCTTTGATTTACATGTTAGAATCTAGGTTTGTTAACCTTCACCCCATACTGCAGAAAATGTTCCTTAACTTGAATGACATTGAGGATATTGAAAAAATAAATTTTATCTTGGAAACCATGCTTAAGGAATTTGGAGACTTCTCTACAGAAGATAGATTTTTTTGATCGCTTTGATATGATAGGCTCATGTGTATATGTTGTTGGAAATCTTGAAAAATCTGAACCTAAAAATGAAAAGGAGAATAAAATACCAATTCCCTTTTAAACTAGTAACATTGCGTGAAGCCCAAGAGAAGAATTTTTACTGGATTGTTCCTAAAATCTATTTGGTGAGAATAGTAAACCTAAAATTTCTAGGAGAGTAACGTCTAAAACTCATTTATATAAAATACAATGCATTATTGAGGCTTGTCTAAATTTGGATGCTTCTTCACTTGAAAACACTTGATTTTCTCTTCTTATGACTAGCTAAAAGGCGTTAAAGAAAAGCACTTCTTGGCAGACAACCCATGGTTTTATTTTTTGCTTTGGTGTTCTCTGTTTTCTTTGAGTCAAGGGGATTTATAAATCTGGTGCAACTCCTTTGTATCTTTTTTATGTATTATTTGAGCCAAGTAAAGTTTCTAGCGAGAAGTGGAGTTGGTTTTGGATTTCTGCGAAGAAAACAGATTTCTGCTGTCCACCATAAAAAATCGTATAATTCGCAGAAAAATCAAAATGACCTGAAACCTTTTCTATTTATTCTTTAGCTAATTTTGAAAAAAAAATTTCTTTATGTTTTCAAATTTGAGCAACTTAAGTACCCCGAAAAAATTCGTCAATACAGACTGTTCTGGTTTTGACAGATTCAGCCATTTTTCTTGCATTTGCTCTTTTACAATGTCAAGTGGATTTCTTTGCTTCACGAAACATTAGTGGCTGTAGAAAATGTTTTAAAGTATCAATAGCAATTTTTCCCATGCAGAAACCCATGATTTTTTTATTGTTGCACTAACCCTCTAATGCGAATTACTTTTTGAGTGTGGTGTGTACGAAGTTTTCAAGGGTCAAGAGAAGAGTGTGATATAATGTGATCAAGAAGAGTGCAAAGCCAAAGCTTGGGGATGCCCCCATCATTCATCCCAGCAAATTACAAGAAGGCTCAAGTGTCTAAGCTTGGGGATGCCCAAGGCATCCCCTTCTTCATCAGCAAATTATCAGGTCACTTCTAGTGAAACTGTATTTTTATTCTATCACATCATATGAAATTTACTTGGAGCGTCTTTTATTTTTAGATTTGTTTTCTTTAGTTTTCCTTGCTGCAATAAATATAATTGGAACCTAGCATTCTTTGTTTGGAAAAGAGACACGCTCCGCTTTTTCATACGAATACTCGTTATGCTCGTATTCTTAGTTCTTCTAGCTGCTACAAACCTTTTAGCTCTAGTTTTTTTTCATGCATCTCTTATTCAGATATGTTAGTTTTAGTATAGTTATGTTAGTATTATATTGCTTAATTTCGGTATCATTTGGAGAGTTTTTTTTAAAACATATATTGTATGGTGCTTGATGGAAAACGAAATTGTTGCATGTGGTAGAATTTATAACGATGCAAAAAGAAGCTTGTATAGACTGTGGCTAGACTTTTTCATGTCATGTTAGATGTTATTTTAATTCTAAGCCTAGTGGTTATTTTTGTAGCATGGCTTTTCTCAAATAGCTGAGAGTGTTTAATGTGCCATTGAAAGAATCATGAGTTGTTTTTATCAAATTGAAGCATAAATTTGTGGTATTCTCCTTTAAATGTTTTATTTGGTTGACTTGGCGCATTCTTGCACCATGTTTATTACTATAAACCAGTCACTTATAGCCTCTATTATCATTTAGTTTTTGACTTGTAATACCACTTATGCTTTGATTAATATTGTTTTTGTCGCTATGCATGATTATGGCCATTATGCTCTCTTGATTTGTCGCTCCCAGTCTTTGCTAGCCCCCACCTGTTCTCAATATGAGCTCTACTCGTTTATCCAACTTCCAAAAACCAAAGTATGCCAAATGTTTCCACCATATCTACCTACATGTGGTATTTAACGGCCACTCCAAAGTAAATTGCTCATGTGTTACCTTTAAAACTTTCAAAATTACTCCTGTTTTGTGCTCCTCTTTTAGCTCATGAGGACGTGAATAGAGAATATTTATCTCACTTGTTGACTACATTTCACACCCTGGACTAGTGGCTTCATCCTCTTATCCAATTGATAGAAGAGCTGGCAGCGGGGTGCCCAGCCCCAAACTTAATACAACAAATTCTCTTCACTAGTTTTTCCCATGTTTATCATTCAAAGGATAATCATGTAAACAAAAGAGAAAGAGGGATGACCTTCTACCCAGTTGCGTCCTTCAATGGGAGCCGCTCTTGTGAAGTCTAGTTGGCTTGTGACGTACTTTATTTTCTGTTTACCATTCGTTGACATAAGCATACACACCTCTCTAAAAAATGTTTTCAATACCTCCGTTTAATAAAATAAAAAGCTTTAGCACATGAGTGACCCCTGCTTCCCTCTGTGAAGGGTCTTTCTTTTACTTTTATGTTGAGTCTCCATTTTGTAACTTTATGCACAGTTGAGAGCATAATTGTCATTCTCAGTTTAATGTGCATTTGTCCCAAACTATTATTGATTGATTCATACCTTGTTATTACTTGCTCTCAAATTATTTGTTCTATTCATCCTCTTAAACTTTGAAGGTGTCCTGACATTTATGTTTTGCCCCACTCTTAAGGATAGGCGAAATATCACTTTTCCATGTTTTATTTATGCTAGAAACAAACGTATAACTTTCAAGGCATTGTTATTTTATAATCTTCTATTTGTTTTACTTTTCATGATGCAAAGTGATTGCTATGTTTCATTGTTAAAATTATATCTATCATGCTTGTGTTTAAAGTACTATGATCTCATCTTACATATGATTTTACAATATTGATGATAAAGTTTATGTTGGTAGCATGTCACCTCATAAATAATTTGTTTTGTTGATTACCTACTCGAGGACGAGTAGGAACTAAGCTTGGGGATGTTGATACGTCGTAAACGTATCTATAATTTTTGATGTTCCATGTTGTTTTCATGTTATTTGCTACATGTTTGCTTTACACTTTATGTCATTTTTATTAATTTTCTGGGACTAACCTATTGACAAGATGCCTCACAGCCAGTTCCTGTTTTCTACTATTTTCAGTTTCAGAAAAGTTGTTCTGGAAATATTCCCGGAATTGGAAAATTCGAAGCCCAGAATTCTTAGAATTTATGAAGGTTCCACAGAGTCCCGAAGAGACCCGAAGAGGGCACACCATAGGGCGGCACGCCCCTTGGCCGCGCCACCAGGTGGTGTGGGACCCTCGGGCGCCCACCGCCATCGCCGTTTCGCCTATTGATTCCCCTTGGATAGTTAACCCTAAAAATATACCACTTTTCCACGAAAAACAATTGATGCCGCCGTCATCGTCAACCTGAGATCGGGAGGATTCTGGAGTTCTCCCCGGCACCCTGTCGGGAGGGAAAATCATCACCAGAGGGCTCTACACCACCATGCCCGCCTCCGGATGATGCGTAAGTAGTTCATCCCTGGACTAAGGGTCCATAGCAGTAGCTAGATGGTTGTTCTCTCCACTTTATGCCTCATTTTTACATCTCGTGAGCTGCCCTACATGATCGAGATCATCTTACTGTAATGCTACATGTTGTGTTTGTTGGGATCCGATGAATGTTGAATGCTATGTCTCTTGATTATCAATCTATCATGTTATCTTCATGTGTGTGTTATTTATGATCTTGCATGCTCTCTGTTGTTAGTAGATGCTCTGGACAAGTAGATGATAGTGACTCCAAGAGGGAGTATTTATGGTCGATAGTGGGTTCATGACTCCTTTGCATCTGTGCTCGAGTGAAAGAAACGCGTCGGATGGAGGATGTCTTGTTGCCATTAGGGAGAAAACAACGATGTTTACATTACACACTTTGCTTAATGCGATTATCTATTGATTGCAACTTAATACGCAAGGTTTGTTCGGACGATATTCCGAGGGTAGATTATTAGTCATAGATGAAGTTGGATGAAGGTCTACTAGTCTTGTTGTAATGCCCACATGAATCACGTAGTAATCATCATGTCATGCATGTTTCAATATCTATCAATTGCCCAGCTGTAATTTGTTCACCACACATGTTATCTATCTTTTAGAGAGACACCACTAGTGAACTGTGGACCCCGGTCCATTTTCTTGTACCTATAATACAACGAGTTCAATTAATATTTCACACTGTTTCCACTGTTTTCACACTGCTACTATCGTTTTCACATTTTTCTCCTACTGTTTTCCACACCATACATTTAACCTCTTCGTTATCAGCAAAATTGGTGAGATTGACAAGCTCACTGCTTTGTTGGGGCAAAGTGAATTGATTGTGTTGTGTAGGTTCCATGTTGCAGCTCAACCGGTAGTGCACCCTACCACATCAACACATCAACCTTCAGAGATTGCTTGTCGTTCTACTGGCCGATTCAAAATTGGTTTCTTTTCTTAGAAAAAACTTACGATGTACTCTTCATAACCTTTCTCTTGGGGTTTACCAACGTCAGCCATCATGCACCTTATAAATATGAGATTTATGATATACTTGAATATTTCTTTGATAATTACAAGGATTGTAATTACTACATAATTAAATATCTTAAAAGATAATCTCCACCAAAGGAAGTGACTGATGCCTTACAGTAGACTATGGAAGAAGAAATTTCTGAATCTAGAAGCTCATTGGATGAAAAAGAAGATGTGGAAGAATGGAGCTACCCATGTGTACCTCCCAATGAGAGTAACTCTTTAACTAATAGTTGTGATGATCCTAATGATTCTTTTAAAATATCCCTTTTTGATGAAGTTGATACTTGTGACCTTGATACTACTATGAATGAAACTCGTGAGAATGTTATTGCTACTGTTATTTATGATAATCCATGATACTTTTATAAATCTTATGATAATCCTCTATTCACTCCAACTATTGATATGCATGATAATGAGGAAGTTTGTTTAGAAAATTTATATGATGATGCTCTAGATGATAATCCTATGTTACTTGATGCTATAAATTATAATGCTACTAAAAATTGGATTGTTATAATGTGTTCCATAACTTTTAAGAGTGATCAATCATCTTGTTTTGCTATTGCTAAAAGTGGGAAAGAAGAGGTCTTTATTTTTAGTTTTGATACCACTATTTTTAAGCTTGATATGAATTATGTGCTTTTAGACCATGACAAACATTCTTTATGTGATAATTATGTGGCTGAGTTTGTTCATGATGGTACTGAAAATTATTATGAGTGAGGAAAATATGGTTGTAGGGATTTTCATTTTACTAAAACACCTTTCTATTTGTTGAAAGTTTTGAAATTGGTCTTGTTCTACCTTCCCGTGATTTCTAGTTTGAGTTTCTTTAATTTATTTCTTTACAAGATTCCTATGCATAGGAAGTGGTTTAGACTTAAATTTGTTTTATATTTGCTTCTTGATGCTTCTTCATGTGAAAAATACTTGCTTCTATTTTTATAGGCCTAGCTAAAAGGCGTTAAAGAAAAGAACTTCTTGGGAGATAACCCATGGTTTTATTTTTTGCTTTGTTTTTCTATGTTTTATTTGAGTAAAGGTGTTGTATACTTATGTAGGAACTCCTTTGTATCTTTATTTTCATGTATTAGTTCTGCCAAGTAAAGTATCTAGCGAAAGTTGGTGTTAGTTTTGGATTTCTGCGCAGGAAACATATTGTCGATGTCCATCGAAAAATATCACATAATTCACAGAAAGATCAAAATGACCTGGTTTTTTTTTCTTATTCCTCAACTAATTCTGAAACTCTTCCGCTCTTTACGTTTTTCGATTTGAGCAACTTAAGTGGCCCGAAAAAAATCTTCTTTACAATTTGTTCTGGTTTTTGCAGATTCTGCCTTTTTACTTGCATTCTCTCTTTTACTATGTCGAGTGTATTTCTTTGCTTCATGAAACATCAGTGGTTGTAGCTAATGTTTAGAAGTATTAATAATACTTGTGTCCATGAAGAACGTCTGAATTCTTTATTGTGCACTAACCCTCTAATGCGAATTACTTTGAGTGTGGTGTGAAGGAAGTTTTCAAGGGTCAAGACAAGAGGGTGATATAATTTGATCAAGAAGAGTGCAAAGCCAAAGCTTGGGGCTGCCCCCTTGGTTCATCCTAAAAAAATCTAAGAATACTAAAGTGTCTAAGCTTGGGGATGCCCAAGGCATCCCCTTCTTCATCAACAATTTATCATGTCACTTCAAGTGAAACTATAGTTTTATTCGGTCACATCATATGAAATTTACTTGGAGCGTCTGTTTGTTTTCTTTTGTTTTCCTTGCTATAATAAATATTTTTGGAACCTAGCATTCTTGTGTGGGAGAGAGACACGCTCCGCCTTTTCATATGAATACTCGTTATGCTCGTATTCTTAGTTTTTCTTCTAGCTGCTGCAAATCCTTTTAGCTCTTGTTTTTCATGCATCTCTTATTCATAATTGTTAGTTTTAGTAGAGTTATGTTAGTAGTCTCTTGTTTCATTTCTATATCTCTTAGAGAGTTTTTGTTTAGTATAAAATGATTGGTGTTGGAAAGCAGTAGTATATTTTCGTGCTTATAACGGTGCAAAAAAGAAGCTTGTATATACCATGGCTAGACTTTTTCATGTTATGCTAGATGGTATTTTAATTCTATGCTCAGTAGTTGTTATGGTAGCATCACTTGTCTCAAATAGCTGAGAGTTCTTAATGTGCCATTGAAAAAATCATGAGTTTTTTATCACATTGAAGCATAAATTATGGTGTTCTCCTTCGAATGCTTTATTTGGTTGACTTGGCGCATGCTTACACCATGTTTATGACTACAAACCAGTCACTTATATCCTCTATGATCATTTAGTTTTTTACTTGTAATACCCTTTATGCTTTGATTAATAATATTTTTGTCGTTATGCATGATTATGGCCATTATTGCTCTCCTGATTTGTCGCTCCCAGTCTTTGCTAGCCTCCACATGTACTGAGTATGAGATCTACTCGTGCATCAAACTCCCAAAAACCAAAGTTTTCCAAATGTGTCCACCATACCTACCTACATGTGGTATTTAACCACCGCTCCAAGTAAATTTCTCATGTGCTACCTTTAAACTTTGAAAATTATTCCTCTTTTGTGCCCTTGTTTTAGCTCACGAGGACGTGAATAGAGAATCTTTATCTCACTTGTTGATTGGACTTTACACAACTGGACTAGTGGCTCCATCCGTTTATCCAAAATGATAGAAGAGCTGGCAGTGGGGTTCCTAGCCCTAAAATTGGTTACTATTAAATTCTCTTCACTATTTTTGCTCCTGTTGTGTAAACAAAAGAGAAGGGGGATGATCTACTACACCAGTAGCGTCCTTCAATGGGAGTCGCTCTTGTAAGGTCTAGTTGGCTTATGACGTACTGTATTTTCTGTTTACCATTCATTGACAAGACCATACACCTATCTAGAAAAATGATTTCAATACCTCTGTCTAATAAAATAAAAAGCTCTAGCACATGAGTTAATCCCTATTTTCCTCTGCGAAAGGCATTTCTTATACTTTTATGTTGAGTCTCCATCTTCTAAATTTATGCACAGTTAAGAGCGTAGTTGTCATTCTTAGTTTAATGTGCATTTGTCCCAAAAAATTATTATTAATTGATTCATTATGTGTTATTACTTGCTCTCAAACTATCTGTCCTAGTCGTCCACTTGAACTTTGAAGGTATCCTGACATTTATATTTTGCGCAACTCTTAAGAACAAGCGAAATATCACTTTGCTATGTTTTCTAAGTGTAACTTTGAACGTATAACTTTTCAAGTAGAGTTCATAAGATGTGAATGAATAAAAATATAGTTTCACTAGAACTGACCTGATAAGTTGTTGATGAAGAAGGGGATGCCTTGTGCATCCCCAAGATTAGATGCTTGAGTCTTCTTGAAATTTTATGGGATGATCCATGGGGGCATCCCCAAGATTAGAATTTTCACTCTTCTTGATCACATTATATCGTCCTCTTCTCTTCACCCTTGAAAACATCCTTCACACCAAACTCAAAGTAATTCTCATTAGAGGCTTAGCGCATAATAAAAAACGCACATGTTCTGCATGGACACAAGCATTATCAATAATTTCTAAACATTAGCAACAGCCACTGATTTTTTTGTGGAGCAAATAAATCCACTCAGCATAGTAAAAAAGAGAATGCAAACTAAAAGGCATAATCTGTCAAGACCATAATAGTCGGTAAAGATGAATTTTTTCGAGGCACTTACATTGATCAAATCAGAAAACTCAGAGCCAAGAAAAGTGGCGTACATATCTAAGGATCACGCACAAAATAATTAGGATGTTTTGATTTTTCTGGAATATATGGAGAATTATAAGATGGACAGCAAAAACATGTTCCTACGCAGAAATACAAACCTAGCATCAACTTTCCACTAGATACTTTACTTGGCACAATAATTCGAAAAAGGTAAAGATACAGATGAGTTGTTACAGAAGTAAATAACACCTTGACTCAAAGAAAACAAAAGAAAAATTACAGAAATAAAACATGGTTTATCTTCCAAGAGTGCTTTTCTTTAACGCCTTTCAACTAGGCACAAAAAGAAATAATCAAGTATTTTCAAGTGAAGAAGCATCCAAATCAATAATTTCCTCTAAAACATAGCTTGTAGCAATTGGTACTTTAGGTCCCCTGAAGATTATTCAACATGTAAATCACTCTTAATTTCACTGAAAGTTTTATCAATTTTAATCATATTATGGGTTTCGGTTTAGATACCTTGGGAACATACATGAACTTTTGCTCTTTTCCCGCAAAAGGTTTCTCCCTCTTAAATTTATGAGAAGAAAAGGTTGAACTTAAAGTTTACATAGCCTCCTCTAGTTTACCAATCCTAAGGTTTTGATTATCATGAGTATTGCTAGCCTCTAAAACATTGATTCTTTTATTTATACTTACTATTGATTCATTAAATTTGCTAGCATTATCAAGGAAATTTGGCAATTTTTTCTCTAGAGAGTTCAGGTTTTTTTTATAACATCTTCTAAAGTGACCTCAGTTTTAAAAACTTTAGCAGGTGGTATTCCTACTAAACTTTCAATAAAATTACAGGCTTCCATAGCAGGAGTTCCCAGAAAATTACTCCCATAAGAGTATCTAGAACATATCTATACCAGCTAGTAATACCAACATAAAAATTCCTAAGAAGGATCAAAGTATAATATTTTGTAGTACATCTATGATGAGGATCACTTATTCTATACCAAGCATCTTTTAAACTCTCTCCCCCTTGTTGCCTAAAAGAACGAACCTCAACTTCAGGAATACTCATTTTAACAAGATTACAAAAGGATAAAAAAGAACAACTATAATAGGAAATACTTTTTTTTGTCTTTGATATAAAGAAGCAAACAATACAAAATAAAAATAAAGTAAGCAAAGTAATAACAAAGTAAAAAGATTGGAGGTGAGAGACTCCCCTTGCAGAAATCCTCTTCTTCCCTGGCAACGGCGCCAGAAAAGATCTTGATGGCGTGGGGACACAACTTCGTTGGGAGACCCCAAGAGGAAGGTACGATGAGTACAACAACAAGATTTCCCCTCAGTAAGAAACCAATGTTTAATTGAACCAGTAGGAGAAAGAAATCACTTCTGAAAGTTGTTGACAACTGATGTTGGCAGGGCGTACTACTAGGCTCAGCAGCAACGTATAATCTGCACATAGCACAACCAAGATACTTTTCCCCAACGAAACAATGAGGTTATCAATCTCCCCGGTATTCCCGAAAACAAAGGATTAGACGTATAGTATGGAAAATGATGTTTGTTTGCAGTGAATGAAATAAGAACGGTGTTTGAAGTGAAAAATAACAATGTTTGCAGTAGGTTGTATTATCAGTATAAAAGAATGGACCATAATGCATATAAATAACATGCTACACAGTATAAAAGAATGGTCCACAGTTCACTAGTGTTGTCTCTCCATAACAGATAAATAACATGCTACGTGAACAAATTACAGCTGGGCAATTGACAAATACAGAATGCACCATAATGCATATACATGACATGATGACTACTATAAGATTCATTGGGCATTACAACATGATACATAGACCGTTATCCAACTGCATCTATGACTAATAATCCACCCTCAAGACATCATCCGAGCAAAATTTGGGTATTAAGTTGCAAGCAACAGATTATTGCATTGAGTAAGTGTGTAATGTAAACAATACAATTATCCTTAGACAAAACATTGATGTTTACCCCTAGTGGCAACAACACGTCCATAATCTAGAAGTTACTGTCACTCTCCCAGATTACTGGAGGCATGAACTCACTATCTACCATAAATACTCCCTCTTGGAGTCACAAGCATCTACTTGGCCAGAGCATCTACTAGCAACAGAGAGCATGCAAGATCACAAATAATATATATGATAGATCTATAATCAACTTGGCATAGTATTCAATATTCATCGGATCCAAGCAAACACAACATGTAACATTACAATAAGATGATCTTGATCATGTTTGGCAGCTAACAAGATCTAAACATGATGGCACAAAAGGAGAAGACAACAATCTAGCTACTGCTATGGACCCGTAGTCCAAGGATGAACTACTCACGCATCACTCTGGAGACAGGCATGGTGATGAAGAGGCCTCTAGTGATGATTCCCCTCTCCGTCAGGTGCCGGGAAGAGCTTATGAATCATCCCTAACTAGGGTTGACGACGGCGGAGGCTGCGAAACTTTTCTTGGATGGAGGCTCAGGTGTTTAGGGTTTTCCCGAGGAAGGCATTATATAGGCGGAAGGGCTATGTCAGTGGGCACCCAGGGGGCGCGACGCCATATGGTGTGGCCGCCTCCCTGCCCCCCTTCGGGTCTTCTTCGGACTCCGTGTATGTGACAATAAAATAGGGACTTTGGCTTTTGTTTTGTCCAGTTCCGAGAATATTTCTAGAAAAACTTTTCTGAAATACAAAAACAGCAGAAAACAGGAAGTGGCTATGTGGCATCTTGTCAATAGGTTAGTTCCAGAAAATGCATAAAAATGCTATGAAGTGTATAGAGAATATGTAGCAATTGGTATAATATCAACATGAAACATCAATTTTTTTAGATACGTTGGAGACGTATCAACGTCGTCGAGTTAGTGCCTCTTGATCTCTGCAAGGTTGATGCGCGGAGAGTGATCACGACCTTGAAGTTCATGTCGACGGCATCGTCCTTGTAGTGGTACTCCTGGGATTGAGGTGGGCATGAGTGGCTCCATGGCGCGCGAGCGGTAGCGATTAGAGAGGATTTTAGAGAAGATTAGAGAGAGGAGATGGTGCATTTGGCAAATTGCACTATAGCTATCTTATATAGAGTTAGCAGGGGAGATGAGGAGGCTGGCCATGGGAATTAATCCGGCTGTGCTCAACTTCCAAAATCCATTAAACCGATTCTTCATTTCCCGTGTGATCAACGACCAGCGCGGGAACCGAAGGGTTCTCGTTTGAACAAAAACATGTTTAAATTTAGTCCCGGGTGGTGTCGCTAACCTGACTAAAGGCACTCTCTAGTCCCGGTTTGAGATACCAGATGGGACTAAATTTAAACATGTTTTATTTTCACTTTGTAATGCAGGATGATATACAGTACACTGCACATGAAAATATCTATAGCGCTGCAGTGTTTTTTTTCACTTTGTAATTGCAGGATGATATACAGTACACTGCACATGAAAATTAGTTACTATTCTTAACGAGATTAACAAAGGAAAGGAATCAGGAGGGACGTGGAGGGTTTTCCGCCCTAAATAAAGGTTTGGTCATCAAACAGCCTGCCAGTTTCTACTGCAACTGTTGCTTGACTGCGTCATCGTAGGAACCCATGAGCCTGACTTCCCTGAGCCATGTTATCTTCTCTAGCCCAACGATCTCCAAAGACGCCCTAGTAGATGAGCAGCGAACAACTAAGAGATCAACTTGTTGGGCGCCCAAAATTATCTCTGACCTATAGCTGCCACAATCGATCTCGAGAACCATCATGTGCTCTACCCTGCTACCAAATTTGAGCTCACCATCTCTAATAGGCCTGACACAAACACGGCCAAAGGAATGATTCCATCTCCTCAGATCTGCCAGGCCATCTATCTCCTCTTGGGTTGATACAGTCAAGTCAAGATCAATTTCCGTGAGATTGTGAAGCTGCTTGATCCATAATGGGGATATGTGTGTCTTCACACCGTACACCTTTAGGGTCTTTAAGGTCTTGGGTGGCTCGGGGATGTCACTGAAATCCGCATAAAATTGATGCTTCTTATCCACCTCCTCCTCAAGTCGAACGGACAAGGACTCGAGATAGCAGTGACCAGAGATGGTGCAACAAAAATCAATCCAGTTTTTTCTGTTCACGCCAGATAATTTTAGCTTCCGTAATTGGGTAAGTTTCTTGAACTCTTTGAGAACAACCTTCCCACCTGTACTGCCGACATTGACCACACCAATAGTATGTAAGGCCGCCAACTTCCCAATCCCCCATGAAGTAGCAACAGGAAACTGAACACCATCGTCAGCCTTGCTAGCAGCTTCCTCTCTACACAACTTGGACAACCAGCCAAATACCAAACCACCACCTGAATTTCTGCTCTGTGGTGTCGAACTTCTGGCTTCATCATCATCTGTTGTTGCTGCTACTGCTGCTGCTGTTGGTGGTTGGCGTGTGCTCGCGCCATCTCCATTCACTAGTGATGGCCTTGCTATTGATGTTGTCGCGGTTGATTGGCTTGTGCTCGCAACATCATCGTCTGCTGGTGGTGGTCGTGTTTGTTCTGATGCTGCAGCTAGTTTGTTGTTCTCTCCACTAGCGTTCAGATGTGATTGTGTTGCTGCTGTTGACACTTCTGGTGGTGCTTGGCTTGTGGCTGCACTGTCAACGGCGTCTACTTGTGTTGTTGCTGAACCTACAATTGTGAGATTTTCACCTTCTGATGTGGTTGAGGTTGATATACATCGAGTACTGCCAGCCCGGACATACTGCAGCTTTTCTAGCTTCATAATAGTAGGTGGAAGCATGACTATACAGGTGCCTTTGATATCCAGAGTCTGTAGTTGCCTCAGGCCACCAAATGAACTCGGCAAACAGGTGATATCCTTGCATCCTCGTAAGGAGAGAAACTTGAGGCGTGGCAATACCTACGAGATCTGCTCGACATCATCATTTGTTACACCTGTTGTGTCCTCTAGATCCAACACTCGGAGTAATCCCATATTGACATCGACAGAGATGAAGAATGACTTCCACTCCCCAAACACCGTAAATGACCGTAACTGTGATAACTCCATGCTCTCCAGTAAAATCTGGGCTCTGTCCCAGCTGCTTCCTATGGTAAGGTGTTGTCCAGAACGTTGTGAATTGAGGTTACAATGCCCATCTAGAGAAAACACAAGGTTATCTTGCATTGGACGAGAAATAATGTACTCACGGAAGAAACCGTTGACTTGATAAACATGCACCTTGGTTGGCATTGGCCGCTGAATTATGCTTAACTTCACAAGCTGGGACAAAAACTTTTCCCCTGTCTCTTCCGCCGTACTACCAGGTGTGTCCATTGTGTATCCCTCGGCAATCAACCGCCTAAGCAAACGTCTTCGCCTAATATTGTGACCTAAAGGGAAGACTGACAAATAGAAGATACATGGCTTGAGTGAATCTGGGCAATTGTCAAAGTAGGACTGCATCCAGGAGAACAGACCTCTTAAATTATGGAATCTTGGGTCGGCCTCCAACATGCCCATGAAGTCAGAATTTATATTTTCCAATGATGGGTTTTTCCATTGGTAATCGGTGAGTCTGCAGTAGTTGCCTATAGCAGCTATTACTTTGGATAGCCCGCCACACTTGGTCATAGTAAGTCTTGAAAGCTCCATCTCGTCTGAAGTCAACTGCCTACCTCCCCAAGCTATCTACAATTAAAAAATAATTAATTTCCGCCAACGATTACAAGTTGGATTATGAGATGTATATAAAATAAATTTGAAACCGTACTACATACTTAACTAGCTTAAGTATTATAAATACATTTTGAATTCAAGTTCAGCTCAGCTCCAAAACATAATTTTTGCACATAAAAAGCCACAATACAAGTTAATCTTTAATGAAAATTGGTTTGTGAATCTGAAGTCAATATGGAAGATATAAAATTGAAATGACAAATGTATATGAAGCCAATGATTAACAAAAAATATGATTTGGAAAAATAAAATAAACTGCATCAACAATGTAGGAAATATATGTAGATACCGAATTTAAAGTACACTCAAAATAAGGTATTAAGCCATGCATATATCGAGTAGTTTTTTTTGTAATGCGTAGGTTCGGCACGTGGTTCCAAACAAATCCTCCCTTAGTTCCCTAGAATTTTTAAGTTTTTCACGGACAAAGTAACTAGTAAACACAAGTTTAACGGTAGTTTCAAATGTTTTGGGTGCACATGCTCTCGACTGGTTCACATTTTAGCTTTCAAAAATAGTAAAATATCACATATTAAATTTGTTTGAGGCATATGTACATACGAATTTTACAAGTATCACCTACCTCTAAATATTTTAAAAGATATAAGTAGTCAATTTTCTAACAAAAATAACATTTAACTTCTTGTAGGAAAAATAAAAGTAGAATTAGAGTACTTCTAATTTTGCGAGGGAGTTAGATATAATATGAATATTTTACATAAAATTAAAATTGGTGGGGCTTATGCAATCCATAACTAGATGATTGCGGCGTGACCATGGAATATATGTAAAAAATGAAAAAAAAATATGGGTGCTCAAAACAACTAAAAGTAGTGGAGTAACGTATGTCATTGGTTTACCTTTTAAAACAATAAAACATATGGAGTATGAAAAAATAATGTATACAAAGAGAAAAACTTTTAAATTGAACATAACGTGACACCATATTTAAAAATATGTGAAGGATGAACTATGTATTTTTTAGCTCCAAGTGTCCAAAAAAATAGGAAATTGTGTATAACATGCATGACTTGATTCACAAAAAAAAATGGCATGATAAGGTTGTAGGGTTTGCATGGATAGATTGATGAAAAAAAACCATAACTTATGAGTGCATGCATGACTTGGTAATCTCACACAACTTCGATCAGATAGCTATCAATATGTAGTGTGCACAAAAATCTATTAGTTGGGGTAGCTACGTGGATAAATAATTTAGTGTGCACAATATTATAAGCAGATACATCATATGATACAAATGGGTGATACTTGTTCACTAGATATTTCAGTAGGAAAAAGCTGGTAAATCTATGATGATGGCCCAATACAATGTGGAAAGTATGGTCCTATCCTTGCTAGGAGACCTCAACGTACTAGTTGGTGCAATGTCTTATTTCCATACATCAGACTTATCTAGTCATATCTAGGAAAATGTTTTTAGGATAAATATTTACCATCAAATTGCAGCTTCTGACTGAATTTTTTTCTCCACTTGATTGTGTTGAAGCCTTTTTTTGGGTGTCTTATAATTATAGTTATCTTACTACCAAGCTAACACATAATATGGTGAATAGGTGGACAATAAATTGCCATTTTAGATAGTATATTAGATATTTTACTTTTAGATTATTCTAAAAAAAAATATAGAACGCAAATTGCTTGCAGTGCGAATTCTCTAGAGGCCCATTACTAAGGGTTGCTATAAAGTAGACATGCAAGACTATAGAGACACTATGATTGACTTAAATACACTTATTTTTGAGGCACCATATAATTTATTTTTCAATTTAGAGACATTACAAAGGTCTTGAATTGATTACTTAGAATGTAGTTCATATATGCTAGAGTACACAAACAAATGTAACGGCTTTGTCTTATTCAAGGTGAAGATAGCATGTACTTCCTCTAGAAACTTTATTATAATATGTAGCGACACTCTACGTCGTGGGCTTATATATGTGACACTTAACCAAATTTATTTACACTTATGTGAAGAAACTAGTAGTGTCTCTAGAATCTCAAAATAGTGTTTCTGCAAGCTATTCCTCTAGTAGGAACTACCCTCAAAAGGATTGTTCCATCATGAATGCATAAGTTTTAATTTTGCGTATTTTAGAAAAATTACTTTGTATTTGTGAAGCTATGCGATCAAATTAATGCTTGGTGAAAATAACTTCCGATTGCCTAGTTTGATTTACAATTTTGGAAAATTTAGCTTTGACAGATCAAGGGAAGTACGGATGCGGGTGATTGTGAGTTACACTTTTTACAAATATTATTTATGAGTGAAACTCGCGATATAAATTTGTAAAGCTCACATTTAGAATGATTGGAACTTATAATTAATATTTTTTAAATTGGATACCGAATGTGGTACAAAACTTTTATATTGTATAATTTTCTAGTTATTGTTCTTCAGTCTGAATGCTCACAAAAATATGATGCACACCTAAGAATTTTAGTTATAAGTTATCTTGTTTTCGGGTAAATCTCCCTTATTTTCTATTCAAATTTTCTCAATATGTAGATCAAAGTGGTACACGATCTAGAATCAATCCATGGAGTATATCACCCATGTGGTGCTTCATCCGAAAACTCTAGACCTTATCAGAAGTAATCAGTAGGGACATTTCTAGACATTGTCTCATATATTTGGATATGTGATGGATATACATAACATATATCCATAAAATATTAATTGAAACTACTGAGTTAAAATATTTGTATTAAAATATGACTGACAGTAATAGTACCTTTGTGAAGAGATTAACGGCCGCTTCAGCTCGTAGACCTTTGAGATTAACAACTCCATATTCATTATCTCCGCAATGTGTAGCAACAATTTCTTCATTTGTAATGAAATATATACGGTCTTTAATCCGGTCAGATAAGAAAGCAGCTTTTATCAACTCCCAATCTTGTATAGAGCACAAGCCATCAATAACCACAATGTAGTTGCCTTCTTGTAGAATATCTCGACACCCTTGAATTGGGTCCCGACCTTCCATCATACCAATTGCCACAGTTTCCTTAGCATCAAGATCATCCGCATAGAAGTCTATAAGTAAGCGTCTAGAGAAGTCTGATATATTGAACGGTTGGGGAACATCCACCCAGCTATATTTTCTAACTTGATCCATATGAAGATAATTTCGGCTTAAACCTATCATATTATTGTAGTAAATGCTTCTGACTAGAGTTGATTTCCCAACCCCTGCAATTCCCCACACGGAGATCACACTACCAGAACCCCGTGTAGGAGCACCCATCACTAAAGCATGATAAAGGCTATACAATTCACTCTCACGTCCAACAAGTTCAAATTTGGTGTTACAATCACGTGCCTCTACCATTCTTCTAGAAAATGCATGACTTCTATCCTGGTCTGAGAACCCTTCCTTCTGCAAGTAAGACATACATATAACTGAAATTAGCATGGATCTATTCATGCAAAATTAAAAAAAAACGTAAATTTTTTGTATATTGCTTGCATGAAGCGACTTCTAGGTGGTTTGTGATGGTTGGGGGAATTAGCCTTGGTTAACGCTCGGGGTTACAAAAAAATCAGCGAAGATAGTTAACGTCAATGTGTGAAAGACAAAAGCAATTTTCAATTTTGAGTGGTTAGATCATTGGTGCATCCTAGGTAACATCCCCGAGTGAAAATTAGACTTATGCTCTTGTTAATATGCACATCTGAGTTATTTGGTCTACACGAGCCCGGGATAACGAAACCGTTTCATTAAGTTTTCTTCCGTGAAAAAATAGCAGATGTAAAACGACACTCATATGGTTGTTAAATTTTGTGTATGTGTGAGTGATTTTCATAACTCGGTTTATTGTTTTTGTTTTGGAACACATTTGTGCAATTTTCAGTAAATAGTGACAAACTTCTCATATCGAGGCCATTTTAGACACCTGATCATTCGGTTTGAATCTAACTAGCATGCACATCTTTAGACCGGTAGAAAAGACCTCCAAATTTGGTCACTGAGTGGAAAGTTTACACATGCTAAAAGTGTTTGTCATGGGTCTATGTACCTATTCAATATACTTTTACCCATATTTGTCTCCGAATTAAGTAAACATTCTTGTGCTTGAAATCTAAGTCAAAGACGAACTTACAAAAGTTGAAAAAATATAAATAAGAGAACGTGTCCCTATTTTTGGGTTGGTTTGAACTTTTACCTTGTCTTCCATTACCATGCAGTGGATTGTATTTATTGAAGTAGCAAACTTCTTATTCGCATTTTTACTTGTTTTTGTAGTTTACATTTGTGACATTTAGTAACAACTATGACCAAAATGTATAAATATGACATTATCTATGTGTTGTTATTTATATTGTGAATGTAATTGTTATTGTCGATATTGATTGTGCTATCAAATATATAATTGTGCTGGAAAGTGTTTATATTGGGCTATGAAATCTCTTGTATGGCATAGTGTAGAATTCTCTTAGCGAACGGTGAAAACAACAATATGTTTCAGGTGTGTGTACAAGGAAGACGATACATTATAGTTGCATGTTCACTATGATTTGTAGCATCGACAACAAGTATATTGGCCCACCATTTTTATTTTAGGAACCAAATCTAAATTGTTTGGGCCTTCATTGCCAATGATCACTCCAATTAACTATTATGATTCGGTAGCGTGTCCTGTCCCATTATCGGTGAGGATTTCAGGCCATGTCCTTAATTATGGTTTGTTTTGTTGAATGACATGTTTTAGCATGAAGATCAAGTATAGATGGTCAGTATCCTAGGTAACCCAATATTGTACAATTATATCCTATTGTATGACGTTGTAGTCATACAAACCTCGTTACATATCCTTGTAAACATCTGTTATATATAGAGACCCCTGGTGAGGTGGCCGTTGCAAACCATCCCCTCTTCCTCGTATTTCCAGTACTTTGTACTGGTGACATCTATAGTTCTACGGAGTAAATTTCTATAGTTGTATAGTGAATTGACACAAGTTATTTTAAAAAATTAAGTGGACTACTACATGAAGGTTGAATCTGTCAAGTTTGTAGAGTGAAATGTTCTTTTGTGAACTGAAATTCTGTATTTTTATCATATACAATGAACATGTGCAGGTTGTAGAGTGAATTCTTGTGCATTTACATATTGATGTTCGGTTTTCTATATACCGAATGCATGTAGGTTTCACAATGAGCTTCATTTGTTTTAAAGGTGAACAATTGAACCTTCACCACACCCAATTAAGGAAGAGGGAGGGGCGCACAAAACTATGTGATGAACGATTGCACGAATTGAAGAGGGAGAGGTGGTGCAATATAGGGGTACGACCCGTGTGTGAATGAGGGGTGGATAGATGAGATTCTGAATAGTGTGCGGAGAAGTAAATATAGTTTTTATGGTGTAAAAGTTCTTACAAAGTTACGAAAAACTGCTAGATTATCTCGACAAGGATGTAAGATGATCCACTGAGAAGGGATTGCAAAAAATACTTTATGAGTGCTAGATGAAAACGGTTATTACTTCATCTCACTGGCACATATAGATGAACTTATTTTGTCATCGAAGTCGAATCTCTTTGTACCGGTGTTGTTTACATTATCTAAATAAGTTCTACATTGTTATAACCTTTGGGACTGCTATGGTAACCACGTATGATATGGATAGTATCTATCACACCGAAGAGTATGTACATGTAGTATGAAGTATATATCATTATTTCTGTAGTATATCTACTACTTTTTCGGCAGTATGTATAATTGTTTCACATACTCTTTTTTATATACATTTACGACAGTATTTTAAATATGTAGTGAAAAAATATACGCTCACTTGTATTTTTGTATGTGAACATACTCAAATGTATGAAATATTATGTATAGTACCGTACGGCAGTATACGAGACATGTGTGTAACTACAATCGGGAGCAGAAAGCATTTATTTACATATAAGAAGGTTAATTGACCAGAGAAAAACTTAATTAGGAAGTAAGATAAAACAAACCTTTGCTAAGGGATGATGGTCCGCGCTAGCTTCCATGCTACTTATAAATAGCTCTTGATATTCCTTTTTACTTGATGAGAGCGGTCGATCTTCCTGAAATCCAGAATATGTGGTGACACTTTCTTCGTCTGTAATGACGAGGATACATCCTTTCGTAGGCTTAAAAAATAAGGCATCTCTTATCAACTCCCAATCATTATTTGTGGACCGTAAACCACGAACAACAACAAAGCATTTATCCCGACGCAGAAACTTAAGGCATCCTTCAATTGGAGCTGGACACCCTTCCATCATAGAAACAACAGCAATTTCCTTGGCTTCAAGATTATCCGAATGAAAATCGAAATATAAACGCCAAGTGAAGTCTGTCAAATCAAATGGATTTGGTACGTCCACCCAGCTAAACTTTGTGAATCCCAACTCAGGAAGCTCTTTGGAGTACCATCTGAGCGTCGGGGGCATACCATGAATTTGGTCATAATAAATTCTCCTAGCAAGAGTCGATCTCCAAGCGCTAGTAACCCCGCGCAAGAAGGTCACACCGGGATTAAAGTATAGTTGCTTCCAAAGGTCCTTATATACCATTCCAGTCGGATCCGCAATAAGTTCAAATTTATTGGTCCACTCGCATGCTTCTTTCCTTCTATCGGAAAAAAAATGACCTCTGCTGGAAGCTTCCTTACCGTGGATTCCATAGTATTTAGAAAGCTGGAGAACATCCACAAAGAGATGCAAATAAATTGATTGGATAGAACTAGGAAAAGAGCTAGCTAGTCTTCCCTATTGAATGTAACTAATGCGAACATGCATTGCGATGGTGGGAGACTATATAGAGAGTCTCTTCTACTTGGGTAATACCGCTAGTAGTTTATGATCACCATTTTCCTATTTATCATCATCATCATGATTATTATTATTATTAAGTAAAATGAATGTGCTAATGTCCATACCTCTATCGAGTGGCAAAGTACTTTGTCGGCATCAAAATCATTAACATTGAGCGCTCGGTCTGCCTCATCTACACAATCTGTGGCCACACTTGCATCCGTTGCAATGATAAGGATACAACCTTTAGTAGGGTCAGAAAAAAATGTAGTTTCTATCAAGTTCCAGTCATCCGTCAAGTTTAGACCATTGATAATGATAAGGCAATTATCTTCACGTAGAACTTCACAACATCTTTGGATTACACCTGCATCATCCATTGTTATACCAGACGATGCAATTTTGGTGGCTCGCAAATCATCAGAATAAAGATTTAAAAGTAAGCGCCGAGAGAAGACAACCAAACTAAATGGACGGGGTACATCCACCCAACTGTGCCGATCAAATTTGACTCCGTCAAACTCTTTTGACTTATGTGTTATACCATTGTATACTTGGCTAACAAGAGTTGGCTCTTCGTGATAAAGATACCCCCAAAGAGATATCACACCACCACATCTTAATCGCCAAATAAATTCACCCATATCACTACGGCGTCCAGAAACCTGCAATTAACAAGTGGAATTGGTTAAGCAAGAATGAAAGGACTAGATCAAATTATCAATATTACTAATGTGTATTAAACTTTTAATTTCTATACGGAGTTCTTGACTTTCCTCTTCTCCAAAATGTAATGTTTCCTTGACAAATACAATCTTGGTTTTTTTCATGGTTAAGTATTTTGTTACCGTTTTACACCCCATATTATGAAGCCAAAGTTTTGTTACCCCCATTACATAGGGTTAAGCTTATTCTGAAACGAATTTGACTAATTATACTACAATAAATTTTAATAATGAACTAAAATGGCCACATATATATGCATCAATCAAGGCAGCAGCAGGAGCTTTCACCCCTTTTCCAAAAAAAAAAAGAATAAAACCAGAGTAACTTATCAACTTAACCATGACCACTAGTTGTCTTCATCTTTCACCTGAACTGTACTCCTAACTGTATTTTTACTACTCCTATTGTATACTCTGTAGTTTATACATAATTATTAATAGTAACATTAACGATCAGCGATGCATATTAGCGACGATATAAATTTCCAGGGAAATTTTTTCCTTCTATCATGCACGAATGCGTTAACATACGGAAGTTGAATACTTAGATTTACAACCATAGACTTTATTATTATATATGTCGATAGTATAAGGAAGTAGTTGTCCCCACATACCTTGGGAAAAAAGGCGCACAGATATTGACCACGAGCGAACTGTCCAAGATCCGATACTTGGTAGGGACTCCCTGTGCAAGAGAGTGCAAGCCCCAACTGTTGTGTCGTGACGACAATTCTGCTGCCGTTTTGATTGTCCGGCAGGAACATGGTGATGGCGTCCCACTCTACGATAGTGGACAGTTGTTCCACGATGACGAGATACCTCTGCTGGCTCGCATGCTGCCTGACCTCGTCCTCCATAGCCACCGATGCCTTTATCTTCTTGCTGTAGTCTACGCCTACTCTGTTTCCTCGTTGAGAGCTAGCGTAGAACTGAATCAGCAAACTTTTGAGGAACTCGTCGGGGTTGAAAGGATGTGTCAGCTTCACCCACGCCCTGATCTTGAATTCTTGGCAGATTTCCCGGTCATTGTAGGCCTCCCTCATGACATGTGTCACTCCCAGATCAGGCACAGGCCCTGGACTTTCCCACAGCGAGATCACCTCAAGGTCTCTCCCTTGGCTGTTGATCAACTTCTTGAGCTCGCCCGGGCCGCGATGCTTCCCCGCATCCTCCCACACCTCACGTACGATATCAAATGCCGCCGCTGCGCCGGCGGACGGCATAAGCTCCGGAACCGGAGATGCCACAGTTGCAGTCCTAGAGTTGGAGTCGGAGCCGGAGTCGTTGATGAGGCTGTAACGGGTGTTCCTGTGGCTGACGTCTTCAACCCTGTCCTTGAGCTGCTTTATCTCCTCAACTGCCTTATCAAGGGGCCGTGGCGGCGCCATGCAGGCGGGCAGCACGCGCCACAGCCATCCCGACGCGTCTCTGTCGAGATGGACGACGAACTCGAGGCAGTCCTCGACGTCGAAGGCGAGGTCACGGATCTGCCTCACCCACGTCCTCACCACTTGGTTGTTGACCCGCTCGGCGCTGGCGACGTTGAGGAAGGATTGCATCATTTGGAACTCCCCGGTGATGAACACCAGATCGTTCTGCACCCGGACCTTGAGCGCCTCCTCCTCCTCGAACGCCGACTTGACTCTGCTCACCACCCCTTCCACCGCTGTCCTGGTGAGACCAAGCGCGAACTCCGCCATTGCTAAGTTGTGTTCCCTCCTAGCTGGCTACCTGAGTCTCGTGTGTTAGTTTGTTGTCTCCTCAAGTCCGTGGTACTAGAAGTTATCTGATGGAGCAGAGTCACAGGCCAAGACAACAATTCTGCACGATATCTTGACGAAGGGGAGACCACTTGATTGATTCGCACATTCACAGGCTGTCCACGCCACTAGACATAAACTTTTGGATCTTCGTGAATGCTCCCAACGCCTTGTATTGCTTTTCCTAACTTGCTTTTCATCTTTGCGTGCTGCTGCTCCTTGGCACACCGCCTGATTCTTTGCTTTTATCGCCTCAACTTTATTCTTTGCCTAGAACAAAGCAAAAAACGATTCTTCAATTTTTTTGGGCGATCCACGCAACTTCTTTTATGGTTCGGCAGCTGGGTCTAATTAGGGGATGGAAGCGTCTCACATGACTCTTAGAGAGAAACCAGCATAGTCTACGAATATCCTTGGTGTATATCTAGATCACAAAATTTATCAATGTAATATGAATTGTACAACACAAAAATTGTACAATTAGAAAATACAACATTTAAGGTTTCTAATGATATTTTTTTTGTAATACCTCATATTACGTTGATCAAGCTGCCAATCTAGAGAATTGCATGGGAATTATCGGTTGCGGACCGGGGAATTTAAGTTAGCCAGGGCGAGCAGTTTAGGGAAATTTTTTTAAAGCACAAATGGAACTGTACCTCGCAGGTAGAAGCAAACCTGCAATGGTAGTTGTGACCTGTGTCTGATGCCGACAATAATAAGGCAGGCTGACGCACATCTCCGTCCATTGCTGCAAAAGTTACAATAAAAGACTCTCTAGGTATATCTGAATTGCTTCTATTTCATTTATATTTTAAATTTTAAAAAGACATTTGATACATTTACATCACTCCGTTTCATATTAGTTGTCATAGATTTAGCAACTTTATACTAAATCTGCGACAATGTTGATTTGATGGGAGTATTATTTTCTAATGAAAATGGCTCAGGCTGGCATTTTTTGTATATTTTCTCCCTTTCTTTAGTGAATGTTGATACTTTTCCTGGGATTTGCGGTCTTTACCCTTCTCTACCCATGGGCCGCATAGCCTACTAAGCTTCTCTCCTCCGTGGCCCAGCATCACGGGCTTCACAAGTCTGAACCCGGAGTGTCTGGAAAATTTGTTCCGCACTGAATGTGCAACTCAGCAGAAGCTAGAATTCTTTTGCAAATGAGAAATTCGCATTGCCACATCAGTATGGGAGGAAATGGTATGCATCACATCCACAAACTTCTAACAGTTTGTTAGGAAGAATTATTAAAGCAGCAAATAAATCACCAAAGAGGCCAGTCCAACTTGAAATGGCTTTCTTCGACAACTGTATTTCACAGCATGAGGTAAATTTTACCAAAACACAGGTTCAGTTGTTTAACGCGCACAGAAGTTCCTCAAGATAGTATCTCATCATCAATGCCACATTTGGCAAGCAATAGAAGCTTGTTTACATATCGAGCGTCTGGATGTTTCTGGGTCATGGCAACACACAGATAACCAAGGTACCTGCAATATAAGAAAAATCTGATCAACACATGGGATAACCGAGGTACCTGCAATATGAGAATAATCTGATCAACACGTGGGCAACATCTCAGTAGCAATAAAACATGAACAGGTCGACACTGTGCTAACAAACATTACCAGTCATGTGTGGTGGTACATTTGTATAGGACAAGTGTCCTATACAAGAGGCACACCAAGTAGAAGAACAGCTGGTTTCTACTTATATTTTGACTCAAGATGATTAATAGCATGATTTACAAAACCTGTACAAGTGTGAGCCTGACATCACATAGAAAGTTGAAACCTTCCAAACAGTGTATATTCTCAAATGCAAGCTACCGCTAATGATTGATGCACTATGAACCAAAAGAATACCAAAGAAGTGTTGCACATCAGCACAATGAAGTGTCCAGATCACTGATGAAGTGTTTCAAAGCTCCAAGAGAAAACGCCCAATTAGGTCTTGGGGATATATTTACATAAGGGCTAGAGAAACAGAACTAGATCACATAATTCAAGGTTCTAACTGTATCCAGTGTAGCACTGCGGTTTTTTTACCACCGCAGATAATACTGATCCGTTGCTTTGTAAATACATGCACCACAAATTATCAAGTCATACAACCCAAAAAAAATATACTAGTAAATTACCACTACAGGAATCGGCCTATATGCCGACGGCCAAATTCTATGCCGACGGCAATTTGTCGGGGCCGTCGGCATAGGTCGAGTGAGAAAATCTCAAACCGCGGAAAAAAAAATTGCTATGCCGACGGCAATGCCGTCGGCCTTTTTTTTTTTTTTTTTTCTGAGATACGACGACGGCTGCCGTCGGCATAGACCCTAAGAGGGAATCCTGGATTGCGAAAAAAAATTGAGCTATGCCGACGGCAAAGCCGTAGGCATAGCCAAGCTCAATTTTTTTTTTATTGACTTAATCACCGTTTTGATCATAACTTTTGCATTCCAACTCGGATTTTGACGTTCTTTAGCTCGTTTCGAAGAGGAGAAACATATCTAAATTATCATGCATATTGTTAAAACTAAATAATTAGAAAAAATCATGAGAAATAACGCAACTAACAATAATGGGTTAACAGTTTCGTCTGAGAGGGTTGTGGGGCGTCTGAATCCAACCAAAATCTAGGTGGACCTAAAAATCATAAGAAATAGGTAGTTGTGTACCTAAAAATG
Organism: Alopecurus myosuroides; assembly: GCA_028641055.1. NCBI lineage: Eukaryota > Viridiplantae > Streptophyta > Magnoliopsida > Poales > Poaceae > Alopecurus > Alopecurus myosuroides. Next base: position 38,895,516 of record CM054057.1, read on the forward strand.
ATTTTTTCCAAAAATCATGAGCAAAATAGGAGGCACCTGTAGTTCAAATTTGCCCTGTTTCCAGCTGAATCGGCAGAAACTTGTGTTCTTCAAAAGAGGTGGATGAAAACCTTTTCAGAGGAAAATAATTGGTTATTTGTGAATATAACATGGTCTAGTATATTCAAAAAATGCAGCTCCTAGGTTTTGCAACATATTTGTGGTTGATGCTTCACAAAAAAAGCCATTTTTCACACTCGGAGGATGGAAAATGGTTTTTTTATTCAATGAAAAGAAAAACTTTCTTCGGGAACATTGTCCGTGCTTCCAATATACATGTTTGTGTGGAATATGGGCATATTTAAACAAACTATGCCATGGATTTGGCCATTACACCCGTCATTTGGCCCGAAACCCTAGAATGTTCGTAGGAGATAGCTCATTTATGTGAACATATTTTCAACACAACCGTCGTATTCCAAGTTTATTATTTTTGGTGGATACTAGGACATATATAATGACACCACGCAAAGGTCTTGCATCATTTTGGGGTTTTTTAAATTTTCTGGAATTTTCTAAGTCGGTTTCGTGAAAAAGTCAAGACGGCGGGCATGACCGTTCGTATCTAGGGCTTGAATATTGAGAAACTCTTGGTGTATCTCTGATGAAATAGGTAGTTGTGTACCTAAAAATGGTTTTTTCCAAAAATCATGAGCAAACTAGGAGGCACCTGTAGTTCAAATTTGCCCCGTTTCCAGCTGAATCGGCAGAAACTTGTGTTCTTCAAAAGAGGTGGATGAAAATCTTTTCAGAGGAAAATAATTGGTTATTTGTGAATATAACATGGTCTAGTATATTCAAAAAATGCAGCTGCTAGGTTTTGCAACATATTTGTGGTTGATGCTTCACAAAAAAAGCCATTTTTCACACTCGGAGGATGGAAAATGGTTTTTTTATTCAATGAAAAGGAAAACTTTCTTCGAGAACATTGTCCGTGCTTCCAATATACATGTTTGTGTGGAATATGAGCATATTTAAACAAACTATGCCATGGATTTGGCCATTGCACCCGTCATTTGGCCCGAAACCCTAGAATGTTCGTAGGAGATAGGTCATTTATGTGAACGTATTTTCAACACAACCGTCGTATTCCAAGTTTATTATTTTTGGTGGATACTAGGACATATATAATGACACCACGCGAAGGTCTTGCATCATTTTGGGGTTTTTTAAATTTTCTGGAATTTTCTAAGTCGGTTTCGTGAAAAAGTCAAAAAGGCGGGCATGACCGTTCGTATCTAGGGCTTGAATATTGAGAAACTCTTGGTGTATCTCTAATGAAATAGGTAGTTGTGTACCTAAAAATAATTTTTTCCAAAAATCATGAGCAAACTAGGAGGCACCTGTAGTTCAAATTTGACCCGTTTCCAGCTGAATCGGCAGAAACTTGTGTTCTTCAAAAGAGGTGGATAAAAACCTTTTCAGAGAAAAATAATTGGTTATTTGTGAATATAACATGGTCTAGTATATTCAAAAAATGCAGCTCCTAGGTTTTGCAACATATTTGTGGTTGATACTTCACAAAAAAAGCCATTTTTCACACTCGGAGGATGGAAAATGGTTTTTTTAATCAATGAAAAGGAAAACTTTCTTCGGGAACATTGTCCGTGCTTCCAATATGCATGTTTGTGTGGAATATGGGCATATTTAAACAAACTATGCCATGGATTTGGCCATTACACCCGTCATTTGGCCTGTTTCCACCTTAATCGGCAGAAACTGTCAAAATGGCCACCATGGCTATTTATCAAAAGAGATTAATTTTTTTAAAACTATCGATGTTTTTATGATATGGATGTCATATTTGAATTTCTCTAATTTTTCTAATGGATTTAGACATTTTATTTGTCAAATTTCGATTTACGGATTTAAAGATATAAATTATTGTATATTAAATAATTTATTCACAAAATAAAGTAATTTATAACATTATATTGTTATTTAGTCAATAAAGATAATTATAAAATCATTGTTATTTGTTCAAATACAGTTTTAAATTTATACAATAGAAAAGTTTAACATTATTCCCCACAGGTTAATATGATTGATATGATAGTAATATCAGTAAGTTCTAACATCTCATATGGAATCTAGTTTGGAAGGAACTCAAAGGTTAAGCGTGCTTGGGCTGGAGCAATTTCAGGATGGGTGACCGAACGGGAAGTTTGACTAAGTTAAGTATGTTGACTAGATTAATTGTGTAATTAGAGATTAGAGATTAAATATGTGGCTAAGTGAAAAATTCTGGAATAAAAATTCAAAAGAGTGAAAAAAAAAAAAAAAACCGTCGGCATAGAGCTTAGTGTGCCGACGGCTTTGCCGTCGGCATAGCCTACGCCGACGGTTTTTTATGTGCCGACGGCCATTTGACCATGTGCCGACGCCGGATAGGCCGACGGCAAGGTGCCGACGGCGGCCGTCGGCACAGCCTGTGCCGACGGCTTATGGCCATCGGCATATGGAGCGTTTCCTGTAGTGTACTACATCACCTCTTCAACCAATCAACCAATGAAGCTTATCAGCAGAAGTGAGCTCAATATCATCTCAACTATTGGTCAACAGTTCAGCTTGATGAGGTCCATCATGATTGGTAATACCTACAAGAAAAATTTAATAAGGGAATTACATTTAATACAAGATCAAAGAAATTCAACAGGACACCTGTCCACCATCTACCTACAAACGAAGGGTAACAATTTACTTGCCAAGAACCAGTTTTTACATTTTCTAATTTCTTTGGATGTGAACCCGTTCGTTTTTCAAGTTCAGCAAAAGAACAGAGCATACATTTGTGCACGATACAGAAAGGAATCCAGAACAAACACCTCTTTAGTCTTTCCTAAAGTACTCAACAGAGAATTAAGAAACAAAGATACTATCCTCAATCCCCACATAACATGAAGGTTAGGACTTAGACAAGGCATCATTCAGGCATTATAACCCGGCCATGCGCTTGAAGTGAACGAGAAAGCAGTTTCACATTGACCAGTAACTTCTTTTTTACTTGCACCTTAAGTAGTTACTGAGTGTTATTATGTTATGCAACGCTGATGGAAGGCAGACCATATGTCACTTTTGTTTTCTTAGTTAACTTATTCCCACGATTTCAGTGTGATTATGTTATTCAACTCCACATCAAGGCAACAATAACAGCTAATCCGTATAGTCTGTAGATTGCAGGGTGTGAACCGTTGATCTTATAATGCACAACTTAGGTGAAGTGTGAAGATTGGTTAAAGTGAGATTTTCAACATACGTAGCGAACAATGGAGTACGTACCTGGAGAGTAGAGACTTGCGTAAGGAAAAATGCAGCTGTACATCCCTTTGTGTGACACCTCCTTCATCTGCATGGACTTGAGATGGATCATATAGACGTTACGCTCCACATAAATGAAGATCACTCCGGCGTCTTGGGCAAAACCAATTGGCTCTACTCCAAGTATACAAGTTGCTACCACTTGCGGTGGGATGAACTTCTTGAGATCAATGACGCTTTGACGTGTCCATGTCACCTCCCCTTCAATGCTTTTCACCATTGACCAGAGATGGAGATTGAAGCCCGCGACACCGGCCAAACCAAGCAGCCCATCCTCTGCCGGGAAGAGGAGAATGCCCCTTTGGTAGCTACAAAGCTCATCGTACGGAATCCTCTCGGTCAGACCCAGCCTATACTCATCCAAATCAAAATCAAAGATGCATAAATTATTCAATAGCCAGTAGAGTGTGTTCCCAACAAGAGCTGTCGGCTGGGCATCAACTGAATAGCCCGGTATATCGATCGTGGTGATGTCAGTCCAGACGCCGGTCTCGGACGAGTAGACACAGGCACATGCCACGTAATTATCTGGACTGCCGGCGTACACCACCAGGAACGGACGCGAGTGGCAGTCGCCTCCGCCGGCGGCCCGGAGAACAGCGCCGTTGTGCACGCCCCCACAGTCTGGGGCCGGGGGCTCGGGCAGGTAGCGCTCGTCGCCTGTCACGAGGTCCCAGACGAACAGCGCCCAGGAGTGGCGGTTTTCCAGGAGGGCGAGGCCGTGGCGGCAGTCCAAAGCCCACCAGTCCTCGTGGTGCATCTTGGCAGCGGTGGAGGCCACGAAGCTGCCGGCGGTGGAGACGAACAGGGGAGCCCCCGGATGGTTGTTGAAGAATCCCAGCACGGGACTCGTCCCTCCGTGGAACTCGCGGAAGCGGCGGAGGAAGCCGGCGTCATGGACGAGGCCGCGCCAGTGCTTGGAGACGAGGGAGGCGCGGTGGAGGTTGATGGGCTCCGTCGGGAGGCGCAGGAGGATCTCCAGGAGAAGGTCGTCCGGCAGGGGGAGAGGCGGCGGCGGCGGCGGCGGCGAATCGGCGCTGCGGCTGTCGGGGGCAAGTTCGTCCATGGGGTTGGTGATTTCCGGGGCAATAGGATGTCGACTGTCGAGGCGAGGGTTTCGGTTTCATTCCCATCGCACGTGACCAGGTGTGCGGAGATGCACGTGACCAGTTTTTTTTTTTCAATCCTCACACGTGACTTTTCTCCACTACTTATAAAAGATCAAACTTGAATTCCCCTAAAGCCACACTACCAAGTGTACACAGGATAACCACCACCTACGATCTAATCCATCAATTTATATTTAAGGGTCCATATCGTTCTGATGGTCTGCCATCCAATTGAATGGCTCGGATTCAATGTTCTGCCACAGCAGACTCCGCGTGCGAGCACGTCTTGCCCCTGGTGATTTCCCGCAGCTCACGCGATCCGTTACCAAATTAAGGGAAAAATTAAATTCAATCTATCCCCATGGACGTTCATGATCAGCGTCCAAATTAATGGAGTAGCACAATTTGTGGCGGAGATTAAGCTACTGCATGCACGGGAAAGAAATTAAACCCCAAGCCGTTACAGAGATATTTGCATCCCGCATGCAGCATGCAGGTATCGGCTCCAAAAATTGCCCAGCTTGACGTCGCCTTTCGTTGGACACCGTGGGCTTCGACACTAGCAGCATGTACACCCAAGACACGACCAATCCTGTACCAATCCTACGTCTGTCCCATGATAGATGCCGCCAAAAAACTCATGGCATGCGTGACGGCGCAGAGGAGGTCGCAATGCCATCGAGGACGAAGGGATGCACGGGTCTTACAGCCTCGAGGAAAAACTGAAGAAGCCTTCCTTGCCGTGCCTGGCACCGGCGGTTTCGAGGACAACACAGTTCATGGCGTGTACGAATGCCACCACAACGGAGTTTGCAGCGCTCTTGACGCGTGCGCGTGCACGCAGCGAGGTCGTCGCCGGAAAATACACAACGGCACCATGTACTACGTGTGCTTCAGTGCTATCGACACTGGGTGTGGCATGGTTATCTATCCCACGGGTGCACGTCGAAGTTCTCCAAGGCATGCATGGTGGCGGCGTGCACGGGGTGGGTGCATGGAGAGGTCATCCCGGGCGGACGGAACCCCCTGGCCCGATTAAACCCCCAGGTGAAGGATTGCATCTTTAGTTTTTTGGGACCGACACAAACACTATGTGTTTATATTCATATTAATCTCGCTTCTACACATCTTTGGGTTGGCCAACGTGCCATTGTTGATCATGAATCGATATCTCAAGCCAAAGACCAATACTTTCACCTAGGTTACATTTACAAATTTTAAACATGAATTGGAAATTTCGGATAGGTGAACTATGATGAGTATATGAGAACTTAATCGTAATCAACTCCACTAATTATCGATCTTGTGTATCTGCACTACTATGTCGTATTTTATTCGTAGAAAATTGAATTGAGTGGCTATTCAATTTGGTCTTCCTTATCTTGCTTTCAAAATGGTGATAAGGTTATTGTGCAATCCTTCGTCTAAGATGTGGCGGGTTAGCTGGGAAAAAAAAATCAGAAAGCATTTCACCCAATTTTATATTATATATAGAGAGTACTATGACTATGGTCTATGCTTTGTTGCTATTATAACCATGAAATTCTAGAATTTTGGTGAAAATATGTTCTTGCAAATGATTCATAACTAATTATTTATACTGATTTAGAATTTTATGGTTAATGCTTAGATAGACGTGCATCGCACGTGCAAACTAACTAGTGTTAAAAGTGAGCAAACTATGTTGGCTGTGATCTTTTGTTACGTAGGAGCATAAAACTTAGCGGTAATGTACCTGAAAATATCGATTGTGGATTTGAAAACATAAGAATAAAAAAATAAAAAATAAAAAGGTAATACGTGTTCAGAAAATATTGATTGCAATATTTAAAACATAAAAAAAACTAGAAACGTAATATATAGGTGTATAAAAGCATCTCCAACACATGCGGTATTCTAGGGTTGCGCGGGAAAAAAGTCGTTTTGACGTGCGGGAGACAGCCTAGCGCGTTCCCGTAGTGGCGTAAAAACCGCGTGCGCGGCCACTCGCGCGGGAAAACAGGCTTGATGTATAAAACTAGAGCCCGCGCCACGCTTGGAACATTTGTTCGCGCGCCTGTTCTTCTCCCCTCTTACCTGTCGCTTCAGCGCTCGCCGCCCCTCTCTCACCCTCTAGCCAGGCCGCCGCGCTCGAGTACCTTCGGCTATCGCGGCATCCGCGGCCGCTGCAACGGCGCACACTATGACAAAATCGGGAACGGCGACTCGCGTCTGGAGCTCAGCACGTTCGAGACAACGCACAAGTACGCCCGCGCCTACGACGCGGTGGCGTGGCGGCTTAGGCGCCCGAGGGCCCCGATGAATTTCGACGATGTCTGGACGCACCAACAGGTGCAAGACCTGGCGCCGTTGTAACCATACGCGCGAGTGCTGCCTCCGAGCATGATGAGCGCGTCATGGAGTAGCATGCATAGTTCTCGGAGGACGTCGCTGACAAGCGCGCATTCTAGGCGTAGCGGAAGGCAGAGCACGTCGCTCGTCGGGAGGAGAAACGCTGCTAGAAGGCCATCGTCGAGGTGCACATTGCCGACCCATCGTCGGTGTGGGACTTGGACTATGCTGGGTCCGGGAATCTATTCAGCACACCGCGGAACGCCACTACGGAGGAGGAGGAGGAGGAGGAGTAGTTTCTAGCTTTTTATTTTATTTAAGTTTGAACTCTCTAGCTTGAACAATGTCAGATGAATGCGAAGCCTATTTTTTTGTCGTATTTTCAGCTTGTTTTGCAGTGGTGCCGTGCACACATGTGTTTCTATGCGCCATTTTGGCGCGCCTGAAAAATCACGCGCGTAGCGCTGTGTATATTTCGCACGCCTAGAAAAGCTCACGACTCGCGAGTTAAAAGTGGCAAACGCGCGCTGCAAAGCTGATTTAGCGCCCACAAATATGGCGCTGCTCTTGGAGATGCCCTAATAAGTTGTATATGGCCCAAACTTGCCCAAAGGGGAGCGCTCAGGCAATGCCGCTTGCAGGTTGATACGTCTCAAACGTATCTAAATTTTTTAATGCTCCATGGTTGTTTTCTATCCAATACCTTTATGTTTTTACATGTTTTCCTTTGTTTTCCAGACGTTTTGATGGACTAACCTATTGATAAGATGCCACAGAGCCAGTTCCTGTTTTCTGCTGTTTTTGATTTCAGAAAAGTTGTTCTAAAAATATTCTCGGAATTGGACGAAAAAAAAACCGAAAGTCTTAGAATTCCCGACACGTCCAGGAAGTCCAAAGGAGACCCGGAGGGGCACCCTGGAGCCTCCACACCACGCCTGGGCGCGGGTCCCCCTGGCCACGCGCAGCGGTGGTGTGGCCCCCCTAAATGCCCACCACCATCTCTCTAATGGTGTGATCTTTATGTGATCATGAGCTTTGTAATCTAGTTGAATAAGTAGATGTTACTTTTCATCTGTTATGCTACTCAAGTGGTTTTTTTATGAGATCTCTATAAACACTTTGATCACGGTATAAATGTGACAGTGTGTGCACCGTGTGGTTTAGCATGATATTTATATTTTGTGTTGAATGACCCTATGAAATTGTGGTGTTTGTCTAGTACATTCCAGGGCGCTTATAGTGACAGCGTGGGGTTAACTAGACATGAGAATGCGACTTTGAGGAGTGATGTTATAGCCATACGCAATGAATTGGTGTTTGTTGTTCGACTGGAGAGTGGTTCTGAGTAGCATAGTGAAGAGATGATATTTATGCATTCAATTATGTTATAATTGTTGAGAGTGTTCACTAGTGAAAGTATGATCCCTAGGCCTTGTTTCTAAGCATTGAAACACCGTTTTCCATCAGTTTTGCTACATGTTTGCTTGCTGCTATTTTTTTCCGATTGCTATTATCACATATTATCATCCATATTACTTGCATTTTACTCTCTCTTCGCCGAACTAGTGCACCTATACAACTGACAACTGTATTAGGTGTGTTGGGGACACAAGAGACTTCTTGTATCATAATTGCATGGTTGCTTGAGAGGGATACCTTTGGCCTCTTCCTCCCTGAGTTTGATAAACCTTGGGTAATCTATTTAACGGAAAGTTGTTGTTGTTCTACAAACCTCTGCACTTGCAGGCCCGACACTATCTACAAGAATAGAAGCGTGCGTAGACATCAAGCTCTTTTCTGGCGCCATTGCCGGGGAGGTAAGGTAAAAGGTATTCACATCCTCGGGTGTGATTGCTCAAAGTTATTTCCTTTAGATTTTATAATTATATCTTTTTGTTTCTTGTTTTCACTAGTAAGGGTTAGTTTTACCTTTTCCTTTTTTTTATTTTTACTAGTTATGCTTAATGGAAAAAAAAAAATATGAGAGAGTTTTATAATATTTATCTTGAGTTAGGACATGAAGTGGTTGAAGAGAAAATTATAAAACCTATGGAACTTTATTTGCATGCTAGTAGCAATGTTATTACTATGAATTCTTTGAACACCATTATTACGAATGCTATGGAAAATTCTAAGCTTGGGGAAGCTAGCTTTTATGAAAATGATCTTTTTAGTGCCCTAAGTACGCAGGAACAGATTTACTTTGATGATACTTCGCCTCCAATTTATGATGATTATAAGGATTGTGGTATTCTAGTTCCACCTATTATTGGTGATAAATTTTATTGTGATCGTGATATGCCTTCTATATATGATGTTTACAATGATGAACATGCTATTTTCAGTCCACCTACTATTGAGGAGAAAATTAATTATGATTACAATATGCCTCCTATATTTGATGCTTACGGTGATGACAATAATAATGATAGATATTTTTTTGAATTTGCTCCCACTACTATTAATAAGAATGACTATGCTTATGTGGAGAGTAATTATTATTTTATGCATGTGGCTCATGATAAGAATATTTTATGTGATTGTTATATTGTTAATTTTATTCATGATGCTACTGAAAGTTATTATGAGAGAGGGAAACATTGTTTTATGCATCTCAACAATACCAAGTTTCCCCTCTTTATGTTGAAAATTTTGAAGCTGCAGTTGTTTTTCTTTCCTATGCTTGTTGCTTTGCGCTTTCATGACTTGTTTTTCTACAAGATTTTTTTTCATAGGAAGTGGGTTAGAATTAAATTTATTTTACATTTGCTTCTTGATGCTCTCTTTTGCTTCAGTTAATATTCCTCATATGAGCATCTTCTCAGATTATCATGCCTAGCTAAAAGGCTTTAAAGAAAAGCACTTCTTGGGAGATAACCCATAGTTTTATTTTTGCTTTTTTTTCTCTGTTTTATTTGAGTCAAGGGGTTTTATACTTCTGCAGAAACTCCTTAGTATCTTTATTTTCATGTAGTTGTGCCAAGTAAACTTTCTGATGAAAGTTGGAGTTGGTTTTGGATTTCTGCTGTCCAGTGTAAAAATCGCATAATTCACAGAAAAATCAAAATGACGTGAAACTTTGTGTGCTTATTCCTCAGATAATTCTGCAACCTTTTAGTTCTTTAAGTTTTTTTTATTTTAGCAACGCAAGTGCCCCCAAAAAAATTCGTCATTACAGACTGTTCTGGTTTTGGCAGATTTTGCCATGTTTCTTGCATTTGCTCTTTTACGATGTCAAGTGGAGTTGTTTGCTTCACGAAACATCAGTGGCTATAGCTAATGTTTAAAGTATCAATAGCACAGTTGTTTGCTTCACCCATGGATTTTTGACTGTTGAACTAACCCTCTAATGCGAATTACTCTTTGGTTGTGGTGTGAAGGAAGTTTTCAAGGGTCAAGAGAAGAGGGTGATATATGTGATCAAGAAGAGTGTAAGGTCAAAGTTTGGGGATGCCCCCGTGGTTCATCCCAGAAAATTCTAAGAAGGCTCAAGCATCTAAGCTTGGAGATGCCCAAGGAATCCCCTTCTTCATGAGCAATCTATCATGTCAGTTCTAGTGAAACTATATTTTTATTCTATCACATCATATGAAATTTACTTGGAGCGCCCGTTATTTTTTGTTTTTTTCTTTTGTTTTCGTTTCTTCATTAATATCTGTGGAACCTAGCATCCTTGTTTGGGAGGGAGACACGCTCCGCTTTTTCGTATGAATACTCGTTATGCTCGTTGACGAAGATATGGATCCTGGACCCTGCGGGTAAGGACACCCCATCTCAGGCCCAATGTTAAGGCCCAAGAAGAGGAGCCCTTGGAGTATTCCAGAAGGCCCACGTGAAGCCCACCCGCACTGACTTGCGGGTTAAGTTAGAAAATATGTAACCGACCTAAGGTTAGAGTTCGAGTCCTCTCCGGGTAGGGTTCGAGACCTGGCCACCTATATAAGGCCAGGAGAGCCACCGGAAGAGGACCAAGCAATACCGCACCACCAAATCCTTGAGCTCGAGATCATACTCTCGACTTGAGCACCATCATTGTAACCGATCTACTCGTTAATACAGATCGACAGAGGCAGGAGTAAGGGTTTTACCTCTACGAGGGCCCCGAACCTGGGTAAATCTCGCCCCCTGTCTAGCCGACGATTCCACCAGCGCTCATGGGTTCTCCTAATCGAAACCCGATAGGTTCATCGAAGGGATTTGTAGAGTCTGAGATTCGACAATTGGCGCCGTCTGTGGGAACGGCGGGCGCTGGATCACCGGCATCTTCGGCTTCATCGACAACCAACTCCCGTTGGAAACCATCGACTACGGCTCCGAACAATCCTATACGGATCAGATATGTCGTGGTCACACCTCACTCGCCGGAATCACGCCCGCTATTCGAAGATTTGGAGAGGAGCGTCACCTTGACGTTCGGGAGCCTGAAGTTCGTGACCAACAGGGACGGGATCCTCCACTTCTCGGATGAATCAGAATCTGAATCTGGAGCCGTCGACTCGCGCTTCCCTCTGGAGAAAAGAGGCGAATCCATCCGCTTCAACACGAACGATTACCATACCCTCTCGACAGAGGAACCTTCTCGAGTCCAGAGAGCTTTCCGATCTACGCCTAGGACACACGGGCCACGACTGTCCCAAGTCTGCATGGCAGGATCAGAACAACCTCAGGAAACTGAACTTAGCGCGACAGAGCGCAACATAATCGGCGTCACGCGGGAGGCCTGGGACCGAGCCAAGGAAGCCATGCGAACAAGCAAGCCACCCGCGGCAGGAGCGCCACACGAAGATTTGATTGCCTACCACTATCATCTAGTGAGAGCAGCAGCAACCATCAAAGACGCTCGAGTAGATCTGGCCCGTCGAAGAAGAGCGGCACACGAATCGAGTCAACGACGAGCCGATCTATCCCTTGCACCCTCGGTCGGTACCCGACCTGCGAGGAAGGGACATGCATCATCATCCAGGAACGTCGAGTCCCTAGCCGGAACCAGCAGGTCGGTCACTCCTTCTTTCATGCGAGTCGACGACGACGACAACGTCTATCCGCAAACTCCTGCTGCCGCGGTTCTAGCCACAGCAACTTACATGCAGATGAACCAACCGACGGAAAATGATCCTCGGGCAGAGCAGTATAAACAAGTGCGCAAAGGACTAGGACTGGCAGCCGCAAAGCTCGCCTCATAAGACCGCAAGAAAGCCGTGGAGCAGCTGGAGAAGGAGCAGCAGGAAAAGGAGAAGGAAAAGGAAAGAGAAACGCCCCGCAGGCATAGGATCTCTTCGCCAAGAAAAGACAAGTCACCACGTCGTGGTCGAGGAAAAGAAGCCCGACGCCGCGACGATAGTCGAAGCAGCAGCGAAGATAGCCCGAGAGACAAAAGCTCGCGACACCACAGCAGCCGCTCGCGAAAACGAAGCAAGGAACCGCGAAAGGACGCCGACCGCGACCGGCCAGGGCATGACGCGTGATCTGACATCGCACAAAATAAAGTGGATAAGGCAAGGGCATCGCGATATCGCGAGCGCTCTTCATCCGGATCCTCGGATGACGAAACCTGTGGTGCGCTCTGCTTTGCCCGCAGCATTCGCGAAGCGCCTCTGCCCAGAAGATTCAAGCTCAGCACGGAAGTGACAAAGTACGACGGCTCACTCGAGCCCTCTCAATGGCTAAGCGATTACCTCACGGCAGTAAAATGCCAACGTAGGAACAAGAACACAGCTATGCAATACCTCAATTTGCATCTCATCGGCGCAGCCCGCAGTTGGCTGGAAAGAAGACCAAGATCTTGCTATGCATCGTGGGACGACTTGCACCGCGATTTATGAAAAAATTTCCAGTCGACCTACAAGAGGCCGGCCACGATCGAAGAACTGCGAGCATGCAACCAGAAAAGCGGCGAGTCTACCCACGAATACATCCAGCGATGGACCACGCTCAGGAACACCGCGGGAACCATCTCGGAAGAAGTAGCGATTGAAGCCTTCGCAAAGGGCGCCCGAAGAACTGCTTTCCGAGAGGAATTAGGCAGAGCCGCACCCAAAACTATTAGGGAGCTAATGACCATAGCCGAAAAGTGGGGTAACGGAGAAGACGCAGTGCGCAACAAGAGAGCATCATCACCTGCGCACGAAGACGACCGCCACGGCCGAAGAAAGAGAAGGAATTACGATCACGAGGATAGAGAGGAGTTGGTTGCAGTGGAATTCACGCGAATTCGCGACTCCGGTCGCCGTGGGAATCACGAGTGGAGACCAAAGGCTGAAGAAAAATCCCCCGAGGAGGACCTCGATGCATACTGCTCGCTACATCTATTTACAGATAAGCGCACGGGCAAAACTAAGGCAACACACCTTCTTAAGGATTGCCGAAAGTTTATTGACATCTTGGACGCCCTCGCAAGAAAAAGATCCGCAGCCACTCAAAATTACCCACGGCTTCCAGGGGCAGGACACCAAGGATTCCAGCCGCCACAACCCCTGCCTCCACCAGCAAATCCAAACATGGCGCTAGCTGCACTGCCTGCACCACCTGCGCAAAACGCCGGAGCCAACGCGTACCCGAACCCGGCAGGACAGCTCGCAATGATCCAGAATGTATGTCCCTCTCGCAGAGCTCAAAAGACTAACACGAGGCAGTTATGCATGGCTGTGCAGACACCGCCAACAAAGCCCGAGTACTTGAAGATGGCAGACCAGCCGATCACGTTCTCGATGAAAGACCACCCACCACGAGTCTATCGACCGGGACACGTCGCCCTCGTCATCCAAGCGCAGATTGGCAACTACGACTTAGCCCGCGTATTCATGGATGGTGGCAGTGGTATCAACATTATCTACGCGGATACACTCCGTCGGATGAACAGGAACCTGGACGTCCTTGCGGAATCAGAAACATCCTTCCACGGGATAGTTCCGGGAAAGGCAATCCGTCCACTCGGAACAATCAATTTAGAAGTTGTGCTGGGCACTAAAACCAACTACAGAAGAGAATTCCTCGACTTCTAAGTCGTCGACTGGCCTTCATAGTACCACGCCATTCTTGGTCGAACAGCGTTCGCCAGATTCATGGCAGTACCACACTAGCCATACCTGAAGCTAAAATTACCTGGAGAATATGGTGTGATCACCATCGATGGAGACGTTTAGAAATCCAAAAAGTGCGACCACTGAATTCAATGAGATCGCAAAATCTTTCGGGATGCAAGAATAACTTCAAGAGCTGGCAAAAACCATGGATCACTCCGTGATTCCCCTCTCGAAGAAAAACGCGCCTGAGCTGCAATTCAGCGCCAACAGTGACACCCGAAAGCATCAAGTGCACCCGACAGATTCTGCGAAGACAGCGATGGTCTCAACCACCCTCTCGCAAGCATAGAAAGGCGCGCTCGTCGAACTCCTCCGTGAGTACTGGGAAATTTTCGCCTGGCAGCCCTCAGATATGCCAGGAATACCAGGGAGTTTGCCGAGCACTCACTCGAAGTCTTTCCAGATGCCAAACCCATCAACAAACTACTCGACGATTTTCATAACCCAAGCAGAAAGCGCTTGGAGAAGAAGTAAACAGATTGCTAGCAGCAAAATTCATCAGGGAGATCAAGATATCCACTTGGTTAGCAAACCCAGTGCTGGTCCCCAAGAAGAACACTGGCATCCTTCGGGTATGCATCGACTACACGTCGTTAAACAAGCACTGCCCCAAGGATAACTTCCCCTCCCGCGAATCGACCAGATCGTGGACTCTACGGCAGGCTGTCAACGTCTCTCCTTCCTGGACGCCTATTCGGATATAATCAGATCCAGATGAAAAAGGAGGACGAAGAAAAGACAGCATTTATCACACCACACGGTGTATACTGCTACACGACAATGACCTTCGGGCTCAAGAACGGAGGCGCAACATATCAGCGCTGCATGCAAAAATGTCTCTCCAAGCTCATTGGCAAGACCGTACAAGTGTACGTTGACGATATTGTCATCAAGAATCGAGTTGAGGACACACTCCTCGAGGACATTAGAGAAATATTCGACGCCCTCAACGCATACAGGATCAAGCTCAATCCGACAAAATGCGTCTTTGGCGTTACTGCAGGAAAACTTCTCGGGTACCTGGTATCCGCCAGAGGCATTGAAGCCAACCCAGAGAAAATACAGGCAATCTTGACTATGAAGGAACCAACCAATATACGCGGAGTCCAACAGCTCGCAGGGCGACTAGCCGCCCTGAGAAGGTTCATCGCACGATTGGGAGAGCAGGCGTTACCCTTCTACAAGCTATTGAAGAAGACAGACAAATTCGAGTGGACACCAGAAGCTAAGCAAGCGTTCGCAGACTTGAAGCGATCGTTGCAAAGCAGGCGCGTCCTTGCAACGCCGCAAGAAAGGGAGCCACTTTACTTGTACCTAGCCGCCACAAACCAGGTCATCAGCACAGCAATCGTAGTCGAACGACCTGAGGAGGGCAAAGCGTACGGAGTCCAACGACGACCGATCTATTACATTAGTGAAGTGTTCTCTCCATGCAAGCAGCGATACCCTCATTACCAGAAGCTCGCATATGGAGTTGTTCTTACAGCCCGAAAGCTCAAGCACTATTTCCAGGAACACGCCATCACAGTGGTTAATGATGCGTCACTCGGGACAATCATGAACAACCCTATGGCATCCGGAAGAATAGCAAAATGGAGCATCGAGCTGGGCGCTTGGGACATCACCTATGCAGGACGCAACGCAGTCAAATCCCAGGTACTCGTGGAATTTCTAAGCGAGTGGACAGAACTACAAACGCCCGGACCGCCTGAATACACGAGCAATTGGATAATGTACTTTGACGGGTCCAAAAGAAACGAAGGAGCATGAGCTGGAATTGTCCATATATCGCCTAGGGGAGACAAGCTGCAATACGTCCTACGATTGGACTTTCCACCAGATGATCCAGCATCGAACAACGACGCAGAATATGAAGCCCTGTTGCATGGGATGAAGATGGCAGTCGCCTATGGAGCTACCCGATTAATGATCTACGGCGACTCCAATCTCATCGTGCAGCAGACAATGAAAGAATGTGATGCAATTGCTGAAAACATTGTCGCATATCGTGACATGTACAATCTACTCGAAGGAAGTTTCAAAGGATGCGAGCTGAAACACATTGCAAGATCCAGCAACGAAGAAGCAGATAGACTGGCAAACATGGGTTCCACAAATACACCCATACCGCCAGGAATATATTTCGAGCGGATGATCAAGCGCTCGGTCAAAGTCAAGAAAGCTGCAGGAACACCCGCATCGCCAGAAACAGAGGTCAGCCCGCAAGTTGCCATTATCGAGCTTACTCATAACATTTCACGACAGGTTTTTCTGGTCGAGCCAGTCTGGACGCAGAAATACCTCGACTACCTTTCCACCAGACAGCTCCCGGCCGATCCTCGCGAGGCTCGACAGATAATCAGACGTAGTAAATCCTTTCGGGTAGTC
The DNA here is from genome assembly GCA_028641055.1 of Alopecurus myosuroides. Taxonomy (NCBI): domain Eukaryota; kingdom Viridiplantae; phylum Streptophyta; class Magnoliopsida; order Poales; family Poaceae; genus Alopecurus; species Alopecurus myosuroides. The sequence goes on from CM054057.1 coordinate 38,911,783, forward strand.
AACGGAGAATTGTACAAGCAAAGCATCTCGGGTATACTTCAGCGCTGCATCGCACCCGAAGATGGCAAAGAATTACTCCAGGACATCCACCAAGGAGACTGTGGGCATCACGCTAGCTGGAGAACAATCATGGGAAAAGCCTTCCGAGCAGGATTTTACTGGCTCACGGCAGCCACCGATCCAAAGGAGCTGGTCGAAAGATGCAACGATTGCCAGCGATTCGCACCAAGACCACATGCACCTGCTACGGAATCGCACATGATACCCATCGCCTGGCCCTTCGCACAATGGGGGCTGGACATGGTAGGACCACTACGCAAGTCCACGCCGGGTGGATATACACACTTGCTGGTCGCAGTCGACAAATTTACCAAATGGATCGAGGTCATGCCAGTAACTTCGGCTAGCGCCCAATGCGCCGTCAAGTTCCTCGATTCCATCGTATGCAGATTCGGGGTACCACACGACATCATTACAGACAATGGTACAAACTTCACAGCAAAGGAAACACAACAGTTCTGCGAGGAAAAGGGCATCAACTTCAAGTTTGCTTCAGTTGCCCACCCGCAGACGAACGGACAAGTCGAAAGATCCAACGGCTTAGTTTCAGCTGGCATCAAGAAACGTCTACTCGATCGTCTACCCCCCGCAGCAGGACATTGGGCCGAAGAGCTACCCTCCGTACTATGGAGCCTCCGCACAACTCCAAACCGATCCACAAACTACACACCATTTTTCATGGTATACGGGGCAGAAGCGGTCCTTCCCGAGGATGTTAGATTCAGCGCCGCACGAGTTGTGGCTTACAGCGAAGAAACCTCCAACAAGGCACTCGCGGAAGATATGGATGCACTCGATGAGATGCGTGACATTGCGCTCGCAAGATCCGCAGTATATCAACAATCACTGCGAAACTATCACAGTCGCCGTATACGCCACAGAGCATTCGCGGTTGGAGATCTAGTGCTATGGCTCAAGCAGAAGAAAGGACACAAGCTCGAGCCACCCTAAGAAGGACCCTTCATCATACACGAAGTCATCCCAGGCGGAGCCTACAGGCTGAAGAATCCATCGACTGGAGGAATCTATTCCAATCCCTGGAATATTGCACACCTCCGCAAATTTTATCCCTAGATTTACTTGTTCTCACAACAAATAAGGCTATACTAGCCACTCTTGTAGCTCGAATACATGACTTCTCAGTCATCACAATAAAATACATGGTTTCTCAACCATATTTACTCAAAGCTTATTCTTCCTTACATGCTAAATAGTTACAGGTACACACCCCATAAACACACGGGGGCTACACCTACAACTAAGCATCACAGGAAAATTTATACATACAGGGTTACACACCTTACAACAGTTTTACAAACTATACAGAATTACATGATGTGCACATCCGACAATCAATCATAGCGCTGAGCATTCTCAGTCGCCAACACTCTATCTGCTTCCTCAGAGGTTAGTCGAATGATTTTCTCTGCTGCAGGGCGAACATCATCATAGTACGGTGAAATATCATCGATTGGACCATCTGGAAGCCTAGCTACGGAGTTAAAATTTATCTCAGGATGCCATATCCGGACAAAGGAGAGAGCCACCACCGCGCCGCAAGTCATTTGATTGCGCACACACGCGCGAATCTCTCCCTCATGTCCGAACAGCCTGAGAAGATGGCTACAGTCTTCAGGACCCCTTTCCAGCGGATAGAATGCAGCGTTCATCGCGACCAAGACCTCGTGAAAAGAACTCACGAGAATTTTCGCCTGGATGACACGGAACTTCAAAGTGGCCATCACAAAACCTCGACTGCGATCAGACCAAAAATTATTCGCATGAGGCTTTGAGCTGCCAGCTTCTTGAAGAATGTGGTTTTCTACCCATTTTTTTTCCTCCCTATCATCCGGTTTCACAACTGAAGAGCAAACATGCATGATCAGAGAAGGAAACAAGACAAACAAGACACGGGGGCTGTATTACTTACACATCAAATCCCTAGTGACAGAAGCTAACTCATCCATCAGAAACTGTTCGCGCTCAGTCGCCAATTTCTGCTTGGACTTCGCCACATCGGCTACCCCGTGCAAAGCTTTCAGTTTGCGCTCACCCTCCTGAACCCGATCACGGAGACCTGCATACGTCGCAACAGCGGCAACAAGAGGATTTGCTGGAGTAGCGCGTCCACCTGAAGGTTCTGCGGCAACCCCAGCAGCCTGGAAGAATACAAGGAAAGGAGTAAGAAGCCCTATTCGAGGTATATCTAGTCGCACATTCGACGAATGCTTGGGGGCTACTCCCATCGGGATAAAATATACAACTACAGGAAGCATTTTTTCAGAAGAACATCTCGATTAAAGACAGTGAAAATACGGGAATACATCCCAAGGTTCATTACAATCAAACTGGTAAGGTAAAAGAAAAACAAGACTAAGAAGCTACAGTGGTGCTCCCACTCGCGGAAGTCGTCCCTCCCTTAAGTCGAGCAAACAACTCAGATAATTTCCGAGCAAGGACGACGGCTGGCTCGCCAAATTGACGAAGCCCTACCTTTTTGCCTGTGGAAGGATCGACTGGGAGATTCGAGTAGGCCTCCTCCAAGCCGCTGACTCCATGCGCCAGCGCGAACTGGATGGCCGTCTTCGCCCCAGACTCCGACTGAGCGACCGCATAGGCATCAAGGAGATTGCTCTCCGAGAAGATCTTCAGCAGGTCGCCTAGCGCAGGTGGAGATGCAGCATTGACGAGAAGGCGACCATGCAGTTGCGTCAACACTTGGGTGGCATTACCAACCAAGGAGCAAACTCCTTCGGCATGCCTCTTGAGTTGCGCAAGGGAGTCCGTCAGCACGTCCACCCGCTGGACCCTGGGAACTTCCAGAGGAACACCCAGAAGACCTACAAAGAAAAGAACGTCAAGACTCAAAAAATCCACCAGGACAGAAGACGAAACTACAAGGAAAAAATAACCTACCCGCAAAACGCTCGGCGAGAGGACGAAGGAAAGTGACAAGGTCAGCATCCGCCTTATTGCCAGCATCCTCCAGGCTCTTCAAAGCATTCTGGGCAGCCGCAAGCTTTCCTTCAAGATCCTCCGACTGCATGCGGGAAGATTCAAGTTCTCGTCGAACAGCCGCCAGATCAGCCTCCTGAGTCGTTACCCGCTCAGAAAGACTATCCTTCTCGGCCTTCGAAAACTCAAGTTGAGCTGCATAGCGATATTTGTCAAAAGCCAAGAATTGACGAAAGTATGGAAACAAGAAAAGATGGTAAAACTTACTTCGAAGGAGCTCGTTTTCGGAGATGAGTCGACTACGGTCTGCACGAAGCGTCCCGCACTCCGACTCAGCAAAAACAACGCGGCCACCAATCGCCGCGAGGGAGTCAACGAGCGACTGCAAAGAACACAGAAATAGAAGAATTAGAAGAGAAAAATTGCAGCCTATACCCGATTGCAATCAATCGAGTAAAGCCTCGGGGGCTACTCCCATCGGGAGCACTGCCGTGCACCCGATAAAACCAAGAAGAAGGAAAAGACAGTCTTTGAGCCAGTAGCCGATCACATGCGATCGACTACAGCCTCGGGGGCTACTCCCATCGGGAGCACTGTCGTGCACCCGATAACAAATTAAAGGCAAGTAACAGAATTTACCTGGCCCTTGGCACGGGAGAGGGGATCTGCTGAGCTACCCGTCACCTCTTTTGAAGCTGAAGCTCCGGCAGCAGAACTAGGAACTCCGTGTTCCGTAGTCGCCACATTGGGGGCTACGCTGAGTGAATTCTGAACAGTGCCAGCAGTAGGAGTCTCACCCACAGCTCCCGCTTTATTCCTCCTTTCGGGAGGAAGGGAAGAGGCGTACCTGCGAGGACTAATGGTTTGCAGGCTGAACAAAAGACAAAGCGTCAACATAGATGCAAAGAAAAACGTTCGACTAAGAACGAGGAGAAGGACTTAGTCATCATCTTCATCTTCATCCAGGTTTGGATGAAGGGTTCGTTGCATAGAAAACAAAAATTTTCCTACGCGAGAGACACCCGAAAGGCCAAGATCTAATCTAGGAGACGAAGTGCAACGGGCAACGAGAGGGTTAAGGAGAACACATACCCTCGAAGACTCAAAGTGGTACGAGATCAAATCTCGTTGTTGGCGTAGTCGTACTCACACCGATCCCGACAGCGAGAAGATGAGCACCGCAATCCGGCGGTGCATCCGTGATTGGTCACACGTACGGTTGATGACGACCTCCGTTCCCTCGTTCCAGCGGGGCGTGGAAGTAGAGGATCCCTCGGAACTCCAGCAGCACGACGGCATGGTGTGGTGGAGAAAAACATTGCTCAGGGCTTCGCCAAGCGCACGAACAAGTGGTGGAGCAGCGACAGGAGGGAGGAAGAGATGACACAAGTGTGTGTGTTGGGAAGAGGGAGCTCTCACCCCTCCTTTTATAGGAGGGGATGGCAGCCACGAATTTTTGGCTGCCTCCACCTCTCCCTCATCATGTGAGTGGAGTCTCCACTCAACCCACTCATTCTTCCATTAATTCCCACTCAAAATCCCAAGGGTTTTCTTTAATAAATAAATAAAACAATTTTATTTCTTTATTTTAATATTTGTTAATTCCATTAACAAACATTAACATATAACCCCTTGAGTTAGTTGTTAAATCTATTAACAACCATTTGATAAGAATCCCCTTGAACTATTTCAAAATTACTCGAAACAATTTCGGTGACTATTTCAATATTCCCCGAAACAATTTCGGTGCTGTCCAAACTTTTCTCCGATATTCCGTATCCTCTCAAATGCGTCATCGAACCTTAAGTGTGTCACCCTACGGTTCACGAATAAGATAGACATGATAGAGACTCCTCTCCGATCAATAATCAACAACGGGATCTGGAGATCCGTGATGACTCCTATATATTCAACGATGACTCTCGTGATCGTGTGAACCAACAACGCCGTGAACTATTCCCTTTGTCTCGCGATATTTTACTTGTCCGAGATTCGATCATTGGTATCAACCATACCTTGTTCAATCTCGTTACCGACAAGTACTCTTTTCTCGTTCCCGTGATATAACATCCTTTGTGATCATATCACGTGCTTGCAAGCGGTTTCGATGTGATATCACCGAGAGGGCCCAGAGTATATCTCTCCGTCATTTGGATGGACAAATCCCACTCTTGATCCATGATCCTCAACTAATACTTTCCGAATACTCAACGACACCTTTATAGTCACCCTGTTACGGTGTGACGTTTGATGCCGTCAAAGCACTCTTCCGGTATCAGTGATTAACATGATCTCATGGTCTAAGGAATAAGTTACTTCGTGTGTTTGATATAACAATGTAAACTAAATGACTTGATCGCATTGCTATATTCTCTTTGGGTATATGTTCATCACATCATTCTTCTAATGATATGACCCCGTTATTAATAACATCCAATGTTCATGATCAGGAAACCTTGATCATCTATTAATCAACGAGCTAGTTAAAAGAGAGGCTTTACTAGGAACCATTGTTTGTTTATTAAGCACACATGTATCAACGTTTCCGGTTAATACAATTCTAGCATGAGAAATAAACATTCATCATAAACAAGGAATAAGATAATAAACATTTTATTATTGCCTCTCGGGCATATTCCCTTCAGTCTCCCACTTGCACTAGAGTCAATAATCTAGTCTGTAAGCACTTAACACATATGACGTTCCAGTGTTATTACCATGCTTCGCATGTGGTAAACATCATAAAAAAGATCTGAACTGTTCAGGTCCTTATTGTATTTGCATGTTCTTTGCGTCTACACGCATCACTCATTCCCTAATGAGATGGCTTTGTATATATATGGTCAATCGGTGAAAACTTAATTCCTCAGCTTAAACTGATGTCACTAACATTGTGAAAATGTAGCTTCATAGTGTTAGCATTCTTGGAAATTCACCAAGTTCCGGTGATACCTTAATTCCTCAGCTTAAACTGATGTTACTAACATTGTGAAAATGTAGCTTCAAAGTTTAAGCATTCTTGGAAATTCACCAAGTTCAATAAAGAACTCCTTGACACAAAATACGCTTATTATCAGTTGTCAACACAACAATATACTTTAGCCTTTGTTGTAGTATCTGTCACAATATTTTAATTTTGAAACTCTTTCAAATCCAGTATGGAACTTTTTCCCATCCTATTGTGCTACCCTTCATCACATATTTTAATTGAGATAAAATTTCTTGAATAAATGACAAGACTATTAGTGTAACATATTACAACTAATATTTTGTCATTACTACATAGGAAAACATATCCTTAGCATTTCTAAAATGACACAAGGATCTCTCCCACTGTTGTCTAATCATCATATGAATTATCCTGCTATAACATTTTATAGCACAAGACTCATCTGGTTGTGTACATAGCATGGAAACATGACTTAGAAATCTCAATTTCAATGATGCCCATCATGTGTCAAAACACATGAATCTTGCTCAATTATTTTCATGTGACAAGAACTCCTTCTTATCATTTTTATATTGACTTACTTCAATATTTCATCTATGTAATTTGGCTTCAATCATATCAGGCGCTTCAATCCATCTTTTATAGATATCGAAGCCCAATATCTTCTAAGCCTTTCATCAATATGAAAATCTTAACCGTGTTAATTTAAAATACATATTTTCCAATCAACCATATGTCATCTACATAAAGTATTGGAAATATGTCATAGCGCTCCCACTTAATTTCTTGTAACTTTACAAGCATCTTTATCGTTCATGATGGAATCAAACTCTTTTGATAACTCCATTAAGGTAAAGATGTCAACTTCGTTATGCTCACTTCAACCATTGAAGTGTGCATACCTTTCTAGCAACCTTTTTGAATTTTACAAAACTCTCAGACCGTGTCAAGTACACATCCTTGATAAAACTTCCTTGAGAGGAGAGTTGGTTTTGTTATTCAACTGCCATATCATAATATGTAACCTTTTGCTAGAACTATCCGCAAAGACTAAAGCATCACTACGGAAGATCAAAATCTTGTAGTAGTTAACTCTTTGAACTTCGTCGAAAACAACTTTTCGATAAGTACAATTTTAATAAGATGTAAAATCCATGTCTTTGTCGCTATATAGACCCTTTTGCTATCGCTAGGCATCATGCCTATCGAAAGGACTACCAAGTCACATACTTGATATTCATACAAGGATACTATGGCGGATATAATGACTCATAGTCAATTTTACGAAGTCAGGGCCCATCATTTGCTTCCTTTATAAGGTCCAGGTCCTTTTGTTGTCAAAACAACACTTTACACTTAAACCACAAGTTGTTCTAAGTACAAAGTTTTTGGACTTAACTGGTACAGTTCGCAAGCTCATTTGAAGTATCTACAACATTTGTAGTGTCTTCTACTTAGTCAAAATAGTAAACCCCGGAACAACTTCCAGTGCTGCGCTACTCTTGAGATGATAACAAAGATTCTCTAATCTCGTTGAGTTTGTACTGTGCTCCCACTCACTTGTTTCGCAAGAACTACTTTCTCGAGAAAACAACCCTTTCTGACAAACAACATTTGTCTTTTGGTTCGGTGATAGGAGAAATACCCAATGTTTTATTTGGGATAACCTTATAAACATATATTTATCCTATTTTGGTTGTAAACATTTTACACATGCTATGCATACCAAAACTTAAGAAAGTGACAATTCGGGTCACTACCCAAACCATATCTTATATGTTGTCAATTTCAGCGGATCGTGATGGTGCTCTTTTCAGTGGAAAAACGGTTGTCCTTAATGTATAAACTACAAAATTATAATGGCAATTTTATTAATCTTACCATGTCAAACAAGGTTTGATTTTGTCTTTTGAATACTCCAATCTAATGTGGGGTATTCGAGAAGTATAAGTTGTAGAACAATTCTGCAACTTCTCAGATGTTTTGCTAAACTTGTAACTCAAACTTTATACTTTATGATCCAATCATAAATACTTGATTATCTTGTTACATTGATTTTAACTTCACATTAACAACCTTTTGAACCAATTCAAAATCTCAAAACTCTGTTCCCTTTAAATAGATATACTCACATATCTACTCAAATCATCGACATAATTTTATGAAAGAAAAATTAATCCACCATACATGACTATACATAATGGACTATATACATCAATATGTATAATCTCCACTAAATTAGTCGTCCATTCTACTTTGGCCTAAGAACGGAATAGGAAGAGGTCTCACAAGAGTCAATTTATTCAAAACAAAATGACTCTGGAAGTCCATCAATATGGAGTTCCTTCATGTTTTCCTTTCCGATATGAACTAAAGTGGTGTTGTCACAATTTAAGTGAAACTCTTTCACGTCTTGCAACGTTTAGCATTTAGTCTTATAGATGTTTACTTTACCAACATGATTTATACTAACATATCCATCAATTATGGAATATGGTCAGAGTTTGAACAATCTCATTTGTTCTCACAAAGGACTAGAACAAAATAACAATTTATTAAGTTCTTAAAATAATTCTTGAATGTTTGGTTCGATATGACAATGAACACAATAACACTTTATTTATATTCTTGTCATAATCGATTCCACATCTATTACTAGTTCCTTTTAGGCCCTTTTATTTCTTGCATTGCGTTGCTTTGTATGACAACTCATACCAACCAATGTGGTATCAAAATACCAAAAAATACTTTGTTAACTAGTAATACATCTATAACTTGTATATCAAGCATATACTCCTGAGCTGGACTTTTCCAGTTATCTTCTTTTTCTGCCATATATCTTTTTGTGATTCTATTTTCAATATTCCCTTTCCTTTATAGAAGAAACATTCAACATCAAACAATGCTAGCCGTACTAGCTCATTTTCTTTGGCGTGTTAGTCATATACTATCACCCATTGAGTCATACTTTGAGTTTGATTGTTCTACTAATATCACCATATTAATAGCATTCTTCTAGATTCCACTCTTAGCAATTTCCAAGTAAGGTAAACTACTTTACCCATACTTCTAATCCATCCCATCATAACAATTTTATGATTAAGCTACTATAGCTCGAAGGAAGGGATTTAGAGGATAATTTTTAGCGCCCAACTTCTTGGAATATTCAAACGCCTAGCATCTTCAATCATTGCATATATTCAGATAATATAAGCAAACATTGTCACGCTAAATTTGCATATATTCAGATAATATAAGCAAACATTGTCACGCTAAATTATACTCAGTCATGTTGCCACAAATAAGTTTCTAGATATCAATATATCTTTCACTTGATTGTTTCTGAAAACAACTCTTTTCAGTTCCTAAATCACCTTGATCAACAAAACATTCTTTTGAAGATAAAGTAATACGAAAGCAACCATGACTCTGGATTCTAAGTAGGAATTATTTGCTCTCTAGATCAATCAATCATTAACCATATGGAGCTAGGTAGGAAATACCAAAAATCTACAATAGGACTCAATTTTAAATTTCACTAATACGGTACCAATCTTAAATGGTATTTACCAGATCATAACAGTTATATCACAATTAACAATCTAAGTGTAAGGTAGTTATGAGGATGCCAATGACTACTACAAGTTGTGCAAAATCAGTTTGATTTGTTGTTCATGATAAATAAGTTCAAGAAAATTCAAAATTAAGCCATGAACTCCCACTCAAAAACAACATCCCTCTTAGTCGTCTTTAGTGATTACACGAACCAAATTCACTACACCAAAACCGATCATCACGTGAGATGATGTAGCTTCAAATGCGAACATCGATATGTTCATCATATCATCCATATGACTCATGCTTTACCTTTCGGTTACGTGTTCCGAGGCCATGTCTGTACATGCTAGGCTCGCCAAGTAGAACCGTAGTATTGCGTGTGTTTCAAGGCCATGTCTGTACACGCTAGGCTTGAAAACACCCGTTGTATGCGAACGTTGAGTCTATCACACCCGATCATCACGTGGTGTCTCGAAACGACGAACTTTCTTAATGGTGCATACCTAAGGAAGAACACATTATTATCTTGATATTAAGTGAGAGGGATCATCTTATAATGCTACCATCGCTATCTAAGCAAAACAAGATGCATAAAAGGATTAACATCACAAACATCACATGTAAGGATAACGTGATATGATATGGTCCTCCTTGCACTTGATCTCCATCATGTGCATCATGGTATGATCTCCATCATTCCACCGGTGTGGTACCAAGTACCATGGCACCCAATCTTGATTGTCCATCAATAAGAAGACAATCATATGGATACATTCCGGTATATCAATAATTTACAAAATAGATCATCTCATAATCAAATTTGTAATATTGACCATATCACATCACATGCCCAGTAAAAACTAGTTAGACACGCCTCTAATTTATTTTTGCATATTTTACGTGGCTTAGGGCTTTCGTGAAGGGGAACGTAGCATAGAAAACAAAAATTTTCCTACGCGAGAGACACCCGAAAGGCCAAGATCTAATCTAGGAGACGAATTGCAACGGGAAACGAGAGGGTTAAGGAGAACACATACCCTCGAAGACTCAAAGTGGTACGAGATCAAAACTCGTTGTTGGCGTAGTCGTACTCACACCGATCCCGATAGCGAGAAGATGGCACCGCAATCCGGCGGTGCATCCGTGATCGGTCACACGTACGGTTGATGACGACCTCCGTTCCCTCGTTCCAGCGGGGCGCGGAAGTAGAGGATCCCTCGGAACTCCAGCAGCACGACGACGTGGTGGTGGTGAAGAATCCCACGGTCAGGGCTTCGCCAAGCCGGAGACCATGAAATGGAGCAGCGGGTGGAGGGAAAGGGAAGTGGCAAAGTGTGTGGAGGAGGGAGAGCTCTCACCCTCCTTTTATAGGAGAGGGGGGAGGCAGCCCAAGGGGGGTGCGGCCAGCCCCATGGTGTGCCCCCACCTCTTCCCTCATGATGTGAGTGGACACTCCACTCACACCCACTCATTTTCCTTTAAACCCCACTTAGAAAATCCAAGAGTTTTTCTTTAATAAATCAATAAAACATTTTTATTTCTTTATTTCAGCATTTGTTAATTCTATTAACAAACATTTGCATAAAGCACCTCGAATCATTTGTTAATACTATTAACAACTATTCGACGAAAAACCCCTTGAACTATTTCAATTTTCCCCGAAACAATTTCGGTGCTGCCCAAAATATTCTTCGATATTCCGTATCCTCTCAAACGCGTCATCGAACCTTAAGTGTGTCACCCTACGGTTCGCGAATAAGATAGACATGATCGAGACTCCTCTCCGATCAATAATCAACAGCGGGATCTGGAGATCCGTGATGACTCCTATATATTCAACGATGACTCTCGTGATCGTGTGAATCAACAACGTCGTGAACTATTCCCTTTGTCTCGCGATATTTTACTTGTCCGAGATTCGATCATTGGTATCAACCATACCTTGTTCAATCTCGTTACCGACAAGTACTCTTTTCTCGTTCCCGTGATATAACATCCTTGTGATCATATCACGTGCTTGCAAGCGGTTTCGATGTGATATCACCGAGAGGGCCCAGAGTATATCTCTCCGTCATTTGGATGGACAAATCCCACTCTTGATCCATGATCCTCAACTAATACTTTCCGAATACTTAACGACACCTTTATAGTCACCCTGTTACGGTGTGACGTTTGATGCCATCAAAGCACTCTTCCGGTATCAGCGATTGACATGATCTCATGGTCTAAGGAATAAGTTACTTCGTATGTTTGATATAACAATGTAAACTAAATGACTTGATCGCATTGCTATATTCTCTTCGGGTATATGTTCATCACATCATTCTTCTAATGAAATGACCCCGTTATTAATAACATCCAATGTTCATGATCAGGAAACCTTGATCATCTATTAATCAACGAGCTAGTTAAAAGAGAGGCTTTACTAGGAACCATTGTTTGTTTATTAAGCACACATGTATCAACGTTTCCGGTTAATACAATTCTAGCATGAGAAATAAACATTCATCATAAACAAGGAATAAGATAATAACCATTTTATTATTGCCTCTCGGGCATATTCCCTTCAGTCTCCCACGTGCACTAGAGTCAATAATCTAGTCTGTAAGCACTTTAACACATATGGCGTACCAGTGTTATTACCATGCTTCGCATGCGGTAAACATCATCAAAAAGATCTGAACTGTTCAGGTCCTATTGTATTTGCATGTTCTTTGCGTCTACACGCATCACTCATTCTCTAATGAGATGGCTTTGTATATATATATGGTCAATTGATTAAAACTTAATTCCTCAGCTTAAACTGATGTCACTAACATTGTGAAAATGTAGCTTCATAGTGTTAGCATTCTTGGAAACTCACCAAGTTCCGGTGATATCTTAATTCCTCAGCTTAAACTGATGTTACTAACATTGTGAAAATGTAGCTTCATAGTTTCAGCATTCTTGGAAATTCACCAAGTTCAATAAAGAACTCCTTAACACAAAATACGCTTATAATCAGTTGTTAATACAACGATATACTTTAGCCTTTGTTGTAGTATCTGTCACAATATTTTAATTTTGAAACTCTTTCAAATCCAGCATGGAACTTTCTTCCATCCTATTGTGCTACCCTTCATCACATATTTTAATTGAGATAAAATTACTTGAATAAATGACAAGACTATTAGTGTAACATATTACAACTAATATTTTGTCATTGCTACATAGGAAAACATATCCTTAGCATTTCTAAAATGACACAAGGATCTCTCCCACTGTTGTCTAATCATCATATGAATTATCTTGCTATAACATTTTATAGCATCGGACTCATCTGGTTGTGTACATAGCATGGAAACATGACTTAGAAATCTCAATTTCAATGATGCTCATCATGTGTCAAAACACTTGAATCTTGCTCAATTATTTTCCATGTGACAAGAACTCCTTCTTATCATTTTTATATTGACTTACTTCAATATTTCATCTATGTAATTTGGCTTCAATCATATCAGGCGCTTGAATCCATCTTTTATAGACATCGATGCCCAATATCTTCCAAGCCTTTCATCAATATGAAAATCTTAACCGTGTTAATTTAAAATACATATTTTCCAATCAACCATATGTCATCTACATAAAGTATTGGAAATATGTCATAGCGCTCCCACTTAATTTCTTGTAACTTTACAAGCATCTTTATCTTTCATGATAGAATCAAACTATTTTGATAACTTCATTAAGGTAAAGATTTCAACTTCGTTATGCTCACTTCAACCATTGAAGTGTGCATACCTTTCTAGCAACCTTTTGAATTTTACAAAAATCTCAGACTGTGTCAAGTACACATCCTTGATCAAACTTCCTCGAGAGGAGAGTTGGTTTTTGTTATTCAACTTCCATATCATAATATGTAATCTTTTGCTAGAACTATCCGCAAAGACTAAGCATTACTACCGAAGATCAAAATCTTGTAGTAGTGAACTCTTTGAACTTCGTCGAAAACAACTTTTCGATAAGTACAACTTTCAAAGGATGTAAAATCCATGTCTTTGTCGCTATATAGACCATTTTGCTATCGCTAGGCATCATGCCTATCGAAAGGACTACCAAGTCACATACTTGATATTCATACAAGGATACTATGGCGGATATAATGACTCATAGTCAATTTTACGAAGCCAGGGCCCATCATTTGCTTCCTTTATAAGGTCCAGGTCCTTTTGTTGTCAAAACAACACTTTACACTTAAACCACAAGTTGTTCTAAGTACAAAGTTTTTGGACTTAACTGGTACAGTTCGCAAACTCATTTGAAGTATCTACAACATTTGTAGTGTCTTCTACTTAGTCAAAATAGTAAACCCTGGACCAACTTCCAGTGCTGCGCTACTCTTGACATGATAACGGAGATTCTGTAATCTTGTTGAGTTTGTACCGTGCTCCCACTCACTTGTTTCGCAAGAACTACTTTCTCAAGAAATCAACCCTTTCTGACAAACAACATTTGTCTTTTGGTTCGGTGATAGGATAAATACCCAATGTTTTATTTGGGATAACCTTATAAACATATATTTATCCTATTTTGGTTGTAAACATTTTACACATGCTATGCATACCAAAACTTAAGAAAGTGACAATTCGGGTCACTACCCAAACCATATCTTATATGTTGTCAATTTCAGCGGATCATGATGGTGCTCTTTTCAGTGGAAAAACGGTTGTCACTAATGTATAAACTACAAAATTATAATGGCAATTTTATTAATCTTACCATGTCAAACAGGGTTTGATTTTGTCTTTTGAATACTCCAATCTAATGTGGGGTATTCGAGAAGTATAAGTTGTAGAACAATTCTGCAACTTCTCAGATGTTTTGCTAAACTTGTAACTCAAACTTTATCCTTTATGATCCAATCATAAATACTTGATTATCTTGTTACATTGATTTTAACTTCATATTAACAACCTTTTGAACCAATTCAAAATGTCAAACTCTGTTCCCTTTAAATAGATATACTCACATATCTACTTAAATCATCGACAGAATTTTATGAAGGAAAAATTAATCCACCATACATGACTACACATAATGGACTATATACATCAATATGTATAATCTCCACTAAATTAGTCGTCCATTCTACTTTGGCCTAAGAACGGAATTCTAGTCATCTTTTGGAAGAGGTCTCACAAGCGTCAATAAAATGACTCCGGAAGTCCATCAATATGGAGTTCCTTCATGTTTTCCTTTCCGATATGAACTAAAATGGTGGTGTCACAATTTAAGTGAAACTCTTCAACGTCTTGCAACGTTTAGCATTTAGTCTTATAGATGTTTACTTTACCAACATGATTTATATTAACATATCCATCAATTATGGAATATGATCATAGTTTGAACAATCTCATTTGTTCTCACAAAAGACTAGAACAAAATAACAAATTATTATGTTCTTCAAATAAATCTTGACTGGTTGGTTCGATACGACAATGAACACAATAACACTTTATTTATGTTCTTGTCATAATCGATTCCACATCTATTACTAGTTCCTTTTAGGCCCTTGTATTTCTTTCATTGTGTTGCTTTGTATGACAACTCATACCAACCAATGTGGTATCAAAATACCAAAAATACTTTGTTAACTAGTAATACATCTATATCTTGTATATCAAGTATATACTCCTGAGCTGGACTTTTCCAGTTATCTTCTTTTCTGCCATATATCTATTTGTAATTCTATTTTCAATATTCCCTTTCCTTTATAGAAGAATCATTCAACATCAAACAATGCTAGTCTTACTAGCTCATTTTCTTTGGCATGTTAGTCATATACTATCACCCATTGAGTCATACTTTGAGTTTGATTGTTCTACTAATATCACCATATTAATAGCATTCTTCTAGATTCCACTCTTAGCAATTTCCAAGTAAGGTAAACTACTTTACCCATACTTCTAATCCATCCCATCATAACAATTTTATGATTAAGCTACTATAGCTCGAAGGAAGGAATTTAGAGGATAATTTTTAGCATCCAATTTCTTGGAATATTCAAACGCCTAGCGTCTTCAATCATTGCATATATTCAGATAATATAAGCAAACATTGTCACGCTAAATTATACTCAGTCATGTTGCCACAAATAAGTTTCTAGATATCAATATATCTTTCACTTGATTGTTTCTGAAAACAACTCTTTTCAGTCCCTAAATCACCTTGATCAACAAAACATTGTTTTGAAGATAAAGTAATACGGAAGCAACCATGACTCCAGATTCTAAGTAGGAATTATTTGCTCTCTAGATTAATCAATCATTAACCACATGGAGCTAGGTAGGAAATACCAAAAATCTACAATAGGACTCAATTTTAAATTTCACTAATACGGTACCAATCTTAAATGGTATTTACCAGATCATAACAGTTATATCTCAATTAACAATCTAAGTGTAAGGTAGTTATGAGGATGCCAATGACTACTACAAGTTGTGCAAATTCACTTTGATTTGTTGTTCATGATAAATAAGTTCAAGTTAATTCAAATTAAGCCATGAACTCCCACTCAAAAACAACATCCCTCTTAGTCGTCTTTAGTGATTACACGAACCAAATTCACTACAACAAAACCGATCATCACGTGAGATGATGTAGCTTCAAAGGCGAACATCGACATGTTCATCATATCATCCATATGACTCATGCTTTACCTTTCGGTTACGTGTTCCGAGGCCATGTCTGTACATGCTAGGCTCGCCAAGTAGAACCGTAGTATTGCGTGTGTTTCAAGGCCATGTCTGTACATGCTAGGCTTGAAAACACCCGTTGTATGCGAACGTTGAGTCTATCACACCCGATCATCACGTGGTGTCTCGAAACGACGAACTTTCTTAACGGTGCATACTTAAGGAAGAACACATTATTATCTTGATATTAAGTGAGAGGGATCATCTTATAATGCTACCATCGTTATCTAAGCAAAACAAGATGCATAAAAGGATTAACATCACAAACATCACATGTGAGGATTACGTGATATGATATGGTCCTCCTTGCACTTGATCTCCATCATGTGCATTATGGTATGATCTCAATCATTCCACCGGCGTGGTACCAAGTACCATGGCACCCCAATCTTGATTGTCCATCAATAAGAAGACAATCATATGGATACCTTCCGGTATATCAATAATTTACAAAATAGATCATCTCATAATCAAATTTGTAATATTGACCATGTCACATCACATGCCCAGCAAAAAACTAGTTAGACGCTTCTAATTTATTTTTGCATATTTTACGTGGCTTAGGGCTTTCGAGGATAGAACCGTTCATACCTACGAACATCAACCACAACGTTGATAAACATATTTTTAGCAACCCTTCATAGATTAGATCTTAACTATAGTAGGAGAAACAGACACCCGCAAGCCACTTATGCAATACAAGTTGCATGTCAGTTGTGGAACAAGTCTCATGTACGTGGACATGTAAGGTTAGTCCGGGCCGCTTCATCCCACTATGCCACTAAGATCATAAAATAATCAAGGAGGTAATAACATGATCATCAACGCCCACATACACCTATGTGTTCTACCCGTACAAAACATCTACGCATAGATCCGGCTCTGATACCACTGAAGGGGAACGTAGCATAGAAAACAAAAATTTTCCTACGCGAGAGACACCCGAAAGGCCAAGATCTAATCTAGGAGACGAATTGCAACGGGAAACGAGAGGGTTAAGGAGAACACATACCCTCGAAGACTCAAAGTGGTACGAGATCAAAACTCGTTGTTGGCGTAGTCGTACTCACACCGATCCCGATAGCGAGAAGATGGCACCGCAATCCGGCGGTGCATCCGTGATCGGTCACACGTACGGTTGATGACGACCTCCGTTCCCTCGTTCCAGCGGGGCGCGGAAGTAGAGGATCCCTCGGAACTCCAGCAGCACGACGACGTGGTGGTGGTGAAGAATCCCACGGTCAGGGCTTCGCCAAGCCGGAGACCATGAAATGGAGCAGCGGGTGGAGGGAAAGGGAAGTGGCAAAGTGTGTGGAGGAGGGAGAGCTCTCACCCTCCTTTTATAGGAGAGGGGGGAGGCAGCCCAAGGGGGGTGCGGTCAGCCCCATGGTGTGCCCCCACCTCTTCCCTCATGATGTGAGTGGACACTCCACTCACACCCACTCATTTTCCTTTAAACCCCACTTAGAAAATCCAAGAGTTTTTCTTTAATAAATCAATAAAACATTTTTATTTCTTTATTTCAGCATTTGTTAATTCTATTAACAAACATTTGCATAAAGCACCTCGAATCATTTGTTAATACTATTAACAACTATTCGACGAAAAACCCCTTGAACTATTTCAATTTTCCCCGAAACAATTTCGGTGCTGCCCAAAATATTCTTCGATATTCCGTATCCTCTCAAACGCGTCATCGAACCTTAAGTGTGTCACCCTACGGTTCGCGAATAAGATAGACATGATCGAGACTCCTCTCCGATCAATAATCAACAGCGGGATCTGGAGATCCGTGATGACTCCTATATATTCAACGATGACTCTCGTGATCGTGTGAACCAACAACGTCGTGAACTATTCCCTTTGTCTCGCGATATTTTACTTGTCCGAGATTCGATCATTGGTATCAACCATACCTTGTTCAATCTCGTTACCGACAAGTACTCTTTTCTCGTTCCCGTGATATAACATCCTTGTGATCATATCACGTGCTTGCAAGCGGTTTCGATGTGATATCACCGAGAGGGCCCAGAGTATATCTCTCCGTCATTTGGATGGACAAATCCCACTCTTGATCCATGATCCTCAACTAATACTTTCCGAATACTTAACGACACCTTTATAGTCACCCTGTTACGGTGTGACGTTTGATGCCATCAAAGCACTCTTCCGGTATCAGCGATTGACATGATCTCATGGTCTAAGGAATAAGTTATTTCGTATGTTTGATATAACAATGTAAACTAAATGACTTGATCGCATTGCTATATTCTCTTCGGGTATATGTTCATCACATCATTCTTCTAATGAAATGACCCCGTTATTAATAACATCCAATGTTCATGATCAGGAAACCTTGATCATCTATTAATCAACGAGCTAGTTAAAAGAGAGGCTTTACTAGGAACCATTGTTTGTTCATTAAGCACACATGTATCAACGTTTCCGGTTAATACAATTCTAGCATGAGAAATAAACATTCATCATAAACAAGGAATAAGATAATAACCATTTTATTATTGCCTCTCGGGCATATTCCCTTCATTTCGATGATAGAACCGTTCATACCTACGAACATCAACCACAACGTTGATAAACACATTTTTAACAACCCTTCGTAGATTAGATCTTAACTATAGTAGGAGAAACGGACACCCCCTTAGCCACAAGTGAGACAACTCTCGCGTACATAGTACACGTAAACTTAGTCTGGGGCAGCTTCATCCTACTATGCCACTAAGATCATAAAATACTCAAGGAGGCAATAACATGATCATCAACACCCACATACTCATATGTGTTCTACCCGTACAAAACATCTACGCATAGATCCGGCTCTGATACCACTGAAGGGTTCGTTGCATAGAAAACAAAAATTTTCCTACGCGAGAGACACCCGAAAGGCCAAGATCTAATCTAGGAGACGAGGTGCAACGGGCAACGAGAGGGTTAAGGAGAACACATACCCTCGAAGACTCAAAGTGGTACGAGATCAAATATCGTTGTTGGCGTAGTCGTACTCACACCGATCCCGATAGTGAGAAGATGAGCACCGCAATCCGGCGGTGCATCCGTGATTGGTCACACATACGGTTGATGACGACCTCCAATCCCTCGTTCCAGCGGGGCGCGGAAGTAGAGAATCCCTCGGAACTCCAGCAGCACGACGGCGTGGTGTGGTGGAGAAAAACATTGCTCAGGGCTTCGCCAAGCGCACGAACAAGTGGTGGAGCAGCGGCATGAGGGAGGAAGAGATGACACAAGTGTGTGTGTTGGGAAGAGGGAGCTCTCACCCCTCCTTTTATAGGAGGGGATGGCAGCCACGAATTTTTGGCTGCCTCCACCTCTCCCTCATCATGTGAGTGGAGTCTCCACTCAACCCACTCATTCTTCCATTAATTCCCACTCAAAATCCCAAGGGTTTTCTTTAATAAATAAATAAAACAATTTTATTTCTTTATTTTATTATTTGTTAATTCCATTAACAAACATTAACATATAACCCCTTGAGTTAGTTGTTAAATCTATTAACAACCATTTGATAAGAATCCCCTTGAACTATTTCAAAATTACTCGAAACAATTTCGGTGACTATTTCAATATTTCCCGAAACAATTTCGGTGCTGTCCAAACTTTTCTCCGATATTCCGTATCCTCTCAAATGCGTCATCGAACCTTAAGTGTGTCACCCTACGGTTCGCGAATAAGATAGACATGATAGAGACTCCTCTCCGATCAATAATCAACAGCGGGATCTGGAGATCCGTGATGACTCCTATATATTCAACGATGACTCTCGTGATCGTGTGAACCAACAACGCCGTGAACTATTCCCTTTGTCTCGCGATATTTTACTTGTCCGAGATTCGATCATTGGTATCAACCATACCTTGTTCAATCTCGTTACCGACAAGTACTCTTTTCTCGTTCCCGTGATATAACATCCTTTGTGATCATATCACGTGCTTGCAAGCGGTGTCGATGTGATATCACCGAGAGGGCCCAGAGTATATCTCTCCGTCATTTGGATGGACAAATCCCACTCTTGATCCATGATCCTCAACTAATACTTTCCGAATACTCAACGACACCTTTATAGTCACCCTGTTACGGTGTTACGTTTGATGCCATCAAAGCACTCTTCCGGTATCAGTGATTAACATGATCTCATGGTCTAAGGAATAAGTTACTTCGTGTGTTTGATATAACAATGTAAACTAAATGACTTGATCGCATTGCTATATTCTCTTTGGGTATATGTTCATCACATCATTCTTCTAATGATATGACCCCGTTATTAATAACATCCAATGTTCATGATCAGGAAACCTTGATCATCTATTAATCAACGAGCTAGTTAAAAGAGAGGCTTTACTAGGAACCATTGTTTGTTTATTAAGCACACATGTATCAACGTTTCCGGTATACAATTCTAACATGAGAAATAAACATTCATCATAAACAAGGAATAAGATAATAACCATTTTATTATTGCCTCTCGGGCATATTCCCTTCATTGGATTACTGGGAACGAAGGAGAAGGGGCGAGTGAGCGCAGCGGAGTCGCAGAGATGGGACCCTTCCCGAGCGAATCCTCCAAGGAGTTATCTTTGGAGGTAGCCTCGTCATCCTCCACTCGACGGTGCTTGCGATGAAGGAGACCGCCGTTCGAGCCCTCTGCACCATCCAAAGAATCGTGCTCGGAACTCGAAGAAGCATTGGCAACACTGGTATCGGCCAGGCCGTCCAGGTTACTCGCCAATAAATCCGAGGCTTCCTCTCCAGAAACTGGAGGATAGCAGTTAGCCACGGATAAGCTCTACAAAGAAGACAGAAGAAAGCAAGAGAAAATTCAATCGACTGAAACTCAGAACAAACAAGGAAATAAAAGAAGAGAAGAAGAATAAACTCACCTCGGCTGGCGGAGGCCTCGACGCGTCGAAGGCTGCGACTGTGCAGTCGGGAAATTTCTCTCCCACCTTCAGGCTAGTGATAGCCGCGATCTTCTTCTCGAACTCGACGTTCGAGAGCTCCTCGCGACTCACTCGGCTAGGATCCTCAAAGCCTTGGTACTCACACATCGTGGAAGGTCTGAGCTGCAGAGGCTGGATCCTGCGCTTGAGGAAGATGCCCGCCAGGTGCAGCCCGTTTATCACGACTCTAGCACCCTGGTCGCGAAGGGCAGCCACCCTGGCGAGTAGCGGCGTGACGACCTCGATTTCTTCAGTCGACAACTTGTGCGCCCAGGACTTCCTCTTCTTCAAAACAGCGAACGGATGGAATTCATGAATCCCATCCGAGCTCTTGTCGATGACGCAAAACCACTTCTTCCTCCATCCCTGGGCGGAGTCGATGAACTGCATGCTGAAGTAACTGGTCTCCGACTTGGCTTGGATCCCAAAGCCACCCGTGCGAAGCGGCTCGCCGGGCTCGGAGTCTACTCGCGGTTTCTCGCGGAAGATCCTAACTTTGAAAAGGGCCTTCCAGAGCCCCCAGTGTGGGCGAATGCCTAAGAAGCATTCGCAGAACACGATGAAGCACGCTATGTGCTGCACCGCGTTCAGAGGAAGATCGTGAAGCTGTATGCCATAGACGTACAGCAACCCGTCGTGAAATGGATGGAGGGGAAAAGAAAGACTGCGCGACACGTGATCCGCGAAGACCACGCGTTCGTTCGCTTGCGGGTTGGGTACCTCCTCCTTCTTGCCGAGGCGTACCCGCTTCTCGGACTCCACCGGCAGCAGTCCCTCCCGCTGCATCTCCTTGATGCTCTTCGCTGTGGTATTTGGCGAACGCCAGTCGCCCAAGCGCGGCGCAGGTTGCGCCGAAGCCTCCCAGGATGCAGAGACGGCAGAACCTCGTTTCCTTCCGCCCGCCATGACTGCTTGCACAAGCTTGAGGGAAGGAAGAAGATGGGCGCGAGGAAGAAGAAGGACTAGAAGACGAAGGCTGGGAAAGTTTTACCGCATCGCAAAGACCTGTATTTATACACGGAACAATTCGATCCCAGCCACTCGATGCACCACGTGGCACTCATCGCAGCCACCACGTGTGAAGACGAAACGAGGAGGTGGTGAACGTTGTTTCCTGCCACGATCTTAACAGAAGATCGTGCGCATTTACTGCACGGTTCGCGTGAAAACTGGGAACGACGTCTCGTTTCCCGGTCAAAAAGATGACTAGGTGGGCCAGCCCATCTGCTACCACTCCGTCACGTCCCATCGGGAGGAGAAAAGTGCGCCATGACATCATAGCGTGCATCATCAAGTTCACTAAAGCTTCGAATGGAAAGTTGAAACACGAAAATAACTTCGTACGAACAAACTCCTTCGAATAGACCTCTTTAAACAAGAGAAAAATACCCTATACACGAAAACTCTTTCGTATGGGCACGACGTCCCAAACATGAAAACTCTTTCATACGGGCATAAAAATTCCTAACACGAAAACTCTTTCGTATGGATCTATTAACTCAAAGAATTACTCGAGTAGGCAGAACCTACCTTTTTTCACTCACATGATATTTATACATCATAAAAACCTGGATTGTTCAGCCGACTAGGCACATCCGGATGCCATATTCTTCGAATATGAAGGTAAGACCCGAAAGATCTCTCTTGAGGGCCTGGAATCGCACTCAAAAGCTGCGTCCTCCTGTATGATTTCGTGTCAACAACACGAAGAAAAATCCTAGCGGACGCGCCGGGTACCCCCATAGGTTAAGTTCGACTTGATAAGACCTCAACGGCCCAGTCGCAACAATCACCTTATCGGGTTCGAGTCGGAGGTCTCGAATCTGTGTAGGCCAGAAATGTTTTTGCCCTAGTCGCAATTAATTGACCCTGATCTCTCGGGAGAGCCAAGCTACTGCGCCACATCCTTCTGCGATAAAAAGCCGTAAAAACATGCACTTGTGTTGATCGATACTCGAGTATGAAAACTCATTACACAGGGTACGCGCACTCTAAACAGGAAACGACCAAGCTGGTTATCCACAAGAAAGACCGAGAATGGTTTGACCGTCTACTCGACTGGAAAAATCCCACTCGAGCAAACGCTCGGGGGCTACTAACGAAGATATGGATCCTGGACCCTGCGGGTAAGGACACCCCATCTCAGGCCCAAGGTTAAGGCCCAAGAAGAGGAGCCCTTGGAGTATTCCAGAAGGCCCATGTGAAGCCCACCCGCACTGACTTGCGGGTTAAGTTAGGAAATATGTAACCGACCTAAGGTTAGAGTTCGAGTCCTCTCCGGGTAGGGTTGAGACCTGGCCACCTATATAAGGCCAGGAGAGCCACCGGAAGAGGACCAAGCAATACCGCACCACCAAAGCCTTGAGCTCGAGATCATACTCTCGACTTGAGCACCATCATTGTAACCGATCTACTCGTTAATACAGATCGACAGAGGCAGGAGTAAGGGTTTTACCTCTACGAGGGCCCCGAACCTGGGTAAATCTCGCCCCCTGTCTAGCCGACGATTCCACCAGCGCTCATGGGTTCTCCTAATCGAAACCCGATAGGTTCACCGAAGGGATTTGTAGAGTCTGAGATTCGACACTCGTATTCTTAATTTTTATTCTCTAGCTGATGCAAAACTTCATGTTTAGCTCTTGTTTTCATGGAATCTCTTATTTAGAGATGTTAGTTTTAGTAGTTTTATGTGAGTACTCTCGTGTTTTATTGCTGTATCATTTAGAGAGTTTTTGTTAAAATATATTTTGTATGGTGCTTGCTGGGAAAAGAACCTGCTGCATGTGGTAGAATTATAAACGATGCAAATAGAAGATTGTATAGACTGTGTCTAGACTTTTTCATATCAAGCTAGATGTTATTTTAATTCTAAATCCTAGTGGTTATTTAGTAGCATTATTTGTCTCAAACAGCCGAGAGTGTTTAATGTGCCATTGAAAGAATCATGAGTTGTTCTTGTCATATTGAAGCATAAATTTGTGGTGTCCTCCTTTGAATGTTTTATTTGGTTGACTTGGCGCATGCTCACACCATGTTTGTGTCTACGAACCAGTCACTAATAGCCTCTATGATCATTTAGTTTTTGAACTTGTGGTACCATTTATGCTTTGATTAATGATTTTTTTTGTCGCTATGAATGATTATGGCCATTATTGCTCTCTTGATTTTTCGCTCCCAGTCTTTTGCTAGCCTCCACCTATACTGAGTATGAGATCTACTCCCAAAAACCAAAGTATGACAAATGTGTCCACCATACCTACCTACATGTGGTATTTAACTGCTACTCCAAAGTAAATTGCTCATGTGTTATCTTTAAAACTTTCAAAATTACTCCTGTTTTGTGTTCCTGTTTTAGCTCATGTGGATGTAAATAGAGAATCTTTATCTCACTTGTTGATTGGACTTTCACACCCTGGACTAGTGGATTCATCCGCTTATCCAATTAATAGAAGAGCTGGCAGCGGGGTGCCCAGCCCCAAATTAATACAAACAAATTCTCTTCACTATTTTTGCCCCTGATTTATCATTCAAAGCATAATTGTGTAAACAAAAGAGAAAGAGGGATGACCTTCTACACCAGTTGCGTCCTTCAATGGGAGCCGCTCTTGTGAAGTCTAGTTGGCTTGTGACGTACTGTATAATCTGTTTACCATTCGTTGACATAAGCATACACCTCTCTAAAAAAATAGACACTCCTCCAAGGTATGTGATTGTTGGAAGGCACCCAAAGATTCGGTTAGCCATGGTTTGTGTAAGATGGTTGGGAGGAGTGTCAAACATTTTATACCTCTGTTTAATAAAATAATTGCTCTAGCACATGAGCGATCCATGCTTCCCTCTGTGAAGGGCCTTTCTTTTACCTTTATGTTGAGTCTCCATCTTCGAACTTTACGCACAGTTCAGATAGCATAGTTGCCATTCTGAGTTTAATGTGCATTTGTCCTATAAACATTATTAATTGATTCATGATGTGTTATTGTTTGTTCTAAAATTACTTGTTCTAGTCTTCCTCATAAACATTGAAGGTGTCCTGGCATTTATGTTTTTCCCCACTCTTAAGGACTAGCGAAATATCACTTTGTCATGCTTTCTCTATACTTGAAACAAACGTATAACTTTTGATGCATTGTTATTCATGATCTTTTATTTGTGTTACTTATCATGATGCAAGGTGATTGTTATGCTTTATTGTTAAAATTTTATTTATCATGCTTGTGTTTAAAGTACTTACATATGCTTTTACATTGTTGATGATCAAGTTTATGTTGGTAGCATGTCACCTGAGAAATTTTGTGTTTTTATCGAACTAAGCTTCGG
The DNA here is from genome assembly GCA_028641055.1 of Alopecurus myosuroides. Classification (NCBI taxonomy): domain Eukaryota; kingdom Viridiplantae; phylum Streptophyta; class Magnoliopsida; order Poales; family Poaceae; genus Alopecurus; species Alopecurus myosuroides. The sequence continues at coordinate 38,937,330 of CM054057.1, forward strand.
AATGTTGATACGGCATAAACGTATCCTTAATTTCTGATGTTCCATGTTGTTTTCATGTTATTTCCTACATGTTTGCTATACACTTTATGTCATTTTTATCGTTTTACGGGACTAAACTATTGACAAGATGCCAATTTCTCGTTTTCTGCTGTTTTTAGTTTCAGAAAAGTTGTTCTCGAAATATTCTCGGAATTGGAAAATTCGAAGACCGGAAGTCTTAGAAACCCCGAAGGTTCCACAGAGTCCCGAAGAGGCCCGGAGAGGGGCCAAAGGGGGCCACACCATAGGGCGGTGTGCCCCCTGGCCGCGCCAGTGGGGTGGTGTGGGCCCCTTGGGCCCCCACCGCCATCGCCCTTTCGCCTATTTATCCCCCTAACATATCAACCCTAGAGATATACTATTTTTTTCCGAGAAACACCCAAGGCCACTGGTATCATCACCCCGAGACCTAGAGTGTTCTGGAGCTCTCCCCGGCACCTTGCCGGGAGGGAAATTCATCACCAGAGGGGTCTACACCACCATGCTCTCTTCCGAAGTGATGCGTGAGTAGTTCATCTCTTGACTCGGGTCCATAGCAGTAGCTAGATGGTTGTCTCCTCCACTTTATGCCTCATGTTTAGATCTCGTGAGCTGCCTCACATCATCGAGATCATCTTTATGTAATGCTACATGTTGTGTTTGTTGGGATCCGATGAATGTTGAATGCTACGTCTTCTGATTATAAATCTATCATGTTATTTCATGCATATGTTATTTATGATCTTGCATGCTATTCGTTATTAGTAGATGTTGTGTGGCCAAGTAGATGCTAGTAACTCCAAGAGGGAGTATTTATGCTCGATAGTGGGTTCATGCCTCCTTTGCATATGTGCTCGAGTGATTGAAACATGACGGAAGGAGGATGTGTTGCTTCCATTAGGGAGAAAACAACGATGTTTACTTCATCTACATTGTTTACATTACACACTTTGCTTACTGCGATTATCTGTTGCTTGCAACTTAATACCCAACGTTTGTTCGGATGATATTCGGAGGATGTATTATTAGTCATAGACGCGATTGGATGACGGTCTATGTATCTTGTTGTAATTCCTGCATGGATCACATAGTAATATTTTTGTCTTGCATATGTGATGGTGCAGATCTTGCACTCATTGGGATACCCCAAGAGGAGGGTGTGATGAGCATAGCGGTAGAAGTTTTCCCCTTAGTTAAGAACCAGGGTTATCAATCCAGTAGGAGAAGGAGGACCTTCGAAAGGTTGATGCCACTGACGGTGGTGTTGGCGCTTCACCGGTGTCAGCAACAACGTGGAACCTGCACACAACACAGCCAAAATACTTTGCCCCAACGTTACAGTGAGGTTGTCAATCTCACCGGTCTTGTTGAAAACAAACATTAGACGTATAGTGTGGAAAAACAGTAATGCTTACAGTAAGTAAAGAGAGCAGGAAATTGTTGTGGTTTGTTTAACAGTGTGGAAAATGGACCGGGGTTCATAGGTTCACTAGCGGTGTCTCTCCATAAAAATAACATGTTGGGTGAACAAATTACAGCTGGACAATTGACAAATAAAGGTTGCACCGTAGTGCACATTATAACATGAGATGTTTAGTGCGGGCATTACAACAAGATACATAGACCGACATCCATCTGCATCTATGACTAATAATCCGCCCTCAGGTTATCATTCGAACCCCCTTAGGTATTAAGTTGCAAGCAATAGATAATTGCATTAAAAAAAGTGTGTAATGTAAGCAGTGATTATACACGCGGGTACTCTCACTGCTGTTTTCTCCCTAATGGCAACATAACATCCTCCCCCTTCACGTTTCGGTCACTCGAGCAAGGCAACAAGGAGGCATTAACCCACTATCAAGCATAAATACTCCCTCTTGGAGTCACTAGCAACTACTTGGCCAGAGCAACCACTAGCAACATAAAGCATGCAAGATCAAAAATAGCATATGCAATAAATACTATAATCAACTTGGCATAAGGTCAATATTCATCGGATCCCACCAAACACAGCATATAGAATTACATAAGATCAATCTCGATCATGATAGGCAACTAACGAGATCTAAACATGGAGGCATATGAGGAGGAGACAACCATCTAGCTATTGCTATGGACCCGTAGTCCATGGATGAACTACTCACGCATCACTCCGGAGGCGGGCATGGTGATGTAGAAGCCTCAGGTGATGATTTCCTCTCCGGCAGGGTGCCGAAAACAGCTCCAGAACGCTCCTGATCTAGGGTTGACGATGACAGTGGCTGCGTAACTTTTTCGGGGATTTTGATCAGGTGCTTAGGGTTTTCCATCCGGGGGGATTAAATAGGCGAAAGGGCAGAGGCGGTGGAGGTCTAGGGGCCCCACACCACCTCCTGGCGCGACCAAGGGGGGCGCGCCACCCTATGGTGTGGGCTCCATGATACCCCTCTTCGTCTCCTCTTCGGTCTTCTGGATGCTTCCGGGGAAATAGGACTTCCGGGCTTCGAACTTTCCAATTCCGAGAATATTTCCAGAACAATTTTTCTGAAATGAAAAAACAACAAAAAATAGGGAACTGGCTCTGTGGAATCTTGTCAATAGGTTAGTCCGGAAAATCTATTAAAATGACATAAAAGAGGGGAGAAAACATGTAGCAATTGGCATAATATCATCATGGAGCATCAGAAATTTGGGATATATTTATGACGTATCAAGCATCCCCAAGCTTAGTTCCTACTCGTCCTCGAGTAGGTAAACGTTAAAACAATAATTTTTGAGGTGACATGCTACTAACATAAACTTGATCAATCTAATGTAAAATCATATTGTCGAATAGTCATCTCAACAAGCCCTCGGGTGAACCGATAGGGTTCCGATTACGAGAACGTGTAGGCCCTGGGGACGATCGTCGGCTAACAGGGGGAACGATTTACCCAGATTCGGGGCCCTCGTAGAGGTAAAACCCTTATTCCTTCTTTTGTCGATCTGTATTATCAATAGATCGGTTACAATGGGGGGTACTTAAGCCGAGAGTATGGTCTCGATCTCAAGGCTTTGGTGGTGCGGTATTGCTCCCTCCCTCTCCCGGTGGTTCTCCTGGCCTTATATAGGTGGCCAGGTCTCAAACCGTACCCGGGGGGTTACAAACCCTAGCCTTAGGTCGGTTACAAGTTTCCTTCCTTGACCTGCAAGGCTTTGCGGGTGGGTTCTGATTGGGCCTCTAGAACTATCGATGGCATCTTCTTTTGGGCTTAGGTATTGGGCCTTTGACCGGGTAGCCTCACCCGATAGGTCCAGGATTCATCACCACGTCAGTAGGGCCCGAGTGTTTACTCAACTGAGAATCTGTCGGGTGGACACTCAAAGTTCGTCTTGATTTTCTCTATTGATCGTCTCAGTCGCTTGACTTTGGTGGGCGCATACCCTGTGTGCGATACACTTTTGTACTCGATCATCGAGCGATAAATGTGGTTGTGTTCCACCTGTTTTCGCAGAAGGATGTGGCTCAGTTGATTGGCTCTCCCTAAAGCTCAGAGCCAATTAATTGCATCTAGGGCAAAAGCAGTTCTGGCCTACACAGACTCGAGACCTCCGACTCAAATCCGGCGATGTGATCGTTGTGACTGGTCCGTGGAGGTCTTACCGAGCCGAACTTAACCTATAGGGGTACCGGCGTGTCTGCTAGGATTTTTCTTCGTGTTGTTGACACGGAATTTTACCGGAGGACGTAGCTTGAGTGCGATTCCAGGCCCATAAGAGAGATATTTGGTTCTTACCTTCGTACTCTATGGAATACGGCATCCGTATGTGCCTAGTCGGCTGGACGATCCAGGATAGAGATGTGTAAATACATCGTGTGATATAGTAGCAGGAGTTGCATACTCGCAATTTTACTTTTGATTATCTCTTCGAGAATCTTCGATTGGAGGGACCTTCTTTTCTTTGCCGTATTCATGAAACAGAGATTTTTGTGTTGGCCATAGTTTTTTCTTTGGCTTGCCTATACGAAAGAGTTTTCGTTTCTGGGGCTTACGCGAAAGAGATTTTCGCGCCTTGATATGCCCATACGAAAGAAATTTCGTGTTAGGGAACTTATGCGAAAGAGTTTTCGCGTATTGTCATGCCCATACGAGATAAATTTTGTGTTAGTGAGCTTATGCGAAATAGTTTTCGCGTCTTGATATGCCCATACGAAAGAAAGTTCGTGTCAGGGAGCTTATGCGAAAGAGTTTTGGCGTTTTCATGAGGTGCGCAGTGATGTCACTGCGCACCCATTTGTTCTGACTCCTCCCGATGGGACGTGACGGAGCAAAGAAAAGCATGCTGGCCCACCTTGTCAGCTTTTGACCGTAAACGATAGGTCGCTTCCGGTTTTTCAGCGAGCCACGCGCTGTAAATGCACACGATCTTCTGTAAAGATCGTGGCAGAGGTAACTGTTCACCGCCGCCTCGTTTCCACTTCACGCGTGGCAGCCGTGATGGGCGCCACGTCGCCAAATCCACGGTCTGGATTAGCCCGGCCTGTGTATAAGTAGCTGTCCTTAGGAGATGGGTAAATCTCCCGGCCATTTGCTCCTCTTCTTCCTCCTCGCACACACCTCATGTTCTGCAAGCACCAGAGAGCTCCAATTGCTGGAGGAAAGAAACGTAGCGCCGCCGCATCATCGTCGAAGGAATTTGGAGATGCTTCCGCGCCGCCTGCCGTGAAAAGGGGAGATTGGTGTGCCGCCAACACCACCAAGAAGAGCATCACTGAGATGCAACGGGAATGGCTTCTTCCTCCCGACGGCGACAAGCGCGTGCGCCTGTCTAAGAAGGAAGAGGTACCCAATCCTCACGCGAACGAGCGTGTGTTCTTCGTTGAACACTTCTCGCGAGGTCTTTCTCTCCCTCTCCATCCTTTTCTTCTCGGGCTGTTGTATGTCTACTGCATACAACTGCATGACATGCCTCCAAACGCGATTCAACACATATCATGCTTTATTGTGCTTTGCGAGTGCTACCTGGGCATTCGCCCGCACTGGGGCATCTAGAAGGCCCTTTTCAAGGTGCGAATCTTCCGGGAGAAGTCGCGACCAGGCGAGAAGCTCGGAGAGCCGCTGCACACCGGGGGCTTCGGGATCCAGGCGAGGACGGACATCCCCCATCCCCAGAACTCCGCGCAAGGATGGCCAAAGAAGTGGTTCTACCTCATCGACAACAGCGCAGGTGGAGCTCCTGAGTTCCACCCATTCACCATTCTGAAGCGGAGGGAGTCCTGGGCGCACAAGCTCACCGCTGAAGATAGCAAGGTCGTCTCCCCCTACTCGCGAAGGTGGCGAGCTTCCGCGACAATGCGATGGGGGTTCCGTTGAATGGGTTGCACTTATACACAGGCCCTTCAGGAGAGGCCGTCGACCATGTGGGAGTACCAAGGCCCTCAGGATCCGAGCCGCGTCTACGAAGACATTCTCTCGAATGCTGAGTTCGAGAAAAAGATCGCGGCCATCACCAAGCTGAAGAAGGGAGAGGCCTTCCCGACCTGTTCTCTCGAGCCATTCGAGGCTTCGAAACCTCCCCCAGCCGAGGTGAGTTTGTTGTTCTTCTTCTTTTGTTTCTTGTAGTCTGAATTGTTGTCGATTGAGATTTTTTTTCCTCTTCCTTTTCTATCTCCATAGAGCTTGAACGTGGTGACGTGCTACCCACCCGTTACTGCAGAAGAGGCATAAGATCTTATGGCCCGTAATGTTGAAGCTCCTCTCGATACTAGCGTCGCGGAGGCTGACTCGAGCTCTGAACACGAGTATATGAACGGAGAGGAGGAGTCGGATAGCGAGAAGCTCCAGCGGCGCAAGCGCCATAAGCCCGAAGAAGATGAAGTCACTTCCAAGGGTAGTTCCTTGGGTGACGAGTCCATCAAGGCGACCGAGCCTCTTCAGGTACCTGCCCTCAAAATGCTTCCTCACCTAAGCCGTAGGTCAAAGGTTCCCACCGCCTGGAATTTGGACATGCTGGACGACGATGATGAGGATGAGTAAGTTTTTCTTTCGCGTTGTTTCTTAGTCGCGAATCTTTTTCTTGTTCTGGATCTTTGTCCGAACTTTTCTTCAACAGCAGCATCACGACCATCAGCCCTGGCCGGTCGCTTCTTCGATTCCCTCTGTGAAGAGGAAAGAAGTATCCATCGGAGAAGTTCCAGCAGCAGAAGCCGCCAGAGGTCTCCAAGTCCAGTAAGGGCGGCCGCAACTCCTGAGTACATGATTCTTCGTTTCGCGGGTGGAGCTTCTGCAAACAACGAGGTTTCAGGCAGCTCTGTGGATCCTGTGTCTACTGCCCAGGGCCAAGTAAGTTTTTCTATCTTCCCGCATTTTTGCTTCGTTTGTTCGTAATTTATATCGGGTGCACGACAGTGCTCCCGATGGGAGTAGCCCCTGAGGCCGTGGTTAATTGCTTGCGGTTAGCCACGGACTCAAGTTGATGTCTTTTCCTCTCCATTTTCCTTGATTTTTATCGGGTGCACGGCAGTGCTCCCGACGGGAGTAGCCCCCGAGGCTATACTCGACTGTGTACAGTCGTGTATAGGGTCAAGTGACTTTTCTTCGACTTGACTTTTTTCCTTAGTTTTTTGCAGACTCTCCTTGATTCCCTCGCTGCCATTGGTCGTCGAGTGCTTTTGGCTGAAGCTGAATGCGTTTCCCTTCGGGTGGATCGCGACCGACTCGTCGAGGATGGTCGTTACCTTTAGGGTAAGTTTTCCTCCTTCTCTGTATTTACTGTTTTTCTTGATCGCAAATTTTACTTTAGCTGCACTCGTTGTTCTGCAGATGAAGTCTCTCGCCTGAAGGCCGAGAGAGCTGAGGCTGTCGCTCGGGTGAAAACCCTTGAGGCAGAGTTGGAATCCTCCCAAAAGGAGTTGGAATCCACTCGCAAGCACTCATCCGATCTTGAAGGAAAATTTGTTGAATCCCAAGGAGCAGTAAAGCAGCTAGAGGAGGCGGGTGCCAAGAACGACAGTTATCTTGTCGGCCTCATCCGTCCCTTGGCTCAGAAGCTCGCGGGTAGGCTGCTTTTTGCCATTCTTCTGTTGTATTTTGACCTTATTTTGTTGTCTTGGAAATTTATGTTATCCTTGTTGTAGATGCCCTTGGGGTTGGACTGGAGCTGCCTGGGAGCCAGCGACTGGACGCCCTCACGAACTCATGCGCCCAGCTCCAGGAACACGCGAGTAGAATCTGCTCCCTCGTTGGTGATGCCACCCGAGTGTTGACGCGATTCCACGGGCGCTTACTGGTGGATGTAGCGATTCCGCCTACGCTGGGAGGCCTACTGAAGGTGTTCCTGGATGATGAAAATCTTCGCCAGGAGTACTTAGTCGATCAGTCCGAGTGGGGGGCCAAGGTGGCTATCCAACTTTCCTTGGCGCACGGAGTCTCGGATGACATGGAGAGGTGTATTCGAGCGTTCCATACGACGCCCTTGGCAAAAAGGTAGCGCTCCGTTCTTTTTGGCGATCGTGCTGAAGTCCTCGCGAAGATGCTCTCCGAGGTGCTTTCCCGCACTAGTCGCAAGGGACAGCCTTCCGCGAGTGGAACCACTTCAGCGGCTACTTCGGATAGTTTTTGTTTCCTTTTGTTCGCCGATGCACTAGTAGGGAAAAGTTTATGCGTGACGCACCATTTTGCTTATCTGTGACGCACCTGGGCGCGTCACGGCTATCACGCCGTGCCTATGGGTTTAGCCGTGACGCACCTAGCTGGTGCGCCGCGCCTATTCGTACCCGTGACGCACGGGCGAGGTACGCCGCGGCTACTGGGAGGCGCGTCACGCCTATTTCCGGAGGTGCGCCACGGCTAGAAATTTAGGTGCGTCACGGCGATGTAATGCCTCCACGGCTAAGTTCCCTGATGCGCCACAGTTATCCATTTTGGTGCGTCACGGCTATCCTCTCAGGTGCGTCACGGCTATACTATGCTGTATTTTTTTAAAATACGCAGTACCGTATTTATACAGGTATATACAGCTCAAATACAGAAGAATATCAGTAGACAAAATTTATCAAAACCGTTCTCTGACAAACAAATAATATATCATAGTTGATCATACTGCTTAGAATTCCGAATAGCTACATCAAACAGTTGATTATGAATACAAAGTGTTTATTAGAGTCAAATAGATACAAGTGACCTACATCAGACGGTTAATCATCGGGACCGATTACATCGATCGATGATGCTTCATTATCGGGACAAGTGATCTATCTAGTCGCCGATAACCTAATCATCTAGCTAGGAACCATAGCATGACGAGCGAGGCAACGGCGACAAGAGCGGCGGCGATGGTCTTCATCCACTTGTTGTTCTTCTTCTTATTCTTCTGTTCCTCCTCGAGATGGATGAACCACCTAGCTTCCGCCGCCACTCTTGTGTTGTAGGATTTGTAGGCATTCCCTTTGAACTTGTTCACCTGCTCGAAGCAGTATTCCCAGTGATCGTAGACTCCTGGAACCCTAGCTCTAAACACCACGTAACACCTCGGCATCTGTAATGACAAGAAAGAAAAACAAAAACAATAGTTTTAAACATGTCTGCAATAAGTAGTAAATGGAGAAATATGACATAAATAAGATCAAAGTTAAACACAAAGGATCAAATTGGCCCTTCTAATATATTGTGCTTGTTACGAGGTAGTACACGTGATGGCGATCCAGAGAATGATGAAGACAAGGGTTTCTGAACTTCGTTGAAACTAAATAATATCACATACATAAGTGTTTGTGAGATCTAAACAAAGTTGGACCATTTCGTGCACATGCATAATGGGGACATTCTCCATAGCCCCGTCCGGGGCTATTAAAAATATCCCCATTACGTATATGTACCAAACGGTGCAACTCAGTTCTGATCTCACTAACAATAGTACATATGCGACGTTCTTTAGTTCCAACCGAAACCCTCATCTTCATCCTTTTCCCGGATCACCACCGGCATGTAGTACCTCTTAACAGGAAGAAGATGATCATCGGGCCTTGATGTGAAGTTGGACATTTTGTGCTTGCTACGAGGTAGTACACGTGATGATGGTCCGGAGAAGGATGAAGACAGGGGTTTCTGGAAATCTTTGAAACTAAACAAAATCATATATATAACATCGTGAGATCCGAACAAGGTTAGACCCTTTTGTCCACGTACATAATGGAGACATTCTTCGTAACCCCGGAAGGGATTTCTGAGGAATGTCACCATTACGTATGTGGACAAAGGGGTTCAACTTCGTTCGGATCTCACGATATTACATATCTGACGTTGTTTAGTTCCACAAACCCTCATCTTCCTCCTTTCCTCGGATCACCACCGCCTGTAGTACCTCTTAACAGGAACAAGATGGTCATCGGGCCTTGATGTGAAGTTGGACCTTCACATTTTGTGCGTGCTACGAGGTAGTACACGTGATGGTGGTCCGGAGAAGGATGAAGACAGGGGTTTCTGGAAATCTTTGAAACTAAACAAAATCATATATAGAACATCGTGAGATCCGAACAAGGTTAGACCCTTTTGTCTACGTACATAATGGAGACATTCTTTGTAACCCCGGAAGGGATTTCTGAGGAATGTCACCATTACGTATGTGGACAAAAGGGTTCAACCTCGTTCGGATCTCACGATATTACATATCTGACGTTGTTTAGTTCCAGAAACCCTCATCTTCCTCCTTTCCCTGGATCACCGCCGCCTGTAGTACCTCTTAACAGGAACAAGACGGTCATCGGTCTGTGTGCCTCATATTTAGGGTGGACACATACAAGCAGCCTAGGTGGACCCGGCGCGCCAAGTGGGATGCACAAGATCCTAACTTTGTGAAAATCACAAGGCGCACCGAACCACCCAGGCCATCTTAGTATGAACCAACTCTTTTAATCATCGGCATATTTATTCAAAAGATCGAACGGACATCACAAGTAAAACTGCAATAATAAAAAGCAAGATAATCAAGCGATGTACAATTCATAACCGTAACGATATGTGCCTCATATTTAGGGTGGACATATACAAGTGGCCTACGTGGTGCCGCTGCGCCAAGTGGGATGCACAAGATCCTAACTTTGTGAAAATCACAAGGCGCAACGGACCACCTAGGCCATCTGAGTATGAACCAACTCTTTTAATCATCAGCATTTATTTATTCAAAAGATTGAACGACCATCACAAGTAAGACTGCAATAATAAAAAGAAAGATAATTAAGCATTGACATAATTGAGCATCTGTTACACGATGGACGATTCATAACCATAACGATTGAGTTCGACTAATTTCGGAAAATGTAGCAAGCCTTACAATAGTTCTCACTCCTTCTGACTCATCCTCCCAGGGATTACAGCGGGACAACCCTCCAGAGTGATGAAGGGCCTGTCGTCACATGCAGTTGCTAGGTAGGTATCTAGGTCGCGGTTCGGCATGTTGAACCGGCAGTAAAATGTCCCACTCTTGTTCACCACTTCATGAACGATTTTCGTGGCAAAGCACTTCTTGATATCATATATCTCTTCTCTAACCTTGTCATCGCCGACCATCGACAAGCGGGAGGCCCATTGTTGGACTTGACTAGGCAGGGTAAGGAACTGTTGATCCCGTACGTACGCCCGTATATGATGGTGGACATAGTAGGTGTCTCGGTTACTGCCTGCCGGCTGCTTGACGCACGCGAAAGTCGTCGTCTGGGTGAACACCCGAGCGCCCTGAACGACCTTGTCCCTAGCGATTATGCCCCCCTTTGCGTTGTAGCCGGTGAGAGCATTATCCAAAACTTTCTTCAAGTTGGAGTAGTCTTTCTTCACCGCACTCCCTGAGTCGAGATACGTGGCATGCGAATGACTGATACAAATGCAGATGAGTGTGCATTGTGTATATCTGCGCGGAACAATCCAAACAAAGCGTTGGAAAGGAGTGATGAAAATCTAAAGAAAGTCACTTTCGATTCGGCTAAGAATACTGACTTACCCGGCAAAGTAAAGCATGAAGATGTAATCCTTGGTCTGGTTCGCCAGCATGAAGTCCCGAAGATATGTCGACGCGACTACTTGGTTCCCAATGGAGCACAACATGTCGTGGCGCATGTAGAAGGGGTCCACTATCGCGATGCCCGGTGTATTATCCCTGCTGACTTGCACCGCCAGACTGAGCGAGTATAGGCGGACCATGGAGTAGTGCAGCGGATTGCTATGGAACATATCGAAGATGTCCGAAAACCGCAGTACTATCCTATCCACGCCGGTTGATTCGACGAAGCCCAAGTCCTTTGGCACCATGGCAATGAGAACCGGGCATGATGGATCCTTGGTTTGAAGAAGAAGCGATTCAAGAAAAAGAATGATGTCATGCAAACTCCGCATATCCCCACTTGCGGCCTTGAGCTTACTCTGACTAAGCATAGGCTGACCAATCACATGCATCTTTGGCGTATGCTTAGATGTAGGTGGGCCGTCCTGAACACGGAGTGGCATCTTAGCAGGCTGGCTCGCGGACTTTGCGGCCTTGGATCTAGGTCCTCTTTTCCGTGGCTTCGGCGCTTTCCCAATGAACTCCTTCTCAATCTCCTCATTAGCCGCCTTACGGATTGTGCCAGGGCTGAAAATAACTCCTCCCTTCGCGCTTTTCTGAGTCTCGGTGCAGGGGGCGACATCTGGAGGCGTGTCTTCCCGAGAACCGAATAGACGCTTGCAATTGGATTTATCCGCGGGAGGAGCCTCACCACGAGCCTCCGTGCTATGGTAGGGTTCTTCTGGGGGAGGAGCAATGTAATCTCCGCCATCGAAGTCATCAGCGATGAAATCCATGGCATCAAGATCGTCATCCACCGGGTGTTGTGCCATCTCCATGTCAGGGGTAGGCGACGGCGCTACGACGGTCTTGCCATGGCTCCGCTCCGGCGCTTCTAGAGGGGTTGTTTTCGAGGTGGTGCCTCGCGCCGGTAGTTCTAGAGGCGATGTCTGCGGGATGGCGCCCCTCTTTCCCAGGCGAATCTGGCTCTTCGGCCATTCCATGTTCCAAGGTTGGCACTGGAGCAGCGTCAGGGTATCGGAGTCATCTTCTTCCTGGTAGGGTTGAATGGGAGGCAACAAGTTGTCGTAGCCAGCCAACACCCGAAGCAATCGAACTCTATATACGTCTTCGCGCATCGGCCTATTGTGGAACCTGCGGGTTGAAGGTTGAACGATCATGCCCACAACAACATCCTTCAACACGCCGTCCATTGTGTGTAGGAGAGTGCATGGAACGTCGTCGTTCTGCGGAAAACATGCAGGGCGTCAGAGATGCCAGTCTAAGGCAAAGGAAGATCGACGCTCCAACTCTTAACTATTTACCTGGCTGGCGATGGCGTCGAGCTCCTCTAGTGGCGAGGGGCCAACGACGGCGGGCGTGCTACTGTTGACTGGCGAGGGACCGCCGGCGGCGGGCGTGCAACTGATGGCCAGGCGGCAGTCGTTCGTTGGTGCACGCTCTTCATTCGGCAGAGGACCGCCCACTGTGGGCACGTAATGGATGGCCAGGCGGCTAGAGGCGGGCGGAGTCACTATCGGCGCCGTGTTGTAGGTGGGCGGAGTCACCAGTGGGTCCACCATCGTGGCTTTGGCCGGCGTGACCCTGGACTAGTCTCTTGAGTTAATGCCCTGCACGCTAGGCACCGGGCACGGCCCCACTCGACCTCCTTCATTCTATCGAGTAACCACACCGTAGATGGCAGGCAAAACGGTGCCCATTTGTTCTGCCAAAGCTTCTTTGACAATATTCGAAATATCGGCAACTTTGGACTCGAGGTCTGCAATCTCGCGATCGTGGGCTTCGTCACGTTGGATATCTTCGACGGTCCTCCTTCTATTCCTTCTTTCCTCCTTGGGCTCCTTGTAGTATTCTCTGAGCTTCGTCGTCGTGCCCAAGCCACAAACTCGGCCACCTGACGGCCTTTTGTGCTTATCCTTCCCCTTCGTCACGTTCACCGCCCTGTTCAAATGGTCGTCCCACGGGCCGTGCAGCGACGGCATGGATGCCGACGTTCCACCACTTTCGATTTCTGTGTTCTGCACAATTAGCGTGAACCGTTTAGAATTCCACCTATACACTATGATGCAATCGACTTGATCGTCGAGAGCAAACTAATTAGGGTGGTGTATTTACTTACCAAGTTTTCATACAACTTCTTCACCTTCTCATCATTGGTAGTATACTCATTAGCTACCGGGTCATATGTAAACCGGGTCCTGATGAAGTTTTTTGTCCGCGGCGAGTAACTTGCGAGAGGGTCAGGGATGCCCTGTGCTGCACGTTTGGCGTCCTCCTTCTCCCAATTTGTGGGAACCTATGTTCAACCACCGCATCCTCTACCCCCAATCACCATTAGGCTTGCCGACTTCGCTCTGGCAAAGTAGCTTGAAGTCCCGGAGTTCAGCTTCGGTGATGTTCGCCTCACTCGCTAAAACCTCCTCCAAGCTTTTTTTGGGGTCCAGGACCGCAACCTTCACCCGGTGTTTCCAGTTGGCCAAGGCGGTGTTCATCTTACCAATGGCAGCATTGTTGACCTTATTCCCCTCCAGATTGTCGTTATTGTACTTAAACGGCTCTTCTGGCGGATGCGGGTACAAGTATCGTCC